>JBAMHW010000007.1:23909882-23928187 GCA_037177495.1 Rhadinocentrus ornatus | reverse complement strand
AAATCAAATCAAATCAAATCAAATCAAATCAAATCAAATCAAATCAAATCAAATCAAATCAAATCAAATCAAAGCAAAGCAGATCATGCTCCAGACTTCAATCAGTTCCTTTTTTTTAAAATAAGCTAATCTAAAATCTTGAGTCCGCAGCATCATTATATGGGAGAAAGTCCTACGTTCTTGGAGGCGAGGAACTCCATCCCCTTCGCCACCTGGTAGCTGAAGCCCAGGAGGTCATCATAGGTGAGACTGGAAGACTCACTGATCATCAGATCCAATCTAGTGCCAACTGGAGAAGAAAAAAGGAGGAAAGAAGGTGATGAACATCTCATGAATGGAGACATTGTTGCTGTAATCAGGGAACTCTGACTGTCCCATGACTGCATGCTGCAACATTGTCTCAGCATTTCATTTGTTTGCTTTATAAAAAAAGAAAGAAAGATGAATTTATTGATCTATGAAGCCACTTAATCTGTTTAAGAATTGCACCATTTCAAGCTAATCTATCCATAAAATAGGGTTAGGGTTAGGTCCTTTACTGGAAGGACTCACGTTATATTCATTCAATTATTTTTTATGCTTGTGTACTCTTATAAAACTGGAAAATAATTTTTACAAAAGGGCTCAAATCAAACCTTGTTCCTGATAAAAGTCCTGCTGGTAGGGGGACTCATATGGAGAAGGCTGAATGTCTGCATATTTGATGGTGTTCATCTGCTCCTGCATGGGCACATAGACTGACGGCTCATCTTTGCTCATGTCCATGTATCCTCCATCACTCTCACTTCCAAAGGACACATAGCTGATTTAACAAAAAAGAAAGAACAAAAACCACATCTGACCTTAATCCAAATGTGTCTTAGAAAGTCCCTCATCACGTTAAATATCTGTAACAATCTTTCTCATGGGATCAGGGAAGCATATCAATTGCAGCTATTTCTTTAAACACAATGGATTTCATCGAAAGACTCCCTACATTTTTTTAAAATGGTCTTTTGTTCAGCTCTTAATGCATTTTATCTGTTCTTCTCACCCTTTTCGCTGACTAAGAGGAGTGCTTCCTCTTGAAATGAGCCAACCATCATCTTGGTTCTTCTCAGCATAGTACTGCAGGAATGTGTGTTTGTTCCTGTGCAGATAGTCCACCAGGTCACCATAGCGACAGTACTCTGTCACCAGGTAAAGAGGGCCTGAAAATGAGAGTACACATGAGAAATGCAAATACTGTGGCAGTCAAGAATATGGGCATGCCCATTCAGGAAGTTACTAATTTATTAATTTTGGTTCTATAGAAAAAAAAGTTAAAAACTTTATCCCACAACTCAAACAAAATCAAACAATCTTTAGAAGAAAGTAATGATTTATGTATTTAACTGCATTGCAATGATTTTTAAATATACATACTGTCACTAAGTATTCTGAGCATCAAAGTATATCTATACACATTTTTACATTTAAAAATGTACAGAATTACAGGCAGCAGCTTCACTGCCTATTAAATAAGCCAAAAAAGAGATTAAACTGACACCGAAATTTATTTCAACTATGCAAAACTTTTGAAAAAATTAGCACCCGGTTTGCTGTAAATATTTGCAAGAAAAAAAAGAAAGAAAGAAAAAATCAATTAAAAAAAGTTAAATGATTAAATCCGCTGCTTTGGGAAAAAGATAACACAAGTAGCTCCATTGCAGGAGCACACAGAAGTATATTGTGTCAAATGTTTAGAGTGCTCTGAGCTCAGAGCACAGAAGGATAATTGGTCTTTTTAGGTAGATGATTAGCTTAAAATTAATTTGTAAATCCTGCTGCAAAATTGTGCACGATACTTTCTACAAGCTAAGTTACAGGGAAAAACCTACAACAATAAAGACAGCCACAATTTTTATGCAGGACAGTGCTCTATCAGATGCATCTAAGAACTCCTCCTTTGGGCTATCCAGCAAAGACCTCAGTGATGACTAAATACCAAACTGGCACTATTCTTCACATGACTTACATCCTATTAGGTACTTGAGGGTCCAAATGTAAGATTCACAATGAGGGTAGAGGCTGTGGTTGCCTGTTTTATTGAAACCTGATCATGAACAGATCAACTGACTAACTGGAAAAAAGGCTGGCTATACTGGTCAGTCTTATTTCTACAACAGCCTTAAATGTTCTTTTGTCTTTTTATGTTAACAATTTGCTTTCACTCTAAGAATTGAAAATTTTCTAAATCGCAGTGGCTGGGCAATAACTGCAAAATTGCAGTTTATTCTATAGAACTTACTTTTCTTTATTAACCTTTCAGATTAGATGTTTCATAACATTTTAGACTGGCAGATAGCTGTATATTTGTTCTATAATGAAATGAAACCAGAGGAAAGTCTAGTAATTGAACACACAGGGAGCATCTTCTTTATTACAGCAACGTGATTTTTTTTTTCATCGTTTACAAGAAATCAAAAGTGTCTTATTTACACTATTATCCAATCAGTGAAAATAATGTTTGTTGTTGACTTGGTTGAGGAAAGCAGGAAAAAACTATTATACTTTCTACAATAAACAAAGTCTTTATTCAGACCATAGGCATTTGTACCAAACATAATAAACATATTTGAACAAGTATTTAACAAACTTAGATTATGAGTGGTTTTGCATTGAATTTCTTTTACTGAAGTCTGACTAACTAGACTGATTAATTGACTCATTTTTACTAAATACTTCTGCCATTAAAACCTGCTAAAACATCACTTATATGCCAAATGTGTTGCATGCTTCGAGATGAAATAAAAATAGAGAATAGTCATGTGCATTAACAGTATCGCTGTGGTGCTCACCTTGTTTAGTGCAAGCTCCAAGCAGGTTGACGATGTTGAGGTGAGGCCCCAGGTGACTCATGATCTTCAGCTCTGACATCAGTGCCTGAGTCTCACTCCTCCTGGCTGATGCTGAATGAGAAAGAGAGAGAAAGGAATTAAAAGATGTATGAGAAGGAAATAAGAACAGGAGGACGAAGAGCACTGAGAGTAGGACACGCTGTGTTTTTGCCAAACCGCTCAATGACCTGTGAGCTGAAACTTGAATCAGGCTGGCAAGAAAACTTAAGCTCAGCAGGCCGTTGCTCTCTCTGAGCTCACAGGAACATGGGACTGGTGTCACAATATTTGACAGCTATGCACAGGAGGGGGGACTCCTGTTGTTCACACAAAGTATGCACATGGCTGTCTTGTGTTTTCTCATTGTGTGTCTTACATTTCAACATTTTCACTGCCACTTTTGTGCTAGACTGGGAATGCGTGAGACCGTATGCAGTTGCCTCGACCACCCTGCCAAATGCTCCTGATCCAAGTGTGCGACCTGAAACACAAGAAGGGCTCAGTAGGACAAAGTATGAATGGAACACATATTAGACCTGAAAAGGAAGGAAAAACACTTCTCTTCATTAAAATATTAAAGTGAGCAAGTTTCTGTTGTTTACCAAAAGAAAATAAGATTTTTAACGTGTTATAGCAGATTTTAACAATGGAGGGGATCATTCACTTTGAGGAGAGAGTTGGCTTTATGTACCTCTTTGCAGGAAAGCAGTTGACAAATCAGTTGTAAAAATTTAAAAAGTAGCCTAAAAGTGAAAAAGGATTAAAGCCACTGAGACAAGTCTAACAAAGTTATTTAGTATTCTGTCGCTTGCTGTGCCCAGACAACCCAAACCACCCACAGCATTAAACGCTCACGGTTGTAGCTCCACTTTAAACTGTCAATTCTCATCTAAGGAACAAACACACTAACAACAGTCCGTTTAGACTGATAAATATCACAAGTTTTCAATGGAAGCTAAATAACAAATATACTATAAGATGACAAGATTTTATACAGAGACACACAAGATACTCTATGTGGATAAATGATAAACTGAATTTCAAAGAGTATTGTTTTTATATATATGGATATTTTTCATTCTTCTCACAGATTGCTCCTATTTTATCAGATTCAATTATTTCAACATTCAGAATGATAAGCAGCCGCTATGAGCTCATTGCTGCTAAATATTGGCAAAAATTTTGAAGAATATGTATAAATCTTTGTCATCATCCAACCTCTCCTAGTCAGGATTGCAGAAACTTTTGCAAACCACCATACACGATTACTTGTCTGTTGTTTTTTATGTGAACTCACCCAGCACCAGGTTGTCTCGGGGCATCTCCCAGGCCAGGTCATAGGGCAGGTGTATGGGGTCCACGTAGATGTACTCATGTCCGTCCTGGCTCACAGACTCTATCACCTTCCATCTGATTTCATAGCGAGGTTTCTGACAAGCAGTTGTAGACAAAAAAATATGAAAAAAAATCCACAAAAAAATCTGATTTTCATTTAACATATCTGTAGTTCAACTTCAGAGTTTGCCTTACCTTCCTCCATACAGCAATGAGGATAATGACTGACATGATAAAGATGACCACTAGGGCTAGAACAGCAGCCAATACCACCACCTGGGAGAACAGAGCTGTAACAGGTAGACAGACAGAGAGCATCAGCCACAGAACAGACTGTAGAGGCCGTAGTTCAAACTGATAACATTTAACTAAATTGTCTCAAATTGCCAACAGACATAAACATTCCTTTGTAAATTTGTTACCAATGACTGATTGTTGACATTAAAGTCATATTTAGTTCTTGTCATCTGTTCACATTGTCAAGATTTTTTATTTATCAAACAGTAGAATGATTCAATGTCATTACACAATGAAAAAGTGTACACAATATGTAATTAACAGTCTATAATTTTAAAATCAACTGTACCTAGACGTGCTTTAAAAGTCATACTAAAAAATTAATAAAAATTATTCAATAAAATATAAATTTAGGGTGACACCTACTGCTGGACACCAGTTTGACATCTCTTCTGTCTGATCCTGCTTGGTTGGTGGCCTCACAGCGAACAGTGACCTGCTGAGGCTTCTGGAAGGTCAGCTGACTGCGCACCTGGTAGATTTTCCACATCTCACTGTAGCTCACATTGGTCTGGATGTTCAGCTCCTCTGGCTGCGATATCAGCGGCTGCCACACTGCCGTCTGGTTGCTACACCTATATTAGGAAATTGGATCAATGGGGAGAAACAGCTTGAGTGGAGTATAAAGTCAAGCAGATGCTCTAAAATTAAAAGTGATATAAATATGTGAGTATTGTCAGCCCCCTAGTGACGAACAGTGTGACTTACTTGAGCATGCTGTCACAGCTGTACCACTGTATAGTTGGGGTTGGGACTCCTTCTGCTACACAGATCACCAAGTGTCTCTTTCCTTGGAGATGGTGGTCAGTCAGGTTTTTAATCTGGGAGGGCACTGCACATACAGGGGGGTGAAGAGACCATTGCATTAGCACAAACAGCACAAAAACAACCTGAAAACCAGGATAATTTTGAGTTTCTGAAAACATCCTTTCACCTCGGACTTCCAGGTCAAATAACACTTGCTTTGAGTCGTCACCGTTGGTAACAAGAGCAGCATAGAGGCCCTTCTGCTCCGTCCTCACCCTCACCAACGTCAGAATGGTGACATACCTGAGAAAGAATAAATATGGTCAATAATATGAGATGTCAGATATTTCTGTGGACAAGTAAAACCAGGATTTCTGCCTGGGTTATGTTCCCAGAGCCCGACAGCTTCAAAACTATTGGAATTTTGAGGAGCTAATTTGATCAATATTTCATTAAGTTATTTTATTTTTACATTTTTCTTGTGTGTAAGAACAAAACCCTGCAGTTAAAGTTTTGTTTGCCATTTGTCTGAGAGACCTATATAAGTTGTGACAGGTATTTTGTGTTTATGGTTCCTGCTCGATGAAAGATGTAGCCGGTCCCTCTGGAGAGTATTGTGTTTCTCTCTGTGGTGGGCTCATCTGGTGGTGACTGACAGGAAGTAGATGCCTCTGGAAGTGGCCAAAATATCACAGGTTCTGGACTAATTGTTTAAATGTAACAAGATCTGTAAGGTAAGGTGAACAGAGGCTTTTTTGTACATGATGTATTTTTAAGATGTTCTACCTAATTTCATGCTCTTGTCTGAAGATGATGGTTTTATCTCCCTTTATGGTGGTGCCATCTTTGGTCCAGCGAACCTGGGGAGGAGGGTAGGCCTCAATCTCCACTCGCAACTCGACATTCTCTTGTAGCCTGGCTGAAATGTTTTGCGGCTGAGATGGCTTCACTTCCACGTAACCTTGTTCTGAGAAAAAAACACAATATAAGCAACATAATATAGAATACATCTAATATACTTAACACACTTCTAATGATAATGCAAGTCTGCAAGAATCAATTACTTGGCCTGCTTGGAAAAAACAATCCCTTATTACTGGGGCGTAATATAGTGTTTTACTGTCTTTTAATTAAGGCTGTTAGCAAACGTTGCAGTAGTATGTTTTTAGAGTCGTGCATCTGACTGCCTGATTCTACCTGGCTCATCAGGCTCTATATTGTGGTCATCAGTGTTGATAATGTAAGACTGTTACAGCTAAGAGAAACTTAAAGTAATCTAAAATAAATTATAAAGTTGCACATATCTGAAAGATTTTGCAAAGTCAGACAACACATTCCAATATTAGCTCGGACTCTGCTCAGTAATTTGACCAACACGACCATCTGATGTGCTGTTTTATTTTTGACTCTCTATAAATTTCTTTACTGAGCATAACTGATTGTAACGTTGCTGCTCATTGTTGATATTCTACAGCAGACAGTGCGTCTCTTTTCCACTGACATGTCCAGTTTGCACCTATAAAAACTGTCCTGTGCTCCTGTCTATATTGAACATGGAGGTTCATGTTATTTAAGGGTTTTATAAACACAACACACCTCACTGCAGATGGAGTAAGCATGCACAGACCTACACTGCATGCAGTGATGGTCAAGAGACAGAGCATGGAAGAACAGTTGAGTATGCTGATTCCTGCTTTTACTGGCTCTCAGTCTGCTGTTATAAGTTGCTGACTCGCTGTGTGCCCATGTTTAAAGTTAAATCTCCCTTACACAAACACCTATTCATTTGGAGTCTAAATATAAAGTGACCAGTCCCCGTTATTGGAAGCTCTGTTTTTCAAGGTATCACTCAGGACGTCCACACCGTGAGAAAGGTTTATTTCACACTTTTAACAGAAATAAATAATCCTGATCTTCATTTCCCTTAAACACACCCCCTCTCTTTAACTTGCCTGGGTAGATATAATAAGCAGTCTTCTCTCTGTCAGCAGAGCACAATAATAATCTGTACAGCATCAGTTTGTTTTAGTTGTGTGTGTGTCTAACCGAGCACAGTGATGCTGACGCTGGCAGAGGCCTTCTGGTCTTGGACACCCTCATGGACATGGCAGACATAGCTTCCGCTGTGGGCCAACGTGGCTCTAGCAAAGATCAAGCAGGAGCGCATGTTCATAGCAGACAGGACGTCTGTCAGAGGCTCAACTTCATTAAGCTTAAAAAAAGAAGAAAATAATAACAATGACATATTAGCGTCATATAGAATAACATTAATATGTAAAATGTCAAAATTTTCACAATGAAACTTGATGGAAAGAGTTGGTTGCACTCTAAGTAATCTCAATAAACTGATAAACAAACTTATATCTGCTTATGGATGAGTTAATACACCCAGAAGATGACAGCTGATTAGTACCTGACACCTTGCCCGAGGCACAGCAGAGATTACATGACCACTTCAACTTTCGAAATAGTGTATGTTTTACAACGTCTCTCTAACAGACATAAACTAAAACTGATATAATCAACAAACCTCACAATGATCCAAATCCAAACCAAAGAACTTCTAAAATTTACAGTACCTACAATGTATTTGTGAGCAACGTCGCATGTGAAAAAAACTGAGGTGTGTCTGTACATCTTGATTCAATTTGTGCTCGACCATGAGGCTGAAGAGGGATCACAAAGGGGAAACTGAACAAAAGCGCTTGTTCTGCTCCACTCCCACTCACCTCGCTGTTGGGAATATCCCAAGAAAAAAACACTAGCATCACTCCGTGCACCGTGCAGTTTACAGTCAGCGGCTCACCCTGCTTCAGGACTGTCTTTGAAGCATTAACGTAGGCGTCGATAGCTTCTGGGACTGGGATGAGAAGAAAGTGTGGGGGCGAGAAGGAGGAGATGATGGCAATGCCATTTAACAGGAAAATATATCAGAAAGTTTACCTCAGTTCTAATTAATCATCTGGTTGTAAAAATAAAACCTACAAAAAACTATATTTGCATCTATCTCGCAAAACTGAAGTTGGCAGAAGTTCAGTTTCTTTATCCTGCCACAAATGTACAAAATATTCTGCCTTTGTTTCTGTGCAACAGCTGCACTCTGACACCAACAGTCCAGTCATTTTATTATTATCTGCTCTCCAATCATCTTGCTGTCCCATTGGTTTTTCAGTGGAGATTTGTAAGGTGACCAGAATGGGAATAAAATGTAGTTTTGAACTCACAATACTTTGTTTGTTTAAATAGCTTTTTATAGGAGGCAGTCTGATTTCATTTAATGGTTTTAATCTGAGATTAAATTAAACAGGCTGGCAAATGTGTTTGAGTTAGAGGTACTTTCTTAACTTTCAGCACACAGGGGGATGAATAAATCATGACCACAGAGTTGTTTCTCTTGGCAAACTCTTTAACCTGAACACTTACCAACAATGCTGAGTACGTTGAAAGCCTGAGAGTCTTTCACCTGTCCGTTCAGCTCTCCCCGACAAACGTATGTCCTGTCCTCCACTGGTCCTTTGTACCCTTCACTGGGAAGATACAATCCTTTGATGGGCATGTCAGTATCCTTCTCATACAGGGTGACAGAAATGTTTGGGTTGGTGACCACGCAGGGGATGGTGCTTTCTTCACTGGTCTTTGCTACCATGCCATGGGAGCTCTCAATGAACCACACTTCAGGATCTGCAGCAAGACATGTGACTCATTTCAATACATGTCAGCCAGCATAGAAAATGACCTGACTCTAAATAAGTAAGTTAAAGAAAAGGTAAACAAACAAGACCCCACCTGGGACAAACACTGCCACCTCCTTGGTGTCCCCAGTGAGCCGATAAACACACTGATAAACACCACTGTGCTTCCAGCTCACGTCCCACAAGCTCAGAACACTAGAAGTGCCATCATCATCAATGCGGTAGCTTCGATGATCATTTTGAACTTGCTCCACTTGAAAATAAGGCACGTCTTCCCTCTTAAACACCCACGTCACATCCATAGAGCCGGAGCATTTAAGGGTCAGAGAGGAGCCTTGAGCCAGGACAAATTCTTTGTCATCGGGTTTGATCTCCAGGCAGCAGACTTCAGCGCAGAAATACAGCAAAGCTGCAGTTTGCACAACAAGAAACAAGGTCAACATAAGGGGCAAAGACATGGCTACACAAGGTCAGAGGTTAAATCAACAGCGTTTGCCAGATCCTGCTCTATCTCTAATTGATGAAGGATGCAAGCTGTCTGGAGCAGATGAGTAGGAGGATATGGATGCCAATGACAGATAGATTTAAAATGACATCTGTCCTTTAGATTTAAGCATTGTCTCTCACAGACTGGACAACTTTAAAAAAAAGCATTGTTTATGTATTTTGGTCATTGCTGATATTGATATCAAACCATTATATTTACTTTTTCCCTGGTAACACAAGTTCTTCCTCATTAGAAGTCCTACAAATTTAGCATCTCATTTGATTATTTAAAGTATAATTTGGATGTTTTGTAAAAGAAAAAAAGTTCCATTTCAGCTAAATCATTTCTCTTTAATTGTAAACTAATCTGACTGAGCTTGGCATCACAGCATTTGCTTCCCTACAAAAGAAAGTTGGTTTTTTTGCAAAACATTTTCACTTTTTGTTGGTAGATTGAAACTTAATTCTCACCTGTAAATGCAACGATCAAGTTGAGTGCAGATGCTGTCACCCTCCTCATGGTGGACACTTTCAGACACGTTTGTCCTGCAATCAGATGAAATCTCGTGACCTTTTTTCATCTTAGTTCATAGACCTAGAAAAACCCCCCACAGATTGTTATGTTCTCAAGATGTTCAACAGACATCAGTCAAACTGAGCAAAACAACAGGAAGATCTCATTTGAGTTCACTCCAAATGACACATAAGGCCACCAGAGACAACTTCTGTGCATGAAAGATGAACTTTGCAACATGATGGATTAACTCCGGCTCTTATTACCTCCAAAGAGTCAGGTTAAGTCAAAAACTTAGTTATTTTTCATGTCAGAACAATCTACATTGAATAAAAGAAAATTACATCAAGTTTTGCTTAAAGAGAACAAGAAGCAGAAAGCATTTGGTTTGTTGTCCAGCTGCTTCCTTTCATGGCTCCTGGCCGACACACAGAGTCTGAGGTGCAGATGCAACTCACTCTGGAGGTTTGATGCCTCGCTGCACCAGGACAGAGCAACAATGTCTGGCTCTTTTTGTTCCTGGTTCACCAGCATTCTGCCCACTAACAAACGGGTCACAGTGTGCGGCTTTGCAACACGCTCATTGGCAACAATGCTGCATCCAAGCTTTTCTAGAGCCGTGCTGAGCCATTAATTGGTTTTGGTGTAAACAAAAGTGAAAATGAGGGCATTCACATAAGCCTCTGCCAGGAATGGACTTGCACCTTTGAAAGGTTGCTATGGTATCTCAACACTTATGAGATATCATTTTGTACACCAACGCAAATGCAGCATCCCAGAATTGATTCAAGACCTATTGGGGTTAAAGTTGACCAAAGCTCACCATCACCAGCTTTCACTACTACTGTTAAAGCCCTGAAGGTTGCAGCTTCACAGCACAGCTGAGGCCAGCAGAGAAGATGGAAGAGAGGAGGGGTGGTTTGTTGTTATGTTTGGGATTGGGGGGTTAAGGCCTGCAGCACACAGATGTCTGGAAACAGTTAAGGATGGATCACAGGCCTGTACACAAGAGGGTGGGAAAGAGAAAGAGGGCGGAAGCGTGAGTCTTGGGAAGAGCGAGGGTGGAGGAGGAAAAGAGGGAGTTGGCCAGTGGAAAAATTGTGAAATGTTTCTTAGGAAATCTTACCCCATTTAAAGGTTTTACTAGATTTTGCACACCAATTTTAGAGCTCCTATTTTAAGATTATTCTATTTTAAAGCATTGTGTAAAAAACATTCATTTGAAGATTAACCTCTATTTTATCTGAGATTATAAATCAGTCAGTTTTCATTAATAAAAAGACAATATCTGTCAACTTCATTTTAATGCCAGCATTCACGAATTTTCCATCTGCTGTTTTTTAAAGTGTAAAAAAAAAATGAAAGACCTGATAAGTGTGGCGGTTCTGTAATAGACCCAAAGCCACTTACTCAAACCAGATACACGTTGTCTCCCTGAATTAACTGCCTTTGGCACTTCCGCTCCCAAAGTGAAAAGCTCAAGGCTCTCGAGCTGCTCCAAAAACATGACTAGTTCATTTCCTCCCCCGCCTCCTGGTTCTAATAAAAAGAGGTGAAGGAGCGATAGATAGACAGAGCACAAGACAGAGGGAGAGAAACTTTTTTCATTGTGCTGTAGTTAATACACATGAACTCTCAAAATACTTTCACTGGCACATAACCCATATTGCACACACATATTGTTCACATAACCACACGCTGCATTGCCAAGACCAAGACCCCCACACAAAAACATAAACACATACACAAAACAGACCCTCTCCCTCATTTTTCCCTTTTTGTCACTGGTGTCTGTGTACAGTTCATGTTCCCACAGTATTACTCTAAAGCTTTCCCAGGACCGCTGATACACTTGGGACCCTGCTGGTGATGACGGCAGGAGTATAGGGGTCACCTCATCTCTGGGGGCCCCAGCAGCAAGCGACGAGAGCCCGTCCACTGAGGAAGTCATATATCAGTGCTCAACTAAAGCTGGTAACCTTGGTGTCAGTTGTGAGGACTTTGAGCGACAACAGCTAAACACAGTGACGCCAAAGACGTGTGTCACTTGGCAGCATGAGAGAAATCATATTTTAACTGGCTGCTGATACTGTTTAATAAAAATAACAAGCCAAACTGCTACAGTAAGAGCTACTGCAGGGTGTGCATTTATGTAGAAGATTAAACAGCGATAAACATCTTTATTTAACAAAAAAGTATGTGTTTCTGGAAGTCTATGTAAGCGGAAAATCTATGTTTAGCTGCAATATGAGGAGGTTCGGTGTTGACCAGTGGGCAGCAGGGGGACTGTGAACAGAGGTCTTCAAGGGGGAATCTGATCCTCAATGTTTGATGTATTTCTTCTATAGGATCATGAGCCAGAAATAGACAGAATACCACAGCTACAAGACTTAGAGAGCAAACAGTAAATCAGCAGATTGTCACATGATTTAATAACATGAAACATTAAAGGTGTAGTTTTGGCATGAGATGACAAACATAAACATGTTTATGCTAATCTTTGCTCTAGACAGAGGAAAGAAAATTATGGATTGTTATGTCATGATACTGATAAATAAATTTCACTATGTGAACATTCAAGAGATGTCCACAGTGAGTCAATCTAAGGTTGAGATTCATTTAAGGAACCTAAAAGAATCTGATAAACAACCATCCAGATGTTTATTGTTGTCTAGTCTTTGAAAGTGGGCTCTGCATTCCCGCAGTAATTTTGCGGGTCTGAGAAAAACAAACAGTGTTAATATGAGCCGTGGCACAGTAATCACCAGGAGTTTTCCCACAGATGCTGGGAATTTGGTGGCTGATTGACCCTTCCCGGTTTTCATAAACAACCCTGCTACACTCAAAGTGTCACTAGCTAACAAGGAAGAAAGCTAAAGCCAACCTCAGCGGGATGCACACGCCCCACGTTCAGCCTCAGGACGCAGCTAGAGTGTGTAATCCCACTCCTGGGATTTGCTATATACTGTAGCTGCATGTTTCAGTTAAACATCTGGCACTGATAATGCAGTCCTTGATAAGGTGGGAACTGCAGTTTAAACCACATTTGCAGCCAATTGTTTGCTTGAGTGTATCCCAGGGGAGTAAAGCCTGCACTTGGAAAAGGAGGAAAAAGTGTAATTTATAACAAAAAGGAGAAAAATATCCACAAAGCCTCCCAGGGTGCAGCTGGAACACTCCAACTTCCTGCATGGGGAAATTTTCCAGCCCTGTGTGGGTGTGATGCATCACTGACACAGCAGACCATCTAACCATCTAATCAGACCATCATCTCCACAACCACTAACCAAATGCTTACAAACAGCAAAGATGCCACAATGAGTGGAAGACCAACTACAATTAGAATACTACAAGGAGAAAAACATCTTACAAGCTGAACAAAAAAGATGCAAACTCACAAAGAGAAGTGTGGGAGGGAAAAACAAGAACACTGAAAGAAAACAGAGAGAAATGTGCAATTGAATGCAAGAAAAGACCATTTAGATCAATGACAAAGCATGACAAACCATCAGGACACCACAAGAATACTACACACTACAACAGACAGTGGAAAAAAGACTAAAGGAAGCATGAAGACATATGGAATATACTTTATGGGAAAAACCACATCAAAGCAACAAGCTACAGAAAGGGTGCACAGAGTCTTACTTCACAGACAGTGAGGTTTACTCTGCTGGAGCATTCAGGAAGCTGAGATCTGCAAAACAAACATCTCCAATTTAGCAGTCACTTATTTCCAATACAAACAATTAAAACCCAGATAAGACAGAATCTGACACTGTCTTATCTGAGCTTTAATGATTATTTTTAAGCCATGTAACATGCTATATCCATGTTTAAGTTACAGCACAGAGCAAAATCTGCCTGCTATATTTGTCTCTCTGTTTTTGTTTTTAGAGGGATGGCAGGTTTTCATGACATATCTCTGAACAGCAGGACTATGGTGAGTACTGTGGGAAAAAAGTGACCCTATGTGTCTTTGTTTAAACAAATCTCCTTTTTTATCACTCTTCTTGGACTGATCAACCCCCCTTTCTCTTAGGAAACCTTCTGGTCCCCAGGCAGCAGACCCATAATGAACTGTTCCACCCCAAGCGGCTGCAGCGTCCATCATGTCCAAAACAAAACAGATCCTTTACATTGACAGCACTGTAAAAAAGACTATAGGCCCAAGAAAATTTCAGCTATGTACACTTTCATGTCACAAACAGGCAGATTATGAGTAAGTGTTTTCAGGCTAGAACAGTAAACAGTGAGACTTCAGATATCTCCATTTATGTGCAAGCATCACTGCAATATTGCAGCTATTTTTGGTGCAATACTGCTGCTAAAAACATTGTTTTCTCCAGCCTACCTCAGTCTTTTTTGAGGTCTGTAAAGTCTGTACATCCAGTCAGGAAAATTTTCACTCAGAAAAGCTTTTATTAGCTGGACTTGGATGGTAACAAACAAAATTTTCATGAACGTGCAGAGAACATTCTCTGAAGATTGCAGTTCTCTTAGCAGGTATCCAATTTATAAAGTGAGTCTGAAATAGGAAAATCTGTTATGTGGACCACATCAACTCTGCTGACTTTTCACTGCTGGTATTATACGTAAAAGTTCTTATTGTAATGTGAAACTCAGAAGTAAAAGCAGGATGTCTACTGATTTGAATAACTGCTGTAGCTCAGGAGGCTGAGCAGTCGTCTTCTAACCAGAAGGTAGGTAGGTGGATCAGTACCAGGCTTCCACTGACTACATGTTGAAGTGTCCTTGGGCAAGACACTTAACCCCATGTTGCTTCCCAATGTGCCTATCGGGTGTGAATGCGATATATAGTGTAAAGTGCTTTGAGGGGTCAAACTGACTGGAAAAGCGCTATATACAGTGGGGCAAAAAGTATTTAGTCAGTTCTCCCACTTAAAGAGATGAAAGAGGCCTGTGATTTTCATCATAGGTATACCTCAACTATGAGAGACTAAATGGGAAAAGAAAATCACATGTATTGTTTTTAATGAATTAATTAGTAAATTCCTCATTAAGATAAGTATTTGGTCACCTACAAACAACCAAGATTTCTGGCTCTCACAGACCTGCAACTTCTTCTTTAAGAGGCTCCTCTGTCCTCCACTCGTTACCTGTAATAAAGACACCTGTTTGAACTCGTTATCAGTATAGAAGACACCCGTCCACAGCTTCAAACAGTCAGACTCCAAACTCCACTATGGCCAAGACCCAAGAGCTGTTAAAGGACACTAGGAGCAAAATGGTAGACCTGCAGCAGGCTGCAAAGACTGAATCTGCAATAAGTAAGCAGCTTGGTGTGAAGAAATCAACTGCGGGAGCAATTATTAGAAAATGGAAGTCATACAAGACCACTAATAATCTCCTTTGATGTGGGGCTCCATGCAAGATCTCACCCTGTGGGGTCAAAATGATCATGAGAATGGTGAGCAAAAATCCCAGAACCACACGGGGTGACCTGGTGAATAACCTGCAGAGAGCTGGGACCAAAGCAACAATGGCTACTATCAGTAACACACTACGGTGCCAGGGACTCAGATCCTGTAGTGCCATACGTGTCCCCCTGCTTAGGCCAGTACATGTCCAGGCCTGTCTAAAGTTTGCTAGAGAGCAGTTGGATGATCCAGAAGAGGATTGGGAGAACGTCATATGGTCAGATGAAACCAAAATAGAACTTTTTAGTAAAAACTAAATCTGGAGGAGAAAGAATGCTGAGTTGCATCCAAAGAACACCATACCTACTGTGAAGCATGGGGGTGAAAACATCATGCTTTGGGGCTTTTTTTTTTTTTGTATGCATCGAAACCAGGACGACTGATCTGTGCAAAGGAAAAATGAATGGGTCTTGTATTGTGAGATTTTGAGTGAAAACCTCCTTCCATCAGCAAGGGCATTGAAGGTGAAACGTGACTGGATCTTTCAACATGACAATGATCCCAAACACATGGCCTGGGCAACGAAGGACTGGTTTTGCAAGAAGCATTTCAAGGTCCTGGGGTGGCCTTATTCTCCATATCTCTACCCAATAGAAAATCTTTGGAGGGAGTTGAAAGTCCATGTGGCCAGCGCCAAAACATCATTGCATCATTGAGGAGATCTGCATGGAGGAATGGGCGACAATACTAGCAACAGTGTGAAAACCTTGTGAAGACTTACAGAAAACATTTGATCCAACAAAGGGTATAAAAAAGTATTGAGATGAACTTTTGTTATTGACCAAATACTTATTTTCCACCTTAATTTGCAAATAAATTACTTAAAAATCAGACTGATATTCTGGATTTTCTTTTCTCGTTTTGTCTCTCATAGTTGAGGCATACCTATGATGAAAATTAAATTTTAGCCCAGTATAACTGAAATCTTTATGTCTATAGTTTTGGCATCTGTCACCTGAGTACTTGTTCCTTTGGAGTAAATACTCCATAACATTTGTCAGTTTGTTGATAATATTGTTTTTTTTTTTGTTTGTTTTTTTGTTATCTGGTGCTGAGCAGCTAGGGTTTTTTATGCAGGTTGGAAAAACCTAAATAACCATTAGAATAACAACAAAATACCCCGTGCAGTCCTAGAATTCTCCGTGGGTCATTTAAAAGCAACTGCTTGTATCTAACATGTCATTTTACTTGTTATTCATCTAAAATACTGATTTTTAGCAGTTTTGAACTCTCAGACGCAAAATATATACACATTGTACCTCACATCATTTTTCTTTACCACTGAAACCTTTTTTGCCAAGTTGAGATTATTTAGCTGTAGCAATGTCTTCATTTGTTATGACAACATCTGTCTGACAGAAATATTTTGTCAAGATTTGTGACTCAGTTGCACTTACCCCCCGAGTTAGATTTCACAGTTATACAGCTGGACACTGAACTCTGAAAGGCTTTGTGTCAGACAAAAATGCTTGTATGTTGTAACTTAAGAGACTGAAGCTGCATTAAAGCCATCTCAAGTTTGCATCAGCAGCACTAAAATAAAGATCTAGTCCTATTCCTGTTCATAAATCTGGTTCAGTATTTGAATATAGTGTGTGTGGGGTCTAATCTGAGGACCCAAAGTGACTCTATACTCATGCTGAAGAAACATATGTTTGGGAAACTGTGGAATTTGGTTAGCTCCCTTTCAAACAGAGCTGTAAATGCTGTTTTAGTTGTGGCGGCGGGGGGATGTAAAGGGCCTCTGGGTGTAGAGTAGCAGCTTTAGATGTGGCTACTGTTAGATATCAGTTTGATTATCTCATTTTTTAGAACTTAAAAGAGGGAAAAATAATTAAGTTTTAAAAGCTAAAAGGGTTTTGGGTTAATTCTCCAATTCTTATTCAACTTTTGGGTTTCAATTTAATGGGGTACACAGGTATAAACCCATAAAGATAAATTTGCTACCATCCTCCATGGTTCTTTATGTTTTCCCTTGCACGCCAACCGTTTAAAAAAATCTAGATGGAGTATGACCTCAAGAATCAGGAGAAACAAAATACGCCTACTCACACTTCCAGTCCCTCTGTGCATACACACCCACCCAAAAATACTGAAACATCTGAATACAATTAAGACTTACTGGCTTTAAACTCTAGTTTATGTCTTAAACACTCAGACATGGGAAGTATGGCATAACGGTGATAAGAGTAGTTCATTCTACTTGCTTAGATCCAGCAAAATTATATCTCACTGTTTGTCTATCTAATGTTATTAAACACTGTAGATGTTAACCTATAGTGAAGCTTAAACAACCTGAACAAAATCTAGCCTCAACCATGGAGAAGAGTCTTATCTTTTAAAAGCAGGGGGTTGTTTTTCTTTGTCGTCCTTTCCTATTGCACTGAATCACCAATTACAACATGTTTTTGTTGGAGAGAATTGTGTAATAACTCCAGAGAGAAAAGAATCTGATGGAGAGAATAACGTCCTGCTGAAATCTTCAATTGTTCCTTGGGCAGTTAATTCAGAGAGGAGCTTGTGTATTTACATTAAAAGCAAGATAATATCAAAGCCTTTAAGAGATTTACATTTTCTCCAAAGAAATTCTGACATTTTGTGAATGAATGCATTTCCTGTCTTGCAAACAGAGATGTGAAATCAACACAGCTTGTAATTTTTATTGGACATCGAAACCCTAGTGAATTGTTTACATTTATTAATTAACCCAATAATGTAGAACGTTCACTGAAGAGTTTTTCCTGTTGCTATTTACTGTTGGTGTAGATGTTGTGTCATTTGCCATTGTGGGAAGACAACTGCAGCTCTTTAGTAGTTCCCCTTGCATCAGAAAGTGATAAAAACAAAGGGGGGGGGGGGGGGGGGGGGGGACCATTAAAAACCAAAAGGAGATTTTCTAAACTAAACTCAGCCTGTGATGAGCAAATCGAAAAAA
>JBAMHW010000007.1:23889996-23908114 GCA_037177495.1 Rhadinocentrus ornatus | reverse complement strand
CCCCCCCCCCCCCCCCCCCCCCCCCCCCCCCCCCCCCCCCCCCCCCCCCCCCCCCCCCCCCCCCCCCCCCCACCATCGAAAACTAACATGAGATGTTCTAGACTGAGCTCAGTATGTGATGAGCTGGAAATAAGAATGTTATCTATACACTGAAGGAAAATCTAGAAGTAAGCCTACACCTGACTCCATTGCTCACTCCCTGCAATGGATTTGCATGCATAAACTAACATGTACATGAAATTGAAAAATAGAACACAATAAAGCTTTTCATTCTGTTTACTCCCCCCTCTCATAAGGAGATGAGACGAGTGTCAAGTTTAAGGTTAAAATTCCTCTAAATTTCCAGAATTAAATCTTTGTGCGTGTCCAGATTTGATTGACAGTTGCCTTGACAAGAAACAAACAACCTCACAGCTGTTTTGGGAAACTGGACAGACAAGAATAAGAAATCACCTTCTTCTAAATGAGTCCCAACCACACAGACAGGTGTCTGAAATATAACAAACAAAACTTTTCAAGCTCTGAGGATGTGAGTTTACTTGAAACAACCCCACATGTGGAAAAGCTCAGTAAATGTGCACATGCATTAATATTTTACCAAAGCATTAAACAGATTTTCTGCTAAGTGACTGAAAATACCACTTTCTTAGCTTTTTGTTTGCAAAGCACAACATATCTCAAGCCTATCTTCTCTTTATAACACCAACTTTCTCATTATAACATCAACCTTCCTTCACAAAGAAACAAGAAAAGCGTGATACATTAAAATAAATATTTCTTCAGTGATTCGTCCTGCAGGACTGGTTCGCTTCCTGACTGGAGATGAGATGCAGCTGCCTGTCAGCTCTGCCTGAGTGGGTGGGAGGGAAAGCAGCAGAGAACGAGGTAGAAGCCAGATGGACAGGCAATCTTACAGGATACTGCTAAGTGCTCTTCATTAAAGCTATGTGGTATAAAGTCAGCTGAATGCAAGAAAGCAGAGGCAAACAGAGAGGCACCAAGCTGATTGCCTGAGAAACACAGCTCACTTGAAAGGTATGAATGACGAAGGACGAGTCATGCAATAAGAGACCATCAGGAAATGAGTCAGAGAAAAGATCCACTCATCAATCAGGTCATCAATAATCCCGTGAAAGGATGTCTTAACAGCAATAAATAAATCTTAGAACTCAGTATTTTAACCAGATACAAATAGCTTGACACTAGTTTTCAGCGACATGTTCGGCTCATGGATCGGAGAATAAATCACAAGGACAGAAAGAGATCAGTGTGTTTCTTAAAACCCGCTGCTTGAGCTCAAACTGTTACATATCAGGACTGTGAAGCACATGTGAGCTGAATCAGACTCTTGGCATGTTTTCTGCATGGTCATAATGTGAAACACATTTTCTCATAGTGACTGGCATGCAGAAAGCCAGGACAGCCAGGAAACAGCTGATGACAAAGGATTAGGCCCCGGCCGAGGGGGACTGGAGCCAAAAGAGCTGTACGGCATCAAGACTGTGTTGAGGAGCTGTGCTGCAATACATACCAGCAGCCTGACACACTGGGAGGAAAATCCCCACTGGTCAGGAGAAATATATAACTTCGCTAAGGAAAGGGGTCGTGCAGTAAAGATGTGCCAGAGCAACACATTTTTTTCTAAAGTTCTAAAGCAAGAGACAATCAGCTGATGGTAGAGGTATGATATAAATAGAATCAGACATCTGGAAATATCTGTAGAGCCGGTGAAGATTAAACACTTCAAACAAGGAGGAGAATAACATGTACTAAACACATGCCAACTTTGTTTTATTTACAACCAATGACCATTTAGATGATCTTGTTTAAAAAAAAATATCCAGAAGATGGATGTGTAGACAACCAGACCAACAAGTTGGATACCACAGCAGTCACACGACTGGGCTTTCAAGTGCAACACATATGTCGAATTAGAGTGAAACATGTGTCTCCATGAAATAGCTCACATTCCAATAATGTAATTCATTCCAGGTGTTAAACCTTTTACTGTTACAAATGCAAAGAGATAATAACAGACTGTTTATTGACCAAGATCTTAAAAAAGGGGAGAGATGAAGGCATATTGCTACACTGAATTTAGGGTAGTATGTATTGTCACTGAAAAGGAGTCTAATTGCAGTTAAAGAGGATGCTGGTGACAGTGACGAATGCCAGGTCTGATATCAATGCTCAGCCGTGAGCTTCTCCATGTAGCAATGTGGAGAAGATTGATTCTATTAGGGCCATTCACAGGGGAGGACTGTGGGTTCACTCTGGGTGACTGAAGAGGGCTGTATAAACAAGCTCTTTAGCAGCGAAGCACAAAGTGGTGCGCATACAAACAGGCTGTGCTGTAAAGCTCAGTGAATGTGTGTTTGTGTGTGTGCGCCCAAGACTGTGGGACACCTTGTCAAATGTTTTCTCTTAGTGAGAACATAAACATTGTTAAAGTTGCTGTTTGTAAGGAGTGAAACGGTGTCTGTGTACAGAGATGCAAGCCATCACCGAGTTGGTGTTTGAACAGGTTCTTCACATTTGTAATGCTTGTGTGTGCACACTTGAGTATGCGGGTAACTAACACCACCAACAGAGACACATAACAATAGTGACAAATTTATACAACAAACAAAGAGTTTATGGTTGCTCTCAGCAACCGAAATCTGGTTTGTTTAAATTTTAAAAAATCATACGGTAAGGTCCAGTGTGATCAGGATAAGGGGAATCTTCTCTGTGTTAGATGGCTATGAAATTGAATCTGTTACAGAGCTCTTCACATGCAGGCTGGGTGAACTTAAACAGCTTTGTACTGCACACTTACATCTGCAAACAGCTGCTTAACAACCAAGACTAATATTAAAATGGTTGGCAGTGGCAGAAATGAAACATCTCTTACCTTCAGACAAGTCTTCTCTGATGCTGGTGGCAAATCAAAGACAAAATTTCAGGCTGGTTGTCTCTACAGGGGCTGCTGCCTCAAATGTACAGATCCCTCAGATGTTCAGAGTCTGAGGTTAATCTCTGCTGTCCCAGGAGTCCGTTGGGAGGAGGTACTGCACCGAGACGGGCTATTTGTTTAGTCAAATCACAACACCAAGGGGTCTCTCTCCTCTCTCACAGAGAGCCCAGCCCAGCACTCAGAAAGAGTGGTGTAAGTTTTAAAAGAATGCTCCCAATAGAGGCATGCAGGCACACACTCCTTCTCTAACAGACTCACACAGAGGAGAGTGCCAGCGGTCCAGTCCTGCTGAAGCTGACTGAGCTATGGGTGGAGGGAGGGGGTGGCGAACAGAGTGGAGTGAACAGCAATGGAGGCAAGTTTTAGGAAATCAAGGGAAGAGACAGAGGTAGAAAACTTGAAAACGCAGATCAAGTTCTGCTTGTTGTTCTTAGGTAGCAGCTGAGGGGTCCCAAACTGGAGCAATTTGTTTATGAATGGAGAGGCAAGCCACTGGAGGTGAACAGAGACAGTCTCTACTGGCAACAGCAATCTAACCCTTCCATAAAACAACAAACACAATGACAAGAAAGAGAAAGAGTGAGAGGTTCAGGCAGGAAAAAGAAAAAAAAAAGTTTTGGCAGAGCTCACAGTGCCCTGCTTTGAAAACAAACATGGAAGCTTCAGTTTCTTGGGAAAATGACCACTTATGTAATCACACTGTTAGAATGAGCATAAAAGTGCTTAAACACTAATCAACTGAAGTTTGAGGGAATTTATTTCTCTAAAATCCCCTTTTCTGTCTTATATATTTCCTTTCTTTCTTCATAGGCCATTAAAATCTGCATGTCCCACTGTCCTCACCCACACTTGTCTCTGCTTTCTGTTCTTTCATCCCGTCTCTTTCAAAGCAATGCATGCAGACAATTTGTTCTAAATGTTGGCTCTTTTCCTAATTTCTTCCTTTCCCAGGATATGAGGGGATGGACCCTGCAGCTGACGACGGCCTCTTCTCGCTAACAAGCGGCTTCAGGAAAGGAGGAGGGAACAGGGGCTAAATTGGACAGTAACGTGTTCTCCTCTAACTGTGAGGGTAGCTCTAAAAGCCCAACTACAAGTAATTAGAGAGCCAGCGTAGCCCCAGTTATTAGATAGGAGGGGAGCAACACCACACAGGACAGTAACACCAAGTCAATTCCAATTTTCACTTCCAATTTTATTACATTCTATTTTGCACATGACAGTCACATATGTGAAAACTCCACACAGGATCATCTATGATCTGTCTTAGCATCCTGCAGCAAACCACAGAGAAAAACAGGACACAGAGTCAAAGGAAGTTTTTTGCATTTTATTAATATGAATAATTTTAGCATGTTGTTACCATGGAGTCTTGACAGAGAGACCACAAAGGGGCCATCTATTGCTCTATATTTGGCCACAGTGCTTGGTGCAGCCCCTTAATAAACTGGGGCTCCACAATATTCTGCCACAACAATGCTGAGCCTATCTGAACATGTCAAGCGTGGTCTGTCTCATTGCTGATGCCATAACCAGTGAGCCACTAGTGTTACCACCTTGTGCGCTGTTGCAGCTTTGTTTTTCTACTGATTTTCAGATAAAGCCTAAACTTATCTTGCTGTGTTTAGGAGGCAGAGAGGAGGGAGGAAGGAGCATAAAAGGACCAATGCTGAGGCCTGGACCTGGAGCTGAACTTAACTTACCTCTGATAGATGAAGATGGATGAAGATGGATGAAGATATTTTATCAGGAGTCATTTCCATCTCATGTTGTATTGAATACAGCTGTTAGAGTCTAAGGGTCCTTGAGGTTTGAATCAAATGCTGTCATTCAGGACTAGATCTGGACACGTCTCTCCAAAATGAAGATTAATGTGGAGTTTTAAGTTCTTATCAGCAAACCCAAATTATTTGAAGATCTTACGTCAAATTAAAAAAAAAAATCATCATAAATATTTTTATAAAACCTGACAGTGCCTTTTTTATATTACATATATGGTTGTGTTAAATATTAGATGTACATTTTATTCATACTCATGCATTATGTTTATTTTATTTTGATTTTAACAGCCATATTTCATATTTTTCCTTTTTCTGTCTACACAGATAATAAAAGAAACATGCTTTCAATCCTCTGTATGCCTTGTAAATAAAGTAGAACTGACAATAAAGTCAACTTTGACTCTGACTTTGATTAAATAAAGGTGTTTATTTGGTATAAGATCAACAAAAAAGGAAAGGTAATGCTTTTCTAGCTACCTGTGCATGCAACACACTGACCAAACAGTGTATAGCCTAAATGTAACCGATGCAACAACGTAATGTGTAATGTAAAGTCCAGCATAAAGAATTCTAATTTAATAAAGCTACAATAACACTGGTAGCAAAATGTAATTCAAACAATAAAGTTGACAGGTTTGGCTCCAGTGACTGATACGTTGTTATTTTGTATTTTAGATTATCATTACTGAGACATAACTGAGTAAGCTGCATGTCAGTAGTCTGATGGTTCTACCACTTTCTGGTACTCATCTCAGTTAACTTCACATCCCCTTTTTGTTCTATTCCCATCTCACTCACCTGCAACCAATCTTTATTTACTCATCCCGATATAAATACACCTGCATTTGACTTCCTCCTTTCCAGATTTTCTCAGCATACTGCAATTAAACTTAAAAGGAAATCTGATTTTGTTACATTTTTCCCTGTTTTTTATCATCCGTCTTGCAATGAAACAGCTGTTTAGACGAGTTGGACTGCTTCTGAGACTCTGCCTGCTTCTTGTCTGGTTCGCCTGCATCATCAGCTGGTTTCCCAAAAACGACGGTTTCTGTTAAATCAGTTTAAGAGTTTGTTTTTGTTTTTACTTTGCGCACCCTTGGTTCACTGCATCTGAGTGAATTTCTGTTTTGGCAACTAGTTTGGACAACTTAAAACAGTTTTACATAAAGGGACACGAGAGATGTGAGATTATTTACGATGGTCTGGAAAAACACCTGTTTTTAATTTGGGGGGAAATTTTATCTTTGTTTTTTTTTGTGTGTGTTTTTTTTTGGGTGACATATTAGGTCATTTAAACATGGTATTATGTCCCTTGGGGCTGTAACACCAACACAGTATTTTGAAGTCGACGTGAGAATTTATAATTAAAAATGTATTTGATGTAGCTTTTGACAACTCAGTGAAACAATAAAACACGCCTGTAAGGTTGGTTGGAAGGTTGGAAGCTAGCAATCCAGTCTTTAACAATGCTTCATTTTATCCAAAGCACAACATTTTTATTTCAAAGAAACTTGTAAAGCTGTCAAATGCCTATAGACAGTACGTTATTTGTCTCTGGAAAGCAACAGAGTAAAAGCATAAATAGCTTAGAAATACCCTGTTTTTAACAGCTGTGGGAGTTTGGTAAAATTTGCTTTGCCTGAGAACATTACAGCATCTACATTCCAACTGGCGTGTAATGACATTAGAGAAGTAGAATAAATCTTGATAAATGTTCACAGACAAGCTTCAAAACTTTGATAGAATACACCAGGAGGCCAGCTGAGTACCGTATGTAGCTAAAAGCTTCATGCACATCTTGTTAGGAAATCATAAATTAAGTGGAGCTGAGGGACTCTGGAAATGTAACTGCCATTATTTAGCTTTCTGCTGCCCTCATCAGGATGCTATAGGAAGGGACATGAGGGTAAGTAACCGACTTGTTTCCAGTTTTTTATTTCTTCACTTAGATCTGGATTTAAATTACTATTTTGATTTTGAATTACAGTTCAGGATCTTTAATCCAAAGATAATAAAATTAACATGATTAAGCACATGGAAATCCACTTTTTACTTTAGTTTGTCACATGAACAAAATAGATAATATTATAATTGTCGTTTTTTTTTAAGCCATCCTTTCATTCACCCAAGGTGAAGTGCTTTTATCTAACTTACTTTGACAGTGGTTGGAACAATTTGGCTAGCATGTCATATTTGGATGAAAAAACACAGTTCTACTTAAGTGAAAATAAACTCTTCAGCTATTCTGAGTTTTGCACCCACTACGTAAAGTAAATATTTACCGTAGTAGTGTAGTATATTATGCTGTTATGCACATATTTAGCATTCAGTTGTTGTTGTTGTTGTTTTAAAGCATAATGTCTTATTAATGACAACATTCCAATATTTGACTATTTCTGATTAATAATAAGACTAAGGAAACTCCACCTGGCTTATAGAGCTAACAAGCTGTCAGTGTTAAATTAGGCCTTGATGTTTTCATTCATTTTCAGATCACAACTTTCACGTGCAGAGCAGAGCTCATGGTGGCGCGCGCACATGGTTCCACCTGTCAATATGGTTTTGTCAGGACAGATAGGGTAAATTAGGGTCATTGGCCTGACGTCCCCGAGATGAGAAAGCAGGTGGATCTCAGGTAAGATGTGACGTCACGCTGATACTTTTGAACTCCTTGGCAGTAAATCCATAAAGGTGTGTAGTCTTTCTGCACAGGTAGCTGGGCAGTAATAAGTCTTAACTTTAGACTAAAGCCTGAACAGGGGCCTAACATGCGCCAGGAGGTTTAATTCGCCGAGTCCAACCCAGTGAGTCATCCTACCCGTCGAACCAGGACACCGGTATGTACCCCAACTCCCAGTCGGTGAGACAACCGGCTCAGACGCTGTCAGTGAACAGTCAGTACATTCCGCCGCCTGCGTATGACTTTACTGGTTATCACCATCACGTCTCGGGAGTCGTTGACCCATCGACGAGCACCTGGAGCCCCATTTTCACTCCTCGGGAGGAATATCTGTACAACTTCCCGGGGTCAAGCCCCGGTGCCGGGCAGGTCAGCTTCACCTCCCCGGAGCTGAGCTGCATACCTTCAGCCGCTGGAGGAGGGTCGCTCCCTACTTACAACTTTATCTCTGGACAGGACCCTTTCACCAGCAGGAGGAGACCACCTGAAACACTGTCAGGTAGGACTTCAATTAACAACACTAAATGCAGACATGTATGTTATGGTTTGATCCACTGCACTGATCATATTAAGATGTATTTAAACATTTTAGCATTTAAATTGGGCTGACTTGTTCCTTCATTGACATATACATCTGTTATCAGATATCATTTTAAACATGCATATACTGGCTAATCTAGTGAATGATCATGCATCAAATACCCCAAATGTCAACACCTTAAGCTGACAGGAAAAGCAAAATCTTGATAACACCTTTAATGATTAGACAGACCTTACAGTGCAAACACATGACAAACTGTGGTGAAACAGAGGATCAGATGACAGACATGGTGAAACATATTTACTAGACGGCAAAAATGTCAATATGTAGTATAAAGTTAGGCTATCCACACATAACATTTATCAAGCTGTTCACCACTCCCTTTCGACTGCATGTTTTGAGATCTCAGTGAGGCCATGAAGTCTGCACAGAGTATCGCTTCCCACCTTCTCTGTCAAGTGGGTGACTGCAGCAGTGACAAAATGGAAAGATAACAATGACTGTGCAGGAAGTCTGCAGACGTCAAACCAAATCTGCTCTAAAGGCAAACCCTCGGCTCCTACATGTGTCTGTGTGTCCAATCAATGCTGTCGCTTAGTCAAATTTTCTAATCAATAACTCTCACAGTGTGTATGCATATGCGAACATTTGTGTCAATGAATAGCTGCCTGTGTAAACACCTATGTAAACATCTCTCACCGTGATAACGGGGACCACTGATTCTAAACAAATGAGAGTCTTTGCATTAGTTATTTTTCACATGATTGATAGAGCTGATGAGGATTTAAGTGGCGCCTGAACTTGAACATGGCACCAGACATGTTTGACCACTCTGCATGTGACTCACTGACACATTAATTCCTGTTTGCACTACAGGAAGGAAGGAAGATGCATGAAAGGATAACACACCTTAAGTATTTACTTAATCATTCAAAGTTGTGTTTATTTTTTTTACTAATCCAGGACTGTTTTGTGTGATTCAGGAGGGAAGACTCGGACTAAAGACAAGTACAGGGTGGTGTACACTGACCATCAAAGGCTGGAGCTGGAGAAAGAGTTTCAGTACAACCACTACATCACCATGAGGAGGAAGGCAGAGCTGTCGATGACGCTCAGCCTCTCAGAAAGACAGGTGAGAGAAGTGGAGTGCACAAAGGAAGTTGGACAGTAAAGGTGTGACAGAAGGAAAAGAAACTTGGCAGTTTGAGGAAATTTTGATGTTAAGTGTTTCCTTAATCACTTAAATCAAGGCTATGAATTTGTTCTAGATATTGAAACCATTCAAAAACAAGGTGCTACTTATGTTCTTTCTACAGTTTCTTTCTGCAGAGGGAGTTGGTTTCATACATTACATAAAAAACTGTTGTTGCATAACCCCAACGTGTACTGCACTAAGGTAAATGAAGCATATCAATTAGCTTGTCAGGAAGTACTACTTACCCTTTTACAAATGTACATCTATAGTTACTTTAAGTAATTTAGCAGATGCTTTTATCCATAGCTCAATACAAGTATTAGAGCAATATCCAAGATTCAGAGCAGTTAGAAACTCAGGTCTGTTGAAGAGTATTAGTTGAACAAGTACAGAAATGCAGTTAAGAACAGCTTAGGTCTGAAGATAATTGATCATCTCTGAAAACATTAATGTTAAAAAGCTTTTGTTCATCTTAATAGAAGATGATGTTCATGAGAGAAAAACGTGGTAGAAAAAGATCAGAAGCCTGTATGACTGACTTATAGATAGGGTGAAGACCTTGCAGTCACTCTGTAGCTTCTTGTATTACTTAGTTTCTTGTATTTGATTTGGACCGGGAGGAGTAGTGGAGTTTTGTGAATACCGGAGTGATACAAATCCTTTCTGACTGCACAAACATCAGAAGTGTTCCCATGTTCTGAACCATTTGTATGTATTTTTATTGTGCAAGCAGACCTGCTACAAGAGCACTATAGCACCAAGATCTGGGCGGCATAGTGAGCCAGACACTGCATGATCTTAGAGTGCGCAGTGAAATGATCAAGAGACAGATGTAGCATGGTCAGAGAAGGATAGCTGGTCATCCATAATGACACTGAGGTTTCTTTCAACACTTTAAATGTCTGCCCAGGCAGATCAGTGGTTTGACAAATTGTTTTTCCTTTGTGTTATTTACATGTTTAATATTTTAGTTGTTTTGAAAAATGAAAATAGCTGCTCTAATTAAGTTGAAACGTGTAGTAAACTAAGCTGAATAAAGGAACAAGCTCTACAAAATAACACAGGAAGACAAATAAGAATAAAAATTAATTAATAAAATGTGGGCACATTAAAAGGCACAACTACAGAAAACAACAAACACCCAAAAACAGAACCAATGACCAAGATCAAGAAACCTTTAAAAAATGTAAATAAAATAGAATACAATGATTTGGAAGTCATTTAAACTCTACAGTTAATTAAATATATATTCATGATATGGACCCTCAGATTGCCCTCCATTAAGAGAGAAAGAGACCATTTTGTAATAAAATAACTGCTTGGTCTCATAAAACTCTTGAAAAGTGTAAAATAATAGATCCACATGTACAGATACAATTTAATGGTTTGAATACTGTAAGTCTTTGAGCAGAAATTTCTTGGTGAAATAACTGATGATAAAATAAACTTTAAATTTAACTTAAAACATGCCAGATGTATTTAAGATGAAACACTTTCTCGTCCACAAATCACTTACATTCTGTTTTTGAGTAACACAATGTATCCTGTGCTAACCTTTTTAGAAACAAGAGTTTTTCATGTTGCCATGGTTACATGTAGATTTAATACTAACACAGCACACATAAGCAGAGGATTCCTTTACAGATCTATTTAAAGCACAGAGATATACAGTCAGGCAGTGTTAATGGTGAAATGCTGACTCTTCATGTTGCCCTTCTTGTTTCTTCAGGCTGCCCACAGCTTTATGCAACTTACTTAAATCAACCAAAGAAATTAACAAGAAATCGGAACTAACCTTAGCAGCAGTAAACAGGGTGGGGCAAGTGAATACTACCGCAAACTATTATAGTTTAATACAAATTTTTTCCATTATTAAAATGTGTGTAAAACACATTGTAAGTGGTCACCACAGGGTGTTTTAAATTGTATTTTTTAGCAACAAGCAGTAAGAACCTTTAAAGATATCTTGTGTTTGTGCACTTCAGGTGAAGATTTGGTTTCAGAATAGACGTGCCAAAGAGAGGAAGATCAACAGAAAAAAACTGCAACATAGCCAGCAGGCCTCCACAACAACTCCAACCCCACCTGTGTTGGGTGGACATGCTGATGCTCACCTTACCACCAGTTCCAGCACCAACTCCAACATGATGTCTGATGTCAAATCAGAAGAATACTAACTGGATTTCATATAAAAGACTGATGCAGTCTCCGATGTGTAAATAGTGTTTTTATAAGGTGACGATCAATGTGTTTAAAACGGCTCCTCTTGCATTTTACGTGTACACTAATTAAGTCTTTTTAACACTATACTTAATAAATTAGATTATTACATCAAGACACTACTTCCTTTTATTTTTGAGGCATGTGTGCCACTGTTTCAAAACTGTTTAATGACAAGAAAACATCGTTTCTAGAAGCGATTTGTTGACTTTTTTCTAAATGTTAATGGATGTTAAGAATGTAATTACTTATTTGTGTGTTGTTAAGTATTGTAAAAAGAAAGGATTATTGTATCTCTTTTATTGCCCTAACCACACTTAACCACAATATTTTCTAATCACAAAGTACAGTTTGCAGCTTTATATATGTGTAGAAATTAGCCCAGATGTTTCTCTTTCGGAAAGTTAAACTATGCCCCAGTTTATAGGAAACAGAGAGCGGATGCTAACTAAAAAGAAAATAGTGAAAAAAGAGGAATTGTAAAAGGAATTGTCAGGCCGAGCACACTCAAACACTTGTTTTTAAAGCATTTTCTGTTAAGCACAAATTTAGAATATATAATACCAATAAGTGATTAAAAGGTGTAAACCAATGAGAGTTGAGGATTGACATTAAGTGAATGTGCAGCAATGTTAATATCTACTAAATCAAGGAAAAATTTATTTGAGAGCACATTTTTGTTAGGTTGGGTTTATTAACAGATGTGTACCATGACATAACTTAAAATGCGTTTTTCATTAAACTGAACACATTTTAATCTAGTAAGGCAACGTGAGAAGAGTGTTTAAAAATGGCCCTGGGAGAAAAAAGCTGTCAAGACCACATAATTTAGCCACATCCTGAAAACAGAAAGATTGCTCAACCAAATAACATGTGATCAGTCGGTGTAGCACTAAAGGCATTAAGTTGTGAACCTGCAAACTTTAAGTATAAAAAGATGTCCTTTCTCTGTAGTCTCTCTGAGTTTTAAAGCATATTTGTGAAAAATGTTAAACTTTGACATGTTGCTGACATGTTTTTTCTTTTTGAAGAAAAAGAAGATGTTGCAAAAAAGCTGTAATTTAAGAAAAGAAAAACTACTTGACCAACAATTTGTGCAATCACGTTATCATGCAGTTAGTGTCAGCCTGTTGGGTCTCCAAAACACATGCAAACCTCAAGTGTTTCAAATAAAGTTATTTCCAGCTGTGTTGTTTGGACAGAAAAATGTGGGTTGCTGTTTAAAATAAAACACTTATTCATGCAAGTGTATTTTCTGTTCATTGGTACAGACCATAAGTTGCACATCCCTTACTTCCTCTTCACTGCAGTGTGTGGGAAAAAATAAGTCGTCTTGATAATGTCACAAAAAAGGAACTAACAGTATACAGCAGCAAAAGCACCCAGCTATGTCCACCTTCACAGCTATGTGTATGTAAAGAAGCTAAGACCTGATGCTTATACTATTAATTAAATAAGAACCATTATGAAAAATTTATTAAATCAAACAACGTCATATTTTCTTCTGTTGGTTGACTTGTGGACAAACTTTTACCCAAACACTACTTTCAGTTTAAAACTGGCAGGGCTCTGGATTGAAGAGTTGGCTGCTCTGTTTTATGGTTTAATAGCTTTGGCATGACATGGCAACATCACCTGAAAGTGTAATGATAACGACAAAAATAATCTGGCTTTCATGAGGATAAAATGAGTATTTAATTATAGAGGTAAAAAGTAAAATTCTGACACAATAGTCAGCAATGTGTTTTCCTCGTTATTACAGTAGGATACAGATTAAATCAAGCTTGGGGAAAAAAACATCAACAAAAAACATATCAGGTGGTTTTTTAAGGACACTACAACTACAGGATCATAAACATATTTTATGGCACCATGAATCAGCTGAATGGTTGTTAACCTTTAATCCTAAACTATCAAATCAAAGATGAACAGTAACCTCTGTTGCTGATTAAACCCCCTGAAAACAAATTTCCAAACTTGTCAGGGAAAATTTGAGCACATGACCACATTACCACTAAAATCAACAAAGAAAAGAAACTAACCAATTATGCACGACTACATTGAATGGTTAGAAAACAGTGGTAGAGGCTGTTTAAAAGAATTACAGGAAATTAAGAAAGAAAAAAACAGACATTAAAAAATAAGTCCAAGCTAATTTAGTATTTTCTAACAATGGTTTTTGATGGAAATGTACTGCAGTGTTTTAGAAAGGTCCTGCTGATCGCTGACCCACACCAAACAGCTGCTTATCAAATTCTGCTCAAGCTCTTATAAAGCAGACTTGGTTTGTACTTGCATGTTTTTGTTTTGATTTGTTTTTCTTTTTTTAAAAGGAACTCAATGAGTCTGAGCTAAAGATTCATAAACCATTTATAAACACGTGTGTGGTTTCACTTTCTTATCTGTGCTGAGACATTGCAAAGTTACTTAAATATGTCTGAGTGTGAGTAAAGTTGGAGCTAGAGTTAAAACTGTTGTCTGTTTGATTCTGACTGATGCATTCAATGCATATTTGTACAAATGTAATGTGATGTTTAAACGATACATGCATTCTTTCAAGCAGAATTATTACCTACTTCCATAGTCATGAAGCTTTGAAGCAGCCGAACATCTACTGGTGTTAACTCCAAAAAACTGATGTGAAATGTCTTAGTTTGCTCCTTCAAACTTAAGGTTGTTTTTGCCATTGAACCTGATCTTTATCTGTTCTTTTCTAACAGGAACTTGCTAAAGAAGACACTAGATATAAAGCCATTAAATTAAATATAGAAACGATGACTTGATGATGTTCAAAGACAAAATCTTGGCTTTGTATCTGACAAGCGGTTACATGTTGCTCTCTTGCAAATTGCATACTAAATTTATCAAAAAAGTTATTTTCTTTTCCATTTGTAAAGAAGAAAGGAAATGTGATTCTTAGAGCAGATACTTCTCACGTGTAGTTAATTCACTTTATTTAACACAAAGTCAGTAAAGTAGAAGTATTGTTTCAGATTTTATACACAGAATTAATACGAATATTTTGTTGTGTTATGTGGTTGTTAAAGAAAAGGCTGCTTGTTATTTATGTCTGGATGTACAGAATCAAACCTAACCCCCCTTTCAACTCAAAATTTATCAAAACTGGTTAAAGCACAGAGCTAAACTATTTTCTTCAAAACAACAACAACAACAACAACAATTATTCAGTTTTGTGAGACTCAGCATTCAGACCTAATGAAAAAAAAAAAGAAAACAGAAGTATTACATCATGGAAACTTATTAAAGCATGCTGTGCTAAAAATGAATTTGTGTAACCTCAAGGAAGGTTATATCACTAATAAATCCCACACAAGCTGTAACTTATGTTTGCTTTAATTTATTTTAAATATGCAGCTACGGACTTTCAACCCAAACAAATGAGTAAATAACTAATAAGTTATTATAACTAAATGTTTCTTTTATTCAACTTTATGGCGTGTGTAAGTTAGTATACCAGTAACCATAAAAGTAAATTAATATTCATCAAAGTACAATGTCTTTTTATTTATCTTTTTTACTTGTGCTTGACGTTGTTACGTATCTAAAACTGAAACTTAGGTAATCAAGCCTTTATATTAGACACAGGAAAAAACTATTACACCAAGGTTAAACTACAAACGGGTTAAACTTTATAAAAGAAAACAGTTCTATAAAGTCCTTTTTTATTCATTTATATATTTTTATTTCGGGCATTTGTCACACAAATCACCGATGTACAACGGCATCGGTCAGTCCGATTTCACTCACTAGGATTAATGCCAATCCTTAATACTCGAATAGGAGTGGGAAGAAGAGAATTTACTTAATCCCATCCCTGATCTCATCCATAGCTTTACATGACAAGTTCAAATACTCACATATATTTTCCAAACCTCAAACTAGGACAAGAACCAAAAGGTCTGCACCAGATTACAATATTTATATTACACTTATTCCAGAATCAACAGTATTTACCAAATATGAGAAAATAAAATATAATGTACATTAACCAAAATATGTGAAAAATAGAAACAAGATACATTCACAGTGATCATTATTCACATTAAATGATAATTACATACCAACAAGGTAAGAAATGACAATACCACTAGCGTAAAGAACAGGTCCTCGTTATACTGAGACCAAATCATGCGTTTATATAGTAGTTTACATGTGTAGATTTTTGGGCCTTACTTGTGTTGGATCTCTAGATTGTTCCAATATTTTATTCCACATACAGACACACAAAAACACTTACGAGATGTTCGAAATTTAGGTAATGTGAAATTTCCATGGTCTTTAAATTTATAAGAACTCTCCTAAATTGTGAAAATATTTTGTATATTACTGGGTAGCAAGTTGTTAAATGCTTTGAATAGAGTTATTAATGTATACTACATTACAAGATCATTGATTTTTAAGAGTTTAGATTAAATCCTAAACAGATTATGAATGGGTTCTAGAAATCCAGCCTTATGAATAATCTGGACTGCTCGTTTCTATAGTATAACTAATAGATTAATTGTGCATTAGAAATAATTTCCCCATACTTTAACACAATATGTGAAGTGTGGGAGGACCAAAGAGCAATATGAAGTACGAAGGGCTTGCATGTATCGTTTCCCTTTATGATTTAGAGGCTTTTGAATGGTTTTTATATGTCTGACGTGGGCTTTCCATGATAATTTACTGTCTGTTATAACTCCTAAAAATTATTCATTCCTAGGGCAAAATAAAAGAAATGCGTAATATTTATGAGTTTTTATGGTTTTTATTTTTTAAAAACATTCAAGTTCTCTCTTTCCCTGCTGCAGTCTCTGTAAAACCAAGCTTACATCATCTGCCTTTACGGACCTGTGCATACACACAGTCATCTGCTACTGATTCAGCTTGCAGAGGTCGCTCTGAAAACTTTACTTGGCCATATTCCACCTCCAACTCCACCTTCTGCTCCACCTGCCTCCTCTTCTGGGCAATCCTGACATCAGCATAGGTTAGCTCCTGGTCATCTTCTTCCTCTGCTGGAAAAAAGTGATGCATATGAACTGTAGAGTATTCTTTGCTTCGTTAAAGGTGGAAAAAAGTAGCAAACCGTGAAAGCATCAGATCAGAGAAAAGGGAAGTTTCGCTACATGCCTTTGCTGTTTTTCTTTTTCCTCTGAGTACAGATGATTGCCACACCAACCAGTAATAAAAGCACCAGTGCTGCGAAAACCCCTCCTATTACTGGCAACAGGCCTGTTTTAAAAGAAAAAGACAGATTTTTAAGTTTTCAGACACTGTGACATCAATGTATCCACTGGTATTTGCACTTACTAATGAAAATGTTGCTGGGAGGTTGAGTGGAGGAAGTGTTTATAGTGGATGTTTTACGTGACTCTGTCTCCTTACCCACAGTGTTTTGTGTACCTGTTGTGGGGACTGTTGTTGGTTCATCACACAGGGTTTTATTTTCTTTATGGACCCACATTGATATGTGTGTCCCGTTGGAAATGCAGTCAATCAATATGAAGCCTGGATTAATGTATTGAGTGATTATTATTATTATCACCAGAAATTGTTTTCATGACTTTCTCACTCACCGCATGTGGATATGTCCTCCCCTTTGGAGACAGAACTGACTTGATTGCTGACTGAACAGACCAGACGTCCTGAGACAGCTTGTTTCAGAGTGATGATGTTTGTCTCATTATTTCCAGAGAGGAGCTCAGTGTCTCTCAGTGTTTGTCCATCCAGAGTCCAGCTGTACTGAAGACTGTCCCCTCCATTAGGGGAGCAGGACACCTTCATCTCTCCCTGAGACAGACACTCAGAGACCAGCTGGACAGAGGACACTGGATCTGAGAGAAACACACACGGATGGCTTTTAATACTAGAAATAAACCTGTGTAATTATTTAAATGAAGGATCAGAGAGGCTCAGAATACCAGTATGTACAGAATATGATGTTTTATAGATCATCAGCACAATGTGGGATTTGCATCTATTAATGTCTAAATTCTTTAGGGAGAAAGTAGTTATTTACCTTGAACAGTCAACTGGAGAGTCAATGTTCCTGTTGTCTTTCTTTGTGAATCAAACAAATAAAGTTTATATTCACCACTGTCACTTTTGTTCAGATTATTAATCCTAAATGTTCCATTACTGGGAAAAAAGCGAGATGTGTGTTCCATGTTATTTATTATAATTTTATTATTTGACCATGTGAGTATGTTCTGTGATTCTTTTTTCCATTCAAGTCGAGGTATTCCTGAGGCGTTGTCCGTTAGCCGGAGGAACACATTTCCTCCCAAAGCTCCATAACACTGAGTTCCATTCTGTCTGCCATCACAGGAAGTTTCCACACCTGGATTGTTTTTTTTTTAACAGAAGAAAAGTAAAACATATTTATCTTTAGCTTTCAATTCTCCCCACAGAAGCATGACAGCAGTCTTTTAGTAATATGTAGATATTAACCTAAAAATGGTTTTGTTGCAACTATGTCATTGTTAGACCAGATTATGCAAACCAGTATTTATTGTTGTAGAGCTGAGTGTTACAGAGGTCTGTGATGAGGAATCAGAGCTCATCGTCTTACACTACTTTGACTTAAAGCAGAGGTCTTCTTCACAAAAGTCCTTTTAATGTTCCAGAAAGAAAACCACAAATGCAAATAATGAAATTATTGTGTACAGAATTTTATTCAGCTGCATCAAAATGAAGATCCTGTTGTTTCTGTTTCATCACAGATAAGAACCCCCATGAC
>JBAMHW010000007.1:23865938-23879061 GCA_037177495.1 Rhadinocentrus ornatus | reverse complement strand
CTATCTGTCTGTCTTTTATTTCAGCAGATTAAAGTTATATCTTATCTTATTGGAATGTATCATATAAAAAATACTCCCAAACTACTGAGGTATTTTGCTGTCGTCAGTGCTGCATGTGTTGTATCACCTCACTGTCACCTGCAATTATGCAGAGCATTTCTTGCATTTTCTACGGCTATTTCAGCAGCGCGTAGCCGGCTGCACGCAGACATAAGCAAGCATAAATCCGCCTTTACACTAGACACTCAGAATCAGGGAAAACGGGGCCTCGTTTGTCTTTGATCACGTGATGTTGAGGAAACTAATAACGGACTTCGCAACAGGCTTCATTTGGACGACGACCCCATAAAATGTGTTATAGGCTACAATTAAACTTGCTGTGCCTCAGGTGGAGATGTGAGAACAAGAGTCAGAAGACAAATCTAATGTGTATGAACCAGAACAGGAGACAAGAGGTCTGTCTATAAGTTTAGTGAACATTTTAGATAAGTACTCTAAAGAAATAATTTTTAAGTATGTTCAGGTAATAATATGCAGTGTAAGAGCCAAATAGTGTACATAAGTCAGGAGATTATGTGTGTATGGGTGTGTGTTAGGCTGAAAAGGGAAATCGATTTTGACCGCTTTGCCGGGTGCACACTGTCGTCACACAGCACGCCCTTTGTTTTATGTATTTCATTAAAAAGAAATGACAGAAAAATAAATCTGCTTATTTAACTGCAGTGGGCAGCTTCTATATTTATTCACCCCATCTACACCATGTAAAGTGCGTCAGTCAAAATTTATTGCCAGCCCCTTCATACAGTATACACAAAGACCTCACTGCATTTGTGCGATTTGGAGTGTAAAGTCATGAATGCAATAGTTATCTAAATAATTTCAATGTGTATATTTATATATATTTAGAACATTGTAAATGTAAAAAAAAAATTTACTAACTGGTAATTTATAAACGAGTGGATAATACAAATTTCCGCAGGAAATATCAAGTAATAAAGAAAGAAACCATATTCTGAGATCACAATTCAGTCTCCCTTCGAACACATCACATGCTGACACTCTGTCATTGGGCCCCTGGATCAAGTGTCACTTTTGGCTCTGCAGGCTGCCCAAACTGGTAACTCACCAGATGCAATTGCATTGATCCCTCCAAAATATAAGTAAAACTCCTGACAATGACTAACACGAATGAAAGATTGTTTTATTATTAAAAAATAAAATAAATCACACAAAATGACAACAAATTGAGGTTTTTAATGTCATGCTTCTAAACATTTGTTTAATAAGAAACTAATACATTGAATAATTATTTTATTTACAAGTACATCCATTTAATATAAAATATATCCATCTATCCATTCATCCATCTATCCACGGCATTTGGAGATTATTACCAAGAAAATCACATTTTGTCATATTTGGCCTAAAACATGTCTGGTTAAAGTTCAGGATAAGATAAGATAAGACTTTATTGATCCCTCAGTGGGGAAATTTACATGCCACAGCAGCAAGGAAGGTCGGGCAATTACAACAACATTAGCAATGGAAATAATTACAAAATAATAGCTCAGTGATCATTTCTGTTGTTAACAGCATTTTGATAGCTGTGTAACTGATGGCTACAAGATCACAAGATATTTATAGTTTGTCTACCTTCTTTTAATCATGTGACTTCCTATTAACTATAAATGACACGTGGGAATATCCAACTATACTTGTATCCTGTCTTGAAAGTGGGACTCTCTTAATAAAAATGTATTGCTATATTATACTTATGTAAATCTTGGGCTTTATATTTCCTTGAAGGCAAAATACCCTAATGCCCTGAAGGCGTAAAACTAAACTTAGAAAACATGATGTAAAAAATATCTTCCCTGAGATTTAGGATGTTCTATATTCTATATTGTTATCAGTGCAGGTTCTTGCCATTTCACAGGGTCATTTTGTAGATTGTCACGTGTTTATACATCCCAACAAAGCATCACACTGTTACATACGTAGAATTTTGCATAGTTGCTGTATTGTGTTTTTGGTCTAAAGTCAGACAGAGGAAAGCACTGTACTCATCACACACGCGTACGTTTCTGTTGAAACACATTTGGACATCTTGAAATCACTTCCTCCCTCTGTCTGCTGCAGTGCTTGTAAAGAACAGAGCACATTAAATCGCTTGTCTCTTCAGCTAATGTAACAAGAAATTATCTCTAACTGGTTCAGTCTTCTGAGGTTGCTCTGAAAATTTAACTTGGCCATACTCCACCTCTCCCTCCACCCGTTGGTTCACCTTCCTTTCCTGACGTTGCACCATCCTGACATCAGCATAGGTCAGTTCACCTTCTTCCTCTGAAGAGGAGCAGGAAAGAGTCATTTAAACTTGGCTTTATAATTTCAGCCAATGAATAATAAAGGAGTAGTTTAACATTTTGGGATACATGTTTGCATTTGTCTGTCATTAATCACAATTTCCTTCTTTTTTTCTTTTTTTTTTTTTTACTTGTTACAGGACAAAAGACAAGATTGGAAAATGGAGTCTTTCTACCTTGGTTGTACTGTTTTTTTCTGTGAGCCCAGATGACTGCAACACCAACAGCGAAGATGATGAGCAGCGTCGACAGTATACCAGCAATTACTGGCATTGATTTATATCCTGAAACCAAACAGAAAAGGAAAAAGTCAACAAACATTGATAGACAATAAATTACACCAGCAAATTCACAGCAGCAGAGTAAGGTTAATTATCAAGGGACTGTTTTTATCAGTTCTTACATAATTCTTTTAGAAACAGATATCATTGGTTTGGGAAACCTACATTGTGACTGTAATTATACTTTTTGTTTCTAATTAATACACACAAATTAATCACATTATTAGTACAACGTGAAATAACAATAACACATTATTTATAAAGGAGTTATAATATTTGGATCTGTCAACTTAATGAAGTAGATGAAAATTCAAGTTATTAACCTTGAACAGTCAACTGGAGAGTCTGCCTTCTCGTGAACTTGTTATCTGAATCAAAAGTTTCAAGAATATATTCACCACTGTCATTCTTGCCCAGATTATTAATCCTAAATGTTCCATTACTAGGAATAAAAAGAGTTCTGTTTTCTAGCGTATTTAATAAAATCATATTTTTTCTCCATTTGAGTATTAGTGATTTTTCTTTTTCCCAGTTATATCCTGGTATTAGTGAAGCATTGTCCACCAGCCGGAGGACCACAGTTCCTCCCAGAACTCCATAACACTGAGTTCCATTCTGTCGACCATCACAGTAAGTTTCCACACCTGCAATTTAAAAATGCATAAATGATAAAGAGAAAACCCAAAACCTCATAAAAACAATGATATTTAAAGGATATGGATACTGGCATTTAAACAGAAAATCAAGAGTTTTAAATTTTCTCATAATGAGGAAGAAACACATTTATTTTTGTTTGCTGTTTCACAGTCCCTCTGTTATTGGCTTTTTCAAAAAAATTTAAGACAAAAAGGTTGTACCAGGTCTATTTAGTCTACATTTCTTTTAATTCTTAAAATTATACTGTATTCAGATTTTGTTGGCATTAACAGAACTATATTTGTGGTTGAGATCCCAAAACATTATTAAAACTGAAGAAGCATCATGCTTTTAAATAAGATGCAACTTTGTGTGCACATGTATTCTGTGTTTTAAAAAGTTTCAGGGCATTTATCAAATCTCTAAGTGTATATTCAGTTGTGTGGTTGATTTTCATTCAACATATAGGTAAAAAATATTTATCTAATTTTAAATCTGTTCATCTGAAATGCATGGAGCTGAACGCAGAATTAGCAAAAGGCAAGAAAAACAATAAATAGAACTGAATTTGAAAAAATAATCATGCACTCAAAAATATGTGGGATTAAACATTGTAAAACTGTAAATTATTAGTTACACTGCTGCAATTTGACAGAATAAAATGTGACTCACCATTACAGACTCCTAGGAGCATCAACAACAGCCCAAGCTCAGCTTCCATGTCTCTTCTTTTCAAAGTTTGTTGATGAGCAACTGTTTTTCCAGCAGCCCAGACTAATCCTGCATTGAACAATGTGAAATGTCTCCTGTCCTTGATCAGCCTCAGAAGAAAAGCAGTGCTCACAGGGTCTGAAGAGGTGAAAAGGGAAGTGAACACAACATGGCCATGGCTAAAGAAAGGAGGAACCACTAAACCTCATCTTGAGACATGAGTTTTGACCTCAGCTCTAAAAGAAGAAATGGCCGAGTTGACAACGGTATGTCAGATATAGAAATGTGAACATGTCACTTGTGAATTTTGTAGTGAACGATCACAGATATTTGATAAATAAATCAACTTTATTTGTATCCACAATTAGAGTTTAACTAACAATATTTTAACCAAAACAATATCCAAACTGACTATGGAGGTTCTGGAAAAGTCCAGAACGGCTCTAAACTTTAAGGCCTTCTGCCGGCACGGCTCCATGCTGCTTACTGGAATGACGTGAGCATTCAGTTAGGTGTGAAACTGACAAATGAGTTAGATTCTGTGTACCTGTACTTATTTTGGAAGATTGTATGTTTTGTAGCTCCAGTTCATCCCTAGCTTTAACCTAATTCTAACAGATTCAGTTTTTACTTCTGTGGCACAAAAATAGCTAAAAGTTATTAGACTTCCCCATACTGTGTTGTTAATAAAGCCTGTGTTGATATTGGGACAACTGTGATAGCTGATGTTTTGCTGAAATTATGTACAAGTTGTCTGTTGTAATTTATCTGAGCAGTTTCATTTTTATGAAAGTATTCAACTACTGATAATTACAAATGAAGGAAACACCAAATTACTCTTCTCACTGGTAAACCTCACTGAACCTCTCCTCCACTGCCAGCCCTTCTTTAGCTTTTAACTCCCCAGTGTTTTTGAAATCTCTGACCTTATCTGCAAATCCAAGCCCACCACCTGTTACCTTGATCCCCTCCCCACACCCTGGATCAAATCTTGCCTCTTCTCACTGCTTCCCCTCATTAACGCCATTATTCTCTCAACACTCACCACAGGTATTGTGCCATCAATATTCAAAATTGCATCTGTCACTCCTCTACTGAAAAAAACTAGTTTTGATCCAAACAACTTTAATAACCTCCGCCCCATCAATAACTTACCATTCATCTCCAAAATTCTTGACAGAATAGTTGCCAATCAACTCCACTTACACCTGTCTTGAAATAACCTCTATGAGACCTTCCAGTGAGGTTTTCACCCCCGTCACAGTACAGAAACTGCCCTGTTAAAAATGACAAATGACCTCCTCTTCGCAGCTAACTCTGGTTTACTCTCCATTCTCATCTTTCTTGATCTGAGTGCAGCCTTTGATACAGTCTCTCATCCCATTCTCCTCTATCGGTATTGCTTACTCCCCTTGACTGGTTTTACTCATATCTCTCTGGCTGCACTCAATTCAAAACTAACTTCCAACTAAGCTAACGTCGAGCTCTTTTAACCCAGTGTGTTCAAATGACTATGCAAACTAGCTTGAAGTGTCTGCTAATAATAGCATGGAAACTGCCTGTGCAGCACAAACAGGAAATGTATGGCTTGATCTCAAACACAAGGAATGAAATGTTACAACTGACCCCATAGTCGGGGTCAGTTATAACATGCCTTGGGGTGAAATGTAACATTATGAAATTAGGCCCAACCTTCTAAACAAATGTGCTGTGGTCCCACAGCATAGAAGTTAAAGACGCTCTACGTGAATTTTCAACCAATCTGTGGAGCCCTCATTGCCCAGCAGCGTCCAGAGGCTGAGAAATCACACTATACAATTTTTTCATCCGGGACGTCGCACGTGTTACTTCACATGCTAGCAAACGGATAAAAACACACCGGCTGTTTTTGAACGTGTGCCGTGACTGATTCAGCAATGAAACGCAAGAAGACATTATTGATAAAAAAAAAGAGAAAAGGACAAAACAGGCACAGCATATAGGTGTTTTCTGTTTCCATGTCTTAATACATTAATGACAAATATAGAATACAATATGCAACAGGCTTTTGCTGGCTGAAGAGAGCTCACAGTACAGACAGGATATAAGATGAACGCTGCATTAGTCGTTGATGGGGAGGCGCTTCACTAGGAACATTGCAAAAGCTCTGTCATGAGTCTTTAAACTACACTAACATCTTAATCAATAACATCGGTTTGGTTCGCTTGAGTAAAATGCAGGAGAAAGCAAACAAAACCAAAGGTATGAAGATTTTCTGATTTCCCCCCCATGAACAAAGTCCCCCTGACTATCCTGTTGCAAATGCGCCCTAAAACAAAATGCAATTCATTCATTCAAATCACATTTTCTAAACCGTTACAACCTACCCCATAATAGTGTGTTACAACTGACCCCAAATGTATTATCCATGAGCTAGCTGGCCATACATCTAACAACTAAAACATTACCACAAATAACCTGCTTGAAAAAGTTAAATAGACACAACATGATATGTTTGACAAGTTCAACTACAAAGCAAGCTATGTAGTCACAAAAATCATTTCTTTCTTACCTTGAAATCATATTTTCCCTCATAAATTTGGCTGTGTTTGCCTAATGGCAGCACTTTTTTACACGCAGACTAAGGACTAAAGTTAACATGTGCAGATTGAATCAGATGATTCCTAACTTCTCCTTGATTGGAGCAATTGAAAGTGTTACAACTGAGCCATGTTACAACCGTCCCCGGTCTCTCCTACCACTCATCCATTTTGGTATTTTTCTTACTTTCTCTTAGTGCACTGTTTTTAATTCCTGATTACAACATTAAAATTACATTTAAAAATAAGGCAAAGTGTCCTTTGGGGTCTTGAAAGGTGCTTTGAAATAAAATGTATTAACAGATGACAGAAGAAGGCAAAAGCATAAATACAACGCAACAAGGCAATAAAACATACAACCCGGTAGTTGAAAAAACACAAAAATGTGTTTTTTTTCTATTAAAAAGAAAACTATAGTAGAGTAGATTATGTGAAAACCTGTTGTAATAAATGTCACCATTTAATTAAAATACAGAAGCTGGAGCCTATCCCAGCAATAAGCAGATGAGACATTTACATCTTTACATTAATAATCTGCATCACCGAGTAGGAAAATAAAACCGCATTTGTGCAACTCTCTCCCGTCTTGCCGCGGATATTGGATACCTGTCAATCAAAAGGACATGCCCCTAATTATGCAAAATTTCTAGATTAAATAACATCCAAACGGATTAGTTGGAATATAATTCACCCCCCTCACAGTTGTTATGAAGGTAAACTTGATCTATTAATCCTAAATTGCGTTTCTTTGTACCAGGCTTTAAACATGTTTATTTCTATTGTGAAGTTGGTCTTTTTAACATGGGAGTCAATGGGGATTGACTCTGTTTTGGAGCCAGCTCCTAGTGGATGAGGGGTGAACTGCATTTTTTTTGCACTTCAGCTGGGCTTCACAAAGGTTGCTGCTTGGTTGTACCACAGGTGTCCTCTAAAATTGATATATCCCATTGTATAGAGCGGTTGTGATTGGAAAAATGAGGAATCTGGTCAGTCCATCTTCCAAGTCTTGTTTTGCTGGTATTTAGAAGTTGTTTTTACATGAGTCCCTTCAACCAATACTTTATTCTCTTCCGGACTTCAATTCACCATCGCTGTTCCAAGTTCTTTACCATCTGTTTTACTTTAGTTTAGTAGCTGATAAAAGATACTTCATAAGTTTTGCCACAGGCTGGCAGCTCTCTTTACATATTAGAGTTTGACACATTAAGATCAGATCAGATAAGATGGGGAAAGTTCAGTGTTACAGCAACAAAGGTGATAGAGCAAAACCAGTGTAAAAGACAACATTACAGAGAAAAGAACAAAAAAACTGTACAGAACAAAAAATATATTTTAAAAAAAGTGTATCTACTAAAAGTCTCTGTAAAAAAAAAAGCCTTTACACAGAATGAGTTCACATTATTGCACACGTATTGATACCGCCACCAAGTGGTAGGAAGCTGCATTGCACCTGAGCTGTTAAAGATAACCGTAAAATATCTCTTGGTAAATTCGGCTTGCAAGTGCGGTGTCCCCCCAGCAGATGGGGCCCTAGGCGACCACCTATGTCGCCTATATGAAAGACTAGCACTGAGTGAGAGAATTGGCAGCACAGTTTAACTTTGTCACATGTGTGTTGTTTGTTTTTCACACTGCTGTGGTAACGGGCGTGTTTTACCCACCAGCTCAGCTTAAGTCAGTCCAGGAGGTTGTTTATATTTCTGTCCCAGAGCTCCAGAGAATCACTGGTTCTGAGCCATTCTGATGTCCAGCAGCTGCTCACTGCTGCTGTCACCGCCTGCAGGAGACATCCACCAATCACAGGTGAGATGATCCACAACATGCCTCATTATATTAGAACTCTGAAGTCTTGTATCTACTGACCCAGAGTTTGTGCTCTCAGCTCTGCAGCTGCTGCAGGTCGAGGTCAGGGCAGGGCGGAGCTGGGAGGGCACAACTGACCCTGCAGTTCTGCCTGTCGGTGCAGTACCCAGCTGTGCATGGAGGCCTGGACGCAGGTCAGTGAAGGCATAATCAGGCCAATGAATGTAGTGTCAATAAATCCAGTGTAAGTGAACCCAGCATCACTCAAGTCAGTGAAAAGAGTGTCTAGTGAAAGCAGCATCACCCAGGTCAGGTCAGTAAACTAGGACTGGGCACGTTAACGCGCGATTGCGTGTTAAGGTTTTTTGTTGTTTTTTTCCCCCCACTGGCTTTGATAACAGAAACCTGGCTGCAGTCATGTCTCCTTTTCTGGTCCTCCTGCAGCAGTGCGTCTGATGTAATCAGGAGAGAGCAGGTTTATTAAAATGAAGAGACATTTTCTATCTGGAACTTAACAACATTTCTCTTTGTCTGTCAAAGCCCACGCAGACAGGCAGAACATCATGATTTTTGGACGAGAAACTGCTCCCAAAAGACAATGAGAAACTATTTATTTATTTGTTTGTTCATAAATGTGGTTTTCATTATGCAAGACAGCTAAGGTAAGACTTTTACAAACGTAAAGCATAAATTGGGCATAAAAGGATGAAACTTCCAGTTGTGGAATCTGTGAGATGTGAGCGTTCAGTAGAGGAGTCTTTGTCTGTGTTGTCGAGTGGACACGTGGAGACATCATATGTGTTTACATATTTTCGGACTTTGTGTACCAGGGCCCTGTTTCAGAAAGCAGGTTCAACAAACTCTGAGTTAAAAGCGCAACTCTGGGTTGACCAACTCTGAGCTGTCTAACTCAGAGTTTTCGGTTTCAGAACTGGTGATAACTGTTAGTTCAATCAAGTCTGAGTTAACTTACCCCTGAGTCCAGCACGTGCATGGGCAGATAAAAAGCCCTCATCAATGGAACACAGACAACACAATTCACCATGGCAACAGGTGAAAAAAAAGAGTCGCACCTCCTATTTTGCTCCAGTGGAGTTAGAAATATCAGTGAATTAATTCCGAAAAAAGTAAAAAAAAAAATATATAAAAATGTTGTTTAAACAAGTAAGGTATAATGTTGTTTGTCTATTCTACCCAATTAAACAGCATTCAGTAGCTACAATCTACCACAAATCTAGTTAATTGAAATTTCTTAATTAAAAAAAGGTTTTCTTAAGGGTTTTCTTAAGCTATCTCAACGCTGTTAACCAGTATTTAATTTTGTCCACTTTGAAACAAACCCACATGTCTTTATAAAAAGCTCACAGGATATGTTCGAAATGTTACTGAGAATATTGATCAGATACATGATTGAATGTACAGAAAAAACGGTGACGCTCAAACAAATGATCATGCGGGAAAGTTAAAACATCACAGCGGGGTCTGATCTTTCCCGACGTCGATATCTGCGGAGTAATTGTGATTCGAGGTCAACTGGCTCTTCAAGAAAAGGACACGCAATGTCTGACACTTCCTTCGGTCTACAGGCTGCAGCTAAAGAGGAGAAACTCAGGGTTAGCTGAAGAAAACCTGCCAGCGAGCAGGTTAGCTTCACGGAGTCTGTTGCCACAGTAACTGACTCAGAGTTACACTGAACTCGCTTTGAACTATTTATTTAAAAAAGAATATAATAAAGAATATAAATTAAAAATAAAAAGTGTTGCACTTTCTAATTGAAGGGGCTGAGCCATTGCTTGAAGCCACTGGAATGTTTAGATCTGGAACTTTTTGGCACAGATGGCGTGAGTAAATGTCCAGATGCTGTTTGTTGCAGTTGAAAGTTGATTTATTTTCTTTTTAGTAGTGAATATAAAATAAATGGCATGCTGCATGATGACAGTGTGTTCCTGGCAAAGCAGTCAAAACCAATTTCCTTTTCCGGCCTAACACACAACCATACACACGTCATCTTCTGTCTTATATAGCCATAGACTAAATGGCTCCTACAATTATAAAAGTAATTTTTTGAAAATAACTATTACAGCAGTTGTTTATCCTAAAGTTTATTACATCTTATGTTATTTATTTTTGCAGATTTTTGCAGACAAAACAGACACATTATGCCATCAACATTGACAGAAACTTAGATCTTAAAAAGAATGATTAATGAAACAGCAATAGTGCTGCCAACCACATTGCCGAGAAGTCCTTCCATAGTCCATCAGGTCACCAAATCAATTTTATATAAACAATCAATCCCTAGAAAGATACAATCAGGTCAAATAGCAGGTTACAACAAAATAAACAAGAAACAGAAGCTTTTTATTAATTTAGCCTATCTGAGTTTGGCCATGTTATTGTGTTTTGACCCCTCAAAATCACCTGGGTCAAATCTGTTATAGATATCTGAATACAGGAGACAAACCTGTGAAAAACCCTTCATTACCTCTCACTATGGCACTAATTCTCTCATGAGGGAGCACCCTAAAGATTTCCCTATACCATAGCTTGGCAGTAGGTGGCTTGTCTTTAATTCAGTTTATTAAAATACATTTTCTGGCCAACAGAAGTAACTTGTCACACAGTTTAAACTGTAAGCGTGACAAGCTTATACACTTTGAGCAACGACCAAGAATAAAAAAGCCTGGGTCTTCCTTAATTGCCACTTGGTAGATGCCACTCAATTCTTGAGAAATTGTGCTCCAGAACCTTCTACTCAATTTGCACTGCCAGAAATAATGAAAGTAGGTACCAACCTCTTTATGGCACTGAGAGGAGGTGTTACGATCTATTTTGTTGAGCATATAAGGGGTCAGATGTAAACAATGCTGTATTTTATACTGTGTTTCCCTTAACCTGTTACAAAGGTTGTTCTAGAAACTCTAATTTCCTCCTTTCAGTCATCCTCAATACATTGTCTACACCCCCAAGTTTGGACGAATTTAGAACTACATAAAATGCAGACATTAAATGCAGACTTTTTAAACCTTTCCAAGACACTATACAACTCAAGGTCCAAAGGAGGTAGAATCAATAAAGTGGCGTACCTGTAGATAACCTTAAAAGTGTTCTTTGGGAATATTAAACTTTGTCTGACACTGCTAAGATCTGTGAGAGAAAGACGGTTTCAATTTAAATATGGTTTGGACTGTCACATGCCCATCTAAATGCATTTAACCCCTTAAGTCTCATGAACAATCTAAAAACAGGGTTAGAAAGGAAGCTGACGTGATTTAAAATTGTTTTATTTCAACTTGATACACTTACTTTGGATAATTGAGCGATCCACTGAAGGCTTTGTTAAACCAAAGACTGAAGGGATCTGTCCTGAGGTGGTGGAGGTCACCGTGGAAACAGGACTGGCAAATGGAACCATAGGCACAGGACTGGCGGGTGAAACTTCATTATACTTCCAGGGCACCCTGGGTTTGTCCTCTGTGTAGCACCTTAGATGATCCGTGTTTATTTTTGTTTAGGATTTACCCCTTGCACCGGGGTGTAAAAGCGAATTGTCAGTGACTTAACCAGTTTGTCTACCCACCGATGGATGGAGGAGCAGATGGGATTTCCAAACGGAGACAAAGCAGCAGTCTATCCGCACGCACGGTAGCATAGAGCGCACTACTTCCTTGTCTGAAAAAGAAAACACACCCATCATACCGTGCAGGTTAATATTCCGCTCTGTCTGCAGAGCGAATGCAGTCTTACCAGTACATCCCTTCATGGGGAGGGTGAGAGAAGAGAAGACCAGGAATACAGCGACAGGTCCTGATGAGCTTCCCCGGCACCAAACTCAGTCATGACCCAGCAGTACAACGCAAAGGTGAAACTGCCCGTTGTGGGGCTCTCTGCACAGCTGTGACAACCAGCACACTGTAACGCTGCAGAGACACAAGCAGGCATAAATACCCAAGGACAGTCACAGCCCTAGCAGCAAAAGAAAGATTATATTTATAATTATTATTATTTTTTATTAAAATAAAAAAGAATGAAATAAAAGAAGTGATACCTCTGTATGGTGCCATTCATTCTTTCCACCAAGCCATTTGTCTGGGGGTGGTACGGGGCGCAAAGACAGCATTTCATACTTTTTTTTTTTACTGATCTGTATCATAATAAAATTTAAATATAAATGTCACCTTAAAAACTTTAATAGATAAAGCAAAATTGTACAATGTTAGACAATAATTTTCATTTGTCTAAAATTAAAATGTGAGTGTTGGGTCTGACTTGTTATCAGTTATACTTACTTTCTTCACAAACACCTTCCCTTGATCAGTGAGGACCCGTTTTGGGGCCTCAAACGGATAAACATCAGAAGACGCTGGGTCACTTTTGCTCTTTAAGGGATAAGCTTGTGGCCACTTGGCGCAGTAATCAATGCGAACACATACTGTATGTACTGATATCCACCAGACGTAGTTTTAAGTTTTCCCATCAGATCCATGCCAATTAGTTCAAACCTTTAAAAAAATAAAATAAAAGCAATGTCATTTCATGATTTTGTTCTTAAGTTGATGCTGATTTTCTCTCATTGTAAAAGAGGAAAGAGTTCTTACCTTTAGTGGTGTGTATTCCATCTCTTGTTTGATCCTGACTGGGCTGGCCTAGCATGGTACACACTGACTATTTGCTTGCTAATATAAACTACTTTAAATGTTGTGTTTATCTCTGTATCTTTGAGCTTTATCTCCAGTCAAGTCTATGCCCA
>JBAMHW010000007.1:23854848-23865838 GCA_037177495.1 Rhadinocentrus ornatus | reverse complement strand
CTTTGTACTGACGTAGGCTACATGTGTGTGTTCTGCCTACATGTGGGGAGCAGCTATACAATAAATGAGAAAGTGCTTGCAACTATTTTTCTCCATTAGACTTATTTACATGATTCAGCGTGAGAATCGGAGGTTTAGCGCGAGAGTGTGAGAAGCCACTCAAATGCACGAGTCTCACAGCCGATGCGTGAGAGTTGGCAGCCCTGTAAAACAAATGCGAAATATTAGCTCGCACAGATGCTTCACCACGGTCTCGTGCTGCCACATGCTGCTATCAAGTATGACACTAGAGAGATCACTTTGCAAGAAACAAGAGCAAACCTATTGTCATACACAGTCTATGGTAAAGTATGCTAGAAAGAAATTATAAAAAATCAAAATTATAAATAATGAAAATTATAAATAATAAAAATTATAAATAATGAAAATTATTGCGGCCGGCAAACTTATCGCCCTCATTTTTTCTTACCGTGCAATTAATTGACTTATTGCTTGTCACAGGCCTACTTGTAATCTTTCAGAACAAAATGTATGCTTTATTAGCAGGTTCACGAAGAATGCGAATATATCCAGTGTTAAAGTTCAATATTACCTACTGTAGTGCTTATCCACAAACACTTAGAAGCACGGGAAGACCAAACTTTCTGTTCCTACAATAATTGCAGAACATCCCTTGCTGCTGAAGTAACGAGACTATTACAGGTGCCAAGCTGAAACTGAAACATCATTAGATCAATTCCCCTTCTAGGCTTTTTTTCTCATACATACTCCACAGAAATAGGTCTGCCTTAAAGTTGAAATAAGCTGAAATCTTGCAGGCTACAGATAAATGCCAGTGCACACATGACATCCTGTCCACTGTGACTTGGAGGCTCTTAGCCCACACTGTCATGGTCACACAACCATACAGAAGACAAAGCAAACTTTGAACTTTCATACATGACCTGACTTCTTGAGAAAGCTCCCTGAAAGAGGAGTAACACAACTTTAAGGAGTGTTACATCACACTATTACCTCAAGGTCACTGAGATGAAATATGTTTAAGTCAGTAAACATGCTGAAGGTAAAACATCACACTTTGCACATGTTGCGGGCATGGAGGTCGCAGGGAAGCCAAAGGAAATATGAGTCTCCCCTAAAGGGCCACGATGTTGCGCCCAAGCATGTTTGCCAAGTAGAAGCAGTGGCATCTTTCGAGCAGAGCTTAAGTTTAAGGCAGGTCAAGCCATGAAAGAGGGAGAAAAAAGATGATTGAACTGCACCTGAAGTTTTCGACCATCTTGTTTATTTATGTACTTTTACTAGAAGCAGCAGCTTGGAGATCTGAAGGAATCTGCAAATTCCTGGCAAAACCCAAAGACTGTGAGCAATTATCATGACTGAAGTTGATATTGGTCATTAAAAGTTGGCTAAAGCCACATAGAGTCATTAATAACCCTGGGTGGCTTTTAGGGAAGAACAAGTCTTTTAGTCTTTGGGCAGTGACACTTACAAGATATGACTCATCTGTTTTCTGCTGGTCAGCAGGTTTTCAACAACCCCAATAATGTCCACACCACAAAAGAAACAACACACACACAGTAAAGAGACACTCGTGCAAATATTAACATAAGCATCAACCTTCAGGTCACCTTCTCATTTTATACCACTTTTATGAATTGTCATTTTGCCAACAAAACACCAAGAATTCAACCTTTAACTAAAGCATGTTGTATTGACGGTATTTATGGAGGAAAAAACATGGAGCAGAATTTTAGTGACCTTCAAAAGCTCAATAAACATAATGCTCGAGATTATTTTTACAGTAATTTGTTTGTCTTCAGCTAAGAATAAAGATATGTTAATTAACTGATATTTCTATAAACCACAGCTGTATAATTCCAGTAACAGCATGAGTCAAAGGTAAAAACGGTCTCGTCAGGTGTCCTTAAAGTGTTAAACGAGGTCATTCTGCTATACAAACAACTCAGTGACTTGCTGTACTATATAATAAAATAAGTTAAAGACCTCTCAGTCTCATATTTTTATGTTTTTGATTCTGTTATTAATGTAATTACTAAGTTTCCATTTTACTGTGTTTATAGTATTTGATAGCAACTTAATATATCAGCACTCATGGCTTGGCACAAATAATTTAATATAACTGAATCTTATTCTATCTCTTTTGATCCAGTATCTTAGCTGATCCAATTTGTCTACCTAATATGTCTCAGGCTTGCATTTTATTTGCTGTGCACATCTGTTGAGTGTTTGCTGGTTGTTCATTTTTCTCCTGATATTTCCAGTTCTTCCACAGGATACAAATGCAGAGTAAAATCTCAGAAAGTCCTAAATTTCATGTTTTCCTCCTTTTAATGAAAAGTAGACATATAAAACACAATCAAAGCCTGTTTGTTTTTTTCTAAAAGAGCTTATAATATATAATATATAAATACACTGAAGGAACTAAGAAGGCACGGGTGAGAAGAATGAGCCAATTAACCCAGGTGAACTAATGAGCAGAAATCAACAGAACACAGAACTAGACATGACCCTAAATACAAGAAACCAAGAGCATAAACCATGAAAATAACAAACCAAACACATGAAACAAAAACATAAACCCTGAACCATGACATCATTAAGTTAGCATATGCTACCAGTAGCCTTCTGAAACTATGTATTAACCTCATCTCATCTCCAATTTCAGATCAAAATTCACAAACATAAAATATTTGCAGATCCTTATTTGTTTTATATCTTAAGACATGGATTAAACATCTAATACACTCCTGTTTAAGCAGGCATATTTCCAATATATTCTCATGTTTGCATGCCTTTCTAAGCAAGTTCTATGCCTGAGGTAAAATGCAGTAAAACTTGAAAGCAGAGCTGAAACTGGGGTTTGCTGCTGCTGCTGCTGCTATTCTGTGTTGGTCTGCCACAGATGTTGGCTTTAGCAAAAGGAAGTGGTGCTGTTACTGAATATGGCTGTGCCCCTTCACGATGAACACTAACCCCTTTCTAATCAGGGCAGCCCTGCCAGTAAACTGCATATTACTCCCCCTCTCATGACAATTTACTAATCTGAGTAAGACTGGGTGGAAGTGTGTTTTTTTTATGTAATTCCTACTGCTATACTTCAAGTATATTCCTCTTGATGCCTCCCTGTTACCAACAAAAGTACCATTGTTTCAGAGTTTGACATTTATGTTATCAACTTTGATCAAGATTTCACATAGAATTTATCTTAGAAATGGGGTTTATTTTAAGGATTTAGGACACTAGGACTATATAGACAGTAGATGTGGTTATTCCACAAACAGCAACATCTGGAAAAATGTGCATGAGAAGATGACGAACCAAGAGTGGTTGGAACAACTAGAGCAGATGTGGAAAATGAAATCCAAAGTGATCCAAGTTATTATAGGTAGGGAGCCATGGCTCCAATAGTACCTGAAGTGCAGTAAACAGCAAATATAATTTGAAGAGCACAGATTGAACTGGGAACCTTAGCCTGTGGACACATCTTTAACAATAATGATTCCTCTTAAAACTTGTTAGCTAGGCTGCACCAAGTTTCCAAGAATGCATAAATTTAACAAAAAACAGAGTTGAATTGATTTAAAAGCAGTTACATTTAGCCTCTGTGGGTGTGAGCCTCAAGAAATGTCTTCCAGTGTAGTTAAATTAGCTATACAGGAAATTTAAGAGTTTGATCAATAAGATGTCCTCTCTCTGGCAGCTATAACATCCGCACATCAGGCTTTAGGAGGTCGGGGCTTGCAGGTGATGAAGTCTCTCAGGCATAACTTGAGTGCTGGGAGATACAAACTCAAGGTGTATTTGATTTGGCTCTTATGGAACTGCAACACCTGGCCAAAAAGGCCAGACACAACACATTATCACAACCGTAATGCAAAGGCAACTGGACTGACAACTGCAAGGGAATCATAAGGGAATCTGTAAAAGGAGTGTGTATATGTTGCTCACTTTTTCACTTGTTCTTACTTTTTCATTATTCACAATTCCGTGTGAGTGGTTAACTGAAATAGTTTTTCACCACTGTATGAAGGTGGCTGACGGGCTGTGACACATAAAATCTCAATGGCAGCAGTTGGAGGTAATTACAGTACTACAGATTGAGCACAGATGTGAGCTACTAAGCACATGGAATTTAAAGCAGGTCTTTTTCCTGTGAAATAGACATCCATTTACAAGGGTAGCCTGTACAAATATCCCCATAATTTCATTGCCTCATGCCATCAAAGCCAAAGGAAGTTTTCAACTTACTTCTTGTTCTTGGGGTTCTTTAGATGTTTAGTCTCCTCTGTTCCAGTTCCATCTTATTTCCTCCAAAAACTTTAATTCACTGTTAAATACCTGCGTTAAAGATAGCTGAGATGTACAAATAGTTTTTCCTCTGTGAAACCTTGGTGGTCTACCCCATTAACACTGAAAATGGGAGCTGGTCAGCCTCATAATCAGCTTGTTAGCAAGAACCTGTGGAACGTGTGTTTGTTAGGGGAATTGTAGAAAATATTGAAATCACGCTAATTGAGGCCCACCGAGCACCGACTTTGCATTTGGAATATTCACTGCTTTCCTTTCCTGGTTTTTCTGATGAATGGGGCTCTTTCAGCTGCGGACCCTCTGCTTGCTCTCCTTTAGTTTGACCAAAGGTCTCACCACCAGCTCTTTCACCCACTGCTTGGCAGCCTGTCATGCCCAAACCACCTTTAGTTTCCTAAACCGATCAGAAAAAAACAAGGTCACACCTGACATATAGTGGACTGACCTTCCTGGGATCACTCTGATTGTGGACTGTCTGGTTACATGGATGAAGAATGTTTTTCTAACATGAAGAGATTTAAGGAAAAAGCTGAGTCAAAAAACCTAAAACCACAAGAGTTGGAGCTGAAATGGTACAGATGAGACAAGGAGAGGTTTATTTTAAGACTTTCTTGGTGATAGTGTTATTTTCTCAGGTATAAGTCTCTGTGTTGATCTTCACCTTTAGCTTTTCATCTTGATTTGTGCTCTACAAACATACCACTGTTCATTTTTGCACAATTGTTGAATCTGACACACATAAGAGGGTAGCCCATCAATATACACATACATCCATCTGTCATCCATTTCTGCTTTTTCTGTGATGGCTCACAAAAGTCAAGGCTGTAACACACAATCCTATTTATCCACTTGTACAGGTATCTTTAAATGGGTCTGAACAGTAGCAAAAGCACAGAAAACTATAAAGATATTATCCTTGAATAGCACATCATCTCACAAAGTGAGGTGATGGACACAGCTGTTGCGTTGCTGTGTGGAGTCACTGGCCTTATCCTCTCCAACCACAGCTGCAGCACTGCTGACCCAGCTGGAACACCAAAGAACTATAAAGTGACAATATTTTGTCAGGATTGCAGCACTGCTGTGCCTCCTTCCCCCTAATCAAGTTCATCTGCTTCACGTGGATCTGCCCTGATTACCTCACCATCATCACCTGTCCTCCGCCCTACTAAAACCCTGTCCTTTTCTGTCCTCCTAGCCAGATGGTTGACCTTGTTTCTCCAGCTAACATCCTGTTTTCCTCTATTCCCCTCTCTAGAGCCCTGTTGCCGAACCAGATATGAACCATGGACCTCTTCTTGCCTGTTCCTTGTCGGAGTCTCCTGCCTGTTGCTTACCCGGTTACGAACCCTATTCTGGACCGACATCTGAGATCTGCCTTTCCCATTAGGTACCGACTCTTGCCTACTAGTTGTGACCACTGCCTGCCTGACCACCTCTTCTCCCTGGATTATGGACCCTCCCTATAGCTGCTACATCAACGTATTTGGAGCATAAATAAACATCACCTTGGATCATTTCTACCCCCATGTGTGTTTGTCTGATTTCCCGGGTCCTCTTGTCTGAACCATTACAATATTTAGCACTTAATGAACGGGTGCCAATCCTAATTGTGTCTGTATTCTTTATATAATTTAAAATCTAGAAATAAATTATCTGCATCATCCAGTACCTTTGGCGTGTCTTGCCCTCTGACACGGTGTCAGCATTTTTCACCCGCTGCCGCTTCTCTGCCTTTCTGACACTGGTGATGCCCATGCCTTTCCCACCAAATAAACCCTTTTTATATTTTTCAGCATTGTCCATCAAAAACTCAGTCTAGCATTCCCAAAAAATCTGCTTCTTTGATCCTTTTCTCTTTTGAGCTGTCAGGCAAATTATGTTAATAAATATTTATTATGGGCATTCACCTGACCTTTTATAGCCACCATAAAGGCGGGGCAAGGCCCTCTCATGTGCACCAATTTTAGAGTTGATTCTGATTAATACTCACTCTTTTATAAATCTGGAAGGTTTAGTGCGATGCATTTCCTTTATTCCCAACGTACGCCACCTGTAGTCCTCTTTGCGACACACAGTTTTATAAATGAGGGCCCAGACCTTCCTGGAGATCAGGGTTCTGTTCTTAAAAAGGTGATCACTGACCACCTAAAACCTTTCAAACAAGGAAATCCACGAATACCTCACAGAATACCACACATAACACAACCTTCATCAACAGACTCAGCATCCACTGCTCCTACTTGCAAAGACTCAGCTGCTACTGCAACAGCACCCATAACCTCAGAAGCAACAAGGGTCACATGAACAGACAATGAGATTGCTAAATGTATGGATTACAAATATTTCAGTTGCACTTTATAAATCAATAAGTAGAACAAGATGTAGTATTTAATGTTGATACAAGGTTTTAAGTAAATGTAAAAAAAGATTTGCAGATATCCAAACAATGTCTTTTTAATATCTGGAAACTATTGGTTAAAGAATTTTCTTTCTGCTCTCATTTTTAGATGCTTATGAGGTATGGTCTGCAAAGTTACAAAATTCCCACTTGATCCTCTCAAAGATTAGGGCTTATAAAATAGTTTGCTGGGACATTTCAAGGCTTGCTCATAGCCAAGAACTGTAGAGCGAGGTAAGTTTATACCAACGCCTACCTGACATTGCTTGTTAAACATTTCAACCAACACAGAGTAGATGTCATAGAATAGACATCTATGAAATGACTCGCATCTGGACAAACAAAACCTCCAGACTCAGTGTTGGTAAGAAAAATCTTTGTTTTATTATGTAATAAAATCAAAGTAAAGCATTTTCATCTTATATTTTACTGTGATTAAATGTTTCATCCTACTTTGAAAATAATTTTCCCCTTTTTATAGATTGAACCATTGAAGTATAAAATGATAAGGGGCATTTTTAATAAACTATCACTAGATGTTAACAGCTAATTTAAATGTTTAATTTTTTTAATGACAATTAAAGATCACACCTGTTCTCTGAGCATGGAACTTAGTGTTAAAGCAGAATATTTACACAAGATTAAAAAATAAATAAATAAAAAAACTCAAGGCCTGCAGCAGTAGTTGTTTCCATATAATATCTACTTCTTGTCAACAATGTACAGTTATAGTAAATAAGTTTTATTCACATCAAATCTATATATTTTAGGTAAATCTACTTAATTTAAATTAAATTACTCTTAAATTGTAATTCATTTAGTGTAAAAAAGTTACTTAACTATCATAGTATATGTGTTCTGGCTTACTTTATTATAAATATTTATTTATTATTATTATTATTGTTATTACTATTATTATTATTGTCATTATTATTATTGTTATTATTATTAATAATAATTTAAATTGAGATTATGAAATGTCTTCTTCCAAAATGCAATGGTCATTTATCCTAGTTATAAGAAGTCTTTGTTTCTGGATCGTCTGGGTGAATCACAGGCAAAAACTAAAGGATGTCTGAAAACAACAAGGTGATAAAACTACAGAAATCCATTATGTATTTTAAATTGCAATGTAATTTATTTTTAAATGGGAAAGCTTATTTTGTTTTTTGTTTTTTTTTTTTGCTGTTTTTTGGGGGGGTTGCAAGAGAATTCATACGGAGGTAAGGCTGTAATGTATCAAGATGGGTATGTGACACTCTTCCACATAAAAATTAGAAAGAGGGGGTATACTTTGGTACTTTGCCTTGAAGGTGAGTATAACTTATTGTTGCTATAGCAAAATGTTGTACCAAAGACAGCCTAAATGGTTTTTACATACTATATACTGTGTATGCCATAAAGTTTGCAATATGTGATTAGTCATCTATTTTTATTATCAATGTTTTTGCAATGTATTTAGAGAGTGTACTTGTCATTTTTTCTGTAATCAAAAACCTTTATGCTCATATACTCTATTTACATATGTGCTTTTATCAGTTTACTGAGTGCACGTTGGAAAACCTCTTAACCTAGACTCAAGCACTACAGGTGTGAACAGCATGAGGTTCAACATTGCAGCTACTCTTCTCCGTGAATCTGGTGTGTTTACTTTTTAGTTTATTTATTCTATCTTAACGGTACTGTATTGTGTTGGCTTTTTAAAAGTAATAATAATAAATATTAATGTAAAAACCGCAAAAACAAAGTACTCAGCACTGCCACCAATATTACGTTACCACGCGCCTCGTCAGCCTCGTCCTACGCGCGTCCGTAGTTAATGCGGCTTCTACTCTTTGTAATGTCTATGGTAAAACTGTCCCCCTCTGGCGGTTCACTAGAGTAATGGAATGTTGGCGTTTCTAGTGTTAAATAAAGTCCCAGATCTAATCAGTTGTTGCTTGGTTGTACATGCATCCACCCATAAGATGGCAAAGGAAGGCCTCAAGCAGAGCACCCATGGGCATGAACACAGGCCCTGAGGACCAGGAAGAACAATTTGTCAGCCCCTACCAGGCACTCGCTACCCAACCATGCATCCAATTTAGGAATTGGGGACAGACAAGCCGAAGAAGTAGCCACTTATATAGTTCTTTTAAAGCATAAATTCAATACAAGGTTATTTACAGATCAAAAGCAAAACATAAAAAGGCACTGGCAGGAAGTGAAACTAAATGTTAAAGGTAAATAAAAGCAACCTCTATAAAAGCTATTTGCAAATAGCACAAAAATCTTAATTAAATAACAAAAAATGTGAAAGCAAAATAAAATAAGAATAGAGGGTTAGAATATATAATAACATAAAAGCATGTTAAAACAACAAATGTGCAGTAGTAGTGATAGTGCACACAAGATTAATAAGTAAAGCATATGCCTTTTCAATCAAGTAAGTTTAAGCTTTGTCTAAGAAAAAGAGAAAGTACCAGCATTTGCTACCAACAGTGAACTGGTTCCACTGAAAAAGAACTTAAGGTTTTTCCTCCTATTCTGAACTTCAAAAGGTAGCTCCTTCAGGATGGTGACACTTGATGCAGTTGGGAAATTAAGATCTACGACCTTTTACCTTAACATATTTTGGCTACATGTCACCACAACATAGACCTTCTTTTCCTGTGTTTCTAAAAGGAACCTTTGCGTGATCAAACACATTTTTCAGGCAGTATCAGTGTCACCAGCCTTTAACCAAAACACAGTAAAAACAACTTTGGACTGTGTTAGAATTAATTTCCTCAAAAATCAAATAATGATAATGTGAGATTAAACAAAGTCTCATTTGTGATGATGTAAAATATTGCTAAAACTTTGCAAATTACTTTGTAAAAAAAAAAAAAAAAAAAAAGACACTAGAACATGCAGAAGGAAAGATTCAGAATACAAGTGGCCATGATATTACTTACAAAGTGGGAAAGTGTGTTGAAACAAATGTACAGACTTGAAGAGTTTTAGAACTCTAAAGGACCAGCATGATATTATTATTATTATTATTATTATTATTATTATTATTATTATTATTATTATTATTATTATTATTATTATTATTATTATTATTATTATAAGTACTTTTTTTTAGCTTTATGTAGTTACTGAGTTCCACACCACTGCAACTCCCATGATGCATAGCAGCAGTAAAGCTATTTACTTCCTGAAGTCGGAGTTCAACATGCGGGGTTTAGTTTTAATAACCCTGCGTACCATGTGGCTGAGTTTAACATGAATATTCTGGTTCCGTTTGTTTTCCGTGTTTATTATCCTTTAAGTTCGTGTTTTGAACATGTCTGTGAACGCATCAAAGCACGAGCTGAACCAGCTGATCTACCGCCATTTGAAGGAGCATGGTTTCCGTTCAGCTGCAGATGAGCTCCAGAGGCACATCACACAGGTCAACACTGTCCACGCACACACAAACTTATTCATAATAACACAGTTACTGACACGTTACTAGTTTACAACGTTGTTATTATTGCCGTTTGCACAACGGCGTGATCGGTAGCCATCGCTATCTAGCTAAACAAGTTTAATAACAAATGGTCAACTCTGACATTTACAGTGCAACAAAAGCTCAAACTCCTGTTAAGTTGCACTAAACACACAAGCTTAATGCAGCGAATTAAGTGATAGACGTTAGCCTATTCATGCTATTCAGTTAAAACACTTAGTACAAGTCCTGATTAAATTATCCTTCCTTATTTGATAATCACTCAAATCTTAGATTTCAACACTGGGTGGTAGAAAGGTCTCTCGGTGACTGTTTAATATTTTTGGATTGTTAGGTAATCATATGTATCTTGTTTTTTTAGATGTTTACAGTTGAACTGATTGTAAACTTAAAAACCACCAATTTCGTGTCCAGTTGTGGCCCATCAGCTTGGTACTGGCCTTTTGGCACTGGATCAGTTGGGTCCTGTGGGTTGTATTGCCAAGACCAGCTTTTTTATTACAAAGGATGCTCCATCAGATTGGGGAAGTCTGGGGAGTTTAGAAGCCAGGCCAGCACCTTGGTGGACTTGTCAGCCCTAATGGCACATGGCACTTGTATTTATCAGATCATTTCAGAATCACTAGCTCAGCAGACACATGCTGGTCATTGAACAGGATAGAACATCCTTTATATGAAAAGTTACTTCTTGTAACTGTCATGTCATTCAGTCATTTTCTGTACCGCTTGTTCCCATTAGGGGTCGCGGGGTGAGCTGGAGCCTATCCCAGCAGTGTTTCAGG
>JBAMHW010000007.1:23821346-23835734 GCA_037177495.1 Rhadinocentrus ornatus | reverse complement strand
CCAGACTCTGTCACGTCTGTCACATGTGCTCAGTGTGAACCTGCTTTCGTCTGTGAAGAGCACAGGGCGCCAGTGGCGAATTTGCCAATCTTGGTGTTTTCTGGCGAATGCCAAACGTCCTGCACGCTGTTGGGCTGTAAGACTTGGAGTTACATTGTGTTGTTTAAGTGTTCCCTTTATTTTTTTAGCAGCGTATATATATTAAATTAAAATTAAAAGATGGGTCAAGAGCTATTTTTACATTCTTAATCGTGCCTTCAACTAAAATCTGTTAAATGACTGTAGAATAGTTAGCAAGCACCTAATTACACATACTTTAGTGGACCCATAAATCCCTCTTGCAAATATATTGCGCACCTGCTCTACAGAAGATGAAGAATTAGTGATACTACAGCACAATAATAATTTAATAAAAAGCAGCCAACAGCCTTTTCTGTGTATCACCTGATTTTACTGTAAACAAATACAGACGCCTTTTCATCTGACTCCACAGACCTGTCAGACAAACTCAATAATCGCTACCAGCATTTAACTTAGATTAGCATCTATCAGTTATACTGTAATCATCTTGTTGTATAGTAAAAACTATTGCTTTACAACTATTGCTTTTTAGTCTTTAAACTGGGATATTACAATTTCAAAGTTTAAAATAAACTTTATTTGGAACCATTTTTCTTTTTCTCTCTTTTTGCATAATCTAGTGTAATAAAAGCATATTTTCTTTAATATAAAAAACCACACAGCACTGGCCCTTGTTTAATTTCTACAGATGCTTGTGTAGATCAGTGTTAAATATGCTTAACAAGGCAGCCCCTTGTTCAGCAGTCTGAAGATCAAATGTCTACAAGCACTGCAAGGACAACAAATATTTTGGACATTCATTTATTTCCGGTCATTTCATCAAGTAGACAAACAATAGCTTAACATTTTACTGGAAATCCTCGGTGGTGTTGGTGGTTCAAGAAAGAATGGCCTCAGGCAGAGGGATATCATGTTTGGTCCATGTGTATATGTTCATAGTATTTAATAGACATAACTGGCAGTGTATAGAGACTGCATGGAGGCCTGATCAGCTGAGCCGGTGGGCTTGTACTCTCCTTTGGAAGCCAAGCCATTGATCTGGTGGCAGGAAAGAGGAGAGGAGAAGGGCAAAGTCAAATGTAAGCGTTAATGATCAGCCGAGTTACATGCACTGCATCAGTGCCAACACCAAAGAGACAAAAAGCTTTTCAGGATCAATCATTTACCAGAGAGTATTAAGTTGTGTAATGCAAGATAGCAATTATTTAAGAGCCAGTTCTGTCCACAGTTCATGTTGATAAATGATAAATGTTACATTGTGTCTTCTCTGCATCGTCATGATGGTCACTCACCTTGGCCCTACTGCAGAAAGCTTGCTGTGTAGCTGTCTTGTTGGCAGCTTTGCCCTGCCAAGCTGCAAGAGCAGAAGCCTGGAGTGCACGGCCATAAGAGAAGGTCAGCTTCCAGGGGCGATGGAGGGGCACCTGGTTGATAGCATTTAGGTTGATGGAAGCCTCCTCCTCACTCTGGCCTCCAGACAGGAAACAGATACCTGGGAAGGCACAAAGAGTGCGCTACTTATGCTAAACTCCTGTACATTCTCCCTAAACTGATTTATTATGGGAAAATGCTGAACAAATGATACTTACCAGGCACTGCAGCAGGGACAGTGCGCCTCAGAGCGGTCACTGTAGCCATGGCAACTTCCTGAGGGGTGTATTTCCTAGTACAGGAATGTCCAGCAGTGACCATGTTGGGCTTCAGGAGAGTGCCCTCCAGGTACACGTGATGGTCAGACAGAGCCTTGTACGTAGCAGCCAGGACCTAAAGATAAACAGGTACATGTATTAGTGGCCATTTTTCTCATGTAATGGGGACTTTCCTCTATCATTACATGTGCTATGCTAACCTTTTCTGTTATGTACTGGCACCGCTGCAGGTCGTGGTCACCATCAGGCAGGATCTCTGGCTCCACGATGGGCACCAGGCCATTCTAATGGAAAAAGAAAAACCAACGCAATTTCAATCACAAGGCTTACAAACAGTATATTCATCCACTGACTGAAACAAAGGATAAAAGTGGGATACGCACCTGTTGGCAAATACTGGCATATCTGGCAAGCACATTGGCGTTCTCCGCAATGGCAAGAGCTGATGGGCAGCCATCCGAGATCTTGAGCACACACCTCCACTTGGCAAAGTCACAGCCATGCTTCTTGTACTGGGCACAACGCTCTGAGAGGCCATCAAGACCTAAACAAGCCACAGCGTGTTTATGCTAACATCATATTCCAGTAATATGCTAAAAGATGCTTTATTTTTAATTCTAAAACTTTACTTGTCAAACAGATCTTTTTTCTTTTTAATAATTACCTTGTGTGGTTGTCTCCCCATCTGTTCCATTGAGACCAGCTGTGCCATTGTCCACCTATATCAAGAAAATAGAAATCAGTTTGATATAAAATTGTCAACATGTTTTATTTAAAGGTAACTTTCTCTTCACCTTGATGCCGACAACAATGCCCTTCTCCTTGATGACTTGGGGGAAAAGCTTGCCACTGTCTGCTTTCTGGTAGAGTGTCTCGTGGAAGAAGATGACTCCACCCACACAGTTGGCAATTGACGGATCAGAGGAGAAAAGGATGTCACGGAAGCAGCGACGGTTCTCCTCACTGTTCTCCACGTTGATTTTCTGCAGGCGGTTTGCCATGGTGCCTTGACAACAGAGTGGTCACTTTAGATGCACATTCCCTGCAGTTATGTCTTATAACAGAGTAATAACCATGGCAGAGACTCACCTGTTGATTCATCTGCTGCCAGGATTCCCTTTCCTGGAGCCACGATTCTCTGAGCAATGTCAGAGAGCTCCTTCTTCTGCTCCGGAGATAGAGATGGGAACTGATGAGTCATCCTAGTGGAAACAAAAATGGTTACTTGACAGACAGCTTAAAACTCGGAACTTTAGCAGGTATGAGGTATATTTAATCATCCCATCTAAAAACAAAACACATCCTGCTTCTATTGCACCACCTATGCAGTTAAATATTTGGCTTGGATGATTGAACTTTGGACTTCAAAACAGATAAGTTATCAAATTGTGCAACATAAGTTCATACTTCAGTTTAAGTTGATTGCTTCAAGTTGCCCAAAGCTTTCTGCAGAGGAATTCATGAAAACAGTTTAAACTACTGGCTAAGATTTAAGACCATAATTGTGATTTGGATACAATAGATTAAATTATAGTAAACAGCCTCAGAACAAACCCTTACGATAAACACTGACGACTATCAGCTGATTTTATTAGAAGTATGCAGTGCACTCGGGGCAAAATCTGGATACCCCTATATTTTGCAAGCTCAAGCCAATTTTATCCAAAAAGACTATCATACGGTTCAACAGCCAAGTGCTGGATATTTTTAACATGTGTTAAACTAAATTCTGCACATGTAAACCTGCAAACGCTACAAACTTTAAAATTCAGCTTACTTGAAGGTTTTGTCAAACAGCGACGACACTTGAAGTCACAAACGGCCCCCGTAGCTTCCTATAGGCGATTGGAATGATGAAGAAGGTCGAGAAACGGTGAAACGCTGTATTTATTGCCTGCTCGGGGCCAGTGGGGGAGGTGCTCGTGATGTGTTGGGGGCGGGTGTCACCGCAATTGGCCCACAGGGGCGGATTTGATGGTGTGGCATCAGCGATCTTCTGTGGACTCAACAGTTTGTGTCAGGACCAAAGATTGAGCTGAAAACAAGAAAGGGAATACTGTGTGAGTTAAAATCGACCTCTGCATGAGTGCGCTGATCACGCAGTCCTCGTGCATGCCCCGCCTCCTCCTCTTGCACTCCGTGAGCTTTTGCAGCTTTTTGAGACATGTTAAAATCTGATGAGAAAGGCTTGCTGCAACGTTGCAGAGCAGGTTTTACTTCCTACTGGTGAATACAAATATTCTTCTTCTGACCTTTAATAAATAGATCAAACTTTATGTAGAAACATGTCTCATTAAGGATGTCTATATTTTTCACTAAGAAAAACTTTTTTTTAATCTCACATTTCTATCTCTATAGTTATTAGTATTGATTAACTTATAATACAAAGTTGATGAGCATTTTTCTGCACATTGGTGACTACACACTCATAAAAACATGTTTCTAATAATAAACTGTTATAAAAAATGTATTTTGTTTCATTTTTTTCTATCAAAACCTGCTTTCTTACATTAACTTGTGTATCCACTTCATGCACCACACTCCTTGCCAAGTACATAACGCTTACACAGTTTTCTCATTAATTACTGAAACTGGATCAAAAGTTTTAAGGGGAAGGTTTGTGTTTTTTGTGTTACCAGCCGTCCACAACTGATCCCTGCAGACAGGCTGAGCTGCATTTTTGACACACAAATAATGACGAGACATCTTTTACACAATCTGGACTCTACCCCATGTGCAATGTCCCTTTTAATATTGCAGATCAGAGTTCATTGTTTGCTTATGCATTAATTTTTATACATCTTTTTTTAACTATAGGCTTACTTGTGAATCTCATCCAAAGAATGCAGGTTGTCCCAACAAGTATGTGAGGGTAATTCTAAAAGAATGGAGAATTGTTGATTTGAATTTTTTGGTTGATGTAGTATGCCAAAACCCAACAAGATGCAATTCAACAATGCGGCAGTAAAAAGTGAGAGCATGCTACTTAGATCACAATATTTCAGAGATTTTAGAGGAAAACCGTCCTTGTATGTCACAAATGCCCATTTCTTTTTTGCTTGTATTAAATTGTTTGGGTATTTTCCATGTGCATTGTCATTTCAGACGAAATCAGATGAGATGAGGTCTTCAGAAAACTCAAAATCCCCAGGCTAAGTGGTAATTCAGGAACTTGCACCACTGACTTACAAAATAGGTCATGTATTATCATGTGATGTAGTAGTGTTATCTTCTGGAAGAGTCTTGGACTTTGGATAAACTCTAACTCAAACAAATAATAGAATCAGAAAAACTAGGTTCTGTGCAAAATAAAATGATTCCAGCATCTACTGTATAAAAAGCTGACTTAATGCCTCCAGAGTGTTGAACAGATAGAAGAATGCTAGTAATATCTCTTTGAGATTTACTTTAAGAGGTAATAAAAATATATATATAGTTGAAAATGTCTGTTAGAGAGATGGGTGCATGTAAGGAAAAAAGAACTTGTCAGGACAACGAAAACAACACTGTCAAAAGAGTGTTAGTTTTATTAGAAAATAAAGTTTAAAAAATGTGCTAAATTTGTTTATTGTGAAAGTTATTAAAATACTTTTCTGTAGATCTCTAAATGTTAATCTCTCATATATATCCATAATAGATGTTTTTTGGCCTAAGCGGTTTAATGTCAATATTGTATCCTCAAAATCAGCTCAATGTAAGTCATAATGAATACATCCTTGTACAGTAAGTGGCAGTATGCACCTCTGGTTGTATCCGCCTGTCAAACCATTCTCCTCCGCAGCGGCAGGGGGCGCAGTGGCCACCAAAGGTTGTCCACTTAAATATTGTAGCACTTCCGTTTCCGAGAAGCAAAGAGCCGCAACATCAACATCCACAGACAGATCCAGTTAATAACTTTTAACATAGAAATCGGTGAGATTTCTATTAATTTTGAGCGGCACAGAAAACATGGCAAAGTTATTGCATTAACAGGTCACTCCAGGATAAAAGTCTAATCATAATTTGTCGCTTGTGTTAGCTAATGGCTAACGTTAGCCTAACCATACGTTGACTGATTTGGTCAGATAGTTCGGGCTGGGGATTATTCTTATTCTTGTCTGTTTTTCTGTAAAATTGTTGTAACATTTGATTGCACACGTGAATGGTTCAAGATAGTCGTTCATCATGTTAACCGGATTCCTGGCGCACATTCTGCTTTTTTCCCCGCTCTGGATTTGTTTCAAGAGTCTAGGATGTCGGGACAAAAGCGCCCTGCTGACCCTAGCGGGGCCTCGTCCTCCGGTGCTCCCCCAGAGAAACGAAGGGAAAGGGAAGGAGAAGACGGAGGTCTCGGCGTCAGTACCGGGGGGAGCACCGCAGTGGAAACGGTCATTAAACTGGGAGGGGTATCCAATTCGGTGAGCCTCTCATTAATGTATACTTAAATCATCACAGAAGTGGCAAGTATTGTAAATAGGCTGTTTTACTTTTAGTTATGATTACATGTGAACTAAATCTTTTTCAGGAAGAACAAGACATCAAAGCTCTCCAAACCAAGAACCGAAAGTTGGGAGAATCTCTTGATCAAAGACAGGTGAACTCATTCTTCAGTATGTTTGTCTTCACATAAACACTAAAGGCTATATTTGAGCTTTTGTTGATAGTCTAATAAGGTTTAGTCTTTTTGTGTTTTGCTTTGCAGGTGATCGAGGATGAACTGCGAGAACGAATTGAGAGACTGGAGACCCGGCAGGCTACTGATGATGCTAGTCTACTGATTCTCAACAGATACTGGAACCAGGTAAACGAGGAAGCAATACCTTAACATTGACAGTTTATTTCTCTGACAATCTATGAGGGAAAATAATTTGCCATGTTCTCTCCTTTAGTTTGATGAAAACATTCGATTGATCATCAGACGCTATGACCAAGCCAGCCGTGAACTAGAGAAATCTCCATCAGGTGAGGGACGGATTCTGAAGCCAGAAACTCCAGAGCCTGATGGAGACTCCAACCAGGAGAGGGCCAAAGATAGAGGTGGGGGGGAGGGGAAATAACAGACCGACTCTGTGATAAAACTGTATTATATTTAAGAGAAAAAAAAGTCAAACCAAAACCCTATTTCCTGTTGTTTCTCAGGCCACCAGGGAGAGACGTCCAACTCCTTCTTGGCCACACTGGCGAGCAGCACCAGTGAGGAGATGGAGGCAGAGCTCCAGGAGAGGGTGGAGTCCAGCCAGAAGCAGGCCAGTCGGGTGGTGGAGATCTATGAGAACTTGAAGAGCACTGTGGACCAGCTCAAGGCAGAGGTGGACTCTGGAGCTGGTAAGAGAAAATATGTGAGAGTTTCTGTGAAGGATAACATGAGGATGGCTGTGTTGAAGAGCAGTGTTATTAAATTTTTAAATGTATGTTAGAGAAAGAATTCTGATTTGTCTACATTATAGACTGTATTGGTGGTTTTTATTTCAGAGGGTAGTTTGTGGCAAGCGGCTTCCAAGTTGAACTCCCTCCTGACCAGTGAAAATGAGCGGCTTCAACAGCTGACAGAGGATCTCAAGCAGAAGCACAGTAACATGACTAGCGAGGTACAAAATATATATTCCTGATCACAGATAAATAATGTTGACCATCTAATTATCTTATACAACAATAAAACCAGCAGTGGAAAAGAGAATTTAAGCATATTTGATTGTACAGAGATTAAACAGTTTAACAATAAAATGATTAATTTGTGTTTTCCTGTCCAGTCCCGGTCTCTGGGTCGCGCCGCAAACAAAGCAGACCAGCGGGTCAGCGAGCTGCAGGGTCGCATCGAGGAGCTTCAGTGGGACATGGAGAAGATCCGACGCCGGGAGAACAGACTGAACGCACACCTTAGCGAGATACTGGAGAGGGTGAGAATGAGGATATGTTTAAGTTTGTATAAATAACAATATGAAATGTCTATTTATGTTGAAACATTCCCCCTTGTGTACACCAGGTAAACAGCAAAGGCTATAAAGTGTGTGGGGAGGCCAGCAGTGTATGTGGAACCATCACAATTAACAAGAGAAAGGTTGAATTTTCCTTCTTTCTTTAATTAATACAAAGTTTTATGTTGAAAATGCTGAAAAGTTTGTGTTCTGCAGTTTCTTTGTATACCTTAGTTTTGATACTTTTCTTAACACAGTTTGAGGAAATGAATAGCGAGCTGGAGGAGAACACGGAGCTTGCAGAAAATCGCCTTATTGAGCTGCAGAAGCTACAGCAGGACCTGCAAAATGTTCAGCAGGACAACAACAACATGAAGGTACTTCCATAAGAAACAGCTTTGTATCCACTGTTGTGTATATTTAGATATTGTTGCAAACCAAAGACTATTACTAGAATGTAACAATGCTGTAATATCTAAACACCCTGTACTTTAAAGACAATAAAACTTGAAAATTTTAGAAGCTCGGTTACAGACAGACTCTCATGTTGCATAAAATCCTAATGAGCATCTGAGTGCAACCCCTCGATTCTGTATTACTGTGCACATATGTTTCCCAAAATATGTCTTCTTTACTTAATATATCAGAAAAAAGTCTACATATTAAGCCCCATTACTGTACTAAATATTCTATCTGTTCCTGTCAGACGGAGTTACTGAATCGAGCTGAGGGTTTGGTCAAAGAGACCTCTGAGTATCGCTGCCTGCAGTCACAGTTTTCTGTGCTTTACAACGAGTCCCTGATCCTAAAGGCTCAGTTAGACGAGATACGCACTCGCCTCAACACTACCCGGACTGCACGCCTTCGACAGCTGGAGCACATGGAGGTGTGTTAAAGTAGTTGTGTTCATGAGTGTCAGTATCTGTCTTTGTTTCTTTTTGCTTACTCTCATCACCTCTGAGTGCAGAACGATGAGGTGGCTCTGCAGAGGAAGGTTCGCACAGAAGTGTTTCAGCTGGAGGACACGCTGGCTCAGGTCAAGAAGGAGTATGAGATGTTGCGCATTGAATTTGAGCAGACTCTTGCTGCCAACGAGCAAGCAGGTAACTGACACATAGACAGATGCTCTAATTGTGTTACAAAAGGTGAAAAAGCTTACATTAGATAATGCTTCTTCTTCTAACTCAGACACTTCTTTTCTCATAGGTCCTATCAACAGGGAGATGCGTCATCTAATAAGCACATTGCAAACCCACAACCAACAGCTAAAGGGAGAGGTGGTGAAGTACAAAATGAGATTGAGAGAAACTCAAACTGAGCTCAACCAGGTGGGTCTGAAGAAGACAAAGAAACACTCACCAGGAGAAGTTAATTTGTTAGGGGTAACTTCTGAAGGAGGCTGTCTGAAGAGTGTTTTGTGGCAGAAGCGCATTAAGACTGAAATATGTTTTCCGTGTAGGTCCGCGCTTCAAAAGGCAGTGCTATTCTTCAGTCGCAGTCGAGCACAGAGATGGATGTGAAGGATGAGACAACCTCTCCATCAACTCCAGCTGTTTCTGGGGAACCTGTGATCAAGACAGAACCTGACAACGGTTCCTCCACACCCAGCAGCACAGGTACCTAACCCTGAATTACCTGGCTTGCTTGTATTTGATTAAATATAAACAATTTTAAGGATAAATATAAAGATACATCTGTATTATCCTGATGAGAAGTTTTGTTTTACTCCTTTTCTGAAGGTGCTTCAGTAAAAACGGAGTCAGGTGTAGAACCAGAGGTAACTGTAAAAGAGGAGGAGAAAGAAGAGAAGGAAGAAAAGAAAGACATTATAAAGAAAGAGGAAAAAGAGAGGGAACGGGAGAAAGAGAAGGAAAAAGAGAGAGAGAGGCCCACTCGAAGCAGCGGGAGCATAGTAATAAAGGAGGAGAAGGAGAAGCCAGGGAGCAGCAGCCAACTGGAGGAGTTAGCCGCAGAGCGCCTGTCTGTGGTTGGAGGGTCAAAGAGGAAGGAGATGGAGCAGCTCAAAATTGTCCGTGTAGAACTCAAGTAAGTACAGAGAAGAAAAAAAAGAATCAAACTGATTAAATAAAAATATACGATGTCCTTTTTACAGATAATTGTGTTTACATACAGAACAATTCATCACCTTGTAAATATATTGTTTTTATTGATGAAGTAGCTGTTGTGGATCAGTTAGAAGCTGTCTGGATCTTATTTATTCTATTAATCGCCTGAACTGCTTCACTATGACTTCACACTAAGATTTTAAGCCAGGTTTCTTTCATCTCGCAGACAAATGGCCCAGACCTGAGCCAGTAATTGCTATTTGTGAACGCTCTAATAATGTAAAGCGCACAGACATGTTACAATATTGAAATAGATGTCTTGGATGTTTATGTTGGACTAGTTGCTGTGTATGGAGCTACAGTCAGTAAGGGCTGTTATGTCCCATGACCAAAGTCTGGTTAAAAACTCTTGTAGTGTGTGACTCCTTGCCACAGATCGCTGGTGTGGTGTGAACTTAGGACTTTAAACGTCTGATCAAAAAAGAAGAATACACAGAGTGTAAACAATACAACAGTCATGAAAATCTTGCAGTGTAAACTTGGCGTGATTGACTGTTTTCTTTTAGTCCTGTAAGCAAACATTTTTTCATCCCCTTGATCTCTTTATTTTTGTCCTCAAGTAACACTTGAAAAAGTTCTTGCTAATTTCTGACTCTACATGATGGGTTATTGTAAAAAATAAATAAATAAATAAATTCTTCTCCTTTTAACTTTCACCTTAATTTTGCAGGAAAGCTCAGGAGTCACAGAGGGAGATGAAGCTGCTGCTGGACATGTACCGCTCAGCCCCCAAAGAGCAGAGGGACAAAGTCCAGCTCATGGCTGCAGAGAAGAAGGCCAAGTCGGAGGTGAGCAACGCTCTGTAATACAGATAACTGATCGGCAGAGCTGTAGTAGTTTGTTTATTCCTACAGGGTGTTTCTAACATAGTATTTGTCTTCTGTTTCCACTCCAAATTTATTCTTTACATCTTTTGGTGAGTCTTAATTAATCAAATGTAATTAAGGCATCCTGTGCTGGTTTCAGGGAGAGGAGCTGCGGCAGAGGCTGAGGGAACTGGAGGAAAGGGAGAGGAGAGAAGGCAAAAAAATGGCCGATGAAGAGGCTCTAAGAAAAATCCGTTCTGTGGAGGAGCAGATTGACATCCTCAACAAGAAGCTGTCCATCGCAAAACAGGTGTGAGAGCTGTCCATCTTGTTTGTCTTCACAAATCTTCTGCCCAACTCTGCTTTCTTTTTTTCTTTTTCAAACCCTCCTCCTTTGATGCTCCATCTGCAGGAGGAAGAGGCGCTGCTGAGCGAGATGGACGTGACCGGCCAGGCCTTTGAAGACATGCAGGAACAGAACATTCGCCTCATGCAGCAGCTCAGAGAAAAAGACGATGCCAACTTCAAGCTGATGAGCGAGCGAATCAAGTCCAACCAGATTCATAAGCTTCTAAAGGAAGAGAAGGAGGAGCTCGCCGACCAGCTCCTCACTTTAAAAACACAGGTGAACCAACAGGAAACTCCCCAAAGAGTGTAAACCCAGGAATGGAGGCTTGACAGCTGCCGGTTGTCATTTATTACATTTATTAGTTTGCTGTTGTCTTTACCCATCTGAAATAAATTTCTAACATTTTTATAGCTTTGGTGTTTTCAGTTGTGTAATTTTTTAAATCTTTGTTTAACACGACTGTTTGGGGCGGCACCCCTTCACAGGTCGATGCGCAACTGCAGGTGGTGAGGAAACTTGAAGAGAAGGAGCGCCTCCTGCAGGGCACTATCAGTGCTGCAGAGAGAGAGCTTACACTTAGAACACAAGCTTTGGACATGAACAAACGCAAGGTAACCAGTAATGATGAACCACAACTGCTGAGTAAAATTATCTTGAAATAAAAACTTTTTTTTTTAAAAAGTGAGCTCCTATTAAACTGTAAGATGACTCTCCTCGTTCTCCAGGCACAAGAATCAGCAGGCCTCTCAGAGGAGCTGCGAACTCAGCTGGAGCAGGTTCAGCAGAGGCTCAAACTGGTCCGAGGGGAGGTGATTGAGAACAGCATATCAAGGGAAAAAGAGTCCTTCAATGCTCGACGAGCGCAGGTAATGACACATGCTGAAATTTAAACGTCAGAGAACCTTTAAACTCATTGAAAATGGCTTTTTTAATCTAAACACACACTGACACTTTGTTTAGAACATTTATTAATGTTATCCACCATCTCTTCACATAAAGAAACATGACAAAACTGTGAACCTAAATGTAAATAGCATGTAACTTAGGAAATACCATTTTTCCTAAATAATTCCTGTGGAGGGATTCTTTCTCTTAAATATACACTTTATCAAAACCAAAGGGACGTTTAATAAAAGCCTCACATCACCAGGCTGACAGGTTACCAGAGCTTACTGTAGATGGTTGTATTGCTGTTGTCCAGCTAGAGCAAAGTCCAGTCCAAATAATAATTGTGGTCTCCAAGACTGATTGTCATGCAGGTCAAGGACTTTTCTCTGCTCTTCAAATGTTTGTATTTTCTGCATGTACATCACACATCAGCATAACGGGATGTGTCTTGCTGATTTTGATACCAAGCCTACCTCCCAGCTGTGAAGCCTGCTTAATATTATAAGTGTTTTAGTTTTGTCGCTTAGGATTTTTATAGAACTGATGCTCAGTTGTTCTCTTCACTCTGGCATCCTTTATTATTCTGTCTGTGATCAGTAAATCAAATTTAAACTAATAGTTTAATGTTTTTGGTTTGAGTTTTATTTTATCCTCTTCTTTTTTTTATTTTTATTACAATGTCTTATTAGTAAATACTGGAATCAAGGAGACTTTTGTTTGAAGTACAAGTTCTCAATGGCTTTATTGTTCCTCTTTCACACAGTTTTGTACGCAGTTTGGACCAAAGCCTGAACTCAAATCCTGGCATGAGAGGGGTAGACTAGAGATATTAATATAATAGCTGGAAGCGAAAGATTACTCGTATTTGAAATAGACTACTACGTGCAGAAAGTCTAGAAGTAAATCTGGTACAGACTATTTTTTTTTCTTCAGGAGGACATCTCCAAACTTAGGAGAAAGATTGAAAAGGCCAAGAAACCAGCTGAGAAAATCAGCAACGGAGACGACATCCTAAATGAAGAGATTAGTGAATACAAGGTAACTTTTATTTGTTTATTTTTTTAACCAAGTATATAAACTCTCGTTATTCAGTCTTTCACAGGAATTGTAAAATCTGTTCATGCAGCAGTCAAATGGATGTAGATCACACTCGTGTGTTCTTAATCATCATCTTATTTGTTACTTTAATATGTATTCCAATAATGTGTGTCACATGATTTTTGCCTGCAGTTTGGAAACCTACAGTTTGGCATCTTGGGGAAATATAAGAGGCTTTCTAGCAGTGAACTAATCTGAATCTTTCCAAAGATACTCAAATTGAATGAACATATAATGTGTAAAAGTGATAAATCCAAGAAACCATTCAGCACAAAGCTGCATGTCGTAGTAATTTATTTATCTAGACTGATTTTTTTATTTTTTTTTAGCTTTTGTCCAACTGTATATTGATCACCCCCTTTTCAGTCTTTGTGCTAATCAGGTGTAACTGTAACTGTGCATCAGTGGTATTGATTTTCTCTTCTGACTCAAATTATCTGTGCAAGTCAAATGTTTCCTCTGATAAATTCATCCTTGTGTTTATGATGTTAGCACTGGAAGAATTATAGGTGTCTGAACTTAAGTTTCTTAATGAGAACATCTGAGATGGGAAACAGATGCATCCGATCTCTGAGCTGAAAGCTTTTTGGCTAAATGTTGACAGTTTTAAAACGTTTGAGTGTGATCATGCTGTTTTCACAGGAACAGAGTTGGACACTGAATTCCACTCAAACGTGGGAAACCTCAGTTTCACATTAGCTCCAACTCCACTACCATATTATCCATAAAATGGCTAATATTTTTATATAATTATGCCAAATACTTTATTGATGGCAGTATATGATTTACACAGTTACTGCTTCAGCTGTGGTCACAAGGCTCAGTTTCTGCCATAGATGACATTCACAAAAAAAAAAATGGTTTCTCCATTTATCATTGAAACCATTCCCTCTCTCTCTTCCCATCTCCCAGGCCCGTCTAACATGTCCGTGCTGCAACTCTCGGGTGAAGGACGCTGTTCTAACAAAGTGCTTCCATGTCTTCTGCTTCGAATGTGTCAAGACGCGCTACGACACCCGCCAGAGGAAGTGCCCCAAATGCAACGCTGCCTTCGGAGCCAACGACTTCCATCGCATTTACATTGGCTGAATCCATAATCCTTCACCACTTGGAACAAAGGAGAAGAAGAAGATCAGCAAGATGAGCAGTGGTACAAACACTGCCTGGAGCGAGACTTCACTCCTCTCCCCCTTCCTCTTGCAGGATATTGTTAGTTTAAAATCACATGATCATCTCAGTGATGCTCAAATGACTGAAACTACTCCCATCTACTTTTCATTACTTTTCTGATGTTCTTTGGTGCAGAATGAATGGTTGCATCAAAAACAAAAGCACGTGGTTCTTGTCTTCTCGTTTAAAAACAGGCTATTGAATAAAAAAATATGAATAAATGCACGTGCAGTGACAAAACAGCATTCCTCCTAGTGTTGCAGATGTTTAAATATCAGTTTAATGTCAGTATGTATGTAGTTGTGAATGTGTTTCTCTTTATATATA
>JBAMHW010000007.1:23795924-23809852 GCA_037177495.1 Rhadinocentrus ornatus | reverse complement strand
TATATATATAACACATAACATAAAATAACAGGCCTACTAGTTTATAGTGATACATTCAATTTTGTGGGGTGATATGTTTCGTAAACAAACATGCAAGGGGTATGTACAATTAATTAAAAAGTAGTGGATCAGGAATGTGCATTATATAATTCATGTATAGCTTGAGAAATGTTTTCCCCAACTTACCGACTCTAACACAGGCACACAAGAGCAGCAACAGTATCATTATCATCATCATCGTCATCATCATCAGGGGTTTGTCAAAGGGCAAAACTCAAATCCGGTGCAAACCAGTAAAACTAAACTTTATCAGATCTGTACTTCCACATATTCTACGCTGGACAGCTCCTTCTGTCTACAAATGAACGGATGAGTAGCTGTAAAACGCAGATGTACCGAAGTCGTTAAGGTTATGATGAAGGAAAAGGAAGCTTCTAAATGGGTGGAGCCATCAAAGAAGGTGTGCGCTATATGGCCCAAGTGGTGCGTTTAAGGACCGTAGAGGAAATGTTTGTCAGCTCAATGCCAAAGCTTTGTCACTTCGAAGGAAAACAACGCTGAGGCCATAGTATTGCTTTGGGGGTTGTAAAAGATGTGAGCATCGGAGCACAACAGGGGTTGTAACATGCTCCTAATTGTCACGAAAACCAAAAAGATGGCCTCCTCACCCATGATAATGATCGCAGATCTGTCACAGTAAACATTTTCTCCATTTTTTCTCCACAATTCTACATGCTGTTAATATAAATAAGTAAATTTATTCCATCATCTATTATTTTCATTGAACAAATTATACTCAGTTTTTTTAAATATTACACAATCATATGAACATTATTATTTCCTCGCCAGTAACAGTTATTATTAATTCTACCTTTTGCTCTAACACCTAACAATGTTTTTGTTGCTGCTGTAACAGAACAATAACCTTTGCAGAATGGTTATATATTATATAGTTTCCTCTTTGCCACCAATAAAATCCAATGAGGCAATTAATTCATTAATAAATAAATCCTTTACAAACAGTGTTTGTAAAGACCTTCAGATAAAATAAACATATATCAGAAATATCTTAATACTACTTTTATTTCATGGTCTAATGACCAAAATATAATTTCGAATGTGACTGGCTTTGATAAGTTTAACAGCAGGAGACAAACCAAAGCGTCATTTACTACAAAACTCTTGGCAAATGCATTTTAATGTAATAATTTTTCTACAAGAATACTGATAATTAGTATTGATGACTTATTTTTTCTGATTAGACATTTCTGTCAATTTTGAAGAAAAAAAAATATTTGTTAAAATTAAAATTCTTCCTATATATACTAAATTGATTTCAAGGCCAGCACCCATGAGGAGTTCAAGTTTCTCATCAAATATCCTCAGACTGGTGACCCGTGGATTGAGACTTTGGAGCCTGAGAATAAAGAACCTGAAAGAGTGATGGAAGCAGGCAAGCTGGTATCAGGAGATAACTGGTTCTCTGGAAGAATTTTTGTGTGTAACAGATTTTATTACATTAAAACAACATGTAATCTGGTGCACAACAGAATAAAATTATGACATGCAAATTATATCAAGCTCCCAGCATCACCTTCTACTGTAAGGTGTGGCCTTGATTCAACAGTGCAGCCTTGTCGCCTGAAGTTGTAGTATCTGTTGTCTACATATGTGAAGTCTGACATCTCCCACTTTCTCCCACTTCTTCCATTGATTTTAGGGTCTGTCTGATTTTTTATAATCACATGCCTCTATTAAGGTGAGAGCTTCAGGGCTTTAAGAAAATTATACGTGGTGTTTTGCAATTTGTGTTATATTACATAATACATATTATATTACAATACTTTGTACTCTGCACTGAAATTCTAGTTTAGTTTCTATAACCTAAAGATATCTCCACCAGAGGTGAGAAGGATTCTGTAAGCCAGACTGTCCTTCTTCCTCCTGCCACATCCTCCCATCTCCCAGCACTTCACAGCAGGAAATTTGCTTCCATGAGTCAGGAGCTATAATCTGGTTTCTCCACAGATTATATTATCGTTTTCCCTTGAGATTTGGAAAAACTGCCCACCTTTCCACTTTGTCATTTTGTTGCATTTGTAAAATTTCTGTGTGAAATATGTGGTAAACCTGTGAAATTTTATGCAGTTCAATACAACACGGCTCTGTCATCCAGGTTATATATGAACCTTTGGTTTATAATCATGTATTTTGTAAGGTAACATATTAAACTAAATCTGAATAATTTTGAGACTTTTAAAACACATCGTCTGAGATAAGTCTGTGTGCGTGAAAAAAATAGAATTATGAGGAAAAAAGACTGAAAAAGAAATGGTTTAAATAACATTTTCCGTATTTTAAACAGCTCATTGACAGGTCATATTTCAATATAAACTTCATATTCAATTAGTGCAAAAGCTCTTGCTAACTCACCCACACTAACAAAGACGCTTTAGAACATTAACAGTATTATAATCAGCCGTGGCTCAAGGCGAAAAACAGCCGGTGCTAAAACGTAGGTGTATTAAAAAAATAATAATAACTTAGTTTAACGGGTCTTTCTGACATTTGCTACCAACTTCTGGAAAACTGTCAGTGGAGCTTTAACAACGATTGGAAAATATCTTCTACAAACGGAGACACTCCAAACGTAGTCTTCAGATAATGGAAACAAGATTCCATTTATTCCATGACCAGATGACCAAAATTACATTTCAAAAACACAAGGAGCTCACGATAAAGACTACAGTTATATTTAGAAAAATAAAATCTCAACTGAGGTAAGTTTTTCAAATGTTCGACATTTTTACAAAGGTTAAAAACAGATTTATTTGAAAAAAAAAACACACCCATCAATCTTAAAAATGTAACATTGAAAGTCACTGAGAAAAGTTGTGAGCAGAGCACAACCTTATACAGAATATAAACTTTATACAGAATATGAAATGCACACAGAAGTTAAAGCTGGTAACAGCGTCTATCTTACCTCTGTTATCTTTACTAACAATTAAAAAGTAATGTAAACATAAACATGTACATTAAGCATCTAATGCATGAAACAAATATAAGGCAAATGTATGTTGAATCCACTTTCAACACTTCTTTAAATTATGGCTGTTTATTATCTGTTTAATTGTCTCATACCTAAGGGAATGTGAAACACGTAACATTTAAAGAAAAAAATCACATTCTAATAAATGCAAGACTAAATTGTCTCTGAGATATTGCCATCATATCTCCATTATTTTGCTCTAAACTGCAACATGATAGAGTTAAATGAAAAATAGATTAGTCAAAGCGCAGTTTAGCATGTTAATATTGAATTTCTTTTAAAATTAAATACTTTTCATTTTGACCACATGTCAACACATTGTGCTTGATATCTTTCTTACAACCTGCATGGTCCCTACCCTACTTAAGAAATAAAAAAACAGAGTACTTATTATAGAAAGTTTAGCTTTTCTGATGTGTAGATATCACTGAAAGGTGTGTCTGAACTGAGAGGGGTGGCAGAGGGAAAGCTGTGTCCTTTCAGCTCAAACCTCGGCTCAGCATCTGAGGAGGGAAAGTCAGAGCTGGATGAAGGAGCAGGTACAGATCCCTGATGTGCTGGAGGTGTGACCTGAAGACAGTCATCAAGAAAAAAAAAAAGAAAAGTGTGTGAGTAGTAATTTAAGGTGAATAGAATTACAAAGAATTCTGTGTTCATCTTTACCTCAGGCTGAGACATGTTCATGATTACTGGTTGGTATTCCTGCAAAGTTCAGACAGATGTGGATTAAAGCAGGAAAAATGAGGAAATTAGTGCGGGAATAAAAAGGTAAATTCAAGGAACAACTGTGTATCAACTTAATTTTGTCTTACTTTTTTCATGTGAATCTTTGATTTATTTAGATAGGCTATTATTTTTTATTAATTGGTTGTATTAACATAGTTACTATAAAAGGGGTTTGTAAAGGGAGCATATACAAGTTGAACAGAAGAGGTCCAAGGACTGACCCCTGAGGACTCCACAAGTCATGGCCACTCGCTCAAATTCATAGCTGCCCATCGTAACAATATAACTCCGGCCTTCTAAATAGGACCTAAACCAGTTAAGGACCGCTCCAGAAAGTCCAACCCAGTTTTCCAACCTGTGCAACAGGATTCTGTGATCAACAGTATCAAACGCAGCACTGAGATCCAGCAGAACCAGGACTGATATTTGACCAGAATCAGTATTCAACCTAATGTCATTTAACACTTTGACCAGAGCTTTCAGTGCTGTGATGAGGTCGGAAGCCGGAGTGAAATTTATCAAGATTTCCACTTCATTTAAAAATTCATTAAGCTGGTGAAATACAACTTTCTCAATAATCTTGGATATAAGAGAAAGTTTAGAGACATGTCTTTAGTTGTTCATTATAGAGGCATCTTGAGTCCTTTATCTTAGGATAAAGGAAGATTCACAGTTTTCATTATTTTCATGAGGATGTATATTAAGCCAACAAACACAGACAATTTTGTTAAAACAGTGGTGAACTTTGGTAGTAAAAATATTATGGTCAGACAGAGAAGACAGCTTAGTTACTGCCTCAGAAGCATATTATTTGGGGTCTACATGTGTCTCTCATGCTGTTTTAGTCCCACTCGGTTTTGGTTTGAAGAAAATAAATGGTTTCACAAAAATAAATTAAAAAATGGTGTTACAAAAATTATGCCAGTCTCAAGAATTTTCCTGCTGGATAACAAACTAAACATCAAGACACGGTAAGAAAACTGTGCGGCTCTGCAGCTAATATAATGCAAAAAACAAACTCCACTGCTACACACCTGGCTGTGCTCTTAAAGCCACAGTACACAATTACCTGGGAAAAGAATTAGCTCCTCCTTTACATTACATCTTTAACTTAACTAACTCAAATAAAACTTAAATGTTCAATGTAAACACTTTTAATTTTGGATTCAACATTAAAAGGATTAAAATAAATATCCTCATGAAAATAGTGAAATTAATATTTAAATGAGTCTGCTTCATACACTTACAGTTTAAAGTCTTCTCTTCTTGTTTACCTCAGATACAGTAAAAAGTGACTGTGTTACAGCTTTTTATTGTAGTTAAGTCAGAAGAGGGGTTTCAAAATTGAGGTTTATTTATTTACCTAAGTTAGACTCACCACCAACGTGCTTGTTTGTTGATCTTTTCACACTTGTGCCATATTGAAAGTGATACATACATGTTACTGGGTCTGACCAAGTCAGATTACCATTTCAAAATCTTGGAGAAAAGCATCACGGAGGCAGTTTAGAACATGACATCCACTGTTCATTGAAAACAGTGCATGTCAAGGGGGTCTTATTACACCTACCAGTGGTTCAAAGGAGGTACTTGTAGGTCCTTTAGAATGCGCTGAATTCACTGCCTGATGAGGCAAGGCTGTAAGATGCTGTGTATTTGAATGTCCTTGGTCTGAAGGTTGATTTACACCCTGCAATTATAGTGTGGCTAAATAAACACAAATTTAATTTATGCTTGAAATAAAGCACTTGGTACTACAATCCATTTACAGGAATACTTACATGATAATAAACTGCAGGTGCTGCTGCAGTCTGAGCAGCGAACTTGTTTATTTTACAGCATCTCTTAATGCAACAGCAACAGCCAAGAATCACCAGGCATACAGTCCCAAAAGAGACAGCGATATATGTAGGCTGGTGATTAGCTTCTGTAGGATAAAACACAAATATGAGAAGAACAGGGTTATTTTAGTTTAAATTATCAGGAATTTTCCTTGTGTAAGCAGAAACGAACTGAGGCTCACCAGGGATAATGTCCAGCACGTAGGACAAGGCCAAACTGCCTTGTGGATCTCTGAAATCAAAGGTGCCACTGTCACTGCTGTCCAAAGAATCAATTTCAATGCCATTTTTTTGGAGATAAACTCTCCCAAAGAACCAGTTATTTTCTGATACCAGATTGCCTGCTTCCATCACTATTTCAGGTTCTTTATTTTGAGGCTTAAAAGTTAAAGTCCATGGGCCACCAGTCCGAGGATATCTGATAAAGAGGAACTTCTTCTCTCCATGATAGTAGTCAAAGTGTTCTGTAAGTGACAAATTATATTCCATAACAACATATAGTCTGGTGCACTGCAAAATCTCACATGCAGCTTTTATAAACCCTGCCGTTTCACCTTCCACTGTGAGATGTAGCCTTAACTCTAGAGTAAAATCTTTTCTCCTGAAGTTATAGTAGCCGTTGTCTGCCTGTGTGAGGTGAGAGATTGTCAAAACATTTTCCCTCACTTGTCCTCCATCACTGGTCTGAGGATCTGTGTGATTCCACAGAATAATTGGCTGGTCCAGACTGTGAATGGGAGTAAACTCCAGGAATTCAACACATCCTGGAACATGATATTCCAGTGCATTCCCATAAAATTTCCTAATCTCCTTAGCACAATCTGAAAATGAAAATGAAAAAACACATACAATCACCATAATGTATGAACCCAGTTTCTTGAAAAGTTTGACAGACTTTTAAAAGTACAACAAAAACTTAAATCTGTCATTTATTGTCCTTAGAACCTTTATTTATAAAGACACAAGCACAGAGAATTTTCCTTTTAGTGTCTTTACTGACCAACTATATATTTAGAAATGTAAACAAACACAGAATCCCACGCCACAATTGCACCGAACAAAAGCTGTGAACCTGAAGAAGACAAAAAAAGACCAAAAAAAAAGTTTATACAATATAAAATAGCCCCATTCTGGAAGATTCTGCAATCAGCAGATTAATTGGACTGGTGAGGGTGCCAGTGTTAGGTCTATGAGAAGCGTTCATTATAGTAACGCAAGGATGGGTGGTGGCCCACGATTTTGTGCCAAATTCTATCAGAAAAAAATCATTTAAAAAATCAAAACAACTCAGTTAAAGAATCCAAAGACCTTTGATCCAACTATCTAAAGTGCATAATGTGAAAGGGTTCAGTAAGTCTGGGGAAACCTTGGTGCATAATGGAAACCAACACTGGATGTGTGTGAACTTCAAGCCCTCACTTGGCACTGCATGAGGTGTTGCTATGTTCAATGTAGCTCATGCAGGCATACCTTAGAATAACGTTATCAGCTACTGACACTAAAAGTACAACAGATGTAACCTGAAACTGTATTACAAACAAAGGAAGCCACAAACAGACTGCACTGGGATACTGGTCACATCATTCGTGTTCAGATGAGTCCCCTTTAAAGTTGATTTTGGAAGAAAATAAAACATTGTTGTTTTGTGGAAAAAAACTCCAAAGATGGGGGAAAAAAAGACAATCAAGTCCCCGATGATATATGGGTGTGTCAGAGACTTGCTTACGCTTGAGTGTTGAGAATAATTATTGTCCATGCATTAACAAGGTGACAATGTTTGAAGAGAAGTGGTACTTATGTCTGTTAAATAAATGTTTCAATCAAATGAACAGATTTGAGTTTTGTTACATCTTAGTAAACTTGTTAACTTTTCGGTAAAAATGTATTTTTATTCAGAAGATTTTCACAAGGCTGACAAGATTAAATATTCTATTCAATCAGGTATATTTGACAGAGTAGAAATACTAAGCATGAGATGTTCTCACCCAAGATTTCCAATGTGAGAACATCCTTAAGTCTTGAATCCAATATAGCTGCAAAGGTTCCACCATCTTTCTCATTCAAATCTGATATATAGATTGTGTTGTTAATATCGATACGTGGGTCCAATGCCTGCATGGTGGAAAAAAATAAAGATCATTTTAGGACAAAGAATAAATTAAATTCAGACATTAATATAGTGTTTTTTAATATAGTTTGGGGTTTTTTTGTTTTGTTTTTTGTACTGGCACACATTCTAAATTTCATTTATAGGATGGAAATGATAACATAACAAGTTTGAATGAGGACCCAGGAGTTTTTATGATGCAAAAATGTGCTTAGGTGCAATTAAATTTTTGCAGTCACTAAACACTCAACCTCATACCAGTCCCATATAAACCCTGGTGCATCCATCATGCAGCATTTTATTATTTTCCCTCGCAGGAATAATAACATATTTTTTATATAATATAATTTCATTATGTATATGTGGCATGACAGTATTATCAAATTTACAGTAAATTAGATTATGATATTTATGGCAATTAGCTTTTTTTCTCTTACTTAAATACCTGCCTGTGCAGGTGGTGAAGTAAGGAATACCCTGTTACTCTGGGGACTGGATTGGTGAGAAGTGACCAAGGGACTTTGGGTGGTTCTGCAAAGATGTTTTTTAAACTTGATTGGATAAAGTACTTTTCTTTAAGCCCTGCTTTCTAATCCGTTATCAAAATACTCCACAGCATCCAGCTACTTTAAATGGTGTTAATGTAATGACTTGACAGCACAAAACGTACTACTGATGTAACTGTTCATATTTAAGAGGATCTACATACTCTCCATCATGAGGTTGAAAAGAAAAAATATAAATTGAAAACTAAAGGTGCAACTGGCTTTATCCATTATACTGTAGTAATTCTCGTGTTGAATTAATTTAATTGCCTCTCAATTTGCTAGGCCAATGTCCAGTATCATTCATTTTATGAGAGTAGGAGATATGAAGTCTTCCACCTTGAGAGTTTGTTGCTGCATTAAAACAGTGAAGCAGAACTCACAGTACCAGAAATTGCTCACCTTCCCCTCATCCATCATTAGTTTCCTTGGTCCCCCATTACTTGGAGTGAAGTACAATGGTCCAGTGTAATAAAGGTGTGATATTTGAACCGGTAAACTTACACTCTTACCATAGCACACCGATTTATGCTCGACACAACTAGAAGAATCTAAGAGAAAGAAAACAGGTGGAATAATGAGTCTGCACTCATTGTATAATATAATATAATGAAAGTAACTTCAATATTATATCAGATAATATGCAATGTTTAAAGAAAATTTCATTAATCAACTAAGTGTGCTGAAAAATATGTGTGCTTTTTTTTTTTATCCAAATACTCTAAATTCACTTGAAGCAAACTTTTCTGAGGCACCTTTGGTCAAAGTGTGTGATGGATTGGAGATGAAAGACTGGGATCATTGGGAAGTGAACTTGGGTGCTTTATTTTAAACAATAGATAGCTGGTTTACTTCTAGTCTGTAAACAAGTTCTGTACAAGATTTGATGAAGCAGAGTTATCACCTCATATACTATACTATATTAATAATACAGACGTTTCCTGGAGTGTTTGCCAGGATAAACTTTACATCTGGTGAGCACTGTTGTGCATGAACATGTTGGTGGGGGATAGAAATAAAGAAGGGTGTGCTCATAAATATTTTGTGTGAATTTAACTGTTTTTTATTGATTACCTTAAGTGAGTACAAGTTCCACCAAAATTTCCATTACTCCCGCTGTTACACCAAAAGGTATCAGAATCTGTGACTTTTCTGTAACTGCATTACAATGAACTGAGACCTAAATACAAGTGTTTTCAAGACTTTGATCGTCTGCTAAGATAAACATGCAGAGAATGTACATTGTCGCCCCCCTGTGGTCACAGATTATGATGGATCACAGATTTTGGTGTAACATGGTAAAGCAGGAACGCAATTGCAATGCATATGCGGCTGGATCGACTGAATGAAAGTGAGAGGCAACTGTCTTGAGAGCAGTTTTCTCCCGATAGTAAAAAAACATTTTTATGTATAACAATGTAAAACCCCTCTGTGTCGGTTTTCTTGTGTGTGCAAGTGAACTTTACTCACCGAAAAGGACACAAAAAACTGGCAGAAACAAAAGGAACATGACCTGAAAAATAGAGGTAATGACGGTCGATTTAAGTAAACACATTTGTTATTCTATCCCACTTTTGACTTCCTTCTTGTACTACGGCACAATGCAGACGTGTATAAGTATTAACGATATTATACTTACTGCAAACTAGTAATGCAACTAGTAAGAGTACAGCGGCATGACTTCAGTTATGAGCGTGGACGGGGCTTGTTTTGTAACACCCTCCAAAGAGCCCTCCCAAAAAGCTGTGCGCAGGCTGTGTTTTCCTTCTTGTGCCGGATGGATGGATGGATGGATAGATGGACGGACCCTGCCCAAGTAATATTTCAAGAGAGTGATGGGCCAGGCATCCCTGACACTAGCACGTCTGTAATTTAATGTGTCTTTGGCAAACTGTTGTAATGAAGGACAACTGTGGCCTTAACTAAACATTTTCTGATCAGGAAACTGAGTTGGAGAGAGAGAAGGGAAGGGTATTGGGACATTTCCCTATCTTTAATCAAGAGTGTTGATTTGAAGGCAAGATTTCTTGTTTTCATGCTCAAATATCATATTGCTTTCAGTCTAAACTCCGCTCTCACACTCAAAAAGTCCTTTCTTGCTCTCAAATATATTGCTTTTCCTTTCAATTTTCTGCTCCTCTTCTCAAGTTTAGTGTTACAGGTTCAAATCTCCGGCGCTCAACCTTGGTCTCTTTGCCTCAGACTAAGATTCTCTGCACTCTCAAAACTTGCTCTTGGATAATTTTTCCTCGCTTAGGTTGCTGAATGAGCTGTTCAACGTCCTCCAGCCAATAGAATACTAGATAAATGCTGACCGACAAATCACCACCACCTTCTTCAGGGTGTGCTACCCCCATAGAAGGGAAGGTCTGGTAAGGTAAGGCAAGGCAAATTTATTTGTATAGCACGTTTGCCAGCCTCATGATTTTGGCTGAAGGTGCTGTAGAAGCCATACAAGAGCATCCTGTCAAACCCGCCACAGACAGGGCAGAAGCCACTCAGTTGAAAGGCCGGCTCAAGTACGGTTGCCGACCCTTTCGAAACCTGGTCCAAACCCTTAAGGGGCAGCACACTAAAGATCTGACGTTCATGAACGAATCAATTCTTTTAAATAGCTCTTTTAAATTAACTATGTGTACCGTTCATTTGTGAGCCATTCTTTTTAGTATGCAAAGTATCCACTCTTTCATGTTTTCACACATGTGCCCTCATAGGAGTTTTATGTCCAGAGTACAGAGTACTGTGTCCTGATCATGTAAATTTTCAGTGTTGCCACATTTTCAATTCAACATTGCACTGTACAGGTCACCCACCAATCACAAGGTCAGCCACAAGATGAGAAATAAAACATGCATTTGCTGGTTTATATCACCTTTACAGTTTATAAATACCTTCTCCATTTTGTTCTATTGGCCCAGGTTGATTTCCAATAAAAAAAAAAAATAAAAATAAAGTGGGGGCGCACAAACTAGTCTAAGTTACCGGATTACATGCCACCCATTAACATCAAAGCTGCCAGGTCAGTTAAACCACCCTTCAGTCCCATTTCTTGAATTTTCTGCTAAAATTCACAGCACAGCTGTCATGAAAGTGCAAGAACCCCAATGCTGTACAATGTAGTCATATGGGCCATCTGTGGCAATAATGCAAGGCAGAATAGAGCCTCCTTATTCCCCTAAACCTGACGCAGACAAAGTACACAGAAAGCTGAACCTCAGGTCATGATATAGCATTTTATTTTTGCAGAGTTCAACAAGGTTTCTGCTGTTGATGCAAGACTTTGAAAATTACATCATGCGTATGTAAAAACTGGGATGTTGTAAACTACAAAAGCCTTTGGTAGGATCACGCCCCTTCCTGCAGAGATCTAGTAGGCACCTGGGAAGATCTTCTGCTGCTGACCAGAAGCATGGCCTTCAGTTACATGCTCCGTCAAGTAGTGGATGGCTTGAGAGTAGTCTTTGCCAGCCTCATGGTTTTGGCTGAAGGTGCTGTAGGCTCCAGGAGGGTACAAGCCATACAAGAGCATCCTGTCAAACCTGCCAGTAGATGCAGGACGGAAGCCACCCAGTTGACCGCCTGACACAAGGACAGTGGCCAACCCCTGACCAAACCCCTGTCCAGAGCCGCCGACGTCAGCTGGGTAGCCGAAGTCCTCAGTCTGCTGCTGGTAGCTGCCCAATTCAGCTTCCTTGGTGACACTGGAAGTTTCACCAGACTGGAGTGTGGGCCCCTGCGGTGCAGGAGGGGCTGGAGGGACAAAATCACCTATGGCCTGGCCATCAGCTGATCCAGCCTCAGAGAAGACAGTGGTAGGGACAGCCCACTGGGTTTCTAGAGGACAAATTGAAGTTGATGCACATGGCAATCAAATTGAATGCTTGTAGCAAGACAGCTGTATGTTCCCAGTATTCATGCCATCCAAAACATCTTTACCTGGCTGTTCATCCTGGGTTCCAGCATTATATTCTGCCACAGGGACATACACTTGAGGGGTCATGACATATGCAGCCCCTGGCAGACCAGAGATTAAAGTGCTTGCTTGAGCAACCGGGGACACACCAGCAGCTTCCACACCTACTTGAGCCACCGGTGACACACCAGCAGCTTCCACACCCAGCGGTGCTGAAGAGCTGCTAAACCCTGGAACCGCCACAACAGGCTGATACAGACTGGGACCATGAGCAAATGTGGACCCATAAGCATCTCCAACAGAGCTGTATGGTGCAGCTGCAAAACTATGGGCTCCTCCCTGGTAAGAGGGATAGTTAGCTGCAACATTTGCACCGCCGCTGTTCTGGCCAGTCGATTGAGACCCTGCAAACAAGAAAAGTTTAGGGAAAAAAAAAAAAAAAAAAAGGAGTTTAGTCAACATGCAATATTTCACCATAGACAATAACATACCTTTATGGGGGTAGCCACATGTTGCCACAATCAGCAAGTTAAAGATGGAGACTCTGACACCACTGAACAAACAGGGGCAGGAGGAAGGGGGGAAATTAATTACACAACAATCACCTCATAATTACCTGGCAAATCTGTTCTAGAATAAGACCCCAATTACCTTAGGAAAGCCTCTGTAGTCATCATGGTGGAATTCAGTAGTGATGAGAACTAGCAAGATGAAGGTTTATAAATGTAGCCAGGGGCCTGTCTTGACCAATCAGAGGTTAACGGCCAAACAACACACAGCTGATGTTGAGTGACTATCAGGAAAAGTGGATTCAGCCTCAGCAATTGTTTTCTTGAGGACATCTAAAGCATTTTGACCAGGAACTGTTTACTTTGGTTCTGTTAAATATTAACTAAGTACAAAATATAACTACAATTTCTACATATAGGAACAACATCCACTGTTATACATTTACACTTTGCACTACATTTACATTTATACTGTTCATCATATCGGCAATAATGTACATATTACTCACTGGCAGGATTTATCCTGTATCTGGCTATACAGATTATTGTAACTAATTTCTTATTGATTTTCTCATTGTGATTTTTATCTTATCTTATCCTTCTTTATTTGGTATGGAGCGACTGTGTGCACACAATTTCCTCCGGGATTAATAAAGTATTTTGATTCTGAATATAACAAAGAGAGAGATGATGAAACTGCCCTATGATGTGTTTTCTTGGAGTTGTTTAAATTAATTAACACCATTTCCCCCTATTTTATAGTACAATTCTATTATAGCATGAGCATGACACTTCAAGATATCTTTTTAACTTTGCAACAATGGAGATAAAAAACAAACAAAAAATAAAACAAAACCTTTTCAGAAGAATTCATGGGCATCTGCTCACGTTGACTAGTTAGGGTGTTGTATGGCTTACTGCCTTTTTTCTTCTCTCTTTGAAGTTGTTAAATTTTCTGAGTGGCTTGTATCGTACATTCTAATGAGTGGTACATTTCAATCTTTTTAAAATACTTTTAAATCAATCCTATATCTGAAAATTTAACCCTGCTTATTTCTGTGTATCATGTTTGTGAAATGTCATTATAGTCATAAAATAAATGAAATTTTTTATTTTCATTATCTGAAGATGTTTGACTATATGTGAAATGTCATTTTGTAAAAGATATTTTCTCTGTGAAGAGAAGGACATAAAATTATTTGTATCAGATTAAGACAAAATTTTGCAGCTTCAAA
>JBAMHW010000007.1:23750211-23788843 GCA_037177495.1 Rhadinocentrus ornatus | reverse complement strand
TATATATATATATATGTCACCGGCTCTTTTGATTGGCTTAAAGTGAGATGCTTTGATTTATTTTCCTTGATCTGACCATTATATGGTACCTAAGCATTATTAGTTCAGTGTGGAGGTTTAATTTCTATTTCTCCATTATCTCATACATCTTTGCCTCTATTCAGAATGTATTAAGCCCTATCGAAAAAACTACGGGGAGAACTTTGAGCACAGCATCCTTGAAAATGCTTCTGTGCTGGAGTTTTCTCCACGGGGGGCTCCGCTGGAGGCCATGCCAGTCGTGTTGTGGAACCGGACAAACCCTGAAACAAGTGATGCAGGCCGTGGACGGCTGATGCGAGGGGGGAAGGTCTGGGTGGCAGAAAGGGTGACTCAAGCAGACCAAGGCAACTACACTGTTAGAGATGACAATGGGAAGGTGCTGTCCCGCAGCACCCTCTCTGTTCGTGGTGAGCAGAGACTGAGCATGAGAGTTTTTTAGAGGCTGAATGTTATTAATATTTACTTTCAGGATGCTATCAGTGGTAATAATTATATTTACTCTTTTTCTTTTACCCTCTCATGTCCTCACATTTCATTCATATTCCACCAATTCCCTGACTCTACATATTGATGTAGGACACTCCTTCAATGTTACACGGTTCACCAAGGAGTCACTGACCCTCCCCTTATTTCTCCCTGTCCATCATGCCCATCTCATTTTCACCCCCACAAGATTTCCTGATGAATCCTCCCTGGGCCCTTTCGACCCCAAACCCCCACGTGGCCCGGTCCAGCTGATTCGTGAAGGGCAGATTACGGACCACGACATGCGCTATAGAGGTATCGTGTCTCTGAACAGGAATGGATCCATTCACGAGGTCGTCATTGCAAGGCTAACACCGCGGCATGATGGGCTGTATGAAGTCAGAGATGGGAATGGTAACCTGGTGTCCTCCACCTACCTGCATATGATTGGTGAGTTGCTCTACATGTTTGCCTTTGTCTGGGACCGATGCTTCACAGTAGCCACTCACATTAGTACCTGTCCCATTTCTTTGTTGATAATCCTTCCAGAAAAAAAGGGGGGCTCTTGGCGAGCACTCTTTAAATCCATCACAGTCCCTTCTGGCATGTTTGTGTCGCTGGCTGGTTTTATCTTGTTCATGAAGCGCTACCCAACCTGCAGCCTCTCGCAGATCATCAACGGCATCAGAACAAACCGCACGCCATCAGCCAGCCCTCCAAGTGTTAACATCCAGGTGAGGCGAAGCAGGCTATAGTAAAACTAACATTTTTTGTTGTGATAGTTACAAGGATGGCAGGCCTTTGGACTTTCTATTTTTTCTATTTAATTTCTTTAGTAAATAACCTACAAAGCCTTTGTACTGTTAGTTATCTATTTTTTTATTGTCCACTCTAAAATGTTAGTGCTTACTGTGTATAGAAAAAAAGAAGCTTTTTTTTATGTTTCATTGAAAAATTACCTACAAATAAATGTGATATACCTGAACAAGAAAACATAAAAGGTCACATTTTCAACCAGTTTTACATTCTAAAGAAAAATAGTATATTTGAATATTATTTGGTAGGAAAAGTAGGTAGACAGATGGTCTCAGAAGCTAATAATGCATCCAACAGCACAAATAACTTCCTGTTTTGTAACATTGCTTTGCTAAAATGTTTGATCGTGCACATTTCCCTCAGGGGTAAGACATTTGGAGGGGCTGTTACATGTTTCAAATGTAAAATGCAAATTTCAAACCGATAGCTTTAAATGACTTTCAAGCACTCTGATATATGTTGAATTCAAAGCGGAATTTGGTTTGCTTGCTTGCCTCCAGTGCAAGTCAAGCATGCTGTTTCTTTTTGTCACAAAATTTTTAGAGAGGTTAGTTAGTTTTAATCCCCTTCCAAAAACTCAGACACATCCAGAGTCTTTTGTTTGTTAGAATGCTAAACAGATTTTGTAGATTGAGATAGGATGGCAGTGCAGAATAACAAAGACAAAAGCAGACCAAACATGGTTCAGATTAAATAAAACAGGTCCCACCTGTCACTCCTTTGGGAGTCATTGTCGTGAATAAAAACCTCAGATAGTAATTTCTGGGTTTAAAGATGTGATAAACATGTGATAAAATTTTCCTAGAAATATTAATGAACTGTTGTTCAAAGAAAATGTCTTCAAGACATATGTACATATATATTTAAAAAAAACATCTTCATGATTTAGGAATGGCAATCTTTTGTCTTGATTATTACCTTGGATATTGTATTGTGGTGTTTCTGTCGTTAGTGTTCATGAACAAAAAATATGTTGGTTATGTTAAGAAGACATGATCTTGTTTAAGGTAAATCTTATGATCTTTGTGAAGACTTTGTTGGAAAAAAAATATGATGGCAATTTGCCAGACCAGAAACCAGCCAACTTAGCTTACTTTAAGTGTGAAACTGCTCTCAAACAGAACTGGTGTGTCAATGAAAAAAGAACAATTTCCTTGTTAGTCAAAATGAAAAATACTGTTGCTTCACTTTTGCTGTTGCTTCAACAGTTTCTGTTGGTCTGCATTTTTGTGTTTGTCCTTGCAGGACTACAGTCAGTCTCATCCGCCCCCCCCAGCCTATTACAGTCACACCGAGCATCCTGGAACACCAAAAAAATGGACTCCGAGAGCCAGTCCTGCTCATACTGTAAGGCGGATAACTGAATCAAAGCAGTTAAAACTGTCAAATTGAGTCAAGTACATGAGCAAATGAGCTGTTGTTGTGTTTCCAGGGTTACACTCCCATTATGATTGGGCCTCCTAGAGCTGAGAATCAGGAAGTACAAAGACTGACAACTGAGAGCGCCTCTAATCATAACGGAACCACTGAGGTAAAATTATTCTCTGCTCCACCTGAGTCTTTCCATGTTTAAGCTATTCTTAAAAATTCAAGTTGTCCTCATTCCTTTCTAGGATGAGAATTCCAAAGAGGATGAGGACAGGATTTCCTTTCCTTTACCTGGAGCGTCAGACTGTCTTCACTCCACTGAAGACTGTGTTCAGTTCCAGATTAAGAAAGATGGCAATAAGGAAAGGTGGAGCAAATCAAAAGAGTTCTTTTCCACATTGCCACTAAATACGGACGCCTCTGAATCCTGCAGTGTTTACACGTCGAAAAAGCTGGAATTTTTATAAAACCAGAGTTAAAATAAGGGAAGAAGTGTGGGTCAAAAAACAATAATGGATTTGGAGGTGACATTATGGAAGAAAACAACCTCACCTGTGCAATTTGCACAGTTTTAATGCTTTGGTTGTAATGATTTGATTTTTTTAAGCATGAATTGAGTATTTACCTTGCTGTATCAAATTGCACTGGTTGATAGTGCGCCTGAAATCTCCCTTTATTACCTACCTCCAGACCCTCAGGACCAATATGATCTGCACTGTGTATGCCGAGTGTCTCAGTGTTAGTTGGTGTTATATGATGTCTATAGGGCTGCATAGAAGTTAGAGTAGTTACACTAAAGTTTGCAAAAAGAGATTTTTAAGTACTTTGCATCAGTATGATAATTAATTTAAGAGCTTACCGATCATGTTGACCTTTCTTAACCACAGAAACGATTACTTACCATTTTAACAGTATATAGTTTTTTCGGATGTAATGCTTTGCCCTTGGAGATAATTATATAATAAGTATGTGATGTGTAACATATTTCTCCAAATATTGGAACAGCCTGTTAATATTTAATGCTTATATAAAGAATAGTCACATAACTTTCCATTATCATTAAATATCATAATATTCTCGTTTCAAAGAAATAATTTAATATTTAACACATGCATGTTAGATTACTTCATTTTGAAACAGTGCTGTGCAGGCATCTTCAGGAACTTAACATTTTGTTACTGCCAGAAAATTAGGTAATGGTGGAATGGTAGCCTAGTGGTTACAGAGGTGGGCTTGGGTCTGGAGAACCTGGGTTCAAGTCTGGCATGGCAACTAAGGTAAAAACCACTGTGGGTCCCTGAGCAAGGCCCTTAACCCCCAACTATTCCCCAGGTGCCAGAATCTGGCAGCTCACTGCTCCTAGCAAGGATGGGTCAAAAATATTGCAGAGAAAGAATTTCCCCTAATAAAGGAATACAAAAAACATGGTGGCAGTGACTTATTGAAATGTGTGAACATAAATGGATATGTAATGTGTTAAGCAAAAATAGGACCTGTGCTACTCTGAATTTGAAATTCAATGTTTGGTTTGACAACCTTTTTCTTCAACACAGCTTAAACCTTATTAGAAAAACTTTCTTGTGATTTCTGTAAGTGGCCTTGCGGAAAGGTTCTCGAGGTTATTCAAGAAATATTTAAAAAAAAAATTTGGAGTGGGAGGAGGGGATTTTTTTGACTATCTTTTCCTTATTTTCTGACAAGGTGATCCTGCACAGCTTCCAAAATATTAAGGTCTAGGTTCTGGAGAGAATTCATCACTCCATGAGACCTGATTTTCATTCCATTTTTTTCTCACTTTGTATAAGTCAGCCTTTTCTCCATGTTTCTTTTCCGTAAGAATTGCTTTTTGACTGTCATCCTTTCATAGAGACAAGTTATTATTAAAGCTCCAACCCATTAAGGGCAGGATGCATTTCTTTTTTTCAAGTCAGGTATTTTATGAATCTCTTAATGATAACAGTTTTTATCTGCTTAACATAGTGGTTTGATTTATTTATTTATTTTTGGCCTACCAGATCCTTATTTATTGGTTTATTTTTTTTTTGTCCTTTATTCAATCAGTTTTCTACATTTGTGAAGTTATGTGAAGTTTTCATCTAATAGCTCTTTTAGAATCACATTGTTAGTGCAAAAATGTGTATTTATTTATTGTTTGTTAAACTGTGTTATGATAGTCATTTTTAGAGATACAGCTAAAGAAATGAGACCCAGTTATGTGTCCAGGACAGGCCGCCAGTCAAAAAAAAAGACTGGATTGAAAATGAATGACTAAGAAGCCATTGTCTGTAGAAAAACTTTGAAAGACCATCAGAATGCTTGGGGGAAGTATTTTTAAAAAATACTTAAGAAGTTACTCAATCAAAGCAATATATGAATAACTATGAACTCTATTTTAAGTGGAACAACTACAGTGTGCTAAAAAAAAAATTGGACCGGTCCAACTTAGCACAGTAAGATGTTTTCGGCGATAGGGGGCAGTGTAAAAACAGCGGTTTGAATTCTGATGTTGAAAAACCGCGCAGAAGAAGAATTAGCTGTTCCTTTATAGCGGCAATGAAAGGACGTGTTACTTCAATTTTTAGCAAAACATAAGTCTACAATTGCGAGAAAAATCAGGTGCTGAGTGAGAATAAATAACTTTTAAGAGGGAACTGTTTGGACCGCGTTCAGAAGATGTCTTTGGTCTGTGCAAGTAAGTCAAGCTGAATTCATTGATTTGACGGAGGCAGTATGTTAGCTATTCACTGAGCTAATGCTACTAGCTGATGTAGCTAACGTTAGCGGCCATGCAGATCGCCATCCACCAGAGACAGATTCTTAGTAGAGTATTTGGTTATGTTGTTGTTGGGTTTGTGTGACTCCCAAGCTATATTTGCACTTTTTTAGTCTGCAACGAGGTACCGGAGCACCCGTGTATCTCCCCGGTTTCCAACCATGTGTTCGAGCGCAGACTGATCGAGAAGTATATCGCCGAAAATGGGACGGACCCAATGAACGGACAGCCCCTTTCCGAAGAGCAGCTCCTGGATATCAAAGGTAAAGAAGACGTTATCCTTAGATTAAGCCAAGAAGTGCAACATGTGTATGTATGCATGTAACCGTAATTATATAATATCGATTCACAAGGCTGGACTTTGGATTGATGTACCAAAATTAAATAAACGGTACAAGATACAAGTATACTGTATAAGTGCTATAAGCATATTGTTAAACAACTTTTTTTATAAATGGTTTAAAGAAAAGTTTAACATATTCTTTACAAGAAAGAATTATTGCACTTTTTGGAGTTTTCAGTTATTTTGCTACCCTGTAGATGTAAATTATACATGCCCTGAAAATGACAATTTAAACTGGATAGACTGTTGAAAGCCGCTTATTTTAGAAAACATTTGGTCAAATTTTACAACTTTTTTTTTTCTGTTTCAGTGACACATCCTATTAGACCAAAGGCACCATCAGCAACCAGCATTCCAGCCATTCTCAAGTCCCTTCAAGATGAGTGGGTAAGTGCTGGTAACCTCTAAGAGAAAGGAGAAATCCACACAAATGCATCCTCACAATGAAACTGCTTCCCCAAAGCTCCCCTGTCTCCTTGACCTTTTTTTAAAAGAATATTTGTATTATTTTCTGTATTTTTGGTATTTTAATCAAGTCTTGTTTTACAATTAAGTGAAGCCAAATATACCAATCCTTTAACTGTACAGACCATGCCATCTACATGCTGTCGTGACTTAAATATTTTTGCATCTTTGTTAAACAGAGGAATACAATTTACGACACTAAATTCTTTGTTTTCTGAAAGTCATTTCAGTTGTCTTTTTTTTTTTTTTGCCAGTTATCTGATAGTTTTTACCAAGTTTCTTTTTATGAATACATTTTAAAGCCCTAATAAAAGTTCTTTGACCCTGTTTTTGCTTGTTTTAGGATGCTGTTATGCTTCATAGCTTCACCTTACGACAGCAGCTGCAGACTACTCGTCAAGAACTGTCACACGCCCTTTATCAACATGATGCGGCCTGCAGAGTCATTGCTCGACTCAATAAAGAGGTCACTGCTGCAAGAGAAGGTGAGTAGACAGCAGTTTTTGTGTATCCTGTGCTGAGTGAGAACTAGACATTCTGAATTTATATTCATATGATCATTTGATCAGTTATTTGCTCCATATCAACTTGAGATCATAGAAAATATTCTGTCTACTTCTTAACTGGTCTGTTTGATGTTTTGTTTTACAGCTCTGGCCACACTTAAACCTCAAGCTGGACTGGTGGCCCCTCAAGCTGTCCCTGCATCTCAGCCAGTTGCACTAGTGAGTAACCAACTGAATGTCTGCAAAGCTTTTCTTACACTCGTAAAAAAACAGCTGTCATGTAGCTTGAGAACAGCAGGAAAATGTCTAATTGGCATTTTAGTCCTGTGTTGAATGTCTCTGCAGTAGTCCTAATAATAGGGCAGTTACATTTATGAACTTTTACAGTATTTTGTTTAATCGTGGTGATAATTGCTAATCAAGATTTAAGGGTCTCATTTTTATACCACTATACAACAAAACAGTTAGATGAACACATTGATGTGCAGTGAGGGCTCTTGTAGTTAATACCATAAAAGTGAACACAACCATTTTATTCTTTACAGTAACACACATTTATCTGCTGTTAATCACAAAAAGACCTTCTGAAACTTTTGGATAGGCTATGATTGGCGACTGATTGATCTTACCTATCGGTAAGACAGCTGTCAGCTTGGTCACAGTGTCACTGGGTTAGGATGCCAGCAATCCTTTCAACAATAATAAACTTGTTTTATTATCTGGGAGTCGTACCCATTAGAAGTGGTTGTCCAACACAGTCAATTGTGTACAGAGTTGTACAATCTTGTTATGTACTAATTACAGGCTTGTTCCCTGACTGGCAGTGGACTTAATTGTATGCTTACAGAGTGCTACACTGGAAATAGTGCAGTAAATGAACTGTGTATATTAGTAGGTGCACTCGCATATAAAAAAAAGAAATAAACGTACCGATTTTTGTGTAAAAAAAAAAAAAAGACAAAAAACTTCTTATGCCTTTTTCTCTGTTTTCCTCTAAAAACTTAAGTTGCGCATTTTGCTTTTTAGGGTGTTGGTGGAGAGCCTATGGAGATCAGTGAGCAGGTGGGCATGACTCCAGAGATCATCCAGAAGGTAAGTTGTTTTTCATTTTCTTTTTTTCCACCTATTTTTTATGCCTTAATCATTAATAATCATTACTCTGCTACGTAATTGTCTTAGCTTTTCTAACACGTCTTTTTCTATTTACAGCTCCAAGACAAGGCTACCATCCTCACCACAGAAAGAAAGAAGGTATTCTGTGCTTTTTATTCAGCTTCTTTTAGGGGGTGTGCTAACGACTTCATCTTGTGCTAGTTTCAAACTGTTGTGGTAGCATACAGTGTATTTTCACACTTATTGTGTTTCTCCAGAGAGGAAAAACTGTTCCAGAGGAGCTGGTCAGAGCTGAGGATCTCAGTAAATACCGCCAAGTGGCCTCCCATGCTGTAAGTCTGGATGCTTCATAATCAGGAGAACACAACTGTTTGCGTGAATGAATTGATGCTTATAGTGTCACCATTTAATCTCATGTTTTCTTCAGGGTCTTCATAGTGCCAGTGTGCCTGGTATTCTGGCTCTGGATGTGTGTCCCTCAGACACTAACAAAGTGCTCACTGGTACAATAAAGTTGCCTTTGGTTTTATATTTGATTTGTTAGCGTGCCAGTTCACATACAGAAAAATCTGAAATCAACCCTTGTATTTCCTTGTAGGTGGAGCTGATAAGAACGTTGTGGTGTTTGACAAGAGCGATGAGCAGATTGTGGCTACACTGAAGGGCCATACCAAGAAGGTCACCTCGGTCATTTACCACCCATCTCAGGTAAGTCTCTTCCTCTAGGTTTTCCATTTATTTACGGTTTTTGGAAATATGTCACAATTCTCATTCAAAAGTTTTTTCTGTTCTTTGTGGTGTTTCTCTCTTTTCTTTTCTAGTCGGTGGTCTTCTCTGCCTCACCTGACACCACCATTCGTGTGTGGTCTGTCACCGGGGGCAACTGTGTGCAGGTAGTGCGTGCCCACGAGGCAGGTGTCACTGGTCTGTCTCTGCATGCTACTGGAGATTATCTGCTTAGCTCCTCTGAGGATCAGGTGTGTGCAGCTTTAAGACAAACCAAACTTTGACAAATCATATGCACGCTGCTTAATCATGTCAACTTCTTTGTTTTTTATTTTTAGTACTGGGCCTTTTCTGATATCCAAACTGGCAGAGTCCTCACTAAAGTTACAGATGAAAGTGCTGGCTGTGGTAGTTGCATTTATTTATTTCATTTTTTGTCATGTTTGCATTTAAGGGTTTGAGTCGTCTTTCTGGTGTTAAGGTTTCTGCTTTGGTTCTACAGCTCTCACTTGTGCTCAGTTCCACCCTGATGGTCTCATTTTTGGCACTGGAACTGCTGACTCTCAAATTAAGATTTGGGATCTGAAGGAGCGCACCAATGTGGCCAACTTCCCAGGCCACTCTGGACCCGTTACCTCCATTGCTTTCTCTGAGAACGGATACTATCTGGCCACAGGTGAGGAGCTCTAACTGCAATTTTACACAATAGACACAATAAACTTGTTAATATTTAATATCTTCTTCATTAAACTTTGAAGATTCAGTAACATTTTGGAATCTTAGAAATTGATCAAACTTTACACTGACTGACAATATCTTTAAATTCTATAATTTTATTTGGTTCACCACTAAATAGATTGGAGATCATATATTTAGTTGTACACCTTTGTCTTTATCACTATCAACATCACTTTCTTTGGCAGGTGCTCAGGATAGCTCTCTGAAACTTTGGGATCTGAGGAAACTTAAGAACTTCAAGACCATCACTCTGGACAACAACTATGAGGTGAGATATTTCTATATATATGTTTTGGGTTTTTTATGTGGAAAGGCTTTGATAATAATACAAGTTTCTGTAAAGTCCTCTGAGACAACTTTGTTGTGATATAGGGCTATACAAATAAACTTGATTTGATTTGAAGTTGTATAAGCGTGTTCACATTCAGATTTATGTGGAGCTCTAAAGCTACCTGACTGGAGGACTTTACAACCATCTTAGACATTTCTCACCTGTATAAAAAAAAAAGGCCATCTTGATAATGTATCAGGCTGAAGGGAGATCAACTAATTTTAAACTAGTTAGACGAACATGCATTCAGCAGATGGCCGTTCAAGCTAACACTGATTTTTCCAGGCATTTAAGTTGCACATTTTTGGTGTTAATGCTTGTCATGTTGTGGTCATTATGGGAATAAATATTCACTCCAGTTAGTAAGTTTTAAATCTAATTAAAATGATCCAACAGCTTAAGTTCTATTAAATATCTGAAATGTGATGGTGCATTACTGGGCTGGATGGTGTGACAACCTAGACTCTTATTGCCTCCATATGACCGTATTCTTCTGGCCTGACCTTCATTTTCACTATTTACAGCAAATTTTAGAAAAGCATAAATCTCCAGATAACAAAGAGAATACGGAGCATGCAATAATAGTTGAATGATTAAATTGTGTTTTTCAGGTGAAGTCCCTTGTGTTTGACCAGAGTGGAACCTATCTGGCTGTGGGAGGATCCGACATTCGTGTCTACATCTGTAAGCAGTGGTCTGAGGTGCTCAACTTCACAGGTTAGATGGAAAATTACCATTTCTGTCCAGATGTTCTTATGATACATATGTGATGTGACATTTTACTTTTAATGAAGTTTTTATTCACCTCAACTCTTCTTTTCACTTTGTAGACCATACAGGATTGGTGACTGGAGTGGCCTTTGGAGAAAATGCTAAGTTCCTGACTTCTGCAGGAATGGACCGAAGTCTCAGATTTTATAGTTTGTAGGACAAAAGCAACTTAGGATAAAAAGAGGAGGATGGAATGATCGGTGTATCTGAACAGTCACTATTCTGGACATTATCATTTTTAGAAAAGCACAAGAAAACAACCAAAATAATAATAATAAAAAAAAAAAAATTACTGTTAACTTCTTTTAGTGTGTTAGTCCCTATGCCCAGGAAAGATATTACACAAAATGATCTGCTATTTGAAATTACAGCTGTGTGATAAGCATACCATTTAGTTGACTATCAGTTTGAAACTAAAATTATGGGGAATAGGAGCAACAGCCAGTGTGACATTTCTGTCCTGTTTGTCAGCAGTTGTAATGTTTTTAATATTTCCCTCTTTTTTTTTGTTTGTTCTTTCTTTTTTTTTCTATTGGGTGGCAAGGGGCTTCAATTGCTTGTGATTAAACTGCAATGTACTCTTAAAAAAACTTAATTGTTGCTGTTCAACTAAGATTCTTAATGTAGACCAGTTTCATAACAGTGTCTTTAGGATACAATGGAAAAAGTGAGCTACAGTAAAGTGAAAGAATACCTGTAGATTGTTCACTTGTCCAAAAAAATAAGTTGTTTAAACCTTTTTTTCTGTTTCATTTCTCATTTTAGTTGTTCCACTGAAAATCTTTTTGTTTCCCCAATTGTATATTGCTCATTTCTTACTGTTGTACTTGTTGCACCTCTGCCTTGAAGATAAAATAAAATATCTTTTTCAGCTTAAGTTACTTTTTAAGAATTTCTCCTTATTCCATTAGTGTACAAAAATGTTTGTTTCACTACAGATTTTAGCTAAAAACATTAGCAAAGCACAGATATGTGTTTCAATTCACTTTGAATGAACTTTGTTTGAGCTTCATTGTGAAAGCTGATGTTTGGCTCCTCATGATCTGCTAGAATTTGTTTTTATTTGTATATACTAACTTTCACATCACATGGAAAGTATCAAACATGTCTTCAGTTTTTAGTATGTTGCTTCTGAGGCCCTTAAACAGTCAAATGTTACATATCAGGGTTATCTGTTTTACAAATAAACACATTACAAGAATAAACATGCTCAGTGCATTGCTTGATGCTTTGTGGCACAATTTCTTAGACTTTTTGGGAAAAAAAAGATTCAGAAATTAAGCAGGCATGACTAGATGCCAAATGTCAGTCAGTGTTGAAAATGCTCTCGTCAGTAGGTGAAAAAGTAATACCACTTTGTAAGACGACTTTGATAGTGAAGGGCCACCATAGAAAAATTCTTTGAATATTTAAAAATCTATTAAATATGAATGAAATGTGAGTCTTTTTTTAATTATTTTTAATTTTTTACTCAAGCTTTTAGATCACATACAATGTATAACCAGACATACAAAAAGGGGGTGGATCGCCTGTCATTAATGGAAGGGCAAGGTTATTGACTGAAATGAAAATGAAAGTTAGCTGCTACTGTATATAAATATTAATGTTAATCAAATTAATGGAAAAGACATTTTAAAGTGGTCTTAAATTAGTTAAACTGAAATTAACTGGTTATTAATCTGATGACAGTTGTAAAAGTGAGGAATGTGGTCAGAGACACAAAATAATCAATTATAATATAAAGTTTTCATTTTTTTTCTGTTGATGATAAACCCACTTCAGATGTGCTCGGGGACTTTTAGTGTGTTTATAAGTAATTTAGCCAGATAAATATAAAAAGTATATCACAAGATAAAACGATGCAGTGAAACTGACGTGAAAGGACAAACTCCTAAATGTGACTTCAAAGTTGTTTTGGAGTATACATGAATGTACTTGTTTTCTTTCCTCTCTGATAGCTTAATGACTACAGTGTGAATATGTGACTTATTTTTGTAGTTTTTTAAGCTTAAAAAAAAATTGTGTTGCCGCCATAACCGTAAAGCTCGACCCCTCGTGGCCAAACGAGGAAATAAACGTCATTAATCACGTGAGACTGCAGTAACGTGACTCTCACTAACGGGAAGTGCAAGACGAACACAACTTTGCATAAAACCACAAAAAGACGTCCACGGTTTGTCCCGGTCTGTAGTCCCCTGTCTGTCCGTCGGTATCGGGCTGGACCACCTGAAAGCACGTAGGAGTCCAGTGGGAATCTCGGAGGCAAACAGGTGAGATATCTGACATTTAGCTTGATTTGGTGTTAATTTGGAATCTCTTTTTTTCATTTTGACTGCTGTTGTCATGGTAAACCTAAATCTTTGGCTATTCGTTTAGTTTTAGCTAGCTTTAAAAGTTTGATACGCTTGATATTTACAGCGTTTATTTCATGACTTAGCTTAACTAAAAAAGAAAATTATTTAACCGACAACAATGTTGACATTTTGGAGGTAAAACAGTCGGGGTCGCTCCTACGTGAAAATACAAGTTCCCTTTTCTTCTTCTTTCTAGACAAACTGAGATTCAGCCTATTTATAGTTATCTTGTCATGCTCCCTCAAGTTTCTCAGTTTTCTCTAATTTTATAACTTCGTTCAGAGTTGCATTTCATTAGGTTTATGTCAGATGATTTCTATCAGCGAAGTCAGTCTGACTGCAATCTACTTTAACACCACCAAAAACAGCAAGCTAAAAAACAACAATAAACCAGAAACAGCAGTACACGTTGTGTTTTTGTTTGTTTGCTTTTTTAGGAAAACAAAAATCATACATTCATGAAAATGGGATTATAATTACAAAACTCTTGTGTGAAACTGTTTTCTGTATGTGTGCGCATTGGTAGAAGATATAAGTCAGCCCAAGAAACACCAAACCATATCACTAATAGGTTAAAATGTTGGCACAAACCGGCCAGTGCAAGAATGGAAATTCCACCTGATCATTAGAGTCAGGAGGAAGTGAAGCTTCCTGTTTTTTTTTTTTTTTTTAGTTTCCAACAACAACAAAAAAAAAAACTCAGAGGTTTTTCATACTCCACGTAAAATGCCCTTTGCTATCTTTCTTCTTCTTCTTTTTTTTTAAAGTCCTCTACAAACTGCATCTCCCATCTTTTCTATCTAAACACTGTGTCTCATTCTGTTCTAAACTCTTGTACATTGGCTTTATGGTCAGTTTTTAGAGGGAGACACTTGTTTGGACTTTTTTTCCTCTGTGCTGTGCAGGTAGTTATGGGATCCATGTTTCGAAGTGAGGAGGTGTGCCTGGTGCAACTCTTTCTCCAGTCTGGCTCAGCCTATAATTGTGTCAGTGAGCTTGGAGAGCTTGGGCTGGTGGAGTTCAGAGATGTAAGTAGTTAGATTGTTTTTAACTTTACTTTCAGGTGCTTAGGCTCATAATGCAAATATCTCATCACTGCTCTTATTTTCACAAAAATTAACTAGATGTAGAACCCCATATCTGAGTTGATGTAATTATCATGCTTTGGATCTGTGAAATACAGCAACATTTTCCCGTCTCTTCTTCTCTCTGCTCTGATGTTTCAGTTAAATCCCAACGTGAACGCCTTTCAGAGGAAGTTTGTTGGTGAGATCAGACGATGCGAGGAGCTTGAGAAGACTTTTGGTAAGTATTGACTCATTTTTCCACATGTATGTTTCCATTCATGTTTAGCCTTTATCGGTTTTGGAATGATTTTCCATCTGCCATCTCTCTGACATACTCTGTCTGGCCTTCAGCCTTTCTGGAGCAGGAGATCAACCGCTCCCTAACTCCACCCCTGCATGGTCCCCTCGCCCCACCGTGCCCAATCCCCTCTGCCCCTCAGCCACGAGAACTCATCACCATAGAGGAGGAAAGTGAGAGATTGGCCAGAGAGCTCAAAGAGGTGAAATAAGGATGAGATTAAATAATGTTCAGAGGGCCATCAGACTGGTATGAGGTCACTGGAATAATGGGTTGATGTGCATGCACGTGTATGTCTGTGTGTGTTTTTCCCCAGGTGTCCAGGAACAGAGACAGCCTTCGGGCTCAGCTGACCCAGCTCTGTCAGTACAGAGGAGTCCTGACCACAACACACTCACTTACAGCTTCACAGGTAATTAGAAACTGAACAGCTGCAACTTTTTTTTATTGGTAGTAGAAGACAAACCACAAATAAATCTTTGCTTTGGGTTGATTGTCAGGCACCACCACATGTGCTGGAAAGCCATGGCCTGTTTGATAACCGCCAAGACGTCCACCTCAGGTAGATCTTCTTCTCAAAAATTCTTATTGAGATTTTCATGCCGTCATCCGCAATTTACTGATTTTTTTCCTGCATCTTCTCACCCTCAGTTTTGTAGCGGGAGTGGTCCATCCTTGGAAGGTTCCCTCATTTGAACGGTTGCTCTGGCGGGCGTGTCGTGGTTATATTATCATGGATTTTAGAGAAATGGAGAACCGACTTGAGCACCCAGACACGGTGAGCATTTAGAGGGATCATGGTGGAAATATAATCTGTGATTTGTCTCATCAGTTTCTGTTATCTTACCAGAACTGTTACTGTTTGGTGGTTTTCAGGGCGAAATGGTGCAATGGACAGTGTTCCTTATTTCTTTCTGGGGAGATCAGATTGGACAGAAAGTCAAGAAGATATGTGATTGGTGGGTAAATTTGTGCATCACTCAGGTTATTAGAAATATTATTATTATTATTATTATTATTATTATAGATTAACACATTTCGTTTTGACCCTCTTAACCCTGATTTAATTCATTCATGCCGCTCTTTACAGTTTCCACACACAGACATTTGCATACCCTGAAAGCCATGCTGAGAGAGAGGAGATACTACAGGGGCTTCAAGGCAGAATTGAAGACATTAAATCAGTGAGTGAAGTTCTTCTTGAAAGAGAATTGCCATGTTGTTACTCCATCAACAAAGTCATTATCTTTTACCTTTTTTGTAAAGTCTGAGCATAATAAAACAAATCATAGAAAGATCCCAGTAATCTGCATTTTAGGATTTCTATTACAAGCTAAATATTAGAACACACTCCTTTACTCTGTTTCAGGTGTTGTCACAGACAGAAACCTTCCTTCAGCAGCTGTTGTTGCGAGCGGTGGCCATTCTGCCTCAGTGGAAGGTGCGGGTCCAGAAATCCAAGGCGATTCAGATGGTGCTGAATCTCTGCAGTCCCTCTGTCACTGACAAATGCCTGATTGCTGAGGCCTGGTGTCCCACTGCCAAGCTGCCTGAACTGCAGAGTGCCCTCAGAGAGGGTGGGGTAAGATGCCACAGCAGCAGACACGACTGCATATCAGATGTGACATAGATGACGAATGTCTCCTTCTTCCTCCATCCTCAGAGAAAGAGTGGGAGTGGGGTTGACTCCTTCTACAACCGGCTGCCTTCCTCCACACCTCCACCTACTCTGTTCCCCCTCAACTCGTTCACAGCTGGTTTTCAGAACATTGTTGATGCTTATGGAGTGGCCAGCTACCGTGAGGTCAATCCGGGTACATTATCCCCCCCTCCCAAAAAAAAAAAAAAAAAATTTAAACTAAAAGTAAGCTTAGTCATGCAAGTATTAATTCTTCTAAGTACTGAGCAATGTCTTTTCTGTCATCGTCCTGCAGCGGTGTACACCATAATTACGTTCCCTTTCCTGTTTGCGGTGATGTTTGGGGATGTGGGTCATGGTTTATTAATGTCTCTGGCTGCCCTCTGGATGGTCCTTGAGGAGAAGGACCCCAAACTTAGAAATAATAACAATGAGGTAAATATAATATTGATTATATTCCTGTATATTTTTAAAGGTTTGCATTACAAGATCAAAACAATAGATCTTAAGGCAAAATAATTTCTGTACATACACACACCACAGTTTAGCTTATTCGTCTCGTGCTTGAAGCCCTTTTATTGTCCAGAAATGTCTGAAAGCATATCGCTGATCCACACCAGAGTTTGAATTATAATCAGAGCTTTTTTGGAATTAGTTATAACAAGTAAAGTTAGGGGAAATAATTAAATAGTGTAACTATTTACTACAAGCTTTTTTTTTTATTTAAAACATGCAGGATCACAAAAAACACAATTTTGATCTTGAGCTCTAAACTGTAAAATGAGTGGCCTTCCTCTGTGTTTCAGATCTGGAGAATGATGTTTGGAGGACGGTATCTGATTCTGCTGATGGGACTGTTCTCCATTTACACGGGGGCCATTTACAACGAGTGCTTCAGCAGAGGCATCAGCACCTTCAGCTCTGCATGGCATGTCAACCCCATGTTTAAAAACAACATATGGAAGTGAGAACAGTTCATTCAGTCATGCTAAGAAATATCTTCATTTAGTCTTAGTTTCTCCAAAAATCCACACTCTTCCTTAAATTTATGTTATCTCTTTTAGCTCGTCAGTGCTGGCAGGGAACCAGTTCTTATCAATGGATCCTGTTGTGTCTGGTGTTTTTTCCAGCCCCTATCCTTTTGGAATTGACCCAGTATGACAATCTTTTTAATCACCTTTTTAATTAAAAAAACAACAACACAACTCCACTAAACTAATTCCACCTTTTTGTGTCAGATTTGGGGCCTGGCCAACAACAAACTAACCTTCCTAAACTCATACAAGATGAAGATGTCAGTTATCATTGGTGTCATTCACATGACGTTTGGTGTCTGCTTGTCATTCTTCAACTACTGGTAAGTCGGCATGTTTCCTTGGTTTGCTTTGTGTCCTGGGTGTGCAACTGTATCATGGTTTCTCCATCTCTGCTTCCACTGGTTGTTGTTTTCTTCAGGCACTTTCGTCAGATGAGCAGCGTGTTCTTCGTGCTGATCCCAGAGCTGTTCTTCATGTTGTGTCTGTTTGGTTACCTGGTGTTCATGGTGGTCTTTAAGTGGATCGCTTACACTCCTGCTGAGTCCAAAATCGCTCCCAGTATACTGATCCACTTTATAGACATGTTCCTCTTCACAGAAAACCCCGAAAACCCACAACTCTATACGGGGCAGGTGTGTACGTGTTCATAACAACCAGACATTTAATGCACATCAAGGTTTTTATATTGATGAGTGCATTGTTCCATTACCTCATAGGAATCCACTGGTTTTTCTTTTCTTTTCTTCCTGTAGCATGAAAATTTGCATTTTTTTGTATCAAGTTTATTTAATAGGTGGCATTGCAGTTGGAATATTTATAAGATCAAATTAACATCATTTATTATTTTTAATGAAAGCTAGCTAACATTTTAGATTTTTATGTACAGATCTTTCATATTTAACTTTTTCACTGTTTTACTTGTGTACTCAGGTTTTTAAAGCATGTATGTAATGCTGTTAAGCAGATTAGTCTCAGACCTCAGATGCCAATTAGTTTTTTAAGCACATGAATGCAACAATGTGCTTTTTAGATGAAAAAAAAACTGTGCTTTAACAACATTAACGAGTAACAATTACGCCATTTTTAAATGGCAGATGTCTAACATTAACCAGTCTTAACTTCCTCCAAATAAATTTTTTGTACTGTACTAGTATGACAAGAATGCAGAGGCAACTTGTGAAAACAGTGATGTTGTTTAACTTGTCTTTATTTTTTTTTTGTGACTCTACTGTTAGCTTATTGTGCAGAAGGTGCTGGTGGTGCTGGCTCTGTGTTCAGTCCCAGTCCTTCTGCTGGGGAAGCCCACGTGCGAATTCTTTAGATTCAAGAAGAGACACCGTCAAATTGTGAGTCGCTGTTTGAGTGAACCTTGTCTTTTTAAAAAAAAAATATATCTACACTAAGCTGCATTTTTTCTGATATATTTTTAATTCTCTGTGACATCAGGAAGAAGAAAGACGTCCGCTGGTCGCAGATGACGGCTCTGTCAACGCTTGCCAGGGGGAGGTGGAGGGTGGAGCTGCAGAACAGGAGGCGGGAGCAATTGTAATTGAATTTATTAAACAGATTAAATCTGGTCATGGATGCACTTGTGCTTCTTGTTTAACAACTTGAACTGTGCTGCCTACAGGAGTTTGATGCTGCAGATGTGTTCATGCATCAGGCCATCCACACCATAGAGTACTGCTTGGGCTGCATCTCCAACACAGCATCTTACCTGCGACTCTGGGCTCTCAGTTTGGCACACGCACGTTAGTGCTGATGCACACAAACACAACGTCCTCATTCTCACGTGGTGCACACAAGACTTCCTATCTGGAACCAAACATATCCATTGAGTGTCTTATTCATACATTTGTTGTTTATTTTCCAACTAGCTGTGGTTCTCTGACATTGAGTTATTTGTGTCTCCACAGAGCTGTCAGAGGTGCTGTGGGTGATGGTCATGCGTCTGGCCCTGAAGTGGCAAGGTTATGTGGGATCTGCATTGCTTTTTGTTATTTTTGCCGCCTTTGCTGTGTTGACCGTGTCCATCCTCCTAGTTATGGAGGGACTCTCAGCTTTCTTGCATGCACTCCGTCTACATTGGTAAGGATGAAAGGAATAAGAAAAAAATAAAAGAGACAAAAATTGCTTTATACATTTTAAGGTTTATCCAGGCTTTGGTTGTCTCCAACCTTACAGGTCTTCACAAGAGATTTAATACATCTGCTGTATTGGCTAGAATTAGATCACATCTAGGTCAGTTATGTAAGACAAACAGGCTTTTTCACATATTATACAGTTGTATATTGAAGATGGTGGATTATCTAATTAATCCAGGGATTCTTCTAGAGATTTTTCTATCCTGGAGTCTTGTCATATTGGTGTGAACAAACTTTGTTGCTCATGTCTATGTTCAGCAACATGGCAGTCTGCAAATAGTTAACTACAACAACAAACTGGATTTAACTGAGTATCCAAGTAGAAATGGTGTACATCTTTCATAGTTAATACAGCGGTGCAAAATAAAATACATTTAATTTCAGCCATTATATTTTGATATTTGATGCATATATTAGCTTTTTCTGTGAAGTTAATAATCTACTAAATTATTCTTGTGAAAGCTTTGGGCATCCAAATAGATGACTTTGTGATTTTAAGTTTTTTTTTCTCCAAGAAGGATTGTAAAGAAATAGTGGGCATACAAATGAAGACTGACTTTGCTCATTTCTCTTACAGGGTGGAGTTTCAGAACAAGTTCTACAGTGGATCAGGCTACAAACTCAGCCCTTTCTCCTTCACATCTCTGATCAATGCTTCAGCTGCTGTATAATTGGCCAAATGATTTCCTAACGGTTAAATTAAATTATGTACCTTTGTGTATCTTAATGATATTCTATTGTTTTTACACCATTAAATGGTTAAAAAAAATTGCACGGTGATTATAATAAATGATACGGACTGTTATTTTTTGCATCAGTAGAATGACACCCTGCCTAATGACTCGTGACTTTTAAAAATTTACATTGGTTTCCCCTTGCTAATTTTTTACTCGGTGTTATATGCTGCTGTCTAACCATTTGTCACTAGTTTGGGAAATATTTGGTAATCATGTACTTTTCTTATATAAACATTTATTACACAAATTTATTCATAAAAGGGAAAGTACATTAATTATGGGTCTATTTTGCAGTTTAAGGGAACTTGTGTCTGACTTACTAAATGTTATGCCTGGCCTGCAAGAATATTCAGTTGACGGCAGTGAATGATCTGAATGATTTTTATAAACCAAAGATACTTTTTTATCTTCTCTTGTCTTCCTAACACATCACACCACAGCTATTTATTCATAGTTTGGTGTTTTCTGGTGCCTTACGGGGACTGTAAAAGTATTGTGTATTTTGGTCAGATTGCAACTGCTATTATTTTTGCCACAACTTTGTACAAAATCTTGCAACACACTTTTATCTGTTTTCTTCTTTTTTTTTTCTTCTTTTTGCCAGTCAAAACTATAAAAATGATTAAATACGAGTTGAAATTAAATGTGATTTTCTTGTTGAGTCTTATGTGGTGTAGTTCACTGAACAGACTATTTACTGGTTGCTTACCTACTGTTTACGCACGTCACATGGGGCCAAGGAAGTAATCAATGACATGGCAGTAAAGGAACATTCAGATCCTAAAGGGAAACTTTTCCCATTACAAGTAGTTCAACATTAAAATTCTTTTAATACAACACAATATTGAAGATAGCAAAATGTGATATACTGTATAGCCTATAGAGTATCTGAAAAAAATATTACTGTTATAATTATAGACAATTTATTCATTAAAACTTATGAAGACCTAGGCTGACCTAATTTGTAACATTTCATTTATTCAAAGTCATGAATATTTGACAACTACTTGATCAGATTTCTGCAGGCAGGTTTAATTGACAGACTAGCGGTTAGACAAATGTGGAGCAAAAATGTTGAAATTAAATTAAGCCATACAATGTTTAAATAAGTCACTTACACATACATAAAAGAAATTACTCTTAGCTCTTTCTTACTTTAAACCAGAGGTGCCCATTATGCATGTGTTTACTTATTTATTGTGAATAAAGACTATAGAGTGTTGTGCATTTATCATTTACAGTCTGTGATTAAGACCAAAAACAAGAAAGTGGAACCTGATAACCTGGCCTGTGTTTCTGTCAGTATTTCTTCTCGAGGAACACCAGCTGAACCGGATGTTATTCCAATGTCAAAGATGGCGATCATCGTGTTACGGTGAAATATGATCAAATCAGCAGACCTGGGAGTATTATATATATCTTTGAGGACATCGAGTGTCATTACATGCTAACACGCAGACAAGTGTTTAGTTTATGAGCGAACACGGTTAAGTGGGAGATGGCTTTCAGCGAAGTTAGTCGCAGTGTTCGCCTGTTACTTCAAATTCAAAGATGTCGCCCAGCGGTGGCTGCCAACCAGATGGGTAAGTTACCTTAACGTTATAACTCTTAGACTGCATTAACACTGACAAGTAATATTTGTATCTAGACTTACATAAGACAATTTGTTGCTTATGTTGTTTTCACGAAACCTTGTGGCAGTTCGTTGTATGAGTCAGGTTGCGAGCCGACCACAGCCCAGCTCAGATGAAAACGAAGCCGTGAGCCCGACTTTTGTGAACAGAAACCCCCGGAACCTGGAGCAGATGGCTCTGGCTGTGAAGGATCGGGGCTGGAAGACGACATGGCCCCACCAGCAGTTCTACCACAGGTCTGGACAAAATGATATTATGGTCCTTTAGTTGATACATAACTTTGTGATTCTAATTCATATACCGTAATCAATATAGTCACAATACAGTCCTACATGGACATACATAGTTATAAATGTGGTTAGAACAAATTTAATAATTCTGCATTGTAAGGAAAAGTCCTATAATTTTAAAGTATTTCTTGAGTTGAAACATGTAAACAATACTTGAAGTACCAAATGTTCTCACTGCAGAAGTATTGTTTTTTAAATTCTTTCTTTATTATTATGTTATCGATTCAAATTCAAAGTTAAAATATCTATTAACTTCGATAAAATAATAATAAATTTAAAAAAAATTTAAATTCTTCACTGAGTTCCCTCCTGTTTTGCCATCTGTGCATCACTCGTTCTTTCAGGTTGATGTTCTCTCGCAGCCAACACCATGTGACAGCAGAGGTGTTTTCCAGCAAGTCTCCTGATCCAGTGATTTCTTGTTCAACCAAAGAGTGGGCAGTGAAGAAGCAACTGTCTTCCACAAACTGTGTGGCAGCTTGTCAGGCTGTGGGGGAAGTGCTGGCGCGTCGATGCTCGCAGGCTGGCATCACCAGGATGGTGTACAGAGCAATTCCTTGGACGTACCGTTCAGATTCTGTGAGTATATGCAGCAATGTTTGATGGATACTAATCTGTCATTTGGACTTAAGCCATCCCCTGCTTTGTTTTCATCTGTACCTCTCTTACAGGTTCAGGCTTTCAGGACTGCAATGAAAGCGGGAGGAATCACTCTCAGTGAACCCAGAAGGAAATATGTTGGGAGCTGAATTTAGGCATCTGTTTCTTTGATTAGTGTTCTCTGTAACTCATGTTCCCATTTAAAAGATAAAAGGAATGAATCATTTATTACTGTACAGATATTTAGACAAATACAACTCATTGATAGTACCAAATGAACAAAGTAGTTTGTCTTGTCTTGTTTTTTTCTTTTGGAGGGGGATGGGGGTGGTAAATCTTTTGTGAATTCAACCCGTTCTCCTCCGGTGTATCATTCAATTGGGAAATAAACTGGTTGGAGTACAATCATTTATTTTTCACTCAAAGTGCTTGTTGTAAACAAGAGTGAGGTGCAGATGTTGAACAGCTGTACACAAGGGGGTAGACAAGTGAATAGAACTTCAAAAAAAGAAAGAAAAAAAAACAAATTTTAATCATGTTACAGCACACTGTTGTCTCAGGCAGTGTGAACAGTGTGTGCCGTGGATTATAAAGTGCACATTTCACTTTTTATGGTGAGCATGCAGGTGTAATGAAGCTTTAGCAGGAGTTCACCAGCCAAAAAGTAATACCAGCACGAAATGAAGATCTTTCTCTTTGAAGAGTTAACCGATTCATTTCATTCAGTGTTTGTATAAATACACGAGAAAACCCTGAACAATTTGTTCTGACAGGATAGTTAGAAAACAAAAACATGCACCCACGTGTCAGCAGTTATATATGGACACATATAATTTATGTGTGTATAAATGCAGTCTTGAAATGTCACATTTATGAAGCAATTAAACCAAGTAAATAGTACAAGAGCAATACATGTGGCTACCACCTCATAAAATTTTTTTAAATCGCAATGGAGTCATATTTCATTCTCAGGTTGAAGGCACTCATGCAGTCCTGGTGTTAGAATAACAATAAAATGGATTACAACAATTCGTAACATACTGATGTGATAATCTTTTCAATTAAATATATTCACTGGCACATAGTTTGGCAAACAGACATGTGCCATAAAACTGGCCCTGATATGGTCCAAAATGCACAGCTTGGATAGAGTGAAATCTTCCTGTTTGAGAACAAACATTTTTGTTGAAACAGGTTATAAAGAGCTGGCAGTATAAAGCATGAACTAAGGAAAGTAGAGGGAACATTTATTGCATAGAGCTCTGGAGTGTTGATTGGTCAGCTACAGAAAGCAAGAGGAAGAAGGGAGCTGTGAGACTTCACAGTTTGTTTGTGGAAAGATGTCTTCTAAAACACTTTACAACCATAACACAATATCTTACACAGACAGTTCAGTTATTTAAATCTTGTTGTTTACTGGTACAGCAATACTGCAGTGTGATCCTTACCAAAATGAATCATCAGTTATAATGAGCTGAGATGTGCAACAAAAAAAACTGCAAAGTATAAATTACAATATGGGAGTTTAAAAGCCTTGGCATGTGTCCTTCAGGACTTTCCTCCTCTTTATTGTTCCTCTACCTTCCCTGCTTGACCATCTTTTTGATCACTTAACGGCTTACTCTGATCAGCATCCGGCAGGCTGCGTGGCTCAGGTGAAACATCTACACATGCTCTCTGGTGGATGAGACCCCGCCGCACATGGCTACGCCTCCGTTGCCCAGGAGACCGTCTTGGACTTCCAGTCTGCTTTAGAGAAAGAGATACAGAGAACAGGCAGCCTCAATCTCAACTGTTTCTAAATTACTGTAGTCCATATTGTTAAGCTTTTATTAATTTATTTATTAACTTAAACAATAGAAAATACAATTAGGCTTCAGAGTGAAAGAGAAATACATATAGAGGAGAAACAAGCTGCAAAGAAATTCAGTCTCTGTTGACCTTAATGCAAGTCCAAAAATGTTTGTGTAGCCTTTTAATTGGTAATGCATAGCCTCATAAAATGCAAATTTAATATTTATACAAGCTTATAGGTTTGGCACTTTGACCAATTTCCAAATTAATCCAAGCTCAAAATAAACCTGGCAGCTGCACATTTCCTTATACGATGCAAGAAAGTTTCTGCCTTTGTTTTACACTACAAACAGAAATTGACCATCACTTTCATTTCAGTTCAGCTGTGGTAATGTCTGAATAGGAACGTAATGTCGGACTACCCACAGTTCCACAGAATATCCAGGGATTTTCCTGCTATTGCGGTGCACAAACTTAAATTCTAAACCAAACTTCGCAGCAGGCTAAGACATAAGGATTAAAAATAGAAGACGCGTCATGCTGAACCATTGCACTTGCCACAATGTTTATTGTTCCATTTCTATATCACGATCTCAGAAAACAAGTGCTTACTTTAACTGATGATCTTCAGGATGTGAAATAATATATTGAAACAGAACATTTAGATGACTACATTTCAGTCAACAAGAAGCCTTTGTAAATTTCCATGACTTCAAAACCAGTCAAAAAACAGTGGACAATAAAAAGAAAAAGTCAGTTTCATTTACCATCTCTTGTCCTTTATCCCCATCATCTAATTCACTAATGGACTGCATGAGGGAGAAGAGGTTCATCCTGCCACTGCGATTAATACTCGGAATGACCTTAAAATTATAAACAGGGAACAAAAACCTTCAGATGAATTGTATATGTGTGAAAGAGAGCATAAAACTGGGTCAGGCAGTCTGCTCACCTTCTCTGGTTCATTTACAGTAATGACAGGGCTGACCACGGGTTCTGTCTGCCCAGGGAATGCAACAGTATCAGACTTGGAGGCGGGTACTTCAAATACCTGAGTGCATTTTAGAACATAAAATAACTAAATCTGCCAGATTTAGAATTATAATAAAATATTATTGATGGTGTTATTACGTCTTGATCTTCATCTGAATCATTTGTATCATCTGGACTATCTAAATCATCATCCTCATCGTCGACTTCCTCATCTTCGTAATCCTCCTCATCCTCTTCTTCATCTTCTGGCTTTTCTTTCTTCCTTCCTTCCTCCTTCCGCACCGACTTCTGCCTTTGGTCTCTCGGCTTCCAGAGTGTGCTGTGACGCTGCTGGCTGCAAAGACGAATCAATAAACAGTTTTTACATGAGCCTTCATACCAGCTATTTTAAAAAAAAAGAAGAAGAAATAAATAGTTGTAGTTTTGTCACTTTGGAAATCAAAAGTGGTTTATAATTTCAGAACAGGGTGCTCTTCACTGTTAGGCTTGACCTTGCATTGAGGATGCCATTGTAGGTCTGCAGCTGCTTCATGAAACCCTCGTTGGGCTTGACAATAGACCGCCGATCTCTAACATAGGGAAGCGCAGCCTCCAGTGGCCAGTGCTGTTGCTTCATGGCATAAGCGATTACCGTGGATGCAGATCGAGACACTCCCATCTTACAGTGCACCAACACTGCCTGTCCACTCTTCCTGTAACACAGAGTCAGAGATCCACTCAGACTCCGACTACTTTATTGTTCATTTCATTCTTGAAATGGAAACTTGTATTTGGCTCTGGAAAAATAAACTGTACAACACAATGACATAAAACACAACAAGAGGATGAATAAAAAGAGAGAATAACAAAAACAGTGAAGGAACACTACCCACTGTGTTAAGTAAAGCAGTGAGGCAGAAATAAAACCTAAATTCAGGGTTTTAGTGTACTGAACATGTTTAGATGCTCAACAGCCCTGCAGATTTCCACAAAATGAAGTTGGAAAATTTTAGGGCGAAATGCTGTGGAGTTGTGAAACTTGAAATTTTAGGTAACATTCTTCACGGTGACAAGTTTCAGAGGGTAACCTGGTCTTCTCACAGTTTCTCTTTCAAGACTCCAAAAATAGCTGAAAATACAGAAGCTGTCATTTTCTGTTTCAGGCACTTGTGATGTTTCACAAGTCGGTCTGCATTTGTACACGTCACAGTGAAACAGCTCAAAGCTGCATAGGGCAAATCTAGGAATACATTGTATGATATACTGTAAATTAATACTTAGAAATTTCAGAAAAAAAATGTTTTCAGTAATTCCAGACTGCCTGAACAACAATGTGACCTGACTGTTTAAAGCATGAAGAAGATACTTTGATTTTAGAGGAGAGGACATATTCTAGAAATCTGTATTTGAGAATACTTTTTCTTCTCAGTGCGTCACTGAGTATATTACATGAGCCTGTTCCAGGTTTCACACAAGGCAAACACAATCCCAGGGCAACAGTTAAGTTGTAAACATAATAAGGGAGAGTTCTTCCAATCAGGGCTCCTCAATGATGACTTACAGTTGAGACCAAATAAAAGACAACATGAGCTGTTGTGTGAAGGCCTTATAGGTAACTGCCTCCCACCAGAAAATGCTGCTTTTTAGTTGATAATGTGTTACATAAGCTGTCTGCAGCAGAACAACCTGGCCACTTGCTCCACCTGGGGAATGAGGTCAGAGCAGGTATGCAAGAGAGGAGCAGGCCAAGGGGATGCTGTACAGAGGAACATTAGGATGTACTTTTTGTTACTGTGTTATCAATCAGTCTGAGAAGAATCCAGAGGAAGAGTAAAATTCTGGAAAGGGTTGTTGTCTAATCTTTGCTTTGTGTTATTGTTCTGCTGTTTTAACAAAAGACTGAAATAAAAACCATTTTAATAAAGTAAAACAGGAAATTTTCTTGCTCCTTTTCTGGATGCTCTGCATAGGCTAGTGGGTATTCTTGCCTTCTGTTGTGTGAAGCTCTGTGATCTACATGCTAGAAGAAACGGTTACACTCAAATGAAGTTAAATCAAAGGGCCATATAACAATTAGGCACATGAAAGTGTTTTTAAAGGAGTTTTCAGCCAGGCCAGGCTTTCTAGTTTTTGAGCTATTTATTAAGCTCAAATCTCCATAATTTATTGAACATATATGAGAGTGGCATTGATGTGTGAATTAGCTCCAGAAAGAAAAGCAAATGAACATATAATGTACATTCTGAAACTTCATTCCTTTGCTTTTACAGACATTAGAAAGTCTGTTCCGGTCTGTGTTGCAGTCAGGTTAAATGGTCTTTCATTCCAAGGTTATTTGTGTTGCACACTTCATGCATTGTTAGAACTTCAGGTGAATTTACTGGTTGGAGTTAAGAAAAATATTTGATTTTAACCTCCTAAGTTGTCTCCCTTTATCAGTTTGACCACAAACACAGTGGCAAGTTTCACTGTTGAACTCTCCACAGTTTTTACACATGTAATGTCAGAGGTTTACAAAAATAGTTCATCATTATCAATTTGATTAATTTACTTTTGCAGCCTTATCACACACTCTCCAGTCAGCTGAGAGCTGTGGATAACTCCTGATGTTTCCAGATTCCTGAATCTTATTGAAACTAGACCTTATTGAAGATTTGTGAGTATTGTAGCTCCAGTTTATGATGCCTGTAAAAATTTAAAGGAAGCGTGTGCACCTCAATATTTGTTCTGCAGGGGCTGCATGTGACAACTCAAACATTCACAATAGACAAAACAGACTTTAAGTGGAAGTTACCCAACTAACTTCAAACTAACAACTTGAAGAAAGTGTTCAAAAGAGACCACGTGTAAACACATCACGGAAATCCTTGGCATTTTTTTTCCATTTTTTCCATTTGAGCAAGCACTGAATTATTAAAAGTCACTGCCTCATACCTTTTTTGTTTTTTTTGCATGCACGTATGTTGCTTTTTGCTTACTGATATCGTTATGTTCAAATAAATGCAGTATTGGCATATAAGTCAAATTGTGAAAACGGTTTATAAAAAATTATTTGAGAGGGGTTTGGCTGTAAGTACTTGTGATCTGTTAAAGAGTTTAAGCATCATTCTGTGTGTTTGGTGTCTCAAATCTACCTTGCAGTGTTAATGAAGTTGTATGTGTCTGTCCAGTAGGGAAGCAGGTCGGTGGCTTCCACATCATACACTCTGACATTCATGTAAGTGAAGGACTCTGGGAAAAAGTTGTCAATCTCCCTTGTCACATTCAGGATGTAGCCAACGCTGGAAAACACAAAGATGCAGAGTCAGACGCACAGTGGTAACTCAGCTAAACAGTGCACAGTTTGGTTTGACACATTTTGTCCTGAAACAAGGAAAGACACAGATGAATGACAATATGAACGGCATGATGAATGACAGATCTTTAGAAAACTTAGCAGAGCAAAAAAAAAAACAAACCCAAAAAACCCCACTGACTTGTTTTTTTGCAGCTCCTCAAAGTTAGCTGCATTCCACTCAGAGCCCTGAAACGAGATTAAACAAACAAACAAAAAAAGAAGTCACGGTTAAAATGTCAAGATGGAAAAGAACCAATGGAGTTGTCTTCCTTATCACTGTCGACACACGTCCAACAAAGGGGAAGTTACACTCATATGACAACATCCTGGTGAAAGTGCACTTCCGGCAGTTTACTGACTTCGGCAACAGAAAAACCTCTAATAACGGAGGCAAAACAAAACTTATTGATTGTGTTTGAAACTGAACAATCACTCACCAGGTAAAGGTAGTCAAATATTTTGGAGGGCTTGTCCATCTGAGCCATAGTAACCAGGATCTCATTGTCAATATACTCCTTGTAGGGTCTCATGTCAAAGCCTATCCTGGTCTCCAGGGCCGAGTGCACCTGCAGCAGCAAATAAAAAAATTAAAGGAAACAGGCATTTACACACTCTTCTTTTTGTTTGACCAACTTCCTCTCACTATCTGGCCAAGCATCTCACCATTTTAGATGTAAGGTTGTCCAGGTCTTCGGTCATCATAATGTCTCGCAAGTGCTCTTTGATCAATCCCTCGTTGGAAACTCTGTCTGCCGAGCTTCTCGTACAATAAAAGTGAAGTTTTATTACAAGCTGACAAGTGTGCACAAGCAATAAGAAGACATGACAACTTTCCTAACCTTTCTATAGCAGCATGCAGAGGCTCAATGTAAGAGTTTATCTATTAAAGCTATATGTTTAATTACAGCTGAGTTGTGATGCATTGTTACAATTATGAAGCTGTAATTAGCTTCTTAAAAACATTTATTTATCTGTCAGAATTAATTGTCTTTCTAGTGAACAACAACATCCCATAAATACTTTTATACTTTTTCTTAGATAAAGTTTTGAGTGTGTGACCTATTTGTAATGGAACTTTTTATACTGTGGTGTTTCTACTTTGAAATTAGCAAATAATCTGACAATACTTCTTGCTTCACCTCAACAAGTCTGTCAACAAGAACCATGTAGCTTCATCTCACTCTGCGACTAAACGAGAAGGCAGAATGGTTCTTACCTCTGTCGATCACTGTCCCTGCGCACTGACTCCAAGTCGTTCATGGCCTCCCACTCATTGAGGCAAAAGCGATCAGACTCGATGTGCTGGTGGTAGTGTTGGGCCCACTCCAACCCATTGCCTGGAATAACAGCGGCCTTGACTGCCCGCTCGCAGCAGCCGTGCAACACCTGCAGCACTGACCTTACAGCAGTGGAAGAGGGAAAGAAGTGAATGTCACCACATCTATGTGAGGATAATTAAAGAAGAAATAGAATATCAAGACCGCAGAGATTCGTGAGGTCGGTTACGGGGTAACCGCTGTATGCTCAGTGTAGGTGTGCGGAGGCTGGACACACAACTCTTCCAGAACTGACGTGTTCTAGTGATGTGCGGATCGATACCAAAATATCGATACTACCCATACCAGAATTTCGCCATTTTACTGATTTGGGGTAAAAATGTAGTCTATCACAAGCTTAAATACATTGGAAAGTTACTATAATATCAGCATCTTTTCCAAATTAGACCCAGTTGGCTGGAACTACTTTTTCTTACACCTGCCAAAATCATATGTGAAATGGCCCAGCGTAGCACATCTCTTAGACCGTAGCAGCCACATGTGGAGCTGAACAGCAACAGCGCGATGTATGATGTGTGTGGGACAACAAGAGGTTTTGTAGCAACACCATAAACCTCCTTAAACATCTGAGAGTCAACCATAACACAGCATAAAATTTAATTATGATGAGGAAAAGGAGGAAACTAGCAGGACAGGTGCTGCAAGGGTGAGACACGTCATTCTTGGATTCCTTTGATGCTGCTGGCAGTACAAACCACTAATCCGGGGGAGAAAATGTGGAGCACTGATGCTAAATTTTGGGAAAGTGAGTTTCATCTGTCTGCTAGGTCCAGGTTTGTGTTGATGTTCAAACAGCAAAGTTCCCCTTGTTCCAAAAACTTTTGCATCCTGCTTTGTTATGTACAGTATTAATGATGCAATAAATATCGGTATGAGTTTAGCTTGGAGTGATATGTGTTCCTGAGATCAGCTCACATTAATTCAACATATTTAGTGGGTAAGGATGCTGCAGAGGATGAGTGTCATTAAATATTCAGTAAAACAGCCAACATAGAGTTTTTAAAAATAAAAATATGGATGAAAAATATTTAATAGGATAAAAAGATAACATCAATCCATCTCATTTGTTTATACTGATGGTTAACTAAATATTTTAATATGTGGGTGTTGATAAACATATGGAATTATTTTGGCATTTATATATTTATTTATACATTTTACTAATAATTTCAGTTTGAGTCACAAAGTATTCTATAAAAATGTAACTACCACTTCCTTTCCCCTCAGCGTAGGCTGATTTGAAAGTGATTTTCCAAACACATGAAGTTTTAATGAGTAGGATCACACTTCACTAATGTGCATCTGCGATCGCAGCGCAGTTACACGGAAGCACTTCCTTGTGATTGGTCAGTTTGTGATTACAGTGATACCTCGACATACGAGTGCATTGACATACGAATGTCGAAATACAGGTTCTGTACATTTTTCATATTCAAAACACATAAACAAAACAACTGGAGTATTTTGTGAGCTGGATTAATGGGATTTCAAATCACTTAAATGGGGAAAATTGCTTTGAGATACGAGCAAATTGAGATACAAGCAAGGTCACGGAACGAATTAAACTCGTATCTCGAGGTATTACTGTACTTGTTCCTGGACTTTTGGAGCTTCTTGCTGGCTGATTGTGGTAACCACGGCATTGTGTTGTAGAGAAACTACAACACAATGCCATAACCCTACGGCCGAGTGCGAGACGCATTTCACCAGCGTCAGCCGTATGCAGACGCCGTGCAAGTATAAATCCAGCTTACATGCAGGAAATAGCCTAAATCTGAAAATAAATCTGGGCCTGTTGCAGTAAGAAGTTAGTATATGTGCATGGGGTACACAAGAAATACAAGAGTATTGCAGTAAAAAAAACAAAAAACATTTGTACTGGCAACACTTACCACATGGTCTGCATGGAAACTGGCTTGAAAATTCTGCTCTTTTCTGCTGAAGTCACACTAAAGCCACTGCAAAAGAAAAAAACAGCAGTTCTGATTACCGTGAAGATAAACTGGAGAGTTGAGGACGTAAAACTTATAAGAAGCACTACTGGACTGGAACATAGTCAGCCTCAGAGTGCAGAGAGAAATTATTCAGTGTAAATTTGTGGTAGTACTTGTTAATAAAATGAAGAATGTAAATGTGAGAACAGTGAAGAAAAGAAAAAAACTAACACAGTCAGTGGTGTGAGCCAGCCTAATGAGGGTGAACATGCTGGTGTGACATGGCAACCAATCAAAGCATCTTGTATGAAACTCAGCATGTGATGGCAGATTAGTTAAGACAGCGGGTGACAGCAAAGTCTCCACACCGAGTCAGCCCCAATAGTTTTAGCTCTCAGTTTTGCAGTGCTCTTCCCTAAGGCCCCTTCTGAATATCAGCACCTCAGAAACGGACCTTTTTATTCATGTAGAATTGGTAAAAAAAAAACAAAAAAACAATCTTCAGCTATCCAGCTAAATTGTATAACTGAGCTGGAATAAATAGTTAGTACTAAAACTGCACAACTTACAAATATTTATAGTACAATCATTAGAGCGGTTACACTGACTGACCTTTGTATTTACAGACACAAGAAGCCAACCAAACTTTACTTTCATTTCACTATAATGAAAGTAAAGTAAATCTAAACCAAGTGATGTCCACTTACATAAAGGTCTAAGAGAGAAAGCATTTGTAATTTATAGCAAATGATAAAACTCTAAGAATAACACATTATTTCTAGAAAGTATCCCAGTCATCAGGCTGCACAGTCTCTGCTGCAGGCTGACTGCTTTCAATTCACTGCTCTGACCCTCTGTCTTTTTTATGTATTTTACCCGTCTCCATCCAGATAAACTTGTGTGTCACTCCATATTGGCAGAACCAGGCCAATGGTGCACTGACCGCTGCAATGACATTGAAGATAAGTAAGAAATTGTAATTTGCCAAGGTTAAACCATAAAGTTAACCTAGAAACATTCTTATATTGTGCACTCTTTGAGGAACTGTACAGCAGAATCTTGGTTACACATACCTGTCTTGATTGGGGAAATCCATGCCCAGCAACATGCTCTCCTGTTTGTTGCCCAGAGTGGAGACAACGATCAGATACCTGACTCTGACCGGGCTGACAGACTCCAACGGCACCGCCTGATATAGCGAAAGAAAAAACAAAAAGACAAACCTAGTAAGGATAGTAGAAAAGGCTTGCTTTACCTGGAAAAACTTTGGAGTTTCTTCTGAAATTTGAAGCTTCTCAATAAACCTGTCTGCTTACAGGCAATATCAAATGTGCTGCAGACTCTTTTCGTTTGACTTCCGGAAAATTTCAAATCATTGAAGAGAATTTTGTGTCAAGATAATGGCTAATGTCCATTTAAAGCAATACAGCTGTTTTTTATTCTTCTGTTTATTTCATAACTGATGCATAATAATCAGCTCACAGTACAGTTGTGTGTTCATGCGTGATTGTGCAGTTTCTTATTTTAAGTTTAAAGTATTCAAAAGGACATTTTTTGCCATTACACTCATTTTTCCATTTCATTCAGTGTCCTTCAGCCTTTTTTGCACATTAAAGATCTGCAGTTACAGAACGTAAAGTAAACACTGAGGCACTGAAGAGAAATACCATCTCAGTCATCATATCACCAACCTCCCAAAACCTGCATCTGTCATCTACTAATTTCATCACAGTTTAACACAAGTGTATGATATCTGCTTAGTGAGTGGTTTGGTATTGCTTAGACGCAGAGGTTTTTTGACCTACCAGCTGTAGCAAGATCTGGCAGAGGGTGTTAAAAAAATAAGCTATTCTGACACAATGTACAGAAAAAAATTATGTTTGTTGTTTTTTTTAATTAAATAATGGCAACCTTTTCTAATAGATGCCCAAACTAAAATTATAAAGCACAATTGAGCATAATATAATCTGAGTATCTACAACTAACAATGGAATACAAGTGCTCTCTTTTCTAAAGGGAAAGGGTCCTGATAATGGTAACTGCCACAAACCTGTCACTGAATGAAGCGCAATAACTGAGAATGATTTTCATTAACAATGAAACTGCATCTAATCTGCACAAAAACATGATTCAAAACCATTTCAACAACTGCTGCTGCTACAACCCAAACAACAGATATGCTTAAACATCCTCACATGATCCCCACTTATTAAATGATGCCACAAACAAAATTCTTTCCATGTGACATTTTTCAGGTTTTACTGATCGGGTGCATGCAGGCATGACACCTCACCAGCTTGATGGTGTCTTCTGGTCTGAGCTGTTCGAGCATGGCATGAAGGTGTCTGTGCTGTATGGCCGACGCACCACTGCTGTGCTTCACGGGAGAAGTCGCATTGTGTGCGGTGTCTACGTGGGGACCCCCGTTCTTGCTGTCTTCCAGCAGAAGGACCGTGCCCTTTACGAGGGCAAAGCTCTCCCTGGAGACAGCCAGTGACCATTTAGTTTAACACAGCTTTCATCAAGAAAATAGTTCTCATTTTGTTTGACAGAGATGTACCTTTTCTGAAGTCTCCCTCGTCTTTGAAGGCTTTCATCCTGTAAAGTAAAATAGATCAGAAAACATTATGAATAAGATTCAAAAATTAAAAATATGGCACTAGTTATGCCCTCTTTTATATGTTTGATTCAGCATATTTTTATGTTTAGATGGTAGATGTGATAATTTTATATAAATTCCAGCAGTGACAACAGTGCCCATACACCTTCCCAAAAGAGGATCTAAGTATTAAAATGATAAAATGTGGCACACTGTTTCCAATGCTCATTCACATTTACTTACTTACCAAAGGAAACCATGTTGTTAGACTCATATATTTTCTAAGTTCAGTGAAAGGAGTGTCTGTAATTTTTTCTTTTCTTTTGCATATGTGGGCACAAATGGCAAGAAACAAGGGTCAGCACGTCCTCAGGTGGCAAGTAGTACAACTTGGATAAGATGCAGGAGTGACAAGACAAAGACAGAGAGTGCTATGTATGCAGTGTGAAATAGAGGTTGGGGTAAGAGTAATAATAAAGAGATTGACAATGTAATTATAGAAGAAAATGATAAATAAAGAAGAAATACAATACAAGAGTGTGATGGGGGGTAAAGAGAGAAGTAGCATTGGCACTGAATGTTAAGGAGAGTTTACAAGGAAAGAAACATGAGACAGTAACATTACCTTTTACGTAACTGACAAGTCCAGACAGAGAAAAAAAAAAGAGAAGCGGGCAGGAGCCAGGAGAGGAATGATGAAGGGTTGAAGAAGAAAAAAAAGGAGAAAACACAAGTTAAGATTGTTTGGTGATTAGATTATGTGACAAAATATGCAAAGAATGAGATTTGGATCCACAATTAAGTTATCTATGGCTTAGTGGGTAGTGATAAAAAACAGGAGAAAGCCAGGCTTTTGATATACTATTTAACTATTTCATGACAGTGTGACAGAATGAGAAAAAAGGAGAAAAGAGGGTTAAGGCTGATGATAGAGGGTTGAGAGTTTACATGTTTACATGTATGTTTTAAAAAGCTTCAGCTATGATGAATGTGAACATTAGTTATATCACAATATCTGTGGCATTTTCCTTGCAAGTCTATCAATGTGATAATATCCCTAGAAACAACAGAAAACAAAACCACTTTCTTTTCTTTCAGCTCAATGTCCTACTGAAACCAATATTCAGAAACATATTTTCTTTGCGCAGGCCAGGACATACATCTGATTGAAAACTGTGATACAAAAGTTATCCGCTTTATGCTAACATACTAAGACAAATGTATAAAACAGGCCATTATCTGATAATATAATGCAACATGTTTGTGTACAACAAGGGTGTGGAGATGAATGGACTCACTGGAGCGGTAGAGATGGATGGGATCCTATGCAAGGTCAACAGAGCCATTGCACATTACAGTTCTGTCTTCACTAGACCTGTGGTTTTTTGGCAGGCTCAGACAGGTTCTGCAGGTTCTCAGCCAACAGCAAACGGCAAGTAATGTTTTCTTCTCCTGAAATGACAAACGGATATTTGGATAAGATTTTATGTAATACTGGAATACTTCTCCAAAACATAATCATTATTTGATCCAACCAAGTAGGGTTGGATTAGATGATGTACAGTGGTTCAGAAGTCTGGGCATCTCGGGTAAACATTTATGTTGCTGTAAATAGTTAATTAAGTAGATTATGAGCTGATTTCCAAAATACACTAAATTAAACATAAAACATTTATTTTATTTTAGGCAAGATTAATGTAGGGCTGCTCGATTATGGGAAAAATGATAATCACGATTATTTTGATTGAAATTGAGATCTCGATAATCTAATAAAGATTAGAGATAGAAAAGGAGGCATTGTGTGGGGGCATTTGAAGCGTTGGCTGTGCTAATACAGACTAGTTATCACCTAGCCACACTAGTTATTACTAGTGTGGTTGACCACAGGTCTGTAGCGGTGGCGAAACATTGGACTGTAGCCACGTCCTTCACAACACCTTTGCGACACTCATCATACAGGGCAGGGAGAGACACGTGGTTAAAATAGTGATGAGATAGCAGCGATACCATTTGTCCAAAGTGTAGATGAGTTTCTTAAATCCCGCGTTGTTCACTGTGTTAACTGAGCGCTGGTCTTTGGTGAGAAAACAAGTTATGTTTGTTTATAACGTTTGTTATCTCTCTGTCTCTGGGAGCTGGTGGATTATTAAGTCGCGACTCACAAAAATTTAACATTTTTCTATTTTCGCGTAAGTCCCCGAGTGCACGTCTACGTGAACGAACGCAATATTTCACATGCACGAATGTCGCCTGTCGCTTGGCAACGATTTTCGCCTCATCGCGCAAGTTCCATAGAATATGAATAAAGAAGAAGCGACGTCGCCTCCCGTGTGTCCAGCCCATAACTTGATGGGTGTTTACATCTCAAGTTGAATTAAACCAAAGTGGCTGGGACTGTGGGAGGAGTTTGCAGCAGAGCACAGCGCTGCAATGCCAATGGCGCTCGATTTGCAACTGAAAACAGCCCGAGTAAACTGCAAAGGAGCAAAAAAATCGATCCGTTTCATTTTTATCATCGTTGAAAACCCAGATCGTAATTGTGATTAATCGCCCAGCCCTAGATTATTGTATTATTTGTTTTTTATTGTCTGATTTTTTTTTAGTAAGAAGCATAAAACAAATATTTGAGAAACCAAAGCTCTCAGACAAGTTTACAAGGCTAGTGAATGTCTTAGAAAACTGCGGCTTGTTTATAGTCATTATTTAGAAAGGTCAAGTGTAGCAAATTGAAAAGCTGTATAAATGAACTCTTTCAAGCAGATGCCCATTTCTGAAAATTTAAAGAATCTATCCCCAGAAAGAAAAAAATGAGACATTAGAAGATTTTCAGGTCTAAGTCTAAGACTAAGTTACTGAGATACTTGCAGTGCAAACTTCTTAAAGGATTGCTGAAAGGCTAATAAAATCCATTTGTAACTGTAAAATACCCCTGGTGCATAATCCTACTGGGCTACCACAGCTCAACAAATATAACCATCATGCAATTGTCATAAAAATAAAAAATAAAAACAGCTTCCTCACCACATACTCTATTTTAGCAAATCAACCAACATGCAAGAAAAGCTCTAAAACAAGTTAGGTAGACCTAGAGAGGGAGAGAGAGCGAGAGAAAGAGAGGGGGGGGTGAGCGAGAGAGAACTATTAAGCACAGGGGAGGTTCAATCATGTTTTGAGGGTGTGTTGCAGTCATTGAGCAAGGTAGCATTTTACTACAGGAGGGATGGCTGGATAAAGGATGGCTGCCAAAGTCACAAAATCCTAAACTCAAAGAAAAACAAATATACATCTGAATGAGGCTATCTGAATGAATGTGCTGATATCCTCCAAACAAAATCTGGGTGTTACTTGTGACAAACATGTTCACAATCAGTGATACTACTTATCATACTATGAAGGTGCACTACAACAGATTCTTACTTTGTGCCCTTTTACTTCATTATTTTGTATCTGACATTAAAACATTAAACAAAATATCTCATTTTGTGCCACGGGTAAATATCAATTAATTAATGTCAATAAAACATAAATGTACTAATTCGTTTGCACAACAACTGACCTAAAGCACAGAGTGTAACGATAGAGCATTTCAGTAGATCTGTTCACTAACATGAATAGTGAGGTAACGCCTATTTTATTACAGCAAACGTGGCTTCGAATCGATGTCTACTGATTAAATACCAAATTTGCATAGTTAACAGCTTTAAAATCGTATCAAATAGGCTGTTATTGGTTAATGTGCCAAAAATAGCCCTGCGGTTCGTTACAGCAACAAAACTCAAGCGACAATCAGCATCAACAAGCAATGCAGACCAAGCTAACAGATGTAGGAAACGGTTGTTGCCACTCCACCTCTGAGATAACAAGAACATGTATCGATATATTAAACGGGTCAGTTTTCTCACCTTTCCAGACTGGGTCTCCCACTCTAATTTCCTGTTTGGGTGCAGTTTGTGTCTTCCGGACCGACAGCTCCTTATCCCGCCCTCTGCTGCTGCCAAGGGTGAAGACTTCACCATTTACAGCGCAGCGGCTGCTGTTCCACTGGGGTAGAGTGGAGCGCGAGTTGGAGCGCGCCGCAAGCAGGAGAAGACAGTGACGTCATACGCAGAAAAACTTTGGGGTACGTCACAAGAACGTAAGAAAAGTTTATTCTTGATACTAAACATGGTAATCCATGAGTAATGAGTAATAAATAAATAAACTAATTTTACCAGAGGGAATTTATAATAATCATGTTTTCAGTTCATATACCCTGGAGCTGAATCCGATATGAAATTGATTAGGCAAGGCAAGGCAAATTTATTTGTATAGCACATTTCATGTTTAAGACAATTCAAAGTGCTTTACACAAAACATAAAAACATTACAGCAAGGTGCAGAAAAAAAATACAAGTGTATTAGA
>JBAMHW010000007.1:23728879-23748140 GCA_037177495.1 Rhadinocentrus ornatus | reverse complement strand
CCCCCCCCCCCCCCCCCCCCCCCCCCCCCCCCCCCCCCCTCCCACCACATATTTGACTGACATGTTATCTCAAGTCTTACACCCTTGTCTGTCTTCATGGAAACAGCTTTGAGCTGTCTCAGTGGGACTCAGATGAGCCTGTGCCGAAGACAGAGCTTCTCAAAGGGGTTCAGGGAGCTCATGGTCTGCTATGTTTGCTGTCTGACAAGATCGATGCTGAGATTCTGGATGCAGCAGGTACTCATTACTCTTGTCCCCTGATGGAAGATATGTTGTGAAGATCAGATCTCTGTTCTTTAACAAACAACAGGGCATACACTCAGTTTGAAAGTCAGTTATGTCACTGAAAACACCCAAGTGTAAGATGCTGTATTTACTGTATTGTACTTTTAAATAGATATCATATATAGACATAGTGTATACTGTGTCAACATTTATGTTGATTTTTCTCTAAATTTAGGACCAAATTTGAAAGTAATCAGCACCATGTCTGTGGGATTTGACCACTTGGCTCTTGACGAGATAAAAAAACGGTGAGTTGCACCTACAAAATCAATTTCCCACTGGTGAGACTTTTTTAGTTATATAGCCATTTACTTCCAACAGCGGTATACGTGTTGGATACACTCCAGATGTCCTGACAGATGCCACTGCTGAGCTTACTGTGTCTTTGCTGCTGGCCACAGCTCGCAGATTACCAGAGGGCGTGGAGGTGGTCAAAAAGTCAGTCTCACCAAGTTACTTATTTACATTTTTATTGTTTGTTTGTTTTTTAACTGAAAATACAAGTTACTGCCTTGATTTAATTATATAATTAACATATTGTCTTTTTTCATGTCTCAGTGGTGGCTGGAGCTCGTGGAAGCCTCTCTGGCTGTGCGGTTATGGCCTGTCGGGCAGCACTGTGGGAATCATTGGACTGGGACGCATTGGTTGGATTTACTGTTATTGCTTTATTGACTTTGGCAGCAGGACTTCACTAACTTAGGACATAATATGACACCATGAACACAGATAGTACTGTGATCACTAACCACCAAGGAGTGACGTGATTTAGCTTATAAGGTTTCTGACTTGCTTGTTGTTGTGTGAGTTCAGGTATGGCCATAGCTCAGAGACTCATGCCATTTGGAGTGAAGAGGCTGCTGTATTCTGGGAGAACAGTGAAGGCCCACGCTGCAGAAGTGAAAGGAGAATTTGGTGAGAAATAGACGAAAATTTACCTTGTTTATGGAAGGATAGAAATGTGTATAAAGTGGAGGACAAGATTGAAGAGGCTGAAATTTGGTCTATTTTTTAAATAAATCTGCTATTTTTTTGTTTTGTTTTGTTTGTAGATTTGTGATTTTATCATTTGCATCTTACCTTATATGTTCTTCTGTCTCATTTCTAATAATCAGTTCCCCTGGACACACTTGTGTCTGAGAGTGACTTCATAGTTGTTTCCTGCTCACTTACACCAGAAACCCAGGGCCTATGTGACAAGGCTTTTTTCAGCAAGATGAAAAAAACAGCAGTCTTTGTCAACTCTAGCAGGTAGGCATCTTGAACAGTGGGTAAAGATTGCGTTGGACCTGTACTCTGTCTCCATTTCTTTTTTGTGATGTATATAAAGGCTTTATTTCCAAGATGCATAAGGGTGAAGGTGTAATTATATATTTGTTATAGGGGAGCTGTGGTGAACCAGGAGGATCTGTATGCGGCTCTGAGCAGTGGACAGATAGCTGCAGCTGGACTGGATGTTACAACACCTGAACCACTTCCAACAAACCACCCACTTCTTACATTAAAAAACTGTGGTGCGTACAATAGGTTGTGCCATACGTTAACATGTTTTAAGCTTCTTTCCCAACATGTGAAATGTTTGCCTTTTTAAAACAAATCTTCTGTCCCCTTTCATCTTGTGCAGTTATATTACCACACATTGGCAGCGCCACTTACTCCACAAGAGGCATCATGTCAGGTTTGGCAGCTCAAAACCTTTTGGGAGGTTTGCAGAACTCTGACATGCCCAGCGAACTAAACTTCTAGAGGCTGAAACTGAACCACCTGTGCCTGCTGCCTCCTCTGGTGCTGCACGGAAAGTAGAAAACGATGCAATGGTGAGGTTGAATAGTATGATTCTTAAGTAGCATAGATATGCTCAGTAACATGGTGAATCAGTGTTAGACTAAAAGTTTAACTCCATCACACTTCATGAGATAGAGAGTACAATTTGAGGAAGGAAACCGTACTGGTTTTGTTGTTTTGTGTCATTTCTTGTATTTAAGTTCTTGAAAATGAGGCTAATGAGCTGAGAAGCAGTGTGCCTTCTACTTGCATCTAATCGAACACTCCTTGCTTTTTGTAGAAAACAAACCTTTCTTTGCATGTTTAAATATTCCCTCTAAATTAACCTCCTGAGACCCGAGTTGTAGTTTGACAGGTATTAGAGATTTCTTCTAGCTATTTGAGGTTATGAGGACCCAGTAAATAGAATTTTATGATTTATAATTATACATTTTATATATGATGTAGATATATCATTTTTAGTCCCCCCAAAAAATAGCTTCTGACACGACCAAATAGCAGTGTAAGGTGTAAAACAGGTTCCAGTTACACAGAATTTAGTATGATGCAGACAACCAAATATGTGATGTCCTTGTATAAGAACGCCAGATCTCAGGAGGTTAAATCTTTGGTTGTTGCAACTATTACCCATGTTAGCGGCAATGGTTGCAGTACAGTTTAGAATTAAATGTCCTGCTCAGCATTTCACTTATTGAAGGTAATGTCCCAGATCTACTTACTCAACATCACTACACTCCAGTTCTTCTTTTTCTGCAGAATAAACATGCAAAATTTAGTTTAATGCACAGAAGTCTATGTTGTAGAATTTCCTCTTGCTGAAAAGTGATCTGTGATCAATAAAGACTTATCAAATGTAAAATTTATTCTCTGATTTTTCACATTATTTTTACACAAAATTCATGGTATATCTTAAATTACACAATAAATATAAGTGCTTTGACATCAGAGTGGCTACATGTTATTGCTTTAACTCAATGAAATCTTAACAGTAAATCATAAAATGTTTAAGAACAGATAAAAACATGATCGACTGATTTCAATTAGTTCTGTTGTGGTTGACAAATAAGTTTCCAGAGTACACTTTATATGTTAAAGTGTGTCATTTTCCTAGTGCGTGTTAAAGCAGTGAGTCTGGAAAAGACTGAGCATCTTTCCGGTTTATGCAGGTGTTCTTTGAGTGTTTATAGAGGTGGGAGGACTGGCTGAAGCGTTTGCCACATTTTGGACAGGGATAGGGTTTTTCCCCAGTGTGGACGCGAATGTGCTTCTTACAGTCAGTCAAGTTCATGAAGGTCTTGCAGCAGATCTTGCAGGCATATTTCTTCTCCCCTTCCACCAGCAAGACATGGTCCTCAGCAGCTGCTTTCTTGCACTTGGACAGCACGTCCTCTGACGCTCTAGTAAGAGTTGGCCGATGTGCAGGGTCCCCAGCTGATCCAGAGGAAGTATCGTTGCTGGTTTCTGATCCAGGTGGTACTTTGGGGGCGATGCGACGAAATGTTGTAGCCCCAGAGCTTTTGCCAGCCTTAGGGGGTTGGACGTGGGAGGTTTCCAAGCTGACGCCTGGTCTAATACCACTCAAAAACCCTGTCAAATGGTTCTGAGTGGGCTGGAGGATGATGGTGTCACTAAAACCAGAGCTCTGAGTTGGCACAAGCTGCTGCAATGGCATAGAGGTTACAGGAAACACAAGAGAAGATGATGAATCAGATGACTGGGCAGAAGAGGCGATTGCTTCCTCTGGCATTTCACTCTGTCTATCTGCAACTTCAGGACCTGTAGCAGCATCACTGGCAGAAGCAGCGGCTGCTGCAGCGGTAGCAGCAGCTGTGAGATTGGCTAGACTGTCCTCTTCTTCCAGAGCACTCATGACGCTGTCACTACTGGGATTGAGAAAGCAGGAAAAAGCCAGCTCTGAAAGGCTGTCCAATCCTTCACCATCTACTGTGTCCTCACCAACATCTCCAGCTTCTCTCTGCGTATCTGTGTGAAGATCTGTGCACAGCTGCAATGAACCTCCATCACCCACTGCATCATGACTGGCCATTTTTTCATCAGTTAGTGGTGCATCCAAATTGTCTGTGCAGTGTTGCAGTGGAGATGGAAGAGAATTGTTAGGTAGTGTGTCCAAATCAGGGGAGTAAGAGCTTAGGTTTTCCTTTTTTACCTCAATCACTGCCAAATGTAGCTCTTCTCCTTCCTCCTCTCCCACCTTTACTTTAACCACAGAATCGCCATCTGTCTCTTCACTCTTCTTCCACTCACCTACTCCTCTTTCCTTGCTGTCTGATTGGGTTGGCAGCTGAATTTCTTCAGACTCTCCTTTGGTGGCTTTGTACTTAACTTCCTCCTCATCTCCTTGGTTTTCCCAAAGCCTGCTTATTGTCTTTAGAAAGTCTGGGGATGACAGATCTTCTCCTGCTCCCTCAGTGCTCCTGGTCACAGTAGGTGAACACTCCTTATAGATTCCTCCTGGCAACCTGCTGGTTCTCTTCCTGTCACAGTGGTTCTCCTCATGTGACTTCCTCTTTTGTCTTAAAAATGGTGCTGCACTTGGCTCACCTCTTCTCATGCCACTATCTTCATCTCCACCAGACTGACTCACCTCCACTCCCACTTCCTCTTTGTCAAGGTCCTGCTCCATAGCTGATGTGACATGTTGCTGTGAACCAGCTGCTGCCTGGGAACACAGACTTTGTTGCTGCTGCTGCACTGACCTCCAGCCTTTCGGTGCTGAGGCAGGAAAGTTTTTCCTGGATAGGTGGAGCTTGCAAGCTTTGACTACAGTGTTAAGGTGCAGGTGTGATGCTGCCAACAACACATCCATCACATTTGAAGCCCCCAATGAGAGAGTGGAGGTGTAGATCATGTCCAGCAAGGTGGAGAAGGCTTCTGGAGTCACAACCTCAGGATCTAGCTCCATCAAACTGGGACCTCCTTCTCCACCAGCTTGATTAGCTCCAGATCCCTCATCAGTGGTGTCACTGGAGCTGAGCAGAGCCCTAAAGTGGGAGCTGCAGGCTGCCAGTATGGAGCGATGAGCCTGAAAGGTCTGGCCTCCAACCACAACCACACAGTCACACAGCTGAGCATGGAGGCGCTGGTGGTTGAGTTGTTTGAAAATGTGCTGGAAGTGACCTGGAAAGTCCATCACAGCCGATGGAATTTCTTATTCACTACAAATGTGGTTATAATGGCTAATCCGTCGCGCCACTGGGACACAATAATTAACGTTATGAGAAACAGTCGCAGCTTCTTAAAACACTCAACATCTTTTAGGCTGTGCATTGCCCGGTGTGACGCATTTCACTGCCGTCTACATCAAGTGAAATGTTTCAGTGGAGCACTGACCGTTTGCTGTTGTCTGTTTTCCTGGAGATGCTCTGGAGTATGGGCGGGCCTAGACCAACAAAAACACGGAGGGATGCGGAGCAGACATGGGCTTTCCCTTCAAACAGTCAAATCATTTGTCCTGCAGCTGAAACTTACAGTTCATATTAGATTTCAGATATCTTTATGGCAATAATATTACTGCCTGAAAGCTCAAAAAGCCGCCCGCCTTTAGCGTCCATTGTTTTGAAGTCTGTCACTTACGAAGTGTCGGTTAAACAACAGTGCCCTCACATGGTTATCTTTGGGAATTGCAACCACGATTTTAGAGCTTTGTAATTTTCCTGAGATTTACACACAAACAAATCACTAAAACGGCAAACCAGACGCAGAATAGGGGATAAAAAATACAAGATTAAAATGTCAAATATGCCAGTCTCTTAAGTGTATATTAAAGCGTTATTATTAGTCAGGACAAACAAATTAAGCAAATCTGAGAAAACTGTAATAAATGTATGAATAATAAAACTGAATGTTAATCAACTTTAAAAAAAGTTCAAATAAAAATTATATTGCACAATTTGACCATCAAATGATGACTGTAAAAGACTGAGGGCTGGTTTCAGAGACAGAGTTTAAGCCTAGTCCCGACTTAAGACCTAACTCAAAGTCACTTGCAAAGACTTGGCTTAAATAAGCTTATTCAGCATAAATCTAAGACTATGTTGATTTTTAAACTAATCGTTCAAAGGGGAAGGTTTAACTTCTACTTAGAGGTGTTTCTGGGAGTAATGACTATCTTAATGAAGATCAGTATATACCCTGAAGGCCTGCCAGCAGAAGACTACTTGTGGACAGAAGGAATCCACTGACTTATTTTGATTAAATAACTTTTCGAGACTACTTTTGTATGTACAACGGAAACGCTTTAGAGCTAATCTCTGCTTGAGCAATGACCAACATGGACCTGCACTCAGATATGTTTTCACAATGCAGTCTTTCAGTAAAATAAGCAGCATTCAGATATTGAAGGTATTGTTTGTTTTCTATTTGATTGTATGTGTTATGTACAATATAAACACTGCAGGACTGAAGAGTTAAACAAGGCTTATTTTAAATGTAGTAACTGAAACAGACTCATGAATATTTAAAGAAAAAATATTTTTGCAATAAGATTGTAGATTGTAGAAGATTGTAATACAATTATCTAATTAGTATTTCTTTTCTGCATCATAGTTCCAACTTCATATTTAATGCAGCTTACGTTTTTTTAATTTCATGTTCTTCTTTCAGATATTTAAATGTTTGCTCATCAAAATATTTTGGGGAACTTAGTATGGTGTTCATCTTTTTGTGTCTCTGCCAGGAGGTGATAGCGATGCTGTTGCAGGAATGGAGGCATTACTTTGGGCTGCGTTTTGTTTTTTCCCTCTGAGAAAAACCTGCATTGTTAGATGTACAAATAACTCACTTACTAAAATGAACAGAAATAATTGTTCTAATAATAAGTACCATAATTTAATTTAAAAATGTTTTAGAAAGGATTTTTTTGTATAATTAACCTATGCTGAGTTTTTATTTGCACTGTGTAAATATGATCATCAGGGAAACCATAGGGAAGCTGCTGTTTTTTTATTATTCCAGACAGGAAGTCAGTTCATCAGTCTTGTCTTGAGGTGACTCACTACCAGTGTTAAAACTCGCTTCTGATTTCTGCCTTTTATTCTTTTTAATGCCAGTTTCAGATTCTTCCATAAAGTCTGCAAAGGCAGATAATATAATGGAAATTATGTGATAGCGTATATGAGAAGTGTGGAACGTTATTTGTGTTATATTCACTGCAAATTCCCAACTTGTTTTTCTCCTCAGTTGCTGTTTTATGATTTTAAATAATTACATAGTTTGGCACAAGTTGATTAAATAACATCTTTTCATTTGAACTTATTTTATTTTCAAATTCACACCAGTAGATGGTGTTTTTGACTCCATTCTGGGTTTTTATTATCTCGAGGTTTACTTAGCTTATTCCAGGACTTCATAGTCTGAGACAAAATATAACAAGCTTAAACTTAGATTAGGAAAGCAATTTAAATATACTGGCTTAACTAGTACAGATTAGGCCTAGTCTAGAAAACTGACTCAAGATACATTACAAGTAAGACTAGGCCAGGAATTATCCACGTCGATGTAAAAGATACAAAATCAGATACAAAAGCAAGTAAATGAGAAAATATTAACATCCAATGGGGATTATATAAAATGCATCTGAAAGTTGTTTAGTCTGGGAAACAAAAGAACCACAAAGCATAACTCCATGGCTTTGAGTTATTCATTTCTTACTCCTTAGAAGAGAACACACATCTGTGACTCCAACCGTGTTCAAAACCTGCCCATGTTTATGCAGCACTACCAGTAAAAATCTTTTACCAGCATTGATCAAAATGAGTATAATAGATTTAAGCAGTCTTCACTGGAACTAAAATAGTGAAACTAAACGATTCTTTGTTTAAATAACTACTAGTGAGTAATGTGCAAGTGGGAATCAAAATGTCCTCAACTTTCTTTTCTACTGACCATTTTTCACTGCTTTATCATTTTAATATTGGATCTGTTGCAGCCAAACTGTCATGACAAAATAACTGAAATTCATGCAAAGCTTCTCCTAAACTGCAAAAGCTGAACATCCTAACTAATTAACAAACAAAACCAACATTGTTCCATTTATTGACAACCTCATTTATGGTGACAAACTCACTCTAATACAAATTCAGCATTTAACTGATGTTATACAATGGTATTTTTAGGCAGAAAAAAGTATACAACATAAAAAAAAAAAAACGGATAACAGCTGGGATGTCTGGTGCTGTGATGGACAAGCACTGGTCATTTTCCACAGTGATGCTGTAACAGTTCAAGATGACTGCATGTGGAGATCCTCACTGTTGCTGATGCAGGAGACTCTCAAAGAGGATGGAGGTAAGGACCATGGTGGAGCTGCTCTGCTCATATGCTGTCCAGCTTCTTTAACACATATGGGGCTGTGAAGACAGAAAGCGTGTTAATGTAATACCAGGCAAGGAGTTGAAGCAGCTTGCTCTTGTATCTGTTGCTCCCTGCTTCTTGGTGTCTAAGAGTTGCAAAGATTTTTATTCTTTATGGAAATGGGATTGGTAGCCAGCGTTGCCCAGCTCAACAACAAAAAAAGAAAACAAGACTTTTACTTTTCATTGAGTCTAATAAAATTTAATTTTCCACTTTTTCTTTAGTAAATTGAAATGCTTTGACATTCCTTTTTCTGAAAACATTTAACATTTTTTATTTAATGCTTTTGTGTTTTGCACATCAAACCCAACCTTTTAGCTAGGTTTATTCTACCACACTTGCTCCAAAATAATTTAAAGCATAAAAGGCAACTTTCGTAATTAAAGTGGTAAATTTGAGAGGTTTCGAGGTTATTTATACATATTTAAATATTTAATATTCTGTAGCTAATGGCTTACGTTTGGAATTCGAGCTTTCTTTATTGCCCGATTATTACATACAATAGGTGACCAAACAACATTAATCAGGAACTGTGATAGCCTTCTAGAGCTTATTAGAAGTAGCTAGTTGTCAATGTCATCTGTGTGGACTCACTGGCTCTAAGCAGAGCGACGTAAATAAGAAAGTTTCGTAAAGATGAGATGACATCTTGTCGCATTTTCTTCTTCATCTCCTCTGGATCCATTTTAGGTCCGAGTCCTTCCAATTTGAACATTTTTAACTGTGGTTTCGCTCCGTTGTGTTGCTTGTTGAAAATTCACCGTCTGTAGTACTGCGTTGGTCGCATGGATAGCACCAAACCGGAAATATTTCAGAGCGGAAGTTACGATAGGACGGCTATCGTCGTGGGACAAGCTGTATAAAAGCGCGTAAAAAAAAAAGAAAAAAGTTGGTAGAATTATGCCACTATGATTTTGTCTAAATTAACCAATTTGGTCTTTTAAACATTTTAATTTTAACCTTAGCCGTTTAATCCATTAATAAACTCAGGCTGCCAAGAAAATAAGTCAATTAAACCACAAAAATAGTCTGATGTAGCTAACAATTAAAAGTAAGTTCTTGAAGATACCTAGATGCCTGGGGTAATATGACACATTAAAATAAGAGTTATTTATATAAATAAAAAAATAAAATAAATAGATATCAAATTATTATAAACAGGCATATTTAAATTGTTTAAATTCAATTATATCTAAATGTTCTAATTATTAAGAAAACTGGTCATTATTGAATGATTTAACAGAATAAAAATACATTTTTAAAATAACAGGCAAACAGGCTTCGAAATAAAATTGAGGTTTATCATTGAAACATTTTCCACTTCTTTGTCAACGTGTTCATAAAAAATTATCATATGAGAAATTATTATTTTTTATTATTATTTTCTGTAAGTAATTGACCTTGCAGAGGAGGGGTCCTCCTGGCAGACAGTGATGGAGGCAGGGAGGATAGAAAGAGTAGACGAACAGAGGGAGGGGGTGGGTTGTTTCTGAGCTCAGGGCCGCGGATTAGAGCAGAGAGCAGCCCCAGCACGATGACAGCGTCCAGCATATAGCCAACGCCACCATCATCATCTGGCTCAGGCGGACGCCACGGCTCTCACAGAAACAAATATCCCCCTGGAATCCTCCGCATCACTGATCTTTTGGGGGATAAGCCCCCCCAGACACCCGGTCCGTCTTTCTGTCTCCTCCTCAGACCACGAGGTGAGTCTTGTCGTTATTTCCCGGTGTATTGTCTGATGTAGGAGCGCCCGACTGTAAACGGACGCGCCGGCACCTTCCATACCACCTTAACGTTTGTTTTTAATGCTTATCACATCGAAATGAACGTTTTAACTTATGGTCATTTTCACCCCGCCTGTGGGCTGCACCCGGGTCATCGTGTGAGGGTGATGGTGGAGAGATTTAAATCCGATTAAGATTATAAAGGAAGCAACAAAAGACTGACCATTTATTTTTCTTTGTTTGGCGTCCTGATGGACATGGCTGTGGTCAATAATCAAATTTATTATTTGGTCACAGTAGGGAGAATTATTGATTATTTTAAGGGAATTTATAAAGTATTTTTGAATGCAGACATGGTCGATGTGTTACTTTACCCAGACTCTGTTAATTAGGTAACATACGATCTTTAAATAAGAGAGAATTATAATTAGAAATTCAACCGAACACAACTTGGTTTAAATCACTATATTCGTTAACACGTGTGGTGCAGCCGGGTTGGAAATCACGCTGCGCAGTGAAATCACCATCACTGCTACAGATTGGTAAAGCACTGACTAAATCCTGGCGGATCAAGGGAAGCCAGAACTCGGGCTAGTAAAACACGCTCATTGTGAATGGGCGTAGGCGAAGTGCAGCCAACCCGGGACAATCGTCTCCTCCTTTTTTTTTCCTTTGCGCATATTCTTTGGACAGCCGATAGCCTCTTTCACTGCTCTTACGTGCCGTGCCCGGCATGACAAGCGCAACACAACTAGACCGGAACAATGCGTTTTGCTGTTCTGGGGCCTTCATTTAATGCATGACATGATACAATATGACCGCTCATAGCGGTTCAGACGCGTGTGATACCTACAGCGCAGCCCATCACCGTGCGTGCACATCGATGCTATTTAAAAGCATCATGTGCTCACATGCAATTTTGGAGCTGCCATATTTTAAAAAAGCTGGGGATGCTCCGTGTTGTGCTTTGGCTCTTGTGTCCACGAGTGTGTGCGCGTGTGCAGGCTGCGTGCTGGGCAGCTTTACCACCGCTGCAGGCATTGTGCTATGACTCAGGAATGTGTGTTACAACATGTGATGGGAGTTGCTCCGAGGCCTTTCTGCCAAAGAAAAATCACGACTGACAGAACTTGTACATCAGGACAGACTAGATGGCTGCATGGCAGCATTAGCCTCGACCTGCTCTGCTGACTGCTCCTCTGCCCCACTTAGCTACAGCAGCCAGCCATCCTCTCCCCACCCCTTCATCTTTAGTCTCAGATCTGTGTCTGCAGACCAGGCTGTGATGCCCAGCTGGTGGGCCAACCTAATATTTCAAATTTTATCGACAGATCAAAAAATCATAGTCAATAATATTGCTGCTTCTATTAGAAGATGCTGATTGATCAAATCAATTAAATTTATTAATACATCAGGGGCTGAATCAGTAAATTGATGTGGTAACTGGAATTCAACTGGGAAGTGTTTTACCCTCAGATTGTACCAGTATCCAACAAAGTTCTGACCTCATTAATGTGACAGCTTCTGTGACAGGGTAATTGACTGGTAGTGGTTCCATTATGTAGGCCATGTTCCTTTATAACTGAAGAGCATAAACATCTTCAGAATGAAAAGCTTTTATCGCACCAAAAAGCTAAGCTTATAACACGGATTTGTCATCTTTGTTTTTTTGCTGTGATATAGAATATTAAAGTCATGCTGTATCCATATTATTCCAGAGCCCAGAGGATTATTACAGCTCCTAACAAACTCACTACCCTCAAATTAGTTTTGCTTAAAGATAAGGCTTTATTGTGGAGTTTTTGAAGGATCAGACGTTCCACACTTGTACCATTCAAAGGCTTTCCTCAGACATCAAGATCTTTTTCTCATTGTCGGTCTGTCTGTATGTGTCTGTCATGAACAATGAGAACCGTTGACAGAGATTTGTAGTGTAACACAGCACACTAAAAGACCTATTATTTAATAGTTCACTGGGGTACTGGGGCCTTGCCAGGCCATTAATGAAAAGGAGAAATGAAATGAGCGCTACATGGCGAGCCCTGCCTTCATAATGCTAATGGAATGAGCTGACAGTCTGAGTAAAGAACAGAAGATGTGATTATGTGTGGAAGGTAACAGGAAAATATCCAGGAAATACAAAATGCACCCTTACTTAATGATAATTAAAAATGAATGATCCATTTTGAGTTTGTTATATACACAAGATTCACACATTGACACTGAAAATACATCACCTTTTGTTAGAGAACAATGTCTTAGAATAACTAAATTAACTTAAGTCACTGCAAGATTTTTTCTCGAAAAACCTGGTGATGTAGGCCTAAATGACACAAATAATATCAGCTAACTTTAACTTGATGAAAAGCATACTTGTTTTTTAATTATACATCTATTTCGATGAGAAATAACCAGTAATAAAATCCAAACATATAAATTCCTTTACACTGACTGATTCTTTTGTGCTCTTCTCATTGTTGAATTGATGAAATCTGAAGCTGTTCAGCTGCCTTGCATAAACTTAAATCTCCTTCACCTCAAGTGATTCACATATCCACACAAACTTGAGCCAAGTGTGCTGCTTTTGGACTCTGTGTTCCCAGAAGTCCGTTGTCCAACATTATTGGCAGCCACTGTGAGCTTAAATGAAATGTTGAATTGCTGAACCAACCCCTGCTGCTGCTGCTGCTACCCTGCACCTCATGTAGTGCAGCTGTATCCGGCGTCTCATATTCAACTGCGAATGAGAATATGTGGGCTTTTTTTTTTCATCTTTATGTTATTTGTGAAGTCTAAAAGCCTGGAGTCTATTGCACTTGTGGGGACTAACAGATTTGGGGTGATAGAAATGCTGGACCCTTCATGTTTATGTCAGGCCGTGATTTAGGGTTGGGCGTTCATTGGTAAGTGGTAAAGACAAGGTTAGCGGTAACAGGGCTATGTTGTTGCGGAGGCCACACTTAGATAGTAAAATATGGGTGGGACTAAATGTCGATAGCAACTTGGTTGCGGAGTGAGCAAGGAAGACTTTGCAACTGTGCAATGCTCCACTTACTATTAACACCTATATGTTGTGTGTACATCTGAGTGTCATTACATTAAACGAGTGGTGAGAGTAAGGATCACTAAGCAACAAGAATTTCTATTTATTCTGGATCAATCCCACCTGTCAGTCATAATGTCATATCAGTTTGCATAGGTTATGTATAGAATATGGATCCTGGCATCTTTCTTCCTGTTTCATGCCTTCCTGCTACTTCCCAAGATCCTGTCCGTGCAGGGTGGTTTGACCTGTGGTGGCCCTATCTGGCGCTGCAGTGCTAATTGGACTTCTGAAGTGTTTTCTGTTCAGCTGGCTGCACAGGAACTGCGCATTCAGGAGCACCTCACAACCCCCTGAGGAGAGAGAAGAACTCTACGAAGTGCATGTGGGCTCATAAAGGGTTGAATAACTGACTGTTTTGCCAGAGAAAGAGGAACATTGTGTGAGAAAAAGAGCAGTGAGCGAACAGGACTTGGAATCAGAGAGTTTAAGACAAAGCTTTTCTTCCATACAGCACTTTTGGTCAGTATTCTCCAAGTAAAGGTGCTGGGGTGGGAGGATGAAGACAGAAAAGGAGAGTGACTGTAACGCGTGTTAATGAGTGCTATCTGTGGTGAGTTAGGGACTAGAGGACCCGGCAGTGGAGGACATCTACAATTTACTATTGATTTCAATATGAAGCAGACTCATCATCAGCTTTCAGATACACAGGTTCTGCTGTGTCAGGTTTAAAACTGACAGTGCTGTAACACCATGAGAAAACATAAACAATTTCTTCATTTACAGCAAGAAAAAAACAGCTTTTCTCATTTTATTATACATTTATTTATCAGCTGTTGACATATTTAGTCTGCTGCTTGGCTTTGTTGTTGATGTTGAGAAATGCTTCATTGACTACCTTTTCCCGACTCCTTCTTCACCTCCCACAATGGTCACTTTTGTTCTTTTCTTTTGTTTCCTACAGCTTCACGCTATCATTTTTTTTTTTTTGCTTCTGCCCTCTTCACCCTCTTTAAAATTCTCCCCTTTTCTTCCCCCTTCAATATCCTGTCCTTTCTCTCTTTTCTTTGCCTTGACCAATTCTCTTTTCTGTATTTCTGGTCCTTTCTCTCAGCTCCCTTTACAGCCCCCCTCCTTCCCACCGCTGCAAACCCCACACATCTCTCCTGATTCTTTCTCCTCCTGTGCTCTGCTACTTTTCTTGCCCGTGTTGGCAAAGTGGCAGAAGGAGGCGGCTGGAGGCTGAGCTAGCTGCATTAGCCCCATGCATTATTCATGTGGCCTTCAGTCTGTGCAGGACTTGGTCTTATGCTGGCTTTTCTAGTGGGACACAAGCTCTGTGAAAGAGCTCTGTGTGCAGGACACAGGGCCTGATGGAGGAGCTGCACTGATGGGACTATCATTTCCTTGATTTCTGCTCGCTGTTGCACATGAAAGCCCTTAAGGAGGGAGAGTTTACTTCACAGATCAACATTAAAAAGCAAAATGAGGTGGTTTCCTTACACGAGATCAAGAATGTTTATTTAGTGTCTGTTCTAATTCAGCCGTCATGCTTTTCATAACAAAACCCAAGTTTGTTTTTTCTCCCTAAACTAGAGGTTGGCTAAGGTTTCAGCTATATCTGCTCTGATGCTTATATGAAAGACTTGCTCTCTTTTTTACCATCGGCCAAGGTCTCTGTCTGCCTGGCAGCACTTCTGTCTCAGCCACACCAAGATTCATAGTGTGTCCTCTTTGCTTTTAGAGTGCACCCAGTTAGAACTTTTAACTGAACTGGTCTGTATGAAATTTTAATATAGACAACCAGACGGAGATGGAGTGCCTTGTCTTCTCAGCCTCCTGTGCTTTTGAAGCTGTGGAGGAGTAGAGAAAGACTGTGGGTGAGAGGGAGGGAAAGAAAGCCTTTGGGATCAGAGGAGGGGCCTCTTGGAAAACCACATCTACATAGCTGCTTTGGGCTCACATCTGCTTTGCTTTACATACTTGCATTTTCACACTGAAAATAACTCAACAACTGGAGTGTAGCTGTGTTACTTATAAATATGTTGAAAATTCAAGTCAGATACAGATGATACCACTTAATCAGACGTCGCCTCATTCTAATTATAAACTGTGGATGTGCCCTCTGTTTATAGGTCTTGACAGGTCTCACTAACAGCCTTGTTCCGCTCGGCACAGGTGGCCGCGGCAGATTGGGATTGGTCCCTGATGATTGCAAGGACCCCTCTCCACCTCTTTCCAGCCAATCCTGGAGGGGTTACTGAGCTGATGTCTCAGAGGACAAGGGGGTGTATGTGTTCTTGAGTCCTAAAGAGGCAAGCTACACCTCGGTGAGTCACGCTTTCACAGCTCTAAGTTCAAAAGTGGTTACTTGCGCTGCCTGCTTGAATTGTGTGGACAGGCTTGGAGCACCCTAAAGTGTGGGTCTGTATTGAGGTTCAGAAGTCTGCTAGACATTAAATAGTCTCGGTTAGGTTTTTCATTTGCAGCCATGCAACCACAAACACACACTTGGCATACTTTTTCAACTGCACCTGTTTATCTATATCCTATTCACATAAGAAATGGCTGGTTGCTGCTTATTCCCATAGGGACGGTCATCTGAGACGAGTGCCTGACTCTGCAAGGACAGCAAAGGTTAGAGAGCAGGATGAAGAAAACGAAAGAGAGAACAGATAAAGAAGGAGGGTGGCAGCAAAAATCACCTTCTGATTCTGCAGTGATTGCTGCTTTTGAGTACAACACAAACACATCTACAAATCCACACACCTGCAAGCAGTCTACACCATTACTCCTGCCATCTGCATTAAAAGCCACAACATGCTTTATGACCCACTGTGTACAGAGCAAATGGCAGATTTTGTTCTTGGTTGATCGAAAAGGGCACGTGTCAGTAATAGTACTCAGTTACTCACAGGCAGCTGTCAACTCTCCAGCTTCACTTAGCCATCCTCATCCACATAAATCTGCCTCAATCCGGATAAGAGGGAGGTGCTAAAGTGACACCCTGACCAGTGCAGGTCTGTGCAGTACGAAGGCTTCTAATCCTCTTAAAGGACAGAATTACACTGCACGCATTACTACTGCTGAGGGAGGCTAGTCAGCACTGGCCTACAACCAGCCATCACTTCTACAGAGATGAACCGATACCCTGCTGTTTGTGTTTGAATGCAGTTTTCACTTCTGGCAGCTAAGCTTGGCATATGTTATTGATTGCAATGCAATGTATGCTGTTTCCACATAACTTAGAAGTTATTGTGCAGTAATTGGACAAAAACAACTCTGCCTTCCTCATTTACTGGATGCTGTGAACAGGTGTGGCAGATGACCAGAAAAATTTTGTGGCTCTTTAACAAACGTCTTGGCTTGCGAAAGTTGGCTCCATATATAAAAGAGCTGATCAAACTAAACTGTTGGCCAGGTTTCCTGTTGATCATTAGGTTTCAGGAGCACATCCATCATTGTTAGCCATCGATCAGGTCTGGGTTGCAACTCTTCTCATCCTTGCCAAAGTTGCGCTGCCTTTTTTCCACTCATGGAGTAAATGGATGTAGTGCAGCTGTGAGCAGCACATGAGGTACATCATGAGACAATGTCAAAACAATATCTGCAGCAAATAAAAAACCAGCAGAATAATACAAAGCCATCTTATAAGTCACAAATCAGATTCAGCATCTGCAAGTTTTGCAGCTATACATCTTATGCAAAATAAGAACATGTGGTCTTTTCTGCTAAACCTCAGAAAAAAAAGATTATTTTGAATTATCAGGGGCTTGGCAATCCTCTCCCTTTGCAGTGTCTTGATTGGCTTAGAGAAACAAAACACAGTTGAGGGGAGTGTTGACTTTTGGTTCTGATTCAGTGCTGACCAGCTTTAGCTCCCTGAGGGCCAACTGAGCCCTCCATCGTTCATTATGTCCCCACCACTCCCCTCTTTAAAGGGCAAGCTAAGCAGAAAATGCACAGCTGTGGAGCTGTGGCGAACGTGCAGATTGTGGCACATTTATGTGGAACTCTTTGTGAATCCTGTTTTTGTGCGACGGTGCAGTTGTTGTTGTTGTGGAGAGTCGGTTCATTTAAGCCTGTGCTGTTGCTCATGATGTATAAGCTCCACCCCTTTCCCTCCCAGCCTTTCTTGTTTTCTGTTCACATATCTGATTATTCATCGCATACAAGGAAGGCAACATGTGCGGCATATAAAACAGAGCAGGCTGCTTGCAAATTTAACTGGAACACAGTTCTGGCAATGATTACCCAGTCCAAAAAGACAACTAAACTAGAAGCACTTTCTAATTTATCTGATCCTTCCAAATCCTTTCATCTCCATCCCACATGTGTTTTGCTTCTTTGCAGTGATGTCTGCAACTCACATCCTTCTCTTTCTTTGTTTACTTCAGATAAAATGGAGGAGAAGGAGCGATGTAGGAGCAGGTCTCCAGCCCGGCGGGCCAGCCGGGTGCAGCAGGTGGTGGGAACAATAATACGACGCACCCGAGAGTCTCTGAGCAGGTACAGACTTTTAAAAGTTCAGAAACGTGCCCAGAAAACAAAAAAAATAAATAATAGTTGAGATCAGGGGGACAACATATTCGATGGGACTGCAGGCAGGTAAACAAATAAAAGGGGAATTTTGATGTGGAAAGCAAAATGATTTGGGAGTTAAAAAATAAGATGTGGCATCACTCAGAGAAAGAGGAGAAGGCATTTACAACTACACCAAAAACTACAAATATAGCTTTTACACTTAAAACAACTTCATTCACTTCCAGGCATGTGGCCAGATTCTTTTGTGATGAAGAAGATGTGGTTTTTTTCACAGTTTACGAGGACAAGCACTTTTTCTCTGCTAGAAATTACCATAAAAAGGAGGGAAAATAACTGAAAACTGAGACAAGAAATGAAGAAATAAGTTAATTGCTTAACCTGGCATGAACACACAGTTATGCTTTTGTGTTTCCTTACAAGGAGACAAAACACACACAGCTGAGTAGATACTCAAACCCTGACTGTCCCTCTCTCACACTCAAACACACCCCACAGGGAACCACAAATATGCATTCAAAAGCCTCCTCATCCTCTTGTTATTGTGGTTTCTCATTCTCAGCAAAGGGCGCAATGCAGAGGAAGCTCAGTAAAGGGCGCAATGCTAGTTCTTCTTGGGAAAGGTCTCACTGTGTTGTGGCCAGCTGTCCATGATAACAGGCCTCAGGGAGTGGATGCCACTGTAGATTTTAAATGCAGCATGTACAGAAAATGTACATTTCCTTTTGTTGGAATGTGAACTCTGTTCCGTTGTGATGATTTACTGATTGCTGCAGGCAAGCTCTTCTAAGGGCCTGCTGCATGTGTTTTTTTCTTCTTTTTTTCCCCCAAAATATATATTTTTTAGCTTTGAAGCCAAGATGTGCAAGTTACAAATGCTAACAAGCTAGATTGTTCCGCTCCTCTGTAGCCCTGAGAAAAAAAGGACAACCGAGCATCAATTTACAAAAATAAATGCAAATTTTCCTTTTAATTAATCAAAAAACAAGAGAGTTTTCAACTTCACTTCCATCATAAATGAGTTAAAAATCTATGGTAGAGTTTTATATTGCATTTGTGGATGCATCAATGAGTCACATTCTTGGACAGTGGTTTTCAGAAATGTTCTTGAGTCCATTGAGTCATACTTGCACAGAAGAAGGCTGTTTGCTCTTAATGCAGTATTGCTTCAAGGCTTGGAGATCACAATCATTCAGCATTGGTTTTCTGTCCCGTCCCCTGTACACAGACACTTCTCTGAATTCACTGAAATCAAAAATATTTATGAATTGTAGCAGATCAAATTCCTGAGCTCTTGGCAGTGAAAAAAATGTTAATCTTCATTGGTTGAACTGTTTATCTGAATAGTCTTTAATAGTGAAAATGCTACCCCAAATTTTCAGCCATGATAGGGAAGAAATGTTTAATATATGGTAGCGTCGACAGCCAGTAACCTTTCTTTCTTTCTTTCTTTCTTTCTTTCTTTCTTTCTTTCTTTCTTTCTTTCTTTCTTTCTTTCTTTCTTTCT
>JBAMHW010000007.1:23699182-23728852 GCA_037177495.1 Rhadinocentrus ornatus | reverse complement strand
CTTTCTTTCTTTCTTTCTTTCTTTCTTTCTTTCTTTCTTTCTTTCTTTCTTTCTTTCTTTCTTTCTTTCTTACTTATCTTATGTAAAACAGCCTAAGAACACATTAATATACTCATTGACTCCACTGTAAACATAACTTATTGGGAATGGAGGGGGTTTATCTTCACACAAATATTTTAAAGAATGTTGTTGGCTTTAAGGTCAGCGCTGTATGTTGCAATTTTGACAAAAAGGAATCCTGCTGTGCACCAAAATGAAATCTTTCTTTTGCTCATACAGTTAAAAAGGCCGCTCCCCTGCGCATCACCAACATACTTATTTATTTATTTTTTGTATAATCCTACTAAAAACATGTAAACTAGGAAATGTAGACTGAGAATCTTGTGATGGGTTATGTGAAATCTTGAAGTCCATTTTAAACATTATTTCATATTTTATAAAAAAAATTACTAAAAAATGTAATTAATATTATATAGTTCAACACCACATACAAGTGACTGACTTTCTTCCTTGTCTAAAGAATTTATAACATTTCAGATCAATAAAACCTCCATTTTAAAGACAAAAAAATAATGTCTCTTGATAAGTAATACAGTCTCCAGTTAAATGAACTGTCAACCTCTTCGACCTCCTCAGAGAGCGGTTGCTAGGCGATGGGAGGTCACAGCGCTCCAACAGTCTGTCCAATCAGAACTTCCAAGCCAAGCTGACACTGCAGATCACCAAAGACCCAGTCCTGGACAGCAGCACTGGACATGGCTTCACCCTCACCACAAACGCACCCCTGCTGGTCAGGGACATCGCCACAGGTAGTGTGTGTCGGTTTTGGTTTGTTTTTCTGTGTGTTTAACTATGTGGATGAGTGCACTTATGCTTCCTCTCCAAATGGCCACCTGGTTTATGCGACCATTCCCTGCCAGTAGCAAGTCCAGTTCATACACAACCTTTTTTTGTCACGAACACACACACACTCTCCTGGCATTCGTCCTGCAAGGCACTGTGCCAGAGAGGCTAGAGAAACAACAGAGCCACCTGCTCATCCTTTCTAAATTCAATCACTTTTCATTTAGGCAACTTTGATAGGGGGGATTTGGCGAGTGAGACAGGAAGATGCTAATCCATTACTTTCATGTCAGTCCTGTAAAATAAGCTGATAATAGCCCTGAGGAGAGTCCCACCTTGCCACCCTTGCTGTAATTCGCTTTCTGCTGCCAGAAAAGGAGTAAAAGTGAGAAAGAGAATTGATAACAAAGGACTACATCTAACAGAGAGAGATGTCAGCAGGAGGACCTAGTGTGGAACAGACAACTGCTTGAGTGCAAATATGGCCAAAGAGAGGGAAATATTGAGTGTGAAAGTGTGCAGGCATAGACCAAGGGTGAGCGAAGCCTTTGTGTTGGGAGGACAAAGAGAGGAGGTAAGTTAGAGAAGGAGGATAAAACAAGAGGAAAGGATGAGATTTTAGGAAGCAACACAAAGATCAGGATATTGGCAGCGCTATCACGAAAGCTTGACAGGAGGGTCGGGTGAGGTATTGTGTGTTTGTGTATGTGTAAAGGCCTGCAGAGCAACAAAGCATGGCATCAGTGGCTCAAAAATCAGGGGCAGGCAGGGCTTTGCCAGGCAGACCAGCAGGGTGTGTGAAAATATGCGTGCACATGCCTATGTGTTTACGCACTCATACACTTGGTTGGTTTGCGTGTGTATATTACAGAGTAAGCTGAAACTGCTGCGCCTCCATCAGTCGCGTTCTCTTGCCTGAAGACAAATGAGTATAAATAACCAGAGAAAGCAGAGCAGAGCTGGAAGGGACCCAGTGTAACTGTAACCCCTCACATCCTGGAGAGCTCAGCTGAACACTGTTGAGTCAGCCATGTTGAACTGTGTGTATGTGGGAGGCTGCCTACATCTGTGTGTGTGTCTCTATTTGTTGCCACGTGTGCAGCCAGGTTTTTGTTTTATGCTGGTGCTCACTCTTTTTATTGTGCGACTTTGTGTGTGTTTGTGTGTTTTTAGGAAGCCCTGCAGACGGGATACTTTTCCCAGGAGACCAGGTGCTGCAGATCAATGATGCAGTGCTGGAGGATATGAGTGCCGAACAGGTGGAAAATGTCTTGAGGTAAAGATATTCTAACTACTGTGCATCTATATAAAATATGCTGTGCCACCTATCTCCTTCTGGGGCCGGTGCATCTGGTCTTTCCACTGACTTAACATACCATTATCATTGTATATTTGTGTGTAAAAGCATTTGCAAGTTACAGGGTACATGCAAAGGTCAGAGGATTGTGCGCTTACCTGACAGCTGGACAAAAAGAAACGGAAACTTTGGTCTCAGTGTGTGTTTCTTTTCTCAATGCAGGGACTTGGATGATTGCATCAATGTGACGATCCTGCGGCACATGACAGTGAGTACAAAGAGGACATTGACGGCTTGGCCTCAGCACAAATACACAGTCACGTAAAGTCAATACACCATCATTTATCTGAATATAAGCTGCTTGTTTCCAAGCATGTGACTCTGAGTTTGCAACTCCTGCCAGGAGTAACTGGCTTCGGGTTGATTCAAACTGCATCATGATGTGTTGACTGTATGTTTATCGACCATCTATGTACACCTGAACCTCAACCTTTGCTGATTTCAGATTTAATTGTGTTATTGTTTTGTGCTTGACAAGCATGTTTTAGCATTTGTGCTCATGTATGTGTGTTGCAGAATCCCAAGTCATCCATTATGTCAGCAGAGAAGAGAGCTCGTCTGAGGAGTAATCCAGTTAAAGTGCGCTTTGCAGAGGAGGTGGTGGTCAATGGGCACACTCAGGTGAGAAAAAAAATTCACTTATTAAAACCTCTTCTGGATCCTTATTCTTTTTACTATCTTTTGATTTAGTGTTTTCTACCCCGCAGACTGCCTTTTCCTATTTTATCTTTTTTAATTTAATATTGACCCTGCTTGACCACATTGTTTCCTTTTGTCTACTAGGGAAACTCTCTTCTCTTTCTACCCAATGTTCTAAAAGTCTATTTAGAAAATGGGCAGACTAAGGCCTTCAAGTTTGACAATACCACCACTGTCAAGGTATGAATATTTGGACAATGTCTCAGTCTGAGGGATCTAATGAAAGATCAAAATGTCAACTGTTACTCATTCATGACTGCAAATTTTACAGAATAACAGAATGACTGGATGATGAATATTGTAGCTCAGAGATGACTCATGAATCCACATTACTCATGAAAGCCAGTGAAAAATACCCTACCAGTGGTTTTCTTCTGCACTACCAAGACATAAAAGGCATTATTTACACCTCTTTCTGTAAAGTCCTCTGAGTCAACTTTGTTGTGATATAGGGCTATACAAATAAACTTGATTTGACATGAAGAAAATCTTCAATCAGTTGATTTTTATAACCTAAGACTTTTTCACATCCTTCACAACAGGTCAACCTAATTCACAGTTTAGCAAAACAACACAACCCAAGTTCAAAGACTTCAACAGCAAGCTGCTCTGAACAATCACAGCTGCTCTGAATAAGTCTGCAGCCTGCTTAAATAGTGGAGATCCAGGTGGAGCCAATCACAGGCGGTTGATTACACAGTTAGCCAATCACAAAAGGGAAATGGCACAGCCAGGTACTTGCTGAGGGATTCCTGACAGCTGGCCAATCACCTGGTTGCAACCATACACAGTAATTTAAATACATTCACAAAAGCCATGGCCTGGGCCTGTAAGACTATTACAACATTACAACAGCTTTTGTATTTCAGCTTATATTCCCAGCTAACGGGAAGCTGATGAGGGGAGTCAGATTTGTCCATCTTACATCAGCAGACTGGGATGAAACATGCTTGTTTAAGTCTAAACTGTTGTTTTTTCTTCATTCCAGGATATTGTTTTGACCCTGAAGGATAAACTGTCCATCAGGGCCATTGAGTACTTTGCCTTGGTATTAGAGCAACAGTATAGCATCACTAAACTACTACTACTGCATGAAGATGAGCTCATACAAAAGGTGAAGGAAGCACACAAAAAAATGCACACTATTGGGCATACTGAGAAGAAAGATTACTCTAATTAAGATTTAATGTGTAGCATTTAAATAATTAGTCTTTTTTTCTTTTCCACCAGGTGGTGCAGAAAAAAGACTCACATGACTACAGATGTCTGTTCAGGGTTTGTTTCATCCCAAAAGACCCCGTGGATCTGCTGCAGGATGACCCCTCAGCCTTTGAATACCTCTTTTTACAGGTCAGATAATCTTATCAGCAGCACTACTTTTTCTTTCTCTTACTCCCTGTCCATCTTAGAGACTCCTGCAGCTCCTGTGGCTGTTTAGCAGTTACAGGTGACAACAAAAAGGACAAAAAAAGAAACATACAGTAAAAAACTGTATGTAGTGTGCTCACATATTGAATGATAAATTTTGATCCTTCGACTTGATTCAAGAAGCACAAAGAACAGCACTTGAATCACAGCTGAAATGATGTGTCCGTTACTGTGTAGTTGCTTCTGTCTCTGTTTGGTAAGTTCAACACTGCTCTCATCTGATATACTGTAACCATCTTCACGTTTTGTTCGCCTTTAAGAAAATAATAAATGTGAACATCTTCTATTTATACCAGTCAACCACTGTGATGAAGTTCAGTCTTAAAAAAAAAAAAAGCATACAAAGCCACACACAGTGTGTGAATACTTTCATGGCACAATAAAGCAATGGGAGTGCCACTTATGTCATGCTGATTTATTGTTTAAAAAGCAGTCTCCACTTCCTGCTGTGTTTGCTTTTGCTGGCAGTTTGGGGTTCCAAATGCTGGTTTACTTAAAGACACTCATGAGTTGCATATTTTTCCAGTGTCATATAGTGCTTTAAGTCCACTGCATTGTAAATGTGTTTATATAAAATTTGTATGCATTACACTGTGATTGTGTGTTTGCAGAGCGTTGGAGATGTGCTGCAGGAGCGTTTTGCTGTAGAGATGAAGTGCAACACAGCGCTCCGTCTGGCTGCCCTGCACATGCATGAGAGACTAGATAGCTGTGGACAGACCAGGGCATCTATTAAGAGTATTACGTGAGTCGTGTGTGTGTGTGTGTGTGTCTGGGTCATTTTAGGGTAACACTTTTAGGGTTACTGAGGACTATTGTGTCCTTATTGTAGCTTGTTTAACTTTATTGGTCAAAGAGGTGAGATGCTCTGCAGCTACAATTATTGTAATTTGTCTGGGATGTGTGTGATTAATGATACATAATAAATTAATGTGATGGAAAATGTTTTGTGTGTGCACAAATGTGCACTAGCAGTGAAAATTTGTCTCAACCTGTGAGTGGAAATGTGTCAAAATGAACAAAAATGCACAAGCACGACCAATTTCCCAAAAGACAATGTCTCTGATGCATGCATGGTGCATTAATATGCTTAAAGTAATTACATTACTGAGTTAAAAATTCCTTTGTTAGCTGCAGACAGATGTATTTTTCCCTTCACATTGATAATGGTTAACTACAAGTGATTGGTTGATCAGTTAAGATATGGCTGTTTAGTAACACCTAGTGGCAGGTGTGGTAAACACAAGCATGCATGTTTACATCATATATTTCATATTAAGCTTTTTTTATAATCACAATGGCGATAAAATCTGAAACTGACATTTTAAAATAGTTTCAGTATTTCATTATCTTAACACTACAAATTCTCTTGCATATAACACAGTTTTACATGTACATGTTTTACATGTAAATACTTTTCCTTTTATGTTTCTTTCCAAGTTTTAATAATATTCCACTCATATTTGCTTTCCACAGGATATGATAAGTCTGGTTATCTGGTCAGAAACTTGGATAAGGCGTACTATAAACAGTGTCTTGGTTTCTATCAGCCTTGGCAGTTTTCTTGGCTATTTTTTATGTAATCTAACATGTTTGTGTGTGTGTGTGTCAGTGTTAGCTACCATATATGAAAAACCATGACAGAGTTTAGTACTGTAGTTTGGTTTTAGTTGTGACTAAAGTAACTGAGTTCTTTATTCATTTTATGTTCATTCCTCTGTGTGTTGACAGAAAGGAGTTTGGTTTGGACAGCTTTATCTCTCCTACGCTCCTGAGCAATATGAGAGAGAAGGACCTGAGGAAAGCCATCAGCTACCACCTCAAAAAAATTCAGTCCCTGCTAGAGCCACGCCAGAAGGTATATGAGGATTGACAAATGAGTAGAGGGAAGCATGGAAAGGCATTAAGAGAAAGATAGTGACAGTTTATCAGAGGCTTTGGGGTACTTTTTAGATAAAGCTCACAGAGACTGCTAATCTCTCTGGTTTAAAGAAGCAGAGTGACAGAAGGCTGAAGAAAGAAAAATGGTGGGTGGGAGGGTAATTAAAGAGTGGATACTAAGTCCAGGACTTTTATTTTATTTATTTATTTTTTGCTTTCTGAGGTTTTCACATGTTAGCTTTCTTGTTTTAGGTGATATCGGCTGCTCAGGCCCGGTTGGCCTACCTCACTCAGCTTGGAGAGCTCATTTCATATGGGGGACGATCTTACACAGCTACAATGATGGTAAGGATCAAGAACTTCATGCAGTTGGTGGATCCATTTTTTGCAGTAAAACTCAAATAATTTAGATATTTTTGTTGCCTTTTCTCCTCCTTTAACTTTTACCTACACTCAGCTTCAAGACAGGGAAGTTTTGGTCAACTTGCTAGTTGGAGCCAAGTATGGGATGAGCCAGATCATCAACCACAAGCTCAATGTCATCTCTACTCTAATTGAGTTCAGTAGCATCAGCCGAGTGGAGCTGCTTTCAGAGTCAGAGAAAGTCAGCCTGCTGCGCATCTCACTGCATGATATGAAGGTATGAAGGACCCAGGATACAAACACACTTTTAGTCAGTTACTCTATTATTCATGAATGTATAGACACTGACACAGATACGAAAAATGAACATGCGCTCTCGACAACACTGTTCATCCACTAAAGCTCATGCTAGAGTAAATATAGGTCAGGCATTCTTCCTCCAACCTTACAATATTTAGCCTAAGGGAAATTGTGGTAGCTTTACAGTGCTAATTCACTGACCCAAAGGTGACTATCTTTATCTCTTTCTCCCACTCTATTGCTTTCCCCCTTCTACTTTTTGGCTTTAATCCCTACTGCCTTACCTTATGTTCTTCAATACCCTCCCCCTCTCAGCCCTTTGCCTTACTGATGGACTCTCTGGCAGCCAAAGACTTAGGGTGTCTGCTGGGGGGCTACTGCAAACTCCTGGTGGATCCAAGTGTTAATGTCTTCCGTCTGGGGCGCCCAAAAGTGAGGGTGCACCGGATTCCTGCTGAAGAAGGTGTGTGTGGGAAGTTCGCCGTAATAGAGGGCGTGTGCTATGAATCTCTATCAAGTGAGCAAAAACTGTTTCACTTAAAACAATCACTTTCTGGCTTTGGCCTTTTGATAGACTTTTTTTAACATCACATTTCGATGAATGAAGCCTGTACGGGTACGGATAGAAAAACACAGCAATACTATTCAATCATAATTAAACACACCTCTCTTCTACTCATGCACTAACAGAGTCTTTTTGTTTTGCTTGCCTGGTTTTTGCACATTAGGTTACGTCTCTCGATGTTGCAGCGACTCAGATAACTCTTCAGATGAGGATGACCCAATGGATTCTCAGAGTTACAAACGGCCAGACCCAGCAAGTCAGGACTGGGAGGAGAGGAGGAGAGAGGAGGAAGAAAAGAGGAGGGAGGAAGAGAGGAAAGAGAGAGAGGAGCACAAATGTAAACAGGAAGTGAAGATAATAGTAACAACAGAAGGTAAAGCAAATGAGAGTGAAGAGGAAGGAGCTACAGGAAGTGGTCTTCGTAAATTCAGTGTTATGGATGAAGAAATTAACTTAGAGACCAACTGGTACCACACTGACCCACGGGTCACCAGCAGCTTTTCCAGCTTGTCTAGTGGTTCCTTGAGTGCTGCCCTGGAGGACAGCAGTGCTGCATCCAAAGGCCTGCCTCGCATGGATGCTCTTTGTGGACCAAGCGACGAGCTTCCAAGCTTAGATGTGCACCACCCCTACCTCCTAGAGCCAAAACGGCACCAAGGGCCTGTGCGGCCCACCAACCTGAATTATCGTGGCAATGACAACTCTTGCCTCTGCTTTGCTGATCTTTCCAAGGCTGATTTCCTGCCGAGCCCACCTGGGGCTACAACCGATGATGATGAGGAGGAGGATGAGGAAGATCTGGGAGTTGAGGAACTTAGACGTATTTCTAAAATCCCGAGTTCAAGAGATTTGCGAATGATTGACAGCATACCTTTTGAAAGATCACCCATTAAAAGAAAGAAAAAGATCCCTCCCAAAGTCCCAGTTAGGACAAGTTCAATTCCTGGAAACAAAGCAGGACAGTCTGAGCACCGCTTGTCTAAGGATGAGGAAGGTCTATTTCTGACTCCTTCACCCAACCCCAAACCAGCACTCCTGGTTAAAGACAATGTCTCAGAGTCTGAAGATGAGTTTTTCGATGCACAAGAGAGATTTACTCCGCCAGTTCCTGATCTATCAGGTTTGTGTACAGTATGCTTGCTTTAACAAAGTGCTGCTGTGGTATTGTTGCTTTAATGCAACATGATGCTCAAACATTACTGTTATAAAAAGAATTGAAGATTTGTATCAAATAAATAATACATTTCTTTGTTTATCCTTTTCTTTTGACTTCTCTTTTGCAGATGCTGAGCTGGCTGACCGGCGAAATGCTAATCGCTTGAGTGGAACATGGAACGGTCTTCCAGCTGTCCCAGGGAAAGAGCCATCATCCCCCCTTGCCAATAAATCCCACTATAAAATCAAGAAGGAATCAGAAACAGTAAAAGCTCCCACAAATCAACTCATCAGCAAACATCCCAGTCCTTCCAGACTGTCCCAGAAACTTGAAGTTAAGGTCAAACCACCACTGGCACCTAAGCCCCAGCTACCTCCCAAACCTCAACTTGTTCCTCCCAAGTCTCCCCAGCATGGAAGATCATATGCCCAATGCAATGGGGATGCTTCTGGACGTTTATCTTCTGAACTACTGGAAATGGAGCCAGATACTATGGAGTTTAAGTCTGTCATATCAGGTGGATTGCCTATGTCATCATCATCATTGATCACAGCGGTGCGATGCAGCAAGCAGCCACCAAGCACCACAAAGCCCCAAGTTGAAGAAAGGACAAAAAGACAAGAAAGTAGCCCAAAACAAAGTGAAGACTTGGTGTGCGAAAATGGGTCGCAAGTTTTTTCCAAACTCAAAACATGCATTTCTGATGGAGAAGAAACTCCTATAGTTGAGGGGAAAAGAAATGAACCTGACTTAACGAAAAAGCCACCAAACCTACCCTCTATCCCTCGCTCCAATTCAGGGACCAAACTAGCGATTCCCCCTCCTGTGCCTCCCAAACCTGCTTCTCCCTTAAATTTTCACCCATTATCATTACCTGCAAGTTCTCCTGTCTCCCCTACAGATCCAAGCAAAGGGATCTTTAAGGATCCACCAAATGGAATACACCCCTGGAGCAGCCGTAATGGCAACATCCAATCAGGACCTAGGACAGTCTCTCTGAGCCACGAGAGCTTATCACCCAAAAATTCAGATGCACCAATTACTCTTACCACGTCCCTCACCTCAGCTAACTCTAAAGGTGTTGGGGGTCTTGAGAGTAGAGAACCTGGAAAATCTGGTTCTGGATCTGATTTAAGAACTAGTTCATCCAGTCTGGGAGGCAGACTACCAGCTTCTGCCTTGAGAGGGAAGATCCAGTCTTTGCCTTGGTATATGACCCGTTCCCAGGAGATCCTAGGAACTCTAGACTATCCTTCTACAAGCTCCATTAATGGAGACACATCTGGCTTTGGCTCTGGTTTGTCTGTAGCAAGTGGTTTATCGGACCTAAACAAAACCCCTGTCAAGGAGAAAGAAATGGTGGCCTTAAAATCAGGAAGTAAAGGGAGCATTATAGATGAAGGAGCTGAGGTTGTTATAGCAACCATTAAAGAGGCCCAAGAAGTAAGCTCGCAAATTAAAAAGTCCAATGGGACAAATGGCTCACACCCTAATCTGAGTTTTAGAGAAAGTAGTGCACACAGTGTATCATCAGAACAGCCTCAGTCGCGGGCTCATTCAGCAGTGGGGTTGGGAGGTGTGTCGAGCATGCAGATCGGAGGCGATTCACCCACCTCCTCAGCAGCCGACACAACTCCTCCACAGCAACACCGTGAAGCTTGCGGCTGTCGCACCGTTTATGCCAACTGTTTCAGTGGCGACACCGAGGATGGTGTTAGCTTTGACGAGGAGCTCACGGTTTATGAGTTCTCCCAGCGCATACGTCCAAAACCTGTCCGACCCCCACCTCCACCTTCTCCAACAACACCCTCGCCAAAACCCAATATTCTGTCGTTGCTGAGGGACAATCCTCGTCCACTTTCTACCTTCTCCACTGCTTCCTCTGAACTAAGTCCTGTAGTTTCTTGTCCAGTTTCACCCACAACTTCCCTTGGTGGTCCTCTTCGTTCCCTTACCAACAAAAACTATGGGGGGCTAAAGGGAGGTTTTGCTTCTCTACATCAAGATATAGACCAGCTTCTCCTGGTGTTGGAGAGGGAAGCACTTGAACAACCACAACAAAACTTAAAATTAGAGAGCACAGGCATAAAAGTAGGAACTGACCTTAATCACAATGGAACTGAGGACAGTACTACACCTGCAGTAGGCCTAAATTGCACTGGGATGAGCTGTACCACCATGACAGAGGCTGAGAGGAGTCTTCTCCAGGCAGAGGCTCGACGATTGGCCTCTGGTTGTCAACGTGCTACACGTGTTGGCTGGGCACCTGATGAAGCACTACGTTCTTTATCCAATAGCTTCAGTGCTCTGGTTCAGTTGTCAGCAGCCTGTCTGCGAACAAATCCGTGTCCTGGTTGTGACATCTGCCATAAAGCAAGTCTGGTCCACAAGCATGAGGATGATGATGACCAGCAGGCCATGGACAAACTAAAGGAAATAGTGGGTTTATACCGAGAGTTTGTTGGGGCTGTTGAGACAGCTGGAACTAGTTCAGGAGTTGGGGGTAAGAGTGTGGGGCTCACTGGATCTGCACAGGCTCAAGGGGAGGGTGACGGAGTGAGGCTACTAGCCAAACGTTGCACTGTGCTAATCTCGTCTGTTTTCGCACTCACACAACTCTTCCGGACACGCACAATAGACACCACAGACACGCCTGGCCACGTACCTCTCAACTTTTGACCTGTGAACTTTTTACTCACTAATAACCACTGACTCCAGAAGCGAGACAAGCAAACAGCACAGAGCTATCTGGTGTGTAACTCCTGTATTCTTGTACAGTAAGTGCCATGCACACCACAGCCACATTACACATACTGACACCACACCTTATCCGAGAAAATAAGAGGAAAAGTCATGGCGATGCCTCTCCTTGGACGCATATGGACTATGCATTTGTAAATATGAATTTTATAATTATCTTACAATTCTCTTATTTTATGATACAATATGTGTATGTATGTAAGGACGGATTATACATGTACGTATTTATGTATTTATTTTTACAATGTTTGCACCACGATCTGTGATGTGCAGGTCTCTGGTAAGGAAGCAAAAAAGGATGTCACTGGAAGTTTTATTATCCCTTCTTATGAGACAGTATTTTTTTTTAAATTTATTATTATTATTATTACTATTTTTGGCTGCTTTAAAGATTTGTCAATTCCACAAGGTGTAATCTGTAAAGTGTCAGTTTCAAGTTTATTATTACAGTGCATATACTGAAAAAAACAAACAAAAAGAAAACAGAAAATGTACTTTATCTCACATGTAAAATGGAGTAATAAACTTTCGTTTTTATATGTGCAGAGTTCGCACCTTTTTAAGTATTTAGTTTTACAACAATACAGTAACAGATCATGGGATATAAAACTTAACCACTACACAGCAGGGAGAGCACTTTTGACTGTTACAGATTGCACCTTTTTATGGAACACATAACCTTTTGTAAAGTTTTTATTTTTTATCACTTTCTTGTCCAAACTGTGTGAATGCTTCATGGAAACCATTACCCAAAATGTATGCAGTATTATAACATTAATCTAGTTTTCATCCAAAAGACACTACATATATATTTTTTCTGGGTATGTGTTGGTTATGTCCAAGCAGCAAAACAGGGGACCTAATTATGTAGTTGACATGTTTCTGACTTGGCACAAGGGTGACTGTTAAACTCTGTCCAGATGTAGCAAAGATCCAAAGTCTTAAGAAAACACTGAGCCACTACTGTTTCCCACTACGGTTTCCTTTTTGACACCACCATATTGATACCATACTGACAGATGGACTGACTGCTTCATGCTGGGGTCAGAACTGTAGATAGACATCTGTGTCCTACCTTAGTTTATGGCTATGCAAACATAAACAATCCCCACACACTGTTTTTTTTTTTGTTTTTTTTTGTGCTAACATTAAAAAGAACAATGGCTGGTTTGTGCTTGTTTGAATACAATGGATGCTCTCTTTGTTTGGAATGTTGGCTTTTGTCTTGTTTTGGAAAACTTTCTGCATTATGAATTGCAACGTATTGCGAAGTTGCATGGCAATATCATTTGTCAATATAAAGACTCCTGTCTTTCCAGTAAAATTAATACATTGCTCGATCAGTTTACTGATGTACAGTGTTCACTAATCCGCTGCCATTTCACACTTGATGAGCCATCTGATTTTAAGGATTTTCTTGACCCACCTTTGACAGCAAAAAGGCAATTGAGATGCACTAGTCAGCAGTTACCTTTACAAATATATGGGGATTAGCTAAAACAAGGATTAACTCTTAACAGTGTGACTAAACTTAGTCAGCCAGACTAGATGATGAAGCTACAACATCAGCCTGAACAGCATCGAAGTCTCAATTTTATCCATAAAAGGAAAAAGTCAGAACAAGTCCATCTACTTAAAGTATGGAGAATATATAGACCAGCTTTTTCTGCACTTGCATAAGAACTAAGAGACAGCTGGTGAGAAGATGGGGTATTTAATCTTAAGTGGTTAAAAGGGAAATTTTCTTAAAGTGTCTATTTAAAATCAAACAAACAAGTGCACTGTTTGGGACTTTATAGCTTCCAAATGCCACAGAGCATATGCCCAGTAACTATCCATCACTGCACTAACATCATGATACTTTGTGATGTCTCAAGTGATGTCTCCTGTTGTTCAGTAGGCAGGCTCAAACAGAAAGGAAGGCCTGTGTCACTCACTGCATAGGAATATCGGACGAGCAGGATTTCATAATTTTGGCATAAAAGAACATTTACATGTTTCTACATAAGCAGTCACTTTTCCCTATCTGTGTACAACTAAATCAATGTATTGAGAAATGTTTTGTTTGGGAATAAATGACACACTGACTTTAATGGTCCTTGTATGCAGCTGTGAATTATGAGCATTTTCATTTACTCACATCAGATTTACAAGAACTACATTCTTTAATCTTGAGTCTGTTATGCAGCATTTCAAATCAAATGTTACTGTTCTGATTTCAGAGGTGAAGATTTTCCAGACAGCAAAGACAAGGCATTTAAAGGTAAAGGTGTTTACACACCGCTGCCGTCTGTGCAGTCCATGAACCTGTAATAGAGGTAATGACGATTACTGTGGGATTACTTTCTCTGTGTGGTGTTGCTACACTTCCACGAAGGCACCTGTAAACTTGAGCCTCATTCTCTCCCTCTTTTTTCGCCCATGTTTTCTCATTTGGTAGGTTCTCGAATTTATAGAGCCAGCTAAATTCAATTAACATCTCTAGTCCTGTAGTTAAAAGCTTTTTGAATAATTCATTTTAATGTAAAAATGAAAGATTTCACCTTAGGTGACACTCAGACATTAGTTTAAGGGAAGAAAAACTGACAGCTTAGAAGCTCAACCCTTCCCAATCCCAAGTCCCCGCACCAGATTGTCCTTAATCTAATCTTTATCTGCAGTCTGACTTCTTGATGCAGTACTCTAGAGTACTCAACAAAGCACCACATAAACACAAATGGTATGGCAGTGTGGCTAGAGCCATTATTACAAAAATAATAAAAAGGGCGGGAATCATACTTATTACACCAAAGTGTTGCCTCTACCTGGTATGATTCAGTGCAAAGTTTTTTTTAATCTCCTTTACATAAAGTGATGCTTATTTTAAAGGTATTGAAGTGCATAATGGAGGTAGGACATGGCAGAAAAAATGACACATTATACTGACCCAGAAAGCTGACAAACTACACAAAATCCACTTTTGTGATTTATGACAGCTGGTTACACACGTACCTCTTCAACTGCCATCTTTTTTGATGAATTAAGATTATTCTTGAAGAAAATATGGCCATCAGCCATTAAGTCCTCATAAACTTCCATATAACAGACTTTATTTGCGTTTTGATTGCACTTATTTAAAATATTTGCTTTAGCTGTTTATTAATGACATTTTTAAAGCAATGCAGTGACTTGTGCTTTGAGAAAACCATCAACAATATTACTCAACATAAAAGAGGGCATTCCACTTAAGGAAATGGAATAAAAAGCCTCACTATTGAAGAGGAACTCCCAGAAAATCTTTTAAAAAAATTCTTGTAAAATCCAGCATGCTGTACATAGTAACAATGAAAAGGTTTAAAGAAATAGGCCAAATGGTCCATTTACATGGCAGCTTGAGCTTTTTGTGCCACTAAACATTAGCCTCTGTCCCTGCTTTCACTCGGTACCGTTACTCTTCAGTCTCTCAAGTGTCCAAGCAGTGTGCCTTTCCCATCTGACCTGCTGTACACAGCCAGAGCTGCAGAGTGGTGACTGGATCTACTCAAGCTTGAAATTTGAGCCCATTATGTCAACAGATGTTACAGACAGAGAGGAGAGCAGGCGTGAGAGAAGGAAAATATCAGTGTGAGCAGAAGGAGAAAAATGAATAAAATAAACGATAACTCAAAGGGAAAAAACAGGAGAAAAGAAAAAAACATTCAGAAGCATTTGTTTTAAGTCAATAAGAGAAATGGTCCAAAATGAACAAATGGAGCAAAGCTTCAAATTAAAATAAATCCAAATTCTTATTTGCTGCAACAGCTGTCTAAATCAAATAACCTTTTATTCTCTTTCAATAAAAAATAACATAATACAGACAAATCTGGGTGTTACTTGTTTTACTAACAAATACGTAATTGAGCACTTGTCTAAAATCAAAACATACCCTGCCTGTGGCACTTCTGAAAATAAATCACAACAAACTAGGACATTTCACATAGAATAATAGCGTGAAAAGAGAAACTCACAAAAAAATTTTTTTTTTTCATTTAATATTTTTGGCATTTCCCAAAATAAGTATCATAGATACCGATTTCAATTATTTTACTACTATTCTTATCTCTTTAGCACGAGCTCTGAATAAGCAGAAAGTGGCTGTGAGGAGAAATAAACAAGTCAACAGTTTATTACTCTTTTCTTGAGAATTAGAGCATTTCAATGGTCAGATGCACAGAAGTATTTAAATGGCAGAATCTCAGAGGAAGTGCTCTTGGTCTAACAAACAGATGGTTACTGTCTTTAAAACACCACAGCACACAGCACCTACAAAGAAAAAAAATGTCTACAAAACGTTTAGAATACCTTTTCTTGAGACTGTAAACAAAAAAGAAGAAAAAGAAAAAAAGAACACAGGAGGTTTTTTTTCCTTCCTGTACATCGAGTAAGCAAGGTCATTCCATTTGGACCCTGGCACAAGTTTTGTAAAGGCTAAAATGTGTTTTGGTTTTAATACTTTAACAACACTGAAAAGAAAAGTAACAATGGCAGGTGGTTATCTTACACTGACTGTTGGCCCCCGTCAGAAGTGCAACTTTTCTGCTTTCTCTCATTCATGGAATCTCTGTCTCACAAACAGTACCAGATAGTATTTGCATCAACTCTACTTTGCGATTCCCACCTTCAAACTGCACTCAGTAAGTTTTCCCTTTATATACTTTCTCTTCCTCTCCAGAGCTCCATTTCATCCAGTCGATTCTTCCTCTCATAAGAGCTTCAGCAGCAGCTCATAGGTGGCATTGATGATGCCCCAGGAGATAAGTGAACGGTGGTAGTTGAGGTGGGCCCCTCTGAAAAGTTTGGGCAGGCTGCCTCCCCTCTCTCTCCACACTGTTAACAGCACCTCCCTGCATGGCTGGAAGGTTCCACCAACCTGAGACTGAGCCCGGGATTTGATCACATTTAATGGGTAAAACATGATGCCAAGAGCTGCCCCCAACACCCCTCCACAAACAAAATCATTAACCAAATGACTGGCTCTGTTAGTCGCCTCTGGCAGTAGCTCTTTAATTGGGCCCCGGAGCCCAAAGAAGAGCACATTGCTGGGGCCATTACGGAGGAGTATGGGTACAAGACCACGGTAACACTCTCTGACACCATACTCAGTCAGAAGTGTCCGAAAGGTGTGGGCCGTGTTGTTGAAGCGGCCGTGGTGCCGATGGTCTTGCAGGAGAGTCTGTACCCGCTCAAATGGTGTAAGGATGGCTTCTGCGGTGCCTGCCAAAGCTGCAGCAAAGCTTTTCGTGACAATCTCTGGAACACCGCTGCTACCTGCCTGCTTAAGTAACACTCTAGAGAAGTCCTCATAAAGGCCAAACATGATGGCCACTGTAGTGCTCTTTTGGAGCAGTGGGGGCAGCAGGCCCCGGTAAAGATTCCTCAGCCCATCCCTCTGGAGCTGTTGCACTGCTTCAGAAGCCAACACACCGTGCAGCTGCTGACGGAATAGCACCTTCTGTATGGGGAAGGTCACCACAATATTGGTAAAAGCTGCAAGGGAACCACAGACATAATGTTTCCCTTGAGGCCCCAACGTGGTACTCAGAGCCCCAGTAGGCAAAAGAGAAGGGCCTCCCTTTGTCAGTGCGGCCTGGGGTTGAGGTGTCCGGGCTGACTCGGAGTCCATGGTGCTGACAGCCATGGGAGGCTCAGTGCACCTTGAGCTGATACTCCAGCATCACATCAGGACTGCACACCACTGTGAAGCACAAATTAGACATAAAAAAAATAAGATGCATGGCTTTATCTATTTTCAAATGAACATTACATCCTCTGTAACATCTCTGTTCATATAACATGCAATAGACTGTCCTAAGTAGCTTGATCTCTGTTCATATGAATCTCATCTCCTATGAAACATTGAAGCAGATTGAACTGTTGCCACCATCTGCTTTAATCTTGAACAAACAGGCTGCCTCAACGGCTAGCTGATAAGGATTATTACACAACAGCCTGATAAGTGTTGGCTAAGCCATGGAAAAGTGCCAGTACAACTGCTACAACATGTCACTATATCCAAAGTACCACACACCCTTTAACTGACACATTTATTTAACAATCAAATTGGTTTATGGGAATGAAGAATCTAACAGTTCACCCTATCAAGTATAATAAAACTCACAAATTAGATCAAATAAAAGCAAACCTGATCTAACTTAAAACTAAGTGTCTGAATACCACTGGTATACCAAGCAAGTTGTCTAGGAGTTATCTAAATAAAGACCAATAAAGACACAGTGGTGGAATAGCAGCCACAGTGTGTCAGCCTACATAAAAATAAATAAATAAAATAAAATAAAATAAAATAAAATAAAATAAAATAAAATAAAATAAAATAAAATAAAATAAAAAAAAACAAAAAAAAAAACAGCAGAAATCACCAAACACAGCTTCAGGTCAAACAACTTGACCAGACTGTCAGTGAACTAACTACACATTTAAAATACAATCATGAGCTAAAACTTAAAAATAAACAAAAGACAACATTTCATGGTCATGATATTGCTACTATATTAATTGTGGCATGATTTAACACTGCACAAATAAATCTAATTTAATCTACGTGGGTAGTCGACATTAGTTTGCAAGTATATTCACTGTACATTTGTAAAGGTTAGCATAGTTCCTACATTTTTTAAGTAAGGACTTGGTTATACACGTCACACTATAATATAATTTCATTCTAATCATTTGCACACGCAATATGGAGGTATTCTCATAATATGGGTAAAATTGCAAAGAGATCGCGTCAAAGAACTTGTGCATAAGAAAACTGACAAATTGTGCAACAGCTGAATCTTCAAGTAACACGCCCTCCATGAACTGCTCCCTTGGAAGCCACTAACTTCTCGCGTTATGTTTGTTATCGTAAGTCCGAAGATTGTAAATAAATGTCACGCCTTTGTTAGCAGGACACGAAACAATTAGTTAACTGATGATCAGAACGGATAACACAAACAAAAATTACGTTAAATGAGAACATGCCCATCTTAACTGTAACACATCGAGATGCTAGGCTGCTAAGTAACCTTTGCTAACTCACAGCTACTAGTAAGTACTTTCTCGATCATGTTGAAACACTTACGCATTTATCTTCTTTAAGATAAATAGAAGAGGGGCTGACACAGTTTTTTCAGTATATTTATAGATATATTAAGAGCAAGCTGCAGCAAAGCCTGGTGAGCCTAGCATGCTAAGTTAGCTTGATCTGAGTTAAAATGGACAGGCCCTGATAATAATTGACATCAAGTCAGGAAGCAGAAGAAACTCACAGTTTTTGTCACGCAAGCGCGGAGCTCATATGCGAGTATATACTTGCCGTGTCGAGCAGTCAATCGCTTTCCTGTCCCTGGATACGTAGAGTGCTGTATTTTGCAGGGTAATTGGGCCACTGCTCTAGGTCGTTCCTGGCACCCCAGCAGCAGCAGGTGACAGCTATGCATATTATGCGCCTGCGCAATAGTAGCTAATACGGATGGAGTCACGACCGACTTCAAATAAATGCTTTACTTTTGCCGACTCATTTACTTATATTGTACGATACAAATAATGTAAGGATTATGCTAGAGAATTATTTAAAATGCGTTATGAGTGCAACATATAAACCTTACTAAATATTTCATTATTTTGGCGCGACTGGTGTTGTGCCGACAAAAGCACCCCTGCCGAGAAAAGCATCCCCTCTCAAGGAACGCAGTGACAGCATCTCGCCTGTAGATGGCGAGTATTCATTATTACCATTAAGAACTTACCAAAAGCCTGAACATGCCTGCTGATAAAAATAATATATATATACAGAGAAAAAAAGTGAAACGGTGATGCATAAATGGTCTGTATATGGTCACACAGAAATAATAGGACCAACAAGGACAGATTTACTGGGGGTGCATATTCTGGCAGCACGGTCTGCCAGAACTTTAACACCCTTAAGGGTAATAATGAATACACGTCATCTACAGGAGGCGAGATGCTGTTACTGCGCTCCTGAGGGGATGCTTTTCACGGCAAGGGTGCTTTTTCTGGTACAACACTAACTACTGCTAAAACAACAGATCGTAAAGTAAAAAGCGGGGTCCTTTTTACGACTGCGACGTAAAGCCATAGTCGTCAAGTTACGTTAGAAAGCGTCTACAAATAAGGCTTGTCTAACGTATGCAAACGAACGGGGTTATTAGTGGCTTCTCTCCCATCTTTTTCAGTTCTGTTGTAATATTTATATACGGTAATTAAAATCGGGTGGATACATTGCAAAAATGTCAACTGAAAGTCTGATAGCTGACTCTAGCTAGCTAACGATATATGTGGGCTAACAGTATCGTTACATTTTGCAGACTAACGTCATTCAAAGATTAACGAATGGCAGTCTAACATCATTTATCTGCAATTCAGGCAATTTAGTAAACCACGTGCGTTAAACTACAGTGTGGATTTTGTGAGGTCCGTCCTTTTAATTGATCAAACTAATTAAAGTGCAATGTCAGCTCAAAAAGACTGCGAGTTTTTGGTAAAAAGAGCCCAGGAATTGGTCTCTGATGATCCCTGTGCAGCCAAAGCTTGGCTCATAACAGCAAGAACCCTTTACCCAACAGATTTCAACATACAGGTAACAATCAGTTTATTTTAAAGCCGTTTAAAGACAGAATCGTAATTGTTTGTGGAGCTTGGTTACCATTCCCTTGAAATTTTGTTTACGTTGTTTTCACAGTACGAAATGTACATAATTGAACGCAATGCAGAAAGGACAGCCTCGGCAGGGAGACTTCTTTATGACATGTGAGTTACAGCCCCGTGTCAGTATTTCAATCAGCATTTAACCTAACCTATACTAACGTGTTTTGTTTTTTAACCTTTTAGGTTTATAAATTTTCCAGATCAGCCCATTGTTTGGCGTGAGATCAGTGTCATAACAGGTGCCCTGCGCAGTGACTCTCAGGATAAGCATGCAAAGTTTCTCAGAGGTATAAGTTTCACTGTATTTTTAAACTAGTTTACTCTTAAGAATGTTTTAGTGAAGCAAGGCTAGCGATAGGATGGGTGATGTTTATTTTTTTTAAAGAGTACCTCTTTTTTTTATTTAGAGCTTTTTGAGACGCTGCCTGGTCGAGTGCAGTGTGAGATGCTCCTGAAAGCTACAGAGCAATGTTTCAACACTTTGGAGAAGGCAGAGATGCTTTTGCTCCTTCTGAAGCGCTTTCCAGAGTCTGTGGTCCAGCATGGTGTATGTAAAATAACCATAATTCTTGTATATTGGGAGGTAAATCCTGTGCAACTCAGTAAATGGTAATATATTGTATTGGTAGGTCAATTTAGGAGAAACACTGTTGGAGGCAGAGGCATCGGAAAATGTGGAAACTCCTGTCAACTGCTTCAGAAAACTTTTTGGTCAGTGACAATTATTATTGAAATCAGTTTTTTACATTTGCCCATAATGAATAAATAAATGAATAAATATTTAAATAAAATAAACACTTGCTTTATGTCATTTTCTACTATTACAGTGTGTGATGTCCTTCCTTTGGTCATATACAACATGGACATGCGCCTGCCAGCAAGCCTAATGCAGAAATATATACTGAAAGCAGCCGAATTCTACATTGGTTATGTTACCCGTGGACCGTCACCTGATATACAGATGCAAGGTTTAGTTGCACTTTAAAGTCATTCTTACTTTTTCAGTACAAGCCAGTGTGGTCACTTTGAATGTCAACAGTTCCTGCTTTATGTTAGGCTTTACATGCATTTTCCATTCAGGTCCCCTTGACAGTTCCTTTTATTTTGTCCTTCAGGCTCCCAAGAGGGTGGGACTCTGAAGTCGCCTGGTGTGTCCCGAGGCTCCCAGCGCTATGTGATTGATGGCCTATCAGAAAAATCTTCATTGGTGGCGGAACCTTGGGAGAGGCTGCTTGATATCCTAGCTGTGGTCGGAGCACGCTGCGAGTGGCAGGGAGAGAAGGGGCAGAGGTGGCCTATCAGTCTCTGCTGTCTCTACTTATTTAGTCACTAAGGTTTTTAGTTCTTATGCCCAGTGGCAGTTGTGAAAATAAATTCAGTTGCTGGTTTATTAAGTAAGCCTAGTGTTGCCACAAACATTGCAGTCTAATGCTAGAGCTTTGCAATTGTTTTATGAGGAATCTAATTTCATTTTGTGATAATCTTTAGAGGATATATGCATAAACACAGGAAAGAATATAGAAAAGTTACCTTTTACTTTACCTGATTCACATAACCTGTTTTGAAGGAGTAATTTTTTGTGTTTGTACTGCAGGAATTATGTGGACATGTTGCAGAGGGTGAAGGAGCTATGTCGTTACCTGCCTGGTTTAGAAGGTGATACCAGATCTCGCTGCTGCAATCAGGTGGTCATCTGTGCTGCTCTTGTGCTCTTCCGCAGTGCCTTCCTCTATGTCTCAGCTGTACAACCAGCACTGTTCCAGGGTAAGCGTCTGTCTTTGAAATCGCACACAGTTTGCAGTCTGTGTCTCCCCAACTCTTCTCTTATGGATAAAAGGTTATGTATTTTAATTTTTGCAGCGGCCAGTGCGATTAATTCTGGGCCATGGATCCTGGTAGAGGATTTGAGTTCAGTGTACAGTGATGTGGACATGGATAGAGGTCCAATGAAACATGCACATAAGAAACGTAAACTGGCTGATGGGAGAGAGAAGACAATGGTAAGGACAGATTTGGAATCTTTAATGTTTTCAAAAGATTCTTGTGAAAGCCAAAACTTATTGACAGATTACTTCGATTCACTGCAAGTTTGTACCTAAATGTCACAAAGCAAATGACTACTTTGCGTCCATAGCTTTTTTTTGTTACTTTCCCTGTGTATATTTTTGTAGAGTTCAGATGATGAAGAGGGTCTGGGAAAAAGCAGAGGTCGTCACATAATAGTTAAAAAGACTGAGATGCCCGGCTGGTCAGAGACTCTTGATAGCTTCCGGACAGCAAGAGAAAGCTGGGATCTGCTGCATTCCCATGAGAGTCTGGAAACTGGTAAACATCACTAACATTTGTGTTTTTAATGTCTGCACATCCAGATGGGGTCTAATAATATTGTCACACTAATATAAAGTAAGTAAAACAACATAAACCAGAGATGCAAACAGACTTTTTTTTTACTGCAGATGAACTATTTCCAGTTCACTGAGTTTAACTGTTTAAACAAGCTTTGTTTTTATGTCTCTCAGAGTTCAAGAAGATCTGTGCTGCATGGAAAACGGATAGTTGGCTGTGGTTCAGAATATTCCTCACTGATTTGATTATATACCAGGCAAGGATCCCTATTTTAATTTCCTGTTGTGAGAAGATCAAGTGCTTTCTCGATGGAATGTTTTTTTTTAACTATAGGACTTTTAAGGTCTTGAACTTAACATGTTATATCCTGAATAATCAATACTGTGTGTGATCTTTATAAATAAATTGAACAACATTACCAGTTGCATAAACTGCACTTTACCATTAAACCAAAAACAGTCAATTTTGTATTAATTTGAATTTGTGTGCAGAACAAAGAAAACAGTTTAGTTAGTCTGGGATAATTGAAGATTATAAAAACATGACTAAAAAGTAGTTAAAAACTTGCTACATAATAAATGCTTATTGACATATTTTTCTAAATATCAACCTTGAAAGTATGTTTGACTTTCTGGTTATCTTTGTGTGTTGTTTTTTTAGGGACAGTATCGTAAAGCTCTCTCCAGCCTGCATCAGATGGCTGCAGTTCAGCAGCCTCAGCAGGGGCAGCAGAGCCCATCAGGTCAGACCAGTCTGGAGCACCACAGGGCCCTCATACAACAGGCATCCTGCCACTACGCACTGGGAGAGTACCGGGTACACATGTGCACACCACCTGACACTTAAACTTTAGGCCTGCTTTAGTTTTTCTGTTGTCCGAGTGTACAACTGGGACACATTACACTTAGTTTTTCTACTATATTAAGCAGTAATGTCTGACCCTTCTCCATTTTCATGTGCAAATTGTTCAGGTGTTATTAATATAGTGCTTTTGGGTTGGGTTGCTTTTAACTACAAAATTTGTACCATTATGTAGTATTTTATAGTACAAAAAGTGATCAGTCACACCACTTGGCCTGAAGGTGGTGGTGTTGTGTGCAATTGCTGCTTCTGTAGCCGTTTGTACCTCGTTTGCACCTGATTAATCACAGGCTGTGTTTAATCCGGTGCTTATTTCAGTTTTATATAGTATCCCTAGTTTTACAGAAACAACTATTTATGTCAAAGTGTGCCAGATTCTAACTTATGAATATATTGATTAATATATTAATTGCTAAATTTTAAGCATTTTGTATAATAGCCTCACCCTGTTAGTACTTAATGTTTTGCAATGTTGTCTGTTGGATAGATGGCCTGTGAAAAGCTGTTGGATGTTGTTAGTGGACTGGTTCCCCCAAACTTAGAACCAGCAAAGGCTTCAGAAGATCAGGGTAAAACCAAGACTAAAAGTAGAAAAGGTCATTGTTTTTTCTTTATTATTCTGATCAGTATTTAAAATACTTGGATGTAAAATACATTGTATTGTTTTCAAAATTTATTAATATTGTGTAATATGTGCATTAGCATTAAAATACAATATAACCAGTTGAACTGCTGGTTTAGTGCAGTTTGCAAACAAATTACTTAAATACATGTTAAAATGACAGTTCTGCCTCCTTATAGAATACATATACACGGGTCTTAATAATTACATGATCAAAAATGTGTAATTGATTAGAACATTCCCTCTTCTTTTGTCTTAACTAGGTAATGACCTCCGATTGCTTCCTTGCACCAACAGAGCTGTGTTACCTTTCTGTCTCCAGTTAATGCTTGCTTGCTTCAAGGTAATTCAGTTTGTAAAGTCTCTCCTATTAGAATGTATAACAGGAAGGCTCAGATTTTCTTAAATGGCTTTTAGATAGAAAATTATCTTCCGTAATCTTTTATGCTTCTCATTGTGGTCAATCAGCTTCGAGCCTTTGCAGACAATCGTGACGACCTGTCCCTCGGTCATGTGGTGGTGCTCCTGCAGCACGACTGGCCACAAGGTGAAATGCTGTTTCTAAAAGCAGTGGATAAAATTTGCCAGCAAGGCAGTTTCCAGTACGAGAACTTCTTCAACTATGTTACAAGTATCCTTTTCTGTAACTACTCACTTCATCTCAGTGCTGTCAAAACTGTTATAAATAAAAAAATATTTGCGTGTTGTTAATAGGCACATAACTCTCTTGTCTTGGATGTTGGTTTCCATAAGCTTATAATTTAACTCAGATATTGACATGTTGGAGGAGTTTGCTTATCTGCGGACTCCAGAGGGAGGGAGGATTCAGCTGGAGCTGCTGCCCAATCAGGGAATGCTGATTAAGTAAGCAACCCCCTTTCAGAGCTTTTTTTTAAGTTGGCATGGTGACTGCACTCTCCCGTTCTGTTGGTGTGTTTTTTAAGAGAACAGTGCTATTTACTGATAATCTACATGGCCTGTGGGGAAAATTTCACTTTGAACTGAATAACCTGTTAACGGAGGGGGCCTTGTAAAAAGAAGGGGTTTGTAGTTAAAAACAAAGCTGTAATCAAACTCCTTGGTTCGTTGCTGTAGCAGTTGAGACACTTGAATGAAGCCTCACTGACAGAGTTGTTGAATGTTGCTGTCCCTCAGGAACCCTAGCCCCGCCCTGGGGGTGGAGTTAAATACCCTTCTGCTACAAGGGGTGCAGACGATGGACAGGTACCCCAGGCCCCTCCTCCCACAGTCCCCATCCCGCCCACACCAGTCACCCTTTCTTCATTCCCTGCTTCAAGGCTTGTCATACCCCAGTTTTAATTTGGGCCTGTCATTTTACATCAAGAGTTAGTCGTTCTTTGATTTCCTGTTGGCGTTCATTTATTTGAGCCATTATTCCTCTTTCTGTGATCATCACTGTTGTTAAACGACGATGATGTTGGTGTTGTACAGTTGTCAGTTTAGTTGTTTGCCTCTTTCATGATAAACTCATTTCATTTGTGAACATTTTTTCGATGGTTTTGAGTTATTGTAATGTAGCATATGTTTTACCTTGATTATATAATTTATACGTTTAGGGAATAGGAACATGCTGTTTTCCATATGTTTATCTGTACTTATTGATAGACCATATAATTCTCAGTTTCTGTGTTTGTCAGTCACCTTTATAAAAACATATTTCTGACCATGTTTGTTATTTTTTATTTTTATTTTTTTATCCTTTCCTTTTGCAGACATCACACGGTGACTCGAGGAATCACCAAAGGAGTAAAGGAGGATTTTCGTTTGGCCATGGAGAGGCAGGTGTCGCGTTGTGGAGAAAACCTGTTTAATGTGCTCCATCGCTTCTGCATTAACGAGAAAATAATCATCATCCAGTCCCTTCCTTGACTCCTGGCCTGGGGCTTTTCACCCTTTTACTGACGCAGTTTTAAGGCAGTTGGACAGACTTTTTTGACTTCAAGTACTGAACGCATTTCACAACATCGATGTTTGATGCTAAAATCAAGAGAACGACTTTAACATACATGATCAAACTCTTAAGAAAAGTATTCTGTTTGCCTTAAAAGTGGACCTTTCAGACTGTCTTTTTTCAGAGAGCTTGGAACAACTCTGGATGTGCAGCGCTGCTGTCATTTTCACTGTATAAGTTTATGTGTGGCTTTTTTCCTTATGACAACGATGTAATGTGTATTAACTTACAGTCATGTGCTTAAGCACAACAATTTTCTATTATGATCTTTAGTGGGACCCAGTATTGACAAAAAAATGAAATACAGTTTTTAGACTGTTTGCAGAAAAAAAGATTGTGTGTTTCCATTTAATTTCACCAGAAGGGTTAAATGATTGAGATATATATATATATATATATATAGAGAGAGAGATAGAGATAGATATAGATATATAGATATAGATAGATATATAGATAGAACATGATTGCCATTCACTCTTACAAAGAAAGTAAATCGCTTGCTCTAGCTCAAAAAGGTTCTCTCATGATAAAAAAGCAGACAAGAAAATCTACATATTTAAGTTAATCCAAATGTCTTTTCTAAACCTTTCCAAATGTCCCACTGACACTACTGTCCTTTCCTGTGAAATTACTCATTTATTTCTGTGATTGGTAAATTTGGCAGTTCAGCCTGTAGGGCAGCTCTGAGGTTGGCCCAAAAAAGCTTGCGTTTGCCTTTGTCCTGAGGCCATTCCAGATAGGTGTGGCGGCTCATCATGGACTTGAGCTGGTAGTACTTGGATGGGATCAAGTATTGAGGCAAAGGCTCTAGCAGCACCAGCACGATACTGTCCGCACCTAGAGAAAGACGTTGGTGGCTGGCGAAGTACAGCTCATAATGGCACCATTCACTCTTGACAAAGTAAGCAGAGAGCACAAAGACAGAGCGGCGGCTTTTTTCCACACAGCTCATGATGTTCTCTACAATCGTTTTTCCTGGAACAAAACTTCTCTCATGGTGGCAGATCCGTAGCCCTCCTGTGGGGCCTTCGAGGTTGGGGAGGAAAGAATTCTTCACCCAGTCTTCATCGTGCTGGCTGTAAGACACAAATGCATGGAACTCCACACCTACCAGATCCTCAGGTCGAACTTGTTGCATTCTTGCACGATGTTTGGCTCTGGTCCACTGCCAGATCATGCCCATGTACCAGGGAACATCCAGACGGTGGCACAGAAAGACAACTGTGATGATCAGTACCACTGCAGGAACCAAGATGGTGGCTGCCAGAAGGGCGACGCTACAGGAGACTTTAGGGATCCAGAAGTCTCTCAAAGTGGTGTCTCTGACTGTCTCTGGGTAGGTGCAGTAGTAGCTCAAAGGCCAATTCAACAATTCAATGCCTGAATGACTTCTTTTGTTTTCAGCCTTGTTGGCAAGGCTAATAAAATTCCTTAGGGCACAGGTGCAGGTGAAGGGGTTGTGACTGACATCCAAAGTTTTCAGGTCGGGGCAGGTTTCCAGCCTGTTCACAGACGGGGCATGGATGGAGTTTGACTTTAGCATTAGCTTGCTTAGTACGGGAAAAGTATCGCACACCGGCAGATCCCACAGCTTATTTGAATTTAGATTCAGAGTTGAAAGGTTTTCCAGTTTAAAAATTGATTGTGGTACCACAGAAATCTGGTTGTTCTGGAGATCCAATATTTCAACTCCTTTTGGTAGACATTTAAAAACTAAGTCTGTCAGACCTCCAGAGGACAGATTCATAATGATTATGTTTGGTGGCCACATACACTCGGAGAAACCATCATAAACCAGGGAGTTGATGCTTATGTCCAGGTGTTGCAGAAATGTCATGTATTGCACACGTTTACTTAATGACTGGAGGTTCTTAAGATTGTTGTTTACCAGAGACAGTTTCGTCAGATTAACCAGAGTCTTACATTCAACTGTATGATCAGATTCCACTCTGGTGAAGATGGAATCAGATAGAGCACAGTAGGAGAAATCCAGTTCGATGATAGGACTCGGTTTCTTTGGACATGTCATGTATATGATCGAAGAATCCACCATTGCTACATGTTTAACTGGCATGTTGATAAAAAAGTTGTACATGGCTTCTTGAGAGAAGAAAAAAGAGTTCACAACTCCCCGCCTGACTGTGAAGTACTTCATGTTGGATGTCTCTGTCACCCTGGTGTCAAAATATGGTGGGTTGTCTATGGATGCATCAGAAGCGCTCATGTGGGCAATAGATGTTTGCAGAACAGCATTTATACATTGAGTTAGGTCTTTCCAGTCAATTACAATGTTGTTGAGAGAAAGGTGGGAAGTACGGATCTTTGCTTTCTCACTAAGTTGCATTATTAAGTTTTTGTAGCCTCCGGTCAAATTCCTCATCTCTACTTCAACAAAGAGTGACAGAGCATCAGCAACCAAATCTCTGTGCATTGTTTGATGGCCATTAAAGACTATCTGAAGCATTTGAGCTTGGACATCCATTAGACTTCCTCTTTCATAGTCAAGTTCCTCCTCTAGGTAAAGAGTCAGTGTAAGTAGTTTTACCTCGGCAGCATTCTTGAAATCATCCATACTGATCTTCTTTGCTCCAAGCACTAATCTCTCCAGTTTTATCAGGAAACTAAACTCGCTTCCCAGTGTCATGTTTGGAAACTGGTTCCAGGCCAAGTTTAGAACTGCCAGGTTCCTGGTATGAATCAGGTACTGTTGACCTGACAAGTTCAGGAGCCTGTTGTGTGACAGTTCCAGATCCTCCAGGAGTGGCGTGTTAAGAAAAGTCTCTGCATCAATGATCTCCAAACCATTCCACGAGACATTCAGGAACCTCAGAAGTGTTGTGTTTTTGAAGTCTCCTTTGTGAAGTTGATGTATGTGGTTGCATGAAAGGTCTACGGACTCGGCTGTCTGTGGCAGGTCTGTTGGGACAGAGGAGAGGTTCCTGGATGAACGGTCTACAATCCCATCAGGGGAGAAAACGCAGTTCTGTAGTCCCACTAACATGGTTGCTGCCCAGAGGACTGCAGTCAAGCACCTCATTGTTTGCCTAGACAGAGATCAGAAGATAATGTACATCAGGGTCATGGCACTCTGCAACTGCAACTTTATTTATAACACAATTTAAAAACAACAAAATTGACCAAAGTGCTATAACGTGCAACATTAAAATAAAAAAAATAAAAATAAACAGCATATGAAGTACATTAAAATTCTGAAAAACAATTTAATGAAATTATTAAAATCAAATCAATATGTCACATCATGCTGTGCCAAAGTGAACAAATGGGTTTAAGAAGAGACTTAAAAACGTATGTAGAGGAGGCCTGTCTATTGTATAAAGGCAGCGCATTGCACAGTTTTGGTGCTCCCAATGAAAGGCCTGGTCCCCTCTGAGCTTAGACATGCTCAGGAATAGTTGGTCAGCAAACCTGAGAGACCCAGAAAGTGTATAGGGACAGAGCAGCTCAGGGAGGTACAGCAGGGCAACATCATTCAAACACTTAAAAGCAAATTAAAGCTATTTAAAATGTATCTTAAAGTGCACAGGGAGCCAGTGAAGAGAAGATAAAACTGGGGTGATGTGCTCATACTTGCATGTGCCACTCAAGACATGCAGCTGCATTTTGTACAAGCTGCAGTGGAGAAGTAAAGGACTGACCAATTCCAATTTAAAGTGCATTGCCATTATCCAGGCAGGTAGTTATAAAGACATGAATTACTGTTTTAAAGTGTCTTGTCCTAGAAGCACACAGGACATCAGAACATCGTTGGGTGAAGTGGCCCCAAGCTAATAAGGAGAAGGAGTGGCTCCAGTTCGATGAAGATGCCGACACC
>JBAMHW010000007.1:23676766-23699082 GCA_037177495.1 Rhadinocentrus ornatus | reverse complement strand
CCCGAAACCCCCTGTGATCCCAGGTTACATCACTGATGATGTGTCCAGGGGCACCATAAGGTGTATCTAACAAGCTAACAAAAACTAAGATGGTGTATAAAAATAAATAAGTCCCTGCCATAAGCCCTTCCTCTGCAACTGTTTGTATTCAGATTTAGTTGAAATAGAGGTATTGATTCAACTTTATGATTTTCACGAATGCTGTTTGTGATGGTTTTGTTACATTATACTTCTTTAAAAAATAGAGAAATATTATATCTAGCCCTCTATCACCAGTCCAAACTAATTTCTCTCCATTATTTTATCTGTTTAATAAAACACCTGGGTGTTCATATGTAAATAGATTAATGTTACCGGCTTTGTCTTCTAATTGATATTGCCTAGTCAGAATAATAATAGCAGTTATTAGCATGCAAATCCCAAAGTCTGTAATATAAATGCAGGCATTTTCAGCATAAATTATTTTGTTTTCATAGGTACATCATTTAAATAACTTAAGGATCAATATAACATAATATACTTTAAAACTTCTCCATAAAATGTTCTATTTTTGCTTGCTCCTACATATAATAAATTCTGCATAACATCAACAGCACATAAATAGCACTTCAGCAAGCAATGCACATAAAGACAGTTTGAACTAACCTTAAGTGAGGGGACTTTGATTAATATCGTTGCACTAAGTAAAAAAAAAAAAAGGTTTGTTGCAAAGATTCACTAGACTAAACAAAATGAAAAGTTTTAAGGAAAAAGACTAAATTATCTTTAACAAGGCCGAAGAAACAAAAGCAAAGAAAAAGTAAATGTATTTTTAATCAAATGACAAGCATCAGAGGTCTTACAGGATCTGTCTAGCTTCTACGGTAAATGGCAAAAATGGTGCTGGAGGGGGTGTTGTAGTTGGACAGAAATGAACACTTCCCCCGTCGGTCATGTTTGTTTTTTATGCACATCCTTTTTTCACTTCCCCTTTCTTCATGTAACAGAGCTTATTACTGCAGAAAATTATGTTTTAATAATCTAGGATAATGAAAGTACTGAAATTTCTTCTTTTTATTCTTTCTTAAACTTTCAACTGATATTTTAAATAAATGTATATATTTCATTGTTATTAAGGTAATTGTTAATTGTTTTGGTTTCTTTGAGTGTATAAACTTTGTTTCTTGTGTTGGAACATGAGTTGTGTGAATTCAAAGGCTGAATCTCAGCTTACTGTTTCTGAGGAGACTTTCCTGTATTATCACAGTGCCACAGGGAAGCCAGGTTGGGTTATAAATGAACATTTTCCAGCTCAATTCACTTAACTCATCAATGCCTGGAAGCAGAGCGTATCCTGGGTGACCGCTGTTTACTCTTGATTGCCATACACACTTTTGTAATGAAGATGGATGAGAAATAGGATTTTTAAAATGGGTTTTAAATGTGATTGCAAAGCTTGTTAAAAGACAAGTATGTGTGCAGACAGATGGGCTGCGATAGACACACACACGCAAACACACTTCCCAGCATTGTTTTTGTTAGCCTGTGCTCATCTTGCTGAGGGTCACAGACCAGTACAAATACAGAAAAAAGGAGCTAAATTGGATAAGGTTTTTATAACGGGATGTTTCTGTTCTCACCTGACATTGACTGATCAAATCTGGAGAGAACGTTGCATATGTGCTTAGTGACTGTGAGCAAAGAAAAAACAGAAAGAAACGGTTGTCTGTTTCTTTTCCCCCCTTACACAGTAAATTTGTTAAAAGTTATGTTTAGTTGTATTAAAAAACTTACATCAATTAACTAAACAGCAATAAACAAGTGTATCTTTATTATAAACAGACTACAGCGTGAAATACTTCTTAGCTATGAAGCTAGGATCAGAGTACAAGCTAATTATTGACACAAGAAGGTCCTTCTGTACAGCAATCAAATTAAGTCTGTCAGCTCAGTGGGTGCATCCTTGCAAGCACAGCATACTACTATAGTCATAAATTGTGTTAAGTTGTGACTATTAAAAAATAAATAAAGAAAGAAAAGAAAACAAGTTTATATAATCAAAGGATGATGGAATGATTATGGAAATAATGGTGAAAGTAATTTGCCGGATCTGCTGTACAAGCATAGAAATACAAGTGTCCTCGGATATGAGTCAACCTTTGTATTTGTGAACATTATTGCAGTAGGGAGGGGCTGAGTGGGAGCAGAAGTACACTGAGGGAGAGATAGGGAAGACTAACCAGGTTGTCAGATGGATACATCAGCACCTTCAGGCTTCAGATGTCTCACTCAACTGGCTTTGATCGTATTTCCCTTTTCCCTTTCAACATTATGGATCTCCTGTCGATCAGAAGAGAATTTATTTTGATGAAAAGAGCAGTTGATTGACACCTGTTATCCTCTTTAAGTGGATTTCTGAGACAAGGCTGACTGCTTCACTATGCTGAACCATCCCTCTTCCACATGCCTCTTATTCTCCCTTCTGTGGTTGGTGTTTTGTTGGAAAAAGGCAGCCTGTTTTCCTGGGGAGGGCAGGAGTATCTGGCAGCAGCCCAGACTTAACTCCATCACCAAAGAGCAGTCTTTCCTTCATGGTACCTTCCCTTCAGGATTCCTTTGGGGCTCAGGGACATCTGCTTTCCAAACTGAAGGAGCATGGGACCAGGATGGGAAAGGTACTTCCATTTGGGACCATTTCACTCACTCCTTTGTCAGTGGTAATTCAACCAGAGAAACTGCAGATGTGGCAAGCGACAGCTATAACTACTGGGAAGAAGATGTTGCAGCACTGGAATATCTAAGTGTAAGATCATACTCTTTCTCTCTATCTTGGCCCAGGATCTTCCCTGATGGCAATGCCAGAGGTGAGCCCAATGCGCTGGCTGTTGAGCATTACAGCCGTCTCATAGAGAGTCTTCTGGAAAAGAAAATAGAACCCATTGTCACTCTTTATCACTCAGACCTTCCACTTGTGCTCCAAGAACAATATGGAGGCTGGAAAAATGATACATTAGTGGGACTTTTTGAGGAATATGCTGCATTTTGTTTCCGGACATTTGGGAGTCGTGTTAGGTACTGGCTCACGATGCATAATCCATACCTGGTGACTGTGCAGGGGTACGGAACAGGTTTGCATGCTCCTGGAGAGAAAGGGGGTACTCTGGGCTCTCTTACTGCAGCCCACAACCTGATCAGGGTAAGTCATACAAGGTCACTAAACTGGTTTTGAACAATTTATAAAATTACACACACAATTTGTGTGTAAACTTTGAACTCCTACAGCTTTATTGGTTTATGATGGCCAATATATGTTTATATCTTTAAAAAAAACTGGTCACAGGACGGTGAAGCAAACACAGACTCCGATGCTCCCATATCAATATGTTCAATCCTATTTAATCTATCATAACTACTGCAAACATCTTGGACAACTAAGTGCAAAAACTTCCCTTTTATCTCCATAATAACTAGTTGGCCATATTTACATTGACAGGTTTGTGATAAGCAAACAGGAGACTTAAAAAGACACTGAGGTCAAAGTCCACCACATCAGCACTTTTGTGCTCGAGGGAAACTGAGTGTGTCAGGAAGTCACAGAGATACGCCTCATTAATAATCACTTATGTTTCTGCAGTCAAGCATGGATGAGTACGTGTACAGCAAAGACTGAGCTGATAAAATGGCAAAACAATGATTTACAGCTGCTTAATAAACACTTTTATTAATACCTATTACTTCTCTCAGGGAAGCTTTTTTGGTGCCATATACATTTTCTTGTTTACTTGTCTGTTAGCATGATGTCTTAACAGCTTATCAACCAAATTCAATTAAACCTAATGGAAAGTAAGATAATATTTTATTACTACTGCCTTTACAATATTTATATGAAACAAAAAATATTATTTTCTTTAACTGCATGAGATCTGGGTCCAGAGGAGAGTTAATATTAATAAACATTAGTAGGATTAAAATACATTTAGAGTATTGTGTAGCATTGACAGAGATGTCTGTTTTGTAAGTAGTTTAAACCTTTGCAGCATTTAAAAGGTATGATAAGTTTGTTTCAGTGTTGACCTTTTAACTTGTCATATGAGGAAAAAGCAAAGTAATTTTTAATACAGTGATGCAGCCCACATTTGCATGTCCCACATTACAATGTGAAAATGGGCCATAGTCCATAATAGTAGGCCCCTAAATTTGGAAAGAGATAAAAAGTATTCAACTAACATTTATCTACACATTTCTTAACATTTCATACCATGAACACATTCCATGAACAGTTTAGCAAGATCAAAATAATGTGTCTGCTGTCATTTTCAGGCGCATGCCAAAGCATGGCAGACCTACAACACTCACTTCCGCACAACTCAAAAGGGTAAAGTATCTATTGTTTTAGGCTCCCACTGGGTTGAACCCAGAGACCAAGCCACAGCTTCCAATGCTGCACTTTGTCAGCAGTCAATAGAGGCTGTTCTTGGCTGGTTTGCCAACCCCATCTTTGGTGAGGGAGACTATCCTGTCTCTCTAAAAATGAAACATGGAGATCTCATGCCCATATTTACTCCTGAGGAGAAGCTCTGGGTGCAGAAAACCGCTGACTTTTTAGCTCTGTCGTTTGGGCCTAACAATCTTCGTCTGGGCCGAAACCTGGTCCACTATGGACAGACTGTAACTCCAGACCTGCGACGCCTACTGTCCTGGATAAAACTGGAGTATGAGAACCCCAGTGTCCTGGTAGCTGAGGGAGGTTGGTTCTCTGAAGCCAGTGTGGGAAGGGAAGACACAGTGGCCATCTATCTGATGAAGAGTTTTATCAACCAAGTCTTACAAGGTGAGCTGAAGATATCTAAAACTGTGAGTAATGCAGTAAAATGCTTATTTAACAAATACACAAACCCTTTTCTCTCTGTTGTTTTTGTTACAGCCATCAAGCTTGATGGGGTGCAGGTGTTTGGCTACTCAGCCTGGTCATTGTTAGATGGATTTGAGTGGAATTATGGCTACAGTATCAGACGAGGCCTTTTTTATATCGACTTCAACCAACCAAACAGAACCAGGATCCCCAAAACCACTGCTCAGTACTACAGGCATGTTGTCACTGAAAACGGTTTCCCAAGTGATGAAACATCTGTAGAGATCAAAGGACACTTCCCTTGCAAATTTCACTGGGGTATTGCAGACTCTACGTTACAGGTAAGAAGAGAGAGCTGGCATGAGTAAATGAAGTAAACACTATAAGTTGATTACGTTTTGTTTTTTGTTTGTTTTGCAGGTACACTTCTATCCGTTCTCCCCACAATTTACTGATCCTCAGCTGTACAGTTGGAACCTGACAGGAGATGGATCATTGCATGTGGTCCCAGGAGTAAAGCTCCACACCAGACCGGCCCAGTGCACTGATTATTTGGCTATTCGTAGCCATCTCCGCCTGTTTGCATCCACTGGGGCATCTCATTACCGTTTTGCTCTAAATTGGTCTCTGATTTTACCCCAGGGAGACCGCTCAAATGTGAACTCTGAGGCTCTAAGGTAGAATGCACAAATATGAATACTGACTTCCACGGAAATTTGTTTAAATTTAATTTATTTAAGTGTTACACAATTCATTTTTAAGCTAAAACACAATTTGACAACTTACATTTTTTTTTTTACCATTGACTGTCATTTTACCTAAACTCTCTTTCTGCAAGTTAACACCTTACTCTATTCTTGTTAAAGGTACTACCGCTGTGTGCTGACTGAGCTCAAGAAGCTGGACCTGGATGCTGTGGTCATCATGTACTACCCGACACACAGAGCCCCTAATTTGGGCTTGCCTGTATCTTTGCATTCCTCCGGGGGGTGGCTAAAGTACAGCACATTGAAAGCTTTCCAAGAATATGCAGCACTTTGCTACCAGGAGTTGGGTCCCTGGGTTAAATACTGGATCACCATAAATGAGCCCAACAGACTGGTAGATGTTTATTCTAATAGGACAGAGAGGCATCAGGCTGCTCATAATCTCCTTTTAGCCCATGCAAAGGTTTGGAGGTTATATGAGAGGGAATATTACAATCAACAGCAAGGCCTGGTATCACTTGCACTACATGCTGACTGGGCAAAACCTGCCAACCCCTTCCTTGAATCACACATGGCGGCAGCAGAAAGATTTCTTCTATTTGAACTTGGTCGCTTCTTAGACCCACTTCTGGGGACTAAACATGAGGAGAAGCAGGGGATAGGGGACTATCCACATAAAATGAAACAATACCTAGAGGAGAGAGCACAAAAATTGGGCTTGCCTGTATCCCCTCTTCCTAGTTTTACTGAGCCTGAGCGTCAGGAGCTTAAGGGGGCATTGAGTTTTATTGCCCTAAACCATTTTACCACCCGTTTGGTTTCTCCTTATCCCCAACCACAAGCCAATTTTCAAAAGAAACCAATCCCTGATCATGACTGTTTGACACTCTCTGATCCCACCTGGCCCTCCTCCAGCCTGGGTCAGGCTCTAGTTCCCTGGGGCCTTCGGGAGATGCTGAGGTGGGTGAGCAAGAGATATGGCAGAGCTCTGCCTGTCATTGTTACAGGCAGTGGGATTGATGATCAGGCACCTACAGAGGATAAACTCAGGCAGCACTACCTCAGAAGTTACCTGCAGGAAGCACTCAAAGGTAGGGCACCCAGAGTGTATCGTATAATCATAGCTGAGTTACAGCACCAAAGGCAAAACAGGTTTAATGGTCTAATTTCCTCCTACAATAAAACAAAGGCTTACTTAGAAACTGTGGTCACAAAAATAGAAAAAATGGAAGAAACAAACACTGATGCAGCAATGTTAATTACCATTATTTTGTCATACTCTGTCAGTGATCTCCAGCATTTTCAAATGCAAGCATAAAATTTTCTTAAATATGTCAACCATAGTGTGCACAACGTTTGTGTGTTTAGGTAATTTCTCATATTGCAGAAACTGTATTTTTAATCTCTCACTTCTATTTCTTCTTCTCAGCTTACCATCTTGATAAAGTCAACTTGCAGGGTTTTTACGTGTGGAAACTCCAAGATCGACATGTCCCCCAGTATGGCGTCTTCACCTCAACCCAACACCAGTCCAAAGCCAAGGCGTCCATTGCTGTATACAGAGAAATCATTACTCACAGTGGTTTCCCTAGCAATGAGACTTTGCGCCCATGCAAGTTTAATGAGCAGCAGGAAAGCTGCTCCATATGCGAATGGCTGTTCAAGAACAAACCAATGCTGATTTTTGGTGGCTGCCTCCTAATAACGACTGTTATGTTGGCTGCAGTCATCTTCTTTGTTGTCATCACCCAAAGAAATCAAAGACAAGACAGAGGGAGCAGGCTGACCCGGAAAAAAAGAAAGGAAAGATCATCAATGTGTGTCTGGTTTCATAGATTGACTAAGTAACATGTTGCTGAAAAACTGACAAGCCAGACGTACATTGTACAATTGTCTTCTCCAGTAGTTTCTTTTTCCATTGTGACAAATGTGCAGTTTACTAGAAATTACTGTAAGGAGAAAATGTCTCCATGTTTTTCTCTTGAGTGACTATTAAATATGACTGTATTTATTATTATTCAATGGCATTGACTTGCTCACTGTTTGTTTTACAAAATCTGAGAATTGACGTGAGCTATATATTTTACTATAAAGCCAAACACAGGTTTTACTTTATTGCTGACCAAACCAAGGATCTTCAATAATGTCTTCTATTCTTGTAGAACTTGTAGTTCTCTAATTAATTAAAGTTTTTGTGTAAGTTTGATAAAATTTAAGTTCGATTTAACAAATGATTGTATGTTTTCCTTATACTTTAGGCTGTTTCCCCTCTATTCCACATTATTTAGAATACATTGTACTTTGTCGCCACAGACAGGATATTCTCCTATAATGAAACAATGATGCCACCTAGTGTCACTATTTGAAACCACAAGGAAACAATGAAGCATGAGTCTGCCTTTTGTTAAAATGTTGTGTGTCCAGTTATAAAGCATAAGTAAAAGACCAGAACAGCTAAAAATGAAAAATGTGGAGCACTTGGCTTTTAATATTGTGCTATTTTCTCAGATTTTTCTAGACAGTCTAAATCAAAGAATTTTCTAAATACCAATGTGTCTCAACAGCATGCAACCAGATTTGTGTGAAGTCTATGTGACATAGACAAAGATGTTTTCATTTGGATCATGAGGTGGAAATGGCTTTTTACACTTGTGTAATGGAAAGCATCTGACTCTTCATGAGACAGCATGTAATGCACATATTAAACCAGACAAGACCTTACCAGTCACCAGTTACAATAAACTGGTAACCAGTGTGTTGTAATTTGAAAGCACCTTGAAGTAAGTAAAGTGGTTTATGTTTATAGCTGTTTTAAGATCACCTTTAGTGGTAATAAAAATTTGAATATGGCCTTTCTCTTATTTGTATCTTGCCTTGACACAAGCCAATAATAATAATAATAATAATAATAATAATAATAAATTCTTCTTCTTATTATTGTTATTAGATTGTGAACGAATCAACCAATGAGAGAGGAGGTTCAGGCTGACTCCGATCACATGAGTCCTTTTTGCCCAGACTGCATGCAGTTTGGCATTAAAATGTTTTCTGTAGCACCAACCATTGTGTTGCACATATGACATGTTAGATACACGTTACGTTATTTTAACTGATCAAAGCTCCCACTAATAAGAGGGACAGACGGGACTAACGGCGGACAAGGCTACAGCTTTTATTTTTTAGTTTGTATCTAAGAAGTGAGTTACTGCTGTTGTCAGAACAAGCTAGCGTTAGCTAACAGGTCGGACGGCGACGAGGCCCCAACTGGACGGGTAACAAGGGGGACAACCATGGCCAACATCGCAGTTCAGAGGATAAAGCGTGAATTCAAGGAGGTGCTCAAAAGCGAAGAGGTTGGTTATCACGTTTGTCACTTCAAGTTGAGGCTATTATTTCTTCTCGTACTGTAGCTGAATGAGAGTGACGCTTCGCTGGCTCAGCTGTTGGCTTGCTAATCATCATGCTGCTAGCTTCAGCTAACTGTATATGTCACGACAGCGCTCACTAATTGCTATTAGGGCTAGCCAACAATGTGCCATTCTGGAGATGTTAAACCCAAGAAAGTAATTGTTGCTTGAACGTAGTTAATGTCGGTTTAGATATTTTGCGGGGCTTAAAAGAGCCGCGATAACAGCATTGACTAACTTACCATGTCTTCCGTGGTCGTCAGGTTAGCTTGGTTAAGATAGCAAAGATATTTTGGGTGTTAAACCTCGCAAAGTAATTAAGACATATACACATTACACGTGCCACAATCATTCTGCCTTTACTCACTCGAATCGTCATTAGAGATTTTATAACATAGAATTGTAAGGGTGCAACAAGTTGAGGTCAACTTTTCCTTGTGTTGCGTGAGGTGTCAGCTAATGCTGCATTGGCATTTTTGTGTTTGACAGCATGCAAGTTTAACATTATAGTTTGTCTGCTAAAGTTATACTTCTCCTTCACTTCTCACCCTTGCAGACAAGCAAAAACCAGATAAAAGTTGATCTGGTGGATGAGAACTTCACAGAACTTAAAGGAGAGATAGCAGGGCCCCCAGACACACCATATGAAGGTGAGGGGCTCTTAAAGACACAGCCTACTAATCAAAATGCTTGGTTGCACAATTTTGTAATGCGATATTGACCAAGAGGCTTTACTGACTTCTACCTTTTGTAATTATGTAACTTAAAACATGTAGCACTTTTAGCATGCTTGAAAACTCTCTATAACTACTCGTGAAGTGTATCATGTTATTGTTTTGATCTTGTACAGGAGGTAGATATCAACTAGAAATTAAAATTCCAGAGACGTATCCTTTCAATCCACCAAAGGTAAGGATTCATTACTGTTTTTGTTACTAGTACTGTTCCTCCGTTTTATGCATTTTGACATAAGAAATTACAACATTGTGCAAATAACAATAACATATTTTCTTCCCTTTTTATTTATTCATTAATTTAATAACTCAGGTGCGGTTTATCACAAAAATTTGGCATCCCAACATCAGCTCGGTCACAGGTGCAATATGTTTGGACATTCTTAAAGATCAGTGGTGAGTAAATCTGTGCAGGTTTTTTTTTTTTTTTTGCATTCTTTCATGCTGCTTCATATTTTTCTTATTGTGTGTGACATTTTTCCCCTAATAAATTTTATTTTGCTTTTCATTCATGCTCTATCAAAAGTTGGTCATGAACACTTTTAATAAGTAACTAAAATATACATCGTTTAACATTTTCAGTTTGATTTAAACTGATTCAGTATAAAATATAAGTACATAAGATTGGTCAACATGGTGACCATGTGGTGGGCGTTTGTATGGCTATATTTTATTTTATTTTCATTTTATAAAGTCATTTAGGTGAAGGGTATGTTAGAATATTTATTTATTTTTCTTTTTTACAATGACAAAAATCTTAAATCTGTCCATAATATGGACAGATTAGAAGATGTTTGCAGTTTACCATAGCATTATGTTATTTACTTGAAGACTGAAAAGCAACAACTAGACCTCACTGTCTCGTTGGAGGCGACTGTGCATTATTTACTAGTTATTTTAAAGGCTGGTCAATGCATGTTCATGATACTGTTCAAAAGCTAAGGCCACTGCTTTGTTTGGTTACATGTTATTACAATATTAGCAAATGAGCACAACATTTGAATGTATGCAGTGTTTCTTTTTTTTCATTTTAAGCAGGCCCTGTAGTAAGTGGTAGAACGGTCCTGAGAGATTACAGTGTTCCGTAGGAGTAAAAAGTTGTACTACTGATCAAATAAAATGGCTAAATGTTCTGCACAGGAGCTAATACAAGCTATTAATTTCTTTAAGGGAGCACAAGGATACAGAAATTGGCAGTTAAAGTTCACAAAAAAATCATCAAGGCTACTCTGAATCTTTAAGGATGATCTGCCAATGTGGAGCTTTGAAATAAACAAAACTAAATTAAAATGTAAGGTACTAATAAATGCTGACAGAAATGGTATAATCAGGAGTGTAAAAATAACTAACATGCAATGGAAATTTTCTTCTATCTAGCAGGAAAGAAGTTGTAGAAATACATAAATTGTGAGTGAGAGTAGGGTTGAGACGGTTGTCTGTTGGAAGATTTTACAATTGGAGTACAGGAAGGTTATAATAGAAACCTAACATTAACTTAAATCTTAAGAATTAAATGGTTCACATTTATAAATGTCTAAATTGTGGTAAGAAAATGATGATGCTCATTTCACAAAATAATTTTAGGGTTCATATTCAGTAGTGGACCCAACCCATCCCTTCGATGTAATCTGTGGGGGTTTAACATTCAGACCTGCAGAGTCCTCCTGGTGAATTCCATATATGTGCACATATGCGCTTTACTACATGCTGAGAATATGTTGAAGCATGATTCATCTGCCCATATGCCCTTTTCCTACGTTTATGCAGATCAGTGCTTATGATTTTTGCTCCACTGAGCTCTCATCTGAAACATGAATGCACATTGAGCGTTCATGCACCATAGCCTTAAATCTCTTTATGTAAATATTATTGAATTGTTAGACTCCTGCTTCTCTCTTTTTTTTCTTTTCTCACACTAATGCACGAGCATTGCTACTAAATATTCTAAGTTGATTACAACTTCCAACGGTATTTACTGATGTAATCAATTCCCATCAATATAAAAGTAGTTGCTTTAATTGATGTTCTTGATAAAACAACAACCAGTTAAGGAGCCTTTGTACCGGTCTCTTTTTACATCTATGTTCCAAAACTGATATCCTTTTAGATAATTGCTTCTTCATCTTTAATAGAAAGGTGAATCAAATGTACCTGTTCAGATTTTCTATTTTTTTTTTCAGTTTGTCATTGCTTAATTTAACCATGCAGTGTACCTGTGCAGAAGTATTTGCATTTGTCTTTTTGTCCTCATCTAATTAGTCACCCATGACTATTTGTTGTTTCAGGGCAGCAGCTATGACGCTGAGGACAGTCCTCCTGTCATTACAAGCTTTACTGGCAGCTGCAGAACCAGATGATCCACAGGACGCTGTCGTAGCCAATCAGGTTGGTGTGCATTTTTTATAAAAAAATGTGAACATGATGTACCACTGCTAGTGATTGTTGCTAAATATCTGAATACCTCTCATAAATGTGTAAAGTAATTCCCTGATCTGTGTCACATCGGTGAAAGGATTCTTCATTAACTCCTAATATTCTGCTGGATGGGACTTGGTGAAAGAAAGAAACTGTATATAATGTAGAGATAGATGGGCATAAACACGCAAGACACACAAAAAAAGCCAAATTTTAATGACACTCTTTAAGAATAAAGGAAAAATTCCAGATTTACATTTGGGCATAGCTGCTTTATTCTAGTTACTTTGATGAACTTTGCAACAATATTGTTGCTATTAGTTGATATATTGGAAGGATTTGGATTCGTGTTGCAGGTTCAGTCTTTTTCCGTGGTGTGAAACTAACTTAAGGTGCTTTTTGCCTAATTTCCTGTTTCATTGAAACACTTATCTACTCAGAGCATTGTTACACCTACAGTCAATCATTTATACTATGTAAAGTGAGTAAGAGTTATTATTAATCAACCCACACTTTAGTGAATTGCATAATGCAATGTGTTGGAGCCAAATGAATTATTTTACTCTAGGTGATCATTTTAGTTAAAAGCATAATGGTAACATTAAAGATTCATAGTTTATATAGTTTTAAAGAATTCTTTTGATAAAATGCATAATTTCGTAATGTTAACTTTAAAAAAGATTTGAGTTTGGGCTTCCAATTAAATAGTGCTGTCACTGTGATGCGGTAGTTGAGGCTTAATTAGTCAAGTTGAAGCCAGAGATGTTGGAAGCGATAAAGTTTTTTGATCATGTACATTTTTTGTTTATTTTTTTATTAAACCTTGTAAACAAAGAACTCTTCTCACTCGTGTTTCAAATATTAGTTGCTAGACTGACTTCAAACTGTGGTACAGAAGACAACCCAGACAGAGTGCCACAATACAATGAAATAAGCTTGTGTAAGATTTGTTTTTGCTTGTATATCTTTTTGAAAAGTTCATGTTATTTGGCTTGTATAACTATACATTTTTACACCAAAATTAGCAGATAGGTTTTGGGCTTTTGAATACAGGTGAAGGTATTCATATTAAATGATTTAGTCATTTTGCATAATTAGCAGTGGCATGTTTCCCCTCAGTAGTTTGTCTGCTATGCATATACTTATAGTAGTTACTAGACATGGCTCAAGTTCTAGTGACTTCCAGTAAATATACCTGAAACTTACTATGATGGGTAGGGATAGGCCTGTTGCGATAAGCAAAAAGTCAATTAATTGCACTGTAAGAAAAAATGAACGCGATGAGTTTGCCACAATAATTTTTATTTGTTTTTTTTTTCCTATCTTGCTTTACCATAGACTGTATATGACAACAGGTTTACTATGCAGTAGCTCGACTGAATGCTCTCTTTCTTGCAGAGTGAGCTCTCTCGTGCCATACTTGGCAGCATCATGTTGCTGCATGAGACTGTGGTGAGCCACTTAACCTGTGCGAGCCAAATTTGTTATCGTGACAGGCCTAAGTAGGAATGGTGTTTGACTATGGCCAACAGCATTTTGTAAATCCAATTTTTCTGAATAATGGCCCTTTTAAAACAAGAAATGAGCGAGAACTTGGGAAATGAACCCAGTGGTGTTTTATTTACACAAGCGTTTTAACGACAGTTCATGATGATGGGAAATCGACTCTATAGATGACTGTGTAATTAGGCCCACGTGGCATTAAAGGGAGCTTGGCAAATATAAACCCAGTGTTCATTCAGTTTATTTTTTTCTGGTAAAGGCAACTTTATTTGTATAACACAATTCAATGACGGGGTGTTTCAAAGTGCTTTACAGATTACAAGAAGCACAAGTTAACACTAAAAACATAAGCGAAAGGAAAAAGACAAAAGACAAAAGGTGCATGTGTATCTAAAATTTGAGATTTGAGCAAAGATCTACCTTTTTTATATAATCTGGAAACTTTTAGCACTGAAACAAAAGGATGTAATGCACCGTCATCCGGATTTCTATGTGAAATTTCAGCATTTTTTTTTAAATTCATAGATGTCCTTTTTATCAACATCCAAGTTGGATTCCTTCTCCGCCCTATTTGTTGTTGTTATGACTAGATATAAACAAAGTGTGAGTGGGTAGAGAAAGTGTTTGAGGAAGGGACACTTCAGGATCTAATCAGATTTTCAGCAGGGGCTTGTGCATCCACAGATGAATCTAGGACATTTCAGAGACAGAAAAATTAAGAGGATATAACCACATCTCTACAAGTTAATATGAATATAAATGTTTTCATTCTTGACAGTAGTATGATTCATCACTTTGACTCAAACATAACACTGCTTTATTATGTTTGTTCACCACACAGTACAAGCAGAATCCAGAGATGTTTAAACAGACAGCAAGACTCTGGTCTCATGTCTACGCAGGCGCTCCCGTCTCCAGTCCGGAGTATACACGCAAAATAGACAAACTCTGTGCCATGGGCTTTGAAAAAGTACGTATTTGGAAACCTTTTCTGTCTGTCATGTGCACTGCATTGCAAACATCTGCTACAGATCAAAGCTTTTACTTTTTCATTTATTTATTTATTTATTTTTGTCTCCAGAATGCAGTAATAGTGGCATTGTCGTCAAAATCCTGGGATGTGGAGACAGCGACAGAGCTCTTGCTCAGTAACTGAGTTTTGACACACTGTTCATCTTGATGCTTATCACTCTCTGTTCACACATACACACTCTCTCTCCTCCAAACTCCTGCTGTCTGAAGATATCTCTTCCTCCATCTGTTTCACATTGGACACACTCCCTGTCTTCTCCAACCCTTCTTCATCTGTGTGGTATCTCTCCTCTGCACTCATCACCTCTGCTGTGCCACACTCCAATCAACCGCTCTGTAAGCTGTTACCTCTGGTTTCTTTAAGTTCATTCAACATTCCACTCAGTTCTCCAATCAGAAATCCAAACACATCTCACCCCCTTTAAAGCAAAAGTCAGACTTAAGACCCCAACCCACATCTGTTAGTTTGTCTCCCAGCTTTTCTGGCTCTGTCCAAGAAGCGGCTGTCAGCGGCTTATCCTTGCCTATGCAGTGCATTTATTTTCGTTTGTGATAACCTTTTGTAGGAGATAATTAAGCCACTCAAGTTTTTTGGGGGGGACCTGGTCCTGATTTGACACACTTGCGGTTCTGTTTTCTGAACAAGGATTAAGCCAAGTCCTAATTGGCATCTTTATTCAAATTTTCTAGCTCTGTAATCAAAAACATTATCTTCACTTATTTGTTAATAGTGTTTGGCTACTCTAGACTGAATTAATTTCCTCACATAACAGAAGTGTTTCTAAAAACTGAACACATCTGGCTAGCAACGTATTTCATTGTGGTTATTATGCATTTTTAGGAAAAAAAAAAGGGGGGGGGGGGTTCAAAGGACAATCACATTTTTGTCCTATATATGCATGAAGTGAACACAATGCATTGCACCGTGTAGTTTGGCTTATTCCGTGTTTTGGAAACCTGCTTACTAAGTGTCTTAAAAGTGTTCACACAGTAGCCATACTTGTCATCGTGCCAGGTTTCCCCCTCAGTAGTCAACAAATGGCAGCTCCTGTAAGAGATCCCCACATCTCATCTGGTTTTGACACCACTTTCTTCGCCTGTCCTTATCTCCCTACATTTTTAAAAGGAAACTCTTATTTGGTTTTGACATTCAACAGGAATACATATTCTTGTTTTTAAACTGAGAGAAACATACATGGGGGGGAGGGGGTTATATCATGTTCATCAGTAACATAATGTGTGGCTGGATAAAAATGGGTCAAGACAAGTTTGAAGAATTGCATCATATTAATTACACCCACAGATAAATATGTCAATGATTCATCTGTAAATAAAAATATTAAAGTCTGTGTAAATTAATGTGTTGTCATTTTTGTTTTATCTGTCAAAAATGTTTTTCATTGTGCTGTATTTTGTGTTCTATCAACACCAAGAAACTATATGACAGTAATGTAACACCAGGAGTATCTAAGTAATTTTCTTGAATAATTAAAGTCAATGTGTTGGTAAAAATAGTGTAAATACAGGACCTATTCATACTTCCTGTTGTGTTGGAGCAAACATTTATTTCTAAGCTTGTTTTTTTTTTCTCTGCATAAATTTGAATAAAAACCAGGGTGAGGCAGAAAATTAACCTACAGGGAATAGCATTGCAGGGAAAATGGAAGAAGTACCCCAATTTAGATGAAAAATGTGAAAGGTTTTTGCATATTGCAGTTTGTTTCTTTTTAGACATCCTTTGTGCAGAAGCACACTGCTGTTATACCCTCCTACAGGGCTAAGTCAATATTACTTGCATTAATGGCATCAACAAGAAAGTGATATGTGCTTTGCAATGTCTGGATAAATTTTCTTGAATGACGCTTCAAATGTACACATGCTTCTAAAAAAATGACTGTTGGGATAAGTTTTCAATAGGGAGAAAATATGTAGTTGACCAGAGATTCTCAGTCATATTGTTTCTTGATATAACTGCAGCACAGCACCTGCTGCACATTAAACCAGCCTCAGGTCCCTAACAGAAGCCCACTGTATTTTTTATTCTTCATACAAGGTGATGTTTTGTTCACTGTCGGAATATATTGCAGTCTTTGCTTCTAATTTCAGCTCAGTGTACCACAGTCGGTTTAAGGGCAGACTCAGCTGTAATCAATCTTGTTTAAAAATCACAAGTTTACACATTTTATTGAGGAGTTGTTGCTGTCCTCCCGTTTGGATGCGACTACTTGCCAATTAAAGCTGAGAACCGGCACTTTAACCTGCTCACATTTTAATTGCAAGATTTATGGTAAACAAGCTGAGATTAAACAAAATTAGCCCAAAATGATAGAATTTTGGATGATTTAGATTTTCTGACTATTTCAGTAAAGTCTGTAAACAGTGGTAAAGATACCTAAGAACTGACTTAATATTTCAGTCATGTTCACTGAAAAATTCATGGTACTTTAACATTTAAAGTTTAATGAGTTAAGCATCTATTAAATACTGTGTCCAAAATTATTCTAGTTTTCTGATAAACACTTTAATGGAAGTTTGACACTTTTTTCCTCACATTACTAGTTTTTATACTCTATTTTACTACAACTAATGGATAGGGTAATTTATTTTGCCATTCCAGTCTTTTTTTTTTTTTTTTTTCTGACATTGGCTTATCTGTTGCACGGACCACCTGGATGCGTATTTGACATGTGAAAAGCCCAAGGTGCGAATTACGGGGGAGCTTGGCTCTCCTGAAAGCAGAGGAGCTCCCTATAGAGATTTAGCTGATAATTGAGGGAGAGCCCTAAAAATGTTCCCAACGACGCGGATGATCCGCTGTGTTTCCTTCAGCACGGTGGACAGTAGCATTGTTTGTTGTGTCCACACAACCACCCGATGTGCTTCTTTTTGTGGTTAAAGAACTCCCCGTCACTGTTTCTGATTGAACAAGCTGCATACATTAGTTTTTTTAATTGTAACCATATTTTCAACCGCGCTACATGCACTGATATAAATGCGCACGCGACGCGTGAAGTCGCGGTGCACTTGCGAAAATAAGGCTCCCCCGAAAGCCCCAGTGTTATTCGAGCCCTGGGTATGGTGCTGATTCATGGGCATCCTGTTTCCCTCGGTCTACTGGTGCCATGTGATAGCCAGAGTTTTATTGCGTGTCTCAGGCAGATATGCTGCCTCCCCTGCCAGGCGGTGAGAGCTGCGAGGATGGCCAAATGGAACTGGGCCCTGCTATCTGCAGCTGAAGTCAACTGGGGTTGAACGAGCATCATGTAAGTCTTTGAGGGAAGGAAATCCAGCACAGTTAGACAGCTGCTTGAGGTTTATTAATTTTGTATTTATTTTTAATTTTTATTTTGTTTAGTCTTGTTTTTAAATTGGGGATAACTTGAAAAGTGCAAGATGATCTCATTAATTTGTTTGGCAATGCTGCTTCCTGAAGGTGAGTTGTTAAAATAGTTGGAAAATGTGTGCATTTGTTTTTTTCGTTGTGCTGTAATAATGTTTTTGTTTGTTTGCTTTTTAAATAAAAGAACAAAACAAAAAAAACTTTGAAGGTTATAGGTGAAAATGCACTGTGTAATTACGCTCTAAGCACATCGGCTTTGAAATAAACAGCTGTTACAAAGATGCTGCATTTTGCCTGCAGCCTTTAAAGCATTTAACTAAAAAGTCTGCTGTGACAAATGCAAATGCATTAGTTTGTTTATAGCTCAAATAAGTTTGAACAGTGTCCATGACACCCAAAGAGCTGAAATGATTATTAGCCTGCATTAGTAGCATCTTGACAAAATTTTGGACTATTCAACAACAGAATGATGAAATTATAAGGCATACATTGTTAATTAAAAAAACTGGACGATAATATATGACCTCTTGTTCCCCACCTTCAGTGGTTCACAGTGCAGAGGGTCACTATGCTCAGAAGCTCCTGAATGATTTGATGGAGAATTACTCGAGCGCATTGCGGCCTGTGGAAGACACAGACAGAGCCCTCAATGTCACCTTACAGATCACCCTCTCTCAGATCAAAGACATGGTGGGTACAAGCTTGTGAGTACTAAATGTACTTCTTAGAAGCTAGAATTTAAAATATTAGCATTGCCAAACCCCCATAAAGCAGAACCGAGATTCAGAGAATTTCTTAGGGTAATTGTCTAATAATACAATGTAAGTATACAACTTTTAGAATAGCGCGTGAAAACTGTGCTCGCTTTTACAATACCATAACAAAATGACAATAAACTTAATTGGCAAATGACATATTTGCTTGCAGAAATGACTTTTAGTTATGAAACCCGATGGAAAAAATTAGGCAGAATAAGGCAAGTACAAGGAACTGTAGATTAGAATTGTTACATAGAACCTAAAACAAAACCATGAAGATGTTCATTTGTCTTCTGTGCTGAAAACATTTTCAACTTGATTTTCATCAATGCACAGCAGGCATTAGGTGCTGATGTTTATGAAAGACAGGCAGAGCTGTCATGCAGACTGGGGCCTATGATTACTCAGTTGGTTTAGGTTCCCGTTAAGGATCAATGCCGCATCACTCCTCATTGAATTAGCACTTGCTTTGTGAATGTGTGTTTGATTGTCTGGCGAAACAAAACCTGCTCTCCACCTGCATGTCCGTGATATATCGAGATGCCTGTTGTTGTCAGTCCTTCACGTTTGAGTAGATACAAATGAGAGCCAGACAATAAATGTGCTTGCATGTGTATTGGGGTGTCCAGTTACCCAAAGCGACTATGTTATTGGCCCTACCTCACCTGATATTTACAGACAGGTCTGGATTTCAGCTGTTGTGATAATCTGAGGTGTATGTGTGGCAGCAGAGAAGAAGAGCAGGAAGTACTGCAGGGGGCTAAACTAGCACAGGATACAAACACTAAGTATAAGTAAGAACCATCAAAAAGAAACCTTTACTTGACTCCTCTTCACAAAAATAGAAGTGTGAAGCAGCCTCTGGATGACTCCGTCATTTGTAGTCTCATCTGATGTGGACAGCTGAAGAGAAAATTGTGCTCTTTGCCCACCAAAGGTGTGTTTGATGAAAAATGATCAGATTATGATCCAAAATAAAATCCTACCATCTGAGAAACATGCAGCCAGAACCACAAGTAACTCTGCACTGATATGAACCGGGAATACTGGTATGAATGGATGCCACGGGATGTTGAGAAAATGCAGGCATCTTGTAGTCAATAAAAACACTAAAAGAAGAGGCTTGTTTGTACTGGCACAAAAGCAGAATCGGCAAAAACTTCTTAAGGAAATGTTTGCTCATTCTTTTTTTATTGTGTATCCCCATGACTCAAACATCATTGCAAATCTGTGTTTTAGTCTTAAACCTGTTGTGTCTCTCTGGCATCTTTCGAGAAAAACCTGAGATTGAAGCAGCCACAAGTGTATAACAATTTCTGAATAAAGTAGAAAAACCTGGCAACAAAGACTTTTGCCAGCTGCAATTGTCATCAGAATTATCTACACCCACAAAATAAACACTAATGTGTTTGCAAATGTGATATACTCATTAGTATGATTGTAAATGTGCTTATTTGTGTGAAGGATGAGAGGAACCAGGTGTTGATTGCCTATCTGTGGATTAGGCAGACGTGGCATGATGCCTACCTGAGGTGGAATAAAGAAGATTATGATGGACTGGATGTCATCCACATCCCCAGCAGCCTGGTGTGGAGACCTGACCTTGTCCTCTATAATAAGTACGCCAGTACGTCACCCATCACAAGACAATTTTTACATCTGTCCATTTATGTGAGAACAATAGACCCGAACAAACAGTCTTGTTGTCATGTGTGGACAAAACTCTAAAAATGTCTTATGAGCTGCAGGACTGAGACTAGTTACATCCAGTGACAGCATTGCACACTTATATGATAACATTTCTCACGGTTTGACAAAGTTATGTAATCTAAATGTCACTTGACTTGTCTGAGTCAACTTGCTGTCCTCTTCTAGAGCTGATGATGATTTCTCTGGGCCAATGGACACCAATGTGAGGCTGCGCTACAATGGAGAGATCACTTGGGATGCTCCTGCTATCACCAAGAGTTCCTGTGTCGTGGATGTTTCCTATTTTCCATTTGACAGCCAGGAATGTAACCTCACATTTGGTTCTTGGACCTACAATGGCAACCAGGTACAAAAAAAACCCATGCATATTTGGAACCACAGGATAATGTATGGAGGATTTTTTGTGGTTATACATCAATATGTAATGTATTGTAAATTATTTAACTCCTTTTTTTGTTGTCTGAAAAAAATACCCGGTGTGCTTTCTCTACATCTTCAACCATAACACTTATTTCAGGTAGACATTATTATGGGCATGGACAGCGGTGACCTGTCAGACTTTGTGGAAAATGTGGAGTGGGAGTGCCATGGTATGCCAGCCACCAAGAATGTCATAATGTACGGCTGTTGCTCTGACCCATATCCAGACATCACTTACACAGTGCTCCTGCAGCGCCGCTCCTCCTTTTACATCTTCAACCTCCTCCTCCCATGCTTCCTAATCTCCTTCTTGGCTCCTCTGGGTTTCTACCTGCCTGCCGACTCTGGGGAGAAGGTTTCCCTTGGGGTGACGGTTCTCCTGGCTCTCACTGTGTTCCAGCTAATGGTAGCTGAGAGCATGCCTCCCTCAGAGAGTGTACCTCTTATAGGTAGGAGTTTTGTTCGGGATGGCGTTAAAGACTAAATTAAATTGTGTTTTAGTGACATCTTTGAAAATTACCTGCCTTTCTGGGTTCTAACAATTATCCTCCCTACCATCTGTTCATGTTCTGTTTTGTTACACAGGAAAGTACTATATTGCAACAATGACCATGGTCACAGCCTCCACAGCTCTCACCATCTTCATCATGAACATTCACTTTTGTGGCGCAGAGGCCAAACCAGTTCCACACTGGGCAAAAGTCCTCATCATTGACTACATGTCCAAGATTTTCTTTGTTTATGAAGTGGGTGAGAACTGTGCCTCTGTCTCTTCTTCATCACAACATTTCCTCCAGGATGATGTCTGCAACCAGCAAATCAGCTCACACATTCATGCAAATGGTGAGCCTGGTATCCACCGCAGGCAAGAGGTGCGGCAGAGTCACAAAAATGCCAGAAGACAGCCCTCCAAATCACAACAGCATCACAGAATGAAAGCCCAGCACCACATCACGAGAGAGGAAAACAGCCACTTCTCTAGTTCCACACCGGAAAAGTATGAAAGCTCAAATGGTAAAATCCTTTTAAATGACTGCTGCATAGATGAACAGAAAGTTCCATGTTATTCGAACGACCAGAAGCTTCCCTGCTGCCCTGAAGACAGAAAGCCTACATCTCAAGGTCCCATTGTCACCTTTGGTCCTTGTGTGTTCTGCAGCCACAGCGGTGGCATTCCAAATGTGGACACCAAGCTGGTGCGCAATGTCGAGTACATTGCTAACTGTTTTCGAGAGCAGAGGGCTATGTGCGCCAAGGGGGCAGAATGGAAGAAGATAGCAAAGGTGATGGACAGATTTTTCATGTGGATTTTCTTCATCATGGTTTTCCTCATGAGTATCCTCATCATGGGCAAGGCAAAGTGACCAAGAAGTGATGCTGCAGTGATGCTGTTCTTTTTATATTTGACTCAAAAACATTACTTATTTTCTTTTTATTTGAACAGTACAGAAGCAAAAAA
>JBAMHW010000007.1:23642330-23654929 GCA_037177495.1 Rhadinocentrus ornatus | reverse complement strand
GACATCATAATTAAGTAGTAGTCAGACTGCTGTGAGTTGAGTTGGACCCAGGTGCTGTCATGTAGTGCTAGATGCAGTTTTTTTTTAAGGGTGTTTACTTTTAATTAAAGTTAAAAGGGGAGAAGGAATGGAAATATAGAAAATAATTACATAAATTTACAGCAGAAAGAAAGAAGAAGCCTTATTACTCTTTAACTGGAGTTTAATGGAAAATAATGTACTTGTTGACAGCAAATGTATGTTGATTATTTATTTATTCAAAAGTGCAGTATGTATTAAAATCAAAAATCAATGACAGAAAATTTAATATATTAGTAAAAACTATGTTTCTTTTGGTATCTAATCACTTCACTCAAATAACTGTTTTATTCTTTAACATTAGCCACCTCTATCTACTTGCTGTGGGTCCACATACATGGCAGCTGCCATTTTTGTGCTACCATTTTTACTACAGTGTCTCTGAATGACAAACAAGTGAGAACCCTTTGAGCTTTAAAACTGCACTAACAACTTTGCTTGATAGGTGCTAGAGCATGGTTTGGGACAAGTAATGGCTTAAAAAGCACATAGAAGAAAACAGTACACATGAACAAATTTTGGACACATTTTCCTATTTAAGCCAGTGGGAAAGTGTTTTCAAACTTTTGACTGGTACTGTAGTTACCTGTAGGCCAGTCATTGCAGCACTTGAGGTGAGTGGATCCACTCGCCAATGAAAATATGTTTATATCTGGAAGAATTTTGGCCACTGACAGCCACTGTCCATTCACAAGTGTGCCTTGCATTTGTAATTTCCATGAACATCTTTACCACTGGATATCAGTAATTCTAAATTTGTCAGTAATGTACCTTTAAGAATGCTAAAAAAACAAAGAAACAAAGACAAAGAAAACAGCTAGTGTCTGCTGAGCTTTTAGGGTATATCTAAATATTATTTGTTGATAATGGCTGCCACTCATGCTAATCATTAAGAGACAATTACAAAGATGGAACTGAGGTGAGATTTTCATAATTGCAAAAGACACACTGTAGAACATTGTGAATAGAATGAAAGCACAGAGAAAACGACTTACTGAGTATACTGGTTATCTTTTTACTGTTTGTGTGTGCTGCCTAGATGTGCAGCTGATACAGGAGGTCTTCCAGTCTTTGGAGAGTGGTGATAAGCGGCTTCAAAAGGTGCGAGTTATCCTGCTGATCCCCAGGTGTTCTTTGTCTGCAGTCAACAACCCCGTAGAGTTCATACTGCAGGAAAATGGAGGTAGTGATCTCTGCACCACAGAAATGCTATAAACCATGCATTTAAAAGATACATATTTGAGAAACCTGTTACATTCTGTTGAGTCCATAAAACACATTACATGCTGCTAGTTTGGCAACAAAATTGAGAATGTTGTGAATACATGCTTCAAGACAAAGATAGTGCAGGCTCATAATTTCTACATGCAATTTCCTTTATATTTTTCTTAAGTTTGTAAACGAGGAAGAGCATATGGATTCTAATTTCCATTTTCACTCAAGCCCATCCATTGACTTATGCAAATTGCATATATCTTAAAGTTATTTACTCACCTGGTTGAAAAGAACAGTTAATTAAACAACATTAAAATGCTGAAGAACTCCTTTTTACTTTTTCTCAGACACATCCTTGCTGCAGGACCTATCCCATGGTTCCATAGCCCAGAGCAAAATGAAGTCTCTGGTTGCCCAGCAGAGCAAAGATATTGATCATGCCTTGAAGTGTGAGTGTACAACCACCTGCTCTCAGTGCACATAGACACTCAAGCATGTGCACCATATTATCTCAGCCTCTAGTGTGTAGCCTCTCACACTGTCTGACACAGTCAAGCTTCCTAATTATCTAATCTCATATGTCATTAGCCTGTGGTGTTCCTTGGAGATTGTCTGAGTTTTAATTAGGAGTGCTAATGTTGCTCTTTGCTGGTCAGCTGTCATCTGCTGCAGCATTTCTTGCATGTGTTTTTAGCACTTGAACATTTGCTAGGACTGAACATGTCATAAAGACCTGTTTGTTGATATACGAGTGATTTTTTATACAAATCTTGCCGTTCTGTTGTGTGCTTGGTTACTTTCTCTTTGATTATAACATGTATAGCTTGTTCAGTAGCATGTTAAACAGTATCCATGAGATACGCTTATTAGCCTCAGTCCATCTTGTGCTGCTCAATGCTCGTCTGTCTGTGTTTGGCCTCCATCAAGCAGATGGAGTCTGTTGGTTGGGGGAAATGTAAACAAACGCCTCTAATCACGCTGCTATTGACCAGCCTTTGCCTATCTTTTTTGTCAGGGTAGATACTTTCTAATAGAACTGGTAATTAAATGTGGGTATGTATTGAGAGCTATGGCTCAATTGAGTCGATGGTCTCACGTCAGTGTTTTCATGCAGGCACACACTTAGACAAATGCACAAGGAGAGACACACATCTCCAGAGTTTTTAACATCACAACAGTGGGTGTGTTTGGAGTTTTGTGTTTAAATGTCTCAAATCTCTCATTTTTGTCTCAGTCTCCTTTGCCTACAAGTTATAGTTCATATTTGTTTGAAGCTAATTTGCCACATCGAAACATATTTTATTACTTATCAGGAGAGTGTTAATTGTTTTTGTCTGGGTATAATTAGTGGAAAAATGATAAATCAAACATCCATGAAAGTCAAACTGCCAGCAGCCTAACAGATCTACAAGCCAGCAGGAACTGAATGAAATGAGCAATTAACATGCATAAACAATGTGAAGAAATTAATGTTCAGGATTCCATTTCTTCAAAGAGAGCACCTGAGCCTGAATAATGAAATATGAATATAAAAAGAAGATAAAGAAAAATTCTTTAACTTAATTTCTGTTTTTGTGTAAAGTTCCCACAGTTTTGGCAGTAGTATACTTGACCTGTTCGTCGTACTCAGAGGAGAACATGGATGTAGTGAACATTTCGCTACAGCGAGCCAAAGTCTGCTCAGACCAGGAGGGAGAACCAAAACAAGCAAACTTCAGGTCAGCTTTAGTCTCTGTACCCTGGTGTGCTCTGGCATCTGTCTCTGTCGGTTTGCCTGTCTGTCTGTCAGCTTTCTGAAATGTTTTTCGGTTTCTCCTCAGACAGAATTTTGTCAAAGCTTCTTCAGATCTCAGGCAGGAGCAGAAGTAGATTTAGTAAAAATAATAATCAAAGATGTCTCTTCATTTCTCTAAATGCCATGTGAAAGCCCAAAAAACAAACAAACTCATTTTCAGAATGCTTGGATAGCTATTGTAACACATTTTTTCTTTTTCTTTGTATTTGTGCAGTGGAGTACTAAAGTCTTGTTAAAGCTTTACCATTCCTGCAGACTTAAATGTAACAAGACTGCCTCTTTGCAGAAAGCTGTCCTGGTGTGCTGGCAATGCCTCAGGCTAGTATAAATAAAACACAAGTTGCATTATTGGTATGGATCACATTGGCTTTACATAGACATCTGCTGCTTGAGTGCATTTTAGAAACTAACAAATGAAAAATTATCTTAAAAAAACATGACCTTGGGCTCGGCAGGCACTCTTTTGAGGCTCTGCCACAAATAGTTTGCAGAACCAACTCATTGATTACATGCAATTTCCAAGCATTTAACAGTTTTACCAATACATTAGTCTGGCTTTAATGTGCTGTTGATGGAATTTTTTTTTTTTTTTTTTTTTAGCAGATCTTCTGTGTATATTTTTTACATTGTAGGGTACTGTTTGTGCATCTTTTATCCAGGCCAGGTCTTTCTCCTTTCATCTCCTATGACCATGGAGAGACCACAGAGGAAGCAGAGCCCTTCTTCGTGTTGGAAGCTTCAGAGCACAGCAATGGCTGCTTTCTGGCTGTTCTTAACAGAGAGGTTAGTATCACTTAAGCAGAAACCTTACAAACCTAGCAGAGGCTGAAGGGTTAAAAATAAGTATCAATATTATATGACACCATTTTTTTCTATCCTGATGATAGACGAGCCTAATCCAAAAATATTTTTGGGAAATGCAGCCAAAAAGATAAGTAGGGACAAATGTAGCATCTCGTCCTGACAAGCTGTCTCTTAAAATTCGATTATTTGCTCTGGACCTGATCATATGCTTACCCTCTACAATAACATGGTGTGGTTTGGCCAATTCCCTAGTCATTACTTCAGTCTTCAGTCAGGATATCTGCATATTGGCACATGGATGCACATAAAGAGATTACATTTAGGAGAAACACTGGGTGCGGCATTATATTATGTCAGCTGAGAGACTCCCTTCCCCTGAGTCCTGAACAACCAACATAGTCTTGGCTTTCTCTGGGACACACACTCGCAACGGATTTGGGTGGTAATAAGTCACAGGAAAAATGAGGTCATTGACAAATCAGCCGTAGTGGAAAACACCACAAAGGCTAATTTTCAGTGTTTTTGGGGTAGAAATGTGAAAATGAGGGGTGGTGGATGTTTGCAGCTTTAGAGTGTATTAGAATGATGCTGTTTGTGCTTTAGGATTTCATTGCATAGAACAAAGATAATCTATGAGGATTTTAACTTTATGTGTGTAAATATTGTGCATCTGTTAAGATTTTATGAATAATAAGATTGAAACATGGATGTGTTATTGAAGAAATATGTATTTATAGTAGCTTCATGTATGTGTCTGAAAAAAGCTTCCTGATCATTTTCTCACACATCATGAGCACAGATAATTGGGATGTGCTGTGGCTGTGGTGTTTTCTAGTTACAGGCTTTAGAAGCTTAAGAAAGCCTGTACCTCAGTTTTATATTAGCCAAATCTATTCGCTCGTCCTCTAATTGCCTGTCCCGCCTTCCTTCTCTACCTGAGAGAGATACTGGACAGTTAGAGGAGCTAGAATCTCATCAAGTCTTTGTGACCGGTCTTCCCCACATCCTCATAATCTTCAAGGTTTATGGCATTCCCACCTCATATTATGAAATCTGCTCTTATGCTTCTGATGCAAGTTATTAAGCCATCGTAACCCCAGAGGGGATGACGGAGCTTTCTTGCACTGTTGTGTCTGTTGCTCTCTAGCCATTCATCATGTTTTATACCTCCACAGATAGGAATGAAAAGATAATCAAACTGCTGTAATGGTGCCTCAAACAGGTTTTTTTTTTCTCCCTGCCGACAATAAACTCAGCTAATCAAAAGTTATTGTGGCAGTCTGAAAAGTATCATAAAAACAGCAATTATATAAGTGTTTGAATGCTATCGGCTGTCGTAGCTGTGCACTGTAAAGTTTTTATTATGAGCTTTCCATACAGGAACAGCTTGGGACAATAAAGACAATCCTGTCATGTGTTTCTGACCTAATTTTCAAAGAAACACAACATTCATCTTAATTTAAATGACACTTACTGACAAATGATGGCTTTGGACAACACTAATACAAGATTCAGAGCACTGCATATTTTTTAAATTTGGCTTTCTTTTCCTCTTTTTTTAGAGTGAGTTTTATGAATTTAGATGTTGGAGCCAGTGTTATAATGGATACAATGATTTTGGATGCAAGAGCTGAATAATAATTAAGCTCAGTTCAAGGTAATGCTGTAGTATAAGCTTAGTAGAGTGTAGAATGATATCAGAGATTTACAGAGTATAGTGTCGTTGGTTAGTGGAGATGAAGAGGAAGTGAGATTTACCGGGGTGAGGGGGAAGAAAGGAAGGCAAGGCAGAGTGTCTGTTGAATAATTCAGCGCCCCCTGTCTGTATGAGTTAGCATCAGTGAAGTCCATTGAGTCCGCCAAACACTGCATAACGGAGGAGCCTCTGAAACAATATTTAGCGTTTACTTAGGGTCTATCCATGGACATGTACAGATTTGCAAAATCTATGGACTCTCATACTTCCTTAATGCAGATATATACCTGTACACTAATTTACAGACATGTACAAACAGTTGATGGGATTTGCATAAAAGTGCAAGCAAGTACTAAAAATAAATACATTTAAAAGCAAAATCACATAAAAACTCACACAGGCTGCATGTCCCAGTAGTGTACATTGTGCTTGTGAATAATTTAAGCGCTGAGAAGAGCAGAGGGTTGTGGTGTGGGCTGCTGCTGAGGCAGCAGGTGACCCGGCAGCCAACAGCAAGGACATGATTTCTCTCCTCTCTTCTCCTCTATAAACAACGTATGTGTCAGTATAACAACTAATTTTTGATTATATTATATAATGGGCCACAGTCATCTAAAACTCGAATGGCGATTGAATGTTCAAATGAAATGTTTACTGTTTCAATTTATTTTCACTCTAATAGTGACTTGTTAATGTTTTTGAAAAATAATAATAAAAAAAATCCATCCATATTCATAGCCGGAGCCAGTGATCAAAGAGGCATCAGAGGAAGTAATTGCCAGAGCAAATGCTAAAGGCATCCTGGACAGGATTGGCTCAAACCACTCGACCAGAAAAGAGCACCATGGACACACCAGCAAGATAAAAAAAGCAGCCCATGCTCGCAACTCTCAGCCCCATCTCTCGGCGAGAACGCAAAGCACAAACCTGCAAACTAAGGAAAGCAACGTCGCTGTTTCATGTGCCCATCATGACTTTAAACAATCATCACAAGGTATATGTGGCCTCTTCCTTCCTACTTCTTGAGTCAGTCATATGTAGTTATGAGCACATACACTATAGCTAATTTAAGGAATATTGAGTCCTGCTAAATACTTTTTTTGTTTTTTTGGAGAGTGGAATTGCATAGAAGGTTGTTATGTTTCCAATATGCATCATCAAAACTTAGTCTTCTTCTTTCTATGGAAGAAGATAAAAGCCTGCCTTCAAGCCTCCCTAAAAATCCAGAAACTTAATCTTTTGTTTACTTTTTGGGACTCAGGCTGACTCTTTCTCACAGTTTTCAGTTTTTATACTAAGCTAAGCTAACTGGCTGCTTAACAGATAAGGAGGAATAGCAAGAAATTATGTTTAGTTCATCATGCTGTGTCTTGCTATTTTAGTCCAGTCATCCAGTTGTCTCTCCAACCTCATTGTTTCTATCCTTCAGGGAAACCCAAAGCACTGTGCTCGCATGCCTTAAAGAGCACTGTGTTCAGTTCCCTCTTCAACTCCAAACAAGAACTCACCACCTCCTCCTACTCCTCTAAAAGAGAAAACAGCACATCCACTAAAAGCATCACCTCTCTATTCAACACTGCACCTTCCACCACCACTGCTCTACGTGCTGCCTGTTCTCCTGCTACCCCTGTGACTCCAATTGTTCGTCCACGTAGAGCTCAACAGAAGTTCCTGAAGCCTGTGTTGATCATCCTGCCTCCCGTTGACTTCCCCAACTCCCTCCCACCCCAGCACCCCAGTCGGACAGGGTTTAGTCCTAGCCTCAGCTACAACAGGTGGAGGACGCCAGCTCAAATTATATCCCGTGGTCTCTCCAAGGATGCCATGGACAAATGCCGTCATCTGTTTTGACCTCCCAAACAACTGTATATTTAAATAAAGCCAGATATATCTGCATTTACATTCACAATGTATATAGTGTTACTGAACTGCCAAACCACACAGACCATCTAAATGTCAAGTTAACCTATATGCTTCTTGATCCATTATTACTTGTCATTATTACTGGGGTCTTTGTGTGCCATAAATACAACCTTGCCACAGTCACAACAAAGTCAGACTGCAATATATTCACTCGGCTGGCCAGAGTCATTCACTGGGATTATATTCTGAAAAAAAAAGGAGGAGGAGGCTGCTCTCTTTTTTCTTTTGGTAATGCATTTATTGTCACAACAGATTACATTTAAATGTGTAGCGATGGGTGCCGAACAGGAATGAAATGATGTTTGGTGTGTTTTTCTTTCTTTTTTTTTTTACTTTGACTGCATTCACAGAGCTCATACTGAGTGCAGGTGGTGGCCTTGAGCCATAAGAGCATCGTATAAAGTTTTGACAGAAGACTTCTTTTCTTTTACTGCTACATGTGTGTGTGCTAGCGTCTGTATTTGATGTGTGAGTGGGCATACACTGGCTGTTTTTTTTTGAGGATGAGGATTAATACAATTAATATAAATACAATTAATCCTTAGTGTATGACACACACTTTTCCATCCATCTACGTACAGGAAACACTTTTGTGTGCTGTGCATATGCCCACAAGTGTTTTACATCGGTCAGTGTCCAAGCCTTGATTTGAAATTACTTGCATCTGCATAAATAAAAATTCCTGAGGAATTTGTTAAGCAATGAAACATTCTTGAGCCTTTTAAGTCAGTTTTTTCTACATTAAAAAGAAAAATTACAATCTTAAGCCTCAAAATACATAAAAACCATTAAACTTTTTTTTATGCTGTTTAACCCATTCAATAAAGAAATAAAAGTAAAAACTGAAAATCCTTAATTTTGTTTTTGTATATGGGGCAATGTGTCAGTTGGGTATGAACTGGGATTTTCTAGTGCCAGTGTAAATCCAGTCGTGAAAAAAAGAAGATGAGTTATGTTGATGGCGTCTAGTTTTTGTGTGTGTTGACCAGTCTTCTAATCAAGACCCTCAACTCATCAACATTAAACATAACCCCATCAAGAAAACATGCAAAACTCAAACCCCATATTTGTCACCAACATCACACCTCTCACTCTTACTTTATCTACAAGTTTTGTGCCCTATTTTCTCTCTTTCTACATACAATCATTGACATACACTTTATTATTACAGTCACTTCATCCATCATGAAAAAAATTTGTCTTCTGTGTTTGTCTAGTCTGTCATGTCTTCTGGTGGGCAGCTGCAGGCTGATGACAGGTCTTGTTTGCTTGATCTTTGATGAATTTCACATTTTCCTGTTAAATCTGCTGACAGCAAGACAACACCTTTTTTTCTTTTTCTTTTTTTTGTTTTGTTCTGGAAGGCTACTGCTTTTCCAGTCCAGGAGTTTAGAAGGAGACAGAGATGGGAAGGAAAATGAGTAAACCATGAGTTGCTCCATAATCAGTCTGTGAATAGAAATATGATATTTTTTTCTTCTGGACAATCTTGCCTGTAGTGTGTGCTCAAGTAATCCATCTAGTGTAGAAATCCACAAGCGGGAGGTGGGTTTCACTTGGATAAAACAGCGTTCAAAGGTCAAAGTTCTAACAGTGACACCAGGTTTTCCATTGCTTCACATAAAACAGGTAAGTTTATTTTTCATCAAGCATACCTAAGGATTGCTCTTCTTTCCTTTGTTTGCAGTGGTGTTTGTTATACTGTATGTACATTATTATTTACCATGACTGGTACTCATTAAGTGTTGTTGTGACTGTTGTGTGAGTGGCCTCCAGGCTGGAGCAGGGTGCAGTGGTCAGTGGTGACGGTCATTGCTGGGGCAGTTCTGATGACTGTTTCTTGGGTTTCAAAGTGTCTATGAGAGATTGGACGCTGCGTTTTACGCTGGTGGTCACCCGCCTGGTCACTGAGTCTGCAGAGGGAGAGGAAGAAGAGCCAGCACGCTGGGAGGGTGGCCGTGCAACCAGACACTTCTGGTACCGGAGCTGAGGAAGAAGAGGGTAGGGTTATGAAGTAAGTATCAGAGCGTCTAAATGGCTGAATGCTTAAGGTGACTGATCATAATCCTGCTGAGAATGTGTTTCAAATATTTCCCTGCTTAGTCTGTTTCTAAAATATTCTAGCCCATAAAGGTAAAAATACCAAATAAAGAAAATTATGAAGAAAGCTACAGCTTGTCACAGGCAACATATCAAAATCCTACAAATAATCCCTATAAAGCTGCCATTTGTTTAATTTATACTTCTGTTTCAAAGCTTACCACACAAGCTGCCTGCACAGCTTCAGAGACGCTGCCTGCATTGGGGTCACACCAGAACACGTGACACTGGAAATGCTGGTTCCCAGTGTCCATAATGAAGGCAAATGTATGCACATCCCGTCCCACTCCCATGAAGGACAAAAAACGAACACGGCACTCCACCAGCACCTCCTCTTCCTCTTCCTGGATGACGATCAAATAAGAAAATTAGTGTTCTTATTGCCTTTTTTTTTTCTCTCTAATTGATAAGCACTTTTTCTATCTTTGAATAATTTGTTTGTCTCCATGACAACTACAAAAATTCCCTGACCTTTTCTTTGATGACTGCTAATGTGGTGTCAGCAATACTCAGTATGACAGGAGTCCAGTCTTCTTTGCCTGTGGACGACAGGAGGTTTTCTATGGCCCCATTTATAATGTCCATACCTGGAGAGGGAAGAGGGGGATCTGAAATGTTAGATAGTAGATTGAGGAATCAGCAACAGAATGCAGAAAATCTTATAGGTGTAGATATCAGTATGGCTTCAGTTTTACCTATAGGGCGAGATACAGATGTCATTCCCAGATACAGCACATGAAACTTCTGCACCAATTCAGTCTTTGGCATTGGAAACTCTACAGAGGAAACACACAAACGCATATTAGAACACACGCTCAGATCACCTGAATGAAATTTTTATCACTGGACAGCATCTAACTCAAACGTCAATAGCAGAGTCCACACAGAATAATTGGCTTAAAGCAGAAAAATAAACAAACACTGGTGAATATTTTAATATTTTGTGCTGCTCTAGACATGATTAGAGCATGAAAACCACACAGGAGCCTAGTAGATATCAGAGAGCTGGGCAATTTCTGTGCAAGACCCTGCTGTGTCTGTTTATGCAACGGTCTGTAAGTAGAAAAGACTGCAATACACAATCAATCATCAAAGCTATCACCTGCATCTTGGGTATGACAGATGTTAACACCCTCAGGAACTAGCTATTGACACAACAGACAATTAGCTTTACAAGGTTGGGATGATTTCTGACAAGGTAAAATGCAAAACACCAAAAGCAGTTAATAATAGCTTAATGTTGTAAATGCTCAAGTGCATTATAATGTGAAATAATTCAGCCAACATAGCTGAAAAAGACAGAAAACTACATTCAAAATAGTGACAACAGCTGCAGACATGTTGCTCTGTCTTGTCTTTTCTAGCTGAGCATCTCATGCTTCAGGGGTGTGTTCAGTCGCACCTGTAACATCACTGTGATATCATAGGCTTGGGTCACATGATTAAAGCAGAAACCGGTTGACTAACCTGATTACTCTAAAAGCTGAGTGCTCAGGATTCAATTAGTCTGAAATATGATTGGATGGAGATGATAGCTTTTGCCTACACTCACTTTTAACTGTAAACTCCCCTAACCTTTGTATGCATATTGCTAGTGTCCTTGTAGAGTAACATTTATAACACATTTCAAAATGTTTTTCTTAGTTGATTCCATTTTAAACCCAGTGAAAACAGCAGGGCCATTATCCTGGTGCTGGCGCAGTTCCCAAAGCCTTGCAAGCTAATCTCCTCAATTGTGTCCCAACACAGGGTCCAGATCTACTGTAATTCAGTCAGTAACAAGAACTGTTTCCCATTCCCTGTAATAAGAGCTCTAGACAACTTCTAGAGGTAATGGCCTGGTCTATCTACGGCAAGGTAATCACCTCTCATTGCATATAAACTTAGTTGAGTTAGGGCAAGTTACAGCCTTAAAAGATGCAAGGGATCTTTCAGCAGTTGAGTTCTTTGATCCTGGGGTTGGGATGGGGGCTGTGGAGCACCATGCACTGCCTCAAAGAAACACTAATTGGGTTTTGATGAGGTTGACTGTCTCTGTAAGTGAGGAGCTGATATGGTTCTTTTATATTCAGATGCCCTGTGCTGTTTTCCCTTTCACTCAGCAGATACGTTCGGCAGCTGAGGTTATAGCAGAGGATGAATTGCACTGGACTCTTTTCTCTGTTTTCCAATAATTACTTGGGACTGACAGAAAACAGCAGTGAGAATTAGCTAAAAGGGATAACAGTGAAAAGACCTGGTACGGGGAGAAGGAAGCTATGTGATTGTTGAGCAAGTAGTTGTTCTGGAGTCAGCATTATCTGTATGTAACTGAACCAAACAGTGATATTTTTTCTTTTAATAATTGTTCATAGGTGCTACTGCGGCAACAGGGCCATCCTTTAAAAAATATGTAAGTGGTTTTGGATGTGGAGGAATTCTGTAATGGGAAACAAGAGAATACAACAGGGGAGATAACACATGGTTGACAAATCCAGGAACTACAGCAGAAAGAGACTCAGGGAAAGAGGGTATGCGTATTGTGTTGCATTACTCATGTTGTAAGGAAGTAAATAAGTTTAAACTGTCACAATGACATTTTCTCGCTGTTAGGGACAAAAAAAGAAAGTTTATGTAATGTAAGTTATGACATTTTAAGTACAGGGCTATAGGGTTGGATAATGGAAGGTGGTTAGGAATAAGTTCTGGTCATGGACAGTATGTCTCCAGGAGGTGATTGTCATTGTCATGTCCTCTGAAGTGATGGAAATGTGAAACTCTAAAAGTGTGTGTGTGTGAGTGTGTGAGTGTACCTTGTAGGGGTACATCAGAACCATTCTGGGAGGAGCTGCCAGCTGCAGCCTTGGCACTTTTTCTTTCAGCCATAATCTGAGAACAAAGAGGAAACGAAAGAAAAAAGCGCAAAGAACATAGGAAAGAAAGAAAGAAAGAAAGAAAGAAAGAAAGAAAGAAAGAAAGAAAGAAAGAAAGAAAGAAAGAAAGAAAGAA
>JBAMHW010000007.1:23629146-23640222 GCA_037177495.1 Rhadinocentrus ornatus | reverse complement strand
GTGTATAGAGTAAGTGTCCTCTGATTTTGGTTGTCTACCAGTGGTCTTCATTTGTAGGTATATACAGACATTCCCTATCAGGAAATTGGCTAGCATTACTGTATTGCTAACGGCATTGTTATGCAAGGCTCTCTGTTGGTCCATTTCAATAGTTAAGGGGTGGCTTTGGATTTTCCATACTTAACACTTTTACACTAAATTCTTTAAGCTAATGCTAACTTTGACTTTGTCCAAGAAATAATTTTAAATCATATGGTGGCATGTGTGGAGCTTGCCATTTTGCAAAGCTTTGGCTTGGCAGGTTAGTACTGACAGTCTGTTTAAGTATGTGAAAGTATGCGATTCTGTGGAGGTGCAGAGTGGATTTGGGTAGAATTCAGTGCAAAAGAGCTCAAGTAGTGGCCAGTAGGATTAGGTTGGTTGAATAAAAAAGCTTGATTTCATTTGAAATTGGTTTAGTTGAGCATATTAAAGAGCACATAATGTGTTACAGTGTGTGAGGCATCTCCACAAAAGAAGCTCATTGTGGCTTGTAGCTAAGAGGAGTCTACAAACTGAACATTTGGTAACAATAGAATAACTCCATTAAATAAAGCAGCTGCAAGTTGTACACTATCTGGAACAATATCAGTATAGAGTTCAACTTTTGGTATCGAGACACTTTTTCTGCATGCTGAGCGTCTGACCTCGAAGAGAAGAGCTGCTTTCTCTTTGATGACAAAGTGAAATCCATCCAATACTCGGAGGTGTTTCATTCAAAATCCTAAATGTTAACCTCACGGTGAAAAATTAAGTGAATATTTGTAATAACCATAGTCCCTACAGGCCTTTTCATGCTGTCTGTTGAAAAAAGGACTTGATGTTGTCTTGTCTTGATTGCTGTCCTGCTTGTAGAAAAGTAATATTTTCAGCTGCTTCCATCCACCTCAGCTATGTTTTACACAAACACTGCATGTTGTATGACACATTGGTAGAAACTTGTGACTCTATAAAGACTGTTTTATTTTACCACGCTTCATATATTGTCCGTTCTTGCCCAGATTGCAAATATAGCACGCACACGGTGGGTCTTTCCATCACTTTAACAGATCTGTCTGGAAGAAGGGTGAAGGACATTAACAGAAAAGTGACCAGTGTGTGAATGACTGCATGCCTTTGCTCGTACAGAGTGATGTAGCCAATAATGTTTTGTATCTTGTGTGTAAAAAGGACTTTTTGTATGGAAGATAGATCAGCTGAATCTACTCCTATTGTATAATGTGTGATTGTGCAGTGCTGGAACCCGGAAGGTTGACAGCACATACAGATAGTGTGGCAGAGTAAGGGTGTTTTCTTTTGCAGTGATATATTGTGACTGCTCTATGGAAAGGATTTTTGTTTATTTCTTGCACGCTTCCGTGATTCTGTATGTACGGTGGGAAGGATAAATGCACAGTCATGTGAAAATGAAAGTACACCCTTCTTCAATTGAAAGGTTTTATATGTCAGGACATTATCAACAACCATCTGCTTCTTTCCCAGGTTTTAAAATAAAGTAAATACAACTTCCGATGACCAACACCACATGTGTAAAATGACACTGTGTAAAATGTCATGTAGAATGTGTTGTAGTTCATATGAGGTTGCAATGACTAATTCTACGACCTAATAAAGACCAGATGATTTTTTTTGACACATTCTGATGTGTAAAACATGAGAATTGGCATAAGACATTCTTAATAAAAAAAACTATAATCACAGCATGTCTTACAACTATTGAGTCTGAACCACATAACAAGCCAATAAACAAATACACAAACAGTTAATCACAGCACCTCTGGATGTCACCTCAAGCAAAAATTACAGTTAGCAGTGTATTTCTGTGTTCTCATGACTCAGCCTAAACCGAATGCTATTTGTTATTTACATCAAAGTTCATATTGATGCATCAAACAAATTTAAGAAATTTATTTATCAAAACCATCATCACATTTTTTGAATAAACTGATATGTTACAACAAAGATTAGTCTGTTTTTGAGAATAATGGAAAATGATAAAGTTACAGTTTATAAATATTCTTTAACAGATTAATCTGCTTAATCTATGAAAGCAGTAAAGCTGTTATTATTGTGAGGCAAATAAGGTATTGACTGCTGGAAAAATATATTACATAACACTTAAGAGTCTAATGATGACTGTGTTATGCTGCAACTCTGGGTGTTGTTTCACTGGTAATTACAAACAGATTTATATTGTCACCTTTGTTTGTAAGTCTAAAAAAGGGCTAGCAGTTTGTTGCTTTTGCTTTTTAGCACAGACCAGTTGTCTCTACTTTGGCTCTGGGCTTGTAAGGATTTCTGATTCATTGTTACTTCATGGGTTAACACCACAATTATACAGCATGTTTTCTGTAACCTCAATCTTATCTTGCCTTTCCACTGTGAAGGCTTTAACAATTTTCCACTGTTATTGCTCGTGGTTCTTCCCTCTCAAGCAAAACAGATTAGAAATCTTATCAAACCTGTATTTTCTGTCCTGGTTATTAGTGATTTTAAAACATGCATATTAATTTACAGCAATAATGAAAATCAGCTCTGGCCAACTGCAGAAACTATCTTCAGTAATAGCTGCACTGATAAAAGCTTGATAAAGTCAGAGCAGAGGATAAGCTCTTTCATGAGGAGGCGGCAACAGAAACCACACCCACCTTGGAACAGATTTCGTGGAGACTCGTAGCGATGGCTGCAGCAGGGGTATCACATCGGAACACGTGGCACTTCAACACCCGCGTGTTTTTGTCTCTGGCCACATACGCAAAATCCCTGAAGTATGGATGGGAGACACAGGACTGATCGTACATGAAATTATAGCACACATAAGACACAAACTCAATGTTCATTTTAATGTATCCTCAGAGCAGGTGAAAGAAACACATTGTTTAAGGTTTGTAAACATGAATCTCTACTTCCTTTCAGTAGGTTAATGATCCTCCAGCTGGTAACTTTTTCTAAGCTCTAACATTTATCACTTTATGAGAAGGGAAACAATTGGTATATTATGTGCCTTAAATAAGAAGGTTTGTATGTGTGATTAGAGTACAATTGTATTCTTTAGGATTATTAATAAGTAGAATCATTAAATTAATTTCACATTACATGATTCTATCTTTTGAGTTTTTGTCTATATATTAGTTTTAAATCTAGCTTGTTCTAATTTTTATGTACTGTATTTGGGAATGAGGTTTTATCCACTGCACAAACTCCTATTAGCAAAACGGTAACAGCTTTTCTCTTAAAGCTTCCTGGTGTTACTCATTGAGAGCCACCTTTGAACACTGTTGGATATTGTGATCAAAAACTTCTTTAAGGGCTTCAGAAATCTCCCAAAGGACACTTCGTCGTGGAGTCAGTGTGTAGATATGATAGCCAATTTGTGTCCTATATTTCCTGTAGCAGTTTTTCTTGAGTTTGGGTCCTAACTTAGTTTTTTTAATCAGTTGTTTCTAGAATAATTCTAATTACTTTCCCTTTTTAACTTATTTTATTCAGATTTTTCTCACCAAGAGCTGCTCTACTGAAGTGGATCCATGTGTTTCTCACATTCTGTAGAAACTGTTTGGCTCTGAGTCACACCAAAGCCTGCAGTCGATGCACTGGTCCACAGCAGTGGATGATACGGATGATATTGCTTTGGTGTCATTTTTAATCAAGTCTAGACATGAAAACTACATGCTATAGCCCAGGGATTAAAATGAAGATGTTCTCCAACAGCTTTTTTTTTTTTTTTTTTTTTTTACCATGTTCTGCACAAGCCTCTTAATAAATCAGTCATTTAAATCAGGTGTGTTGCAGCAGGGAAACGCCTAAAACCTGCAGGATCCTGGCCCAAGATGTCAGGAGTTAGAGATCCCTGCTATAGCACAATGTCTACAGAGGTAATGCTGATAAAACATCCTTAAATGACAAACCACTGCTTTCCCCCCAGCTGTTTGAAGCATCCTATTTCATGTGTAATATCAACATCATTTATATTTTTTATAACATTAAAACCTCTTACAATAAATTACAAAACAGTTAGATATATATATATTTAAGGACTAAAATGCCTCTATTTCTTCATTCAGTACTACCAACGTTTTAGAGTTTAAAAGATTTGGAATATAAAGGTGGGTCTGAATTGATTTATTTCCAAAAAATAGCTTTATAATTGTCTCACATTCTGCCCTATAATAATAGCTAAACAAAACAATATTAAAATAATAGCTAAATAATTCCGTAAATGAAACTATTAATAAATTGATGACTTTGCAATCATTTAGTCATCAAGTTAATTATTATTTCTTAAAAACGTTTTTAATAAAGCCAGTCTAATGTGTGAGATATAAACTTAAAACAAAAAGTAATGAAATTTGTGTGGTCACTTATTTTTCCCCATTGTAAGGACAGTTAGTGTCCGCACACTGGTCTCATTTTGCTATGGGAAAGCATGCCATTCCTCAACCAGGAGTTGTTGAAAGTTAACCAGAGTGGTTGTGTTGGTTAATCTAGCACAGGGATTACCAGCTCAATGCTTTAAGCGCCACTATCCTGCAGATTATAGATGTTTTCCTGCTACAACACACATGATTTAAGTGAAATGCTCTCCACTCCCAAATTCTGAAGGCACTGTGTAATGATTTTGGCTCTGTGAGGAACAGCATTGTCATCCTGGGATGATGGAGTTAGGTCCCAGATTCTGGAGATATGGTATTGCTACTGACTCCAGAATCAGCAATTCATACATCTGTGACTAACACACATTTGGCAGAACTTGAAGCTCAAAACAAGAAGTTTTAACTCATAACTAATTTTAAAGGTAACCAATCAGGTTTTCCAACAATGTACATATAATCCAACACCAACTGGTATTATTAAAGGGGAGAAATAATCAACCTAATGCTATTTTCTTTACTTTTGTAGTAAGCTTATATAAACTTTCCAACAAATGACCAGTGACTACCCAAATAGTTCCCTAAGGGTGACCCTTCAGTTCAAATCTTTAAACCGAGGGCCCTATTCTCCTGGCAATTAAACTATAGATAGAATGATTGATGAGTTTGATTACTTAGAATCAACCAACTGATGATTATGTATCAGATGGCATCTGAGGGGCTTCGTCTCAACTAAAATATAATCTTTTCCTCAGCCAATTAAAGAAAAAGGAAATGCTGCTCCCACATGACACTTCGATCTCAGTCATCTGGATGAACAACCTGTGTATTAGCCCTCCATCATCCCTAATTTGCTGCTTTTACAAACACCAAGAAACATTTTTCCATTCACTGACCACACTGTCAGGTTTGACACTTTCCAGACAGGATTCATTACAAGCATCAAAGCTGTCCTTGCATCTGTATTCTAATGTGAAACAACCTTCCAGTCTTTCTCCTCACACCTGTTTGTATTGTCACGTCTTCAAAAGTTAGCTAAAAAAGGTTACATTCCCTGAACAAAAAAACAATCAAACAAAAGCCACATTAAATCAAAGTGTTTATTACCACTTTGAATTATGTATTAATCTTTACTCTTAACATTTCTTTGCAGTTGTGTTAGAAGGTTTTTACTAATTTATAGCATAATCTAAGCCCCTTTTATGCGTCATATATGTGGTTTTAAATCCAATTTCTCTGCCTAATTATTCATGAATCAAAGCTTTGACTACAGTGACACATATGCGTACATGGGGGCAGATGTGTATCCCTGTGCCCAAGGAAAAGTCATGCCAAGAGCATCTCAGCAGTGCCACATGGCAGATAAAAATAAGAAAGGTGGGGGTGAGGTTGAGGGAAGAATTTCCACTGAGAACCAGTGTGGGAGGCAGATGAAAAACATCAACATCTGGGAGGTAAAACAAGTGCACCAACACACACACTACCACACAGACAAGATAAAAGATGCACACATTTCCTCCTCACTAACAGGTAAGACAAGCTGCAGAACAAAAGGTAGGTGGACGTGTTTCCTGCCAGAACAGAAATGACAATGAGTAATCAAACAATGCAGAGAGAAAGACAGGAGGGAGCGGGGACATGAAGAGAAGCTAACTGGATGGCAGTGTCACTAGATGCACACAAACACACATCACAAACTCCAGAACAACCACAGTCACAAACAAAAATATGGCAAACACAGCTGGCATTTATCACAACAGGCTCTTTGTGTTTATGAGTCCATTACCCAACCTGTCTTTTCTGCTTAATTGTGTGCTCACACACTTTGGGTCGATAATGCTCTCTGCCTGTGGCCAGGCAGGAAAGTAAGCTAGGAAGCAAGACAGTGTGTGTGTGGTGTCCAGCGTACTTCGTTCAGGGACATTTGAGCGGTGCATCGCCAAAGCAGTATGAGTGGCCTTGCCTCGCATACCACAAATGATTCTTTTATGACTTCAGTACCCTCTCTGAGGGATCATAATGCTATAAAACAGCAAGGAATTCTTAATAGGAAATAGCCTGTAGTCAGTCTGGCTTGCTGATGATTTAACACCAATGATTTGGACCTACAGTAGCTCCTGCTGTACTTCCGTAAAGCGCAGCAGTAACTCTGAGCGAAGCAAAGCCACCGATTTGATGCTTAAAGAGACAGATGTGATTTCCCTAATACAACGATTACAGAAAACAACGTAGGAGCTGGATCACATTTAGAGCGCCACAAAGAGTGGTTACCTTTCTCTGTGTCCCAGGAAGCAGAGGGAAGGGTTGGGAAAAAGTGAGTTGAGGGGTATGAGGTTAAAAATGAGGAAAGGGTAGAGAGGAAGACAGAGAAGATGAAAAAAACAAAAACAGCAACATTAATACACACAACATACTAAGTCAGAAATTGTCTTCCTGAGATGTGTGTGTGTGCGCACTGGAGCTCATCTTTGTGTACTTTTCATTTTAATGGATTAGCATTCTGCTACATTATGACACAGGGCACGTATCCTGTGCAGTGTGCCAACATATTTACTACACACACAAGAGACACACCTTGTGAGTGCAGTTATCTTTACCTTTTCTCACTCGCTTTCATTCAACTATTTGTTTTTGCTCTTTAATCATTGTTTAAAGTTTCTTAGCTCCCTTTATCTCATTTTCTTGTATGCTTTTGCTGTTTTCTTGCACAGTAGGAGAAACCCCAAAAAGAAAGATTCAACATAAAATGACTCATATCAGCGTTGTAACTCATCACAACTGCACGGCATATACAGTAGTCTGTGATACTTTATTATAGGAGCAGTACAAAGAAGGCAAAGGCTGCAGGAGAAAAGAGGGCTAATTCAAACACTGACTTCCTTTGACTCTCACAATCTATTTGGTAAGAGGCAATCCAAATGTGTGCATCTGGAACAGGAGCAGATGGCAGACATAACAACAATCTTCAGAGCTTCAGAACTGCTGCTTCAACAGCTCACCAAACAGCTGGTTTTCCTGTTCGTGCACAAAGTAGAAAGCAGACGCACAAGCCGAGAGAGACATGGGGACGGCATCAACACTTATAGGTAAAAAGATCTCACTAGTCATAATGTAAATGTGTCCACTCATGCCATATTAAGTGTCTTTTTCTTTTCATGTTTGAATTTTACTCGGGGCTTTTCAGAATTGTCATTCTGCTTATTTTTGTTCATTTTCAAACTCATACCACTTGTTTTGCTCTTCATCTGTCACTTTAAGAAAATTGGATTTTGGTGTCAAAATACTGAAAGTCTCAAAAGCAGTTCTCCATATCAAAACAGCAGCACATGCTGTAAATCAAATCCAGAGCATGCTGTCATCTTTCAAATACCCTGCAAGGTTGACATGATTGCACCAACCTTATTTGACTTTTACAACAAGACTGAGGCCAAATCAACTGTATCTGGACATACATCTTTTTGTACCTGTTCTGGCATTTCAACAACACTCAGTTGGGAGTACGCACACTTAACCCTGGTCAGATTTATTTTCAACTTACAAAGCCATCTTTTTGTGGCCTCAGGTCTGTGATCACTTATTGAAAATGTCAGTAATGCCAGTCACAATACAGCCGGCAACAGGTGATGACGGAGAGCAGGAGGGGACAGAACTGACATTTAAGCAGCTCAGATTGTGCTAAAATCTGAAGTTCAGATAGTTAATATATGTCACAATTAGCCCTGTGGAACCCTTGGATGTAACCCTGGCAGAAAAACTTTACTTTGCTTCACAAAGACTATTTTAATTAGGATGTAACTGCAGAATGTAAAGTTTGCATTACAAAAAAAAGCACAGTTCTTGCTGCTGTCATGCCACCTTTAACTCCAACATGAATGATTTCAGTGTACTACAACTACCAGGCTGACAATTATGAATGTTGGCGTAGAGGAGGATCAGGGGAAAACTAAGAACTCTTTAAATTTTAAAGTCTTCTTTTTCAACACTGAAGCAACAGTAGAGGTAGAAATCCAATGTGCCTTTATGCATGCAATTTTAATTAATGATGTACGGTTCAATTTCTTGAGTGAAACTGAATTCAAAGCTGTGGTAGGATTATATTTGTTCATGCCTTCAATCATTCACTCTGCCATATCAAAAACTGATTAGGGGATAAAGTCAGACAATAGTTGAGTAAAGTTCTAATTTATGTATTTGTATTTACTTCTGTTGCCTAGAAAAATGCCACGTTTGCATCATCTTTGAGACAATAGACATAAATACTGATATCTTTGGATTCCTGAAACTATAAAATTTTTTACTTGACATATCAACTTAACAACAAATTAGCAGTAGTGCTTATTACAATATATTTTGATTGTGCTGTAGAGATCTAAGTAAGACTGAATGTATGCTATTACAAACTGAAACTATCCCATTTGTACTATGAATAAGGTGTATTCAGAAAAGCAGCCAAACACACGTTACCATTTGTTTGCATGGAAATATGTGACATGTGTGACAAGAGCTGCCTAAAAAAGGATAACTCTGTTGCACAGCTGGACTGTTTTTGTTTTGTTGATCTTTTTGTTCAGTATTTTAGATACAGATGACTGTGACTTTAGATTTGAAAAAGGTCTGGAGAATCATTGTTTCAGGGGCTGAAGCTATAGTGACAGTTCTGTTTGATCAATATCAGCAATGAGGCTAATTAATAACCAGGTTACATCCTTAAAGTGAGATGGGAAACTAGCAAAAGGCTCTGATATTAATAAGTAGTATTAATGGATCCATCCTTTATTCCAGCTGGTTCACATAGTAAGTCTTTATTCTCTGTATAAATTCTAGTGCAGAGACATTAGATGTTATACAATCATATATATTTTCAGTAAAAACCTACATGTGTGTTATAAGGTCAGATATGTGAAGCTTGACTAATGTAGCCAATTTATTTAATCGGTGATTATGATAAAAACTAAATACAATGCAAATATTTTAACAGAGTAACACTATAAAACTCTACTATATCTCATATATGATATCTGTCCTGTACTTTAGGTTATTTTTCTAAACTTTTTTTGATTAGTCTTTATTAAAATTTAGTCCTAAATATTGTCTTTATTTTCATAGACTTTAGACCTATTGCCCCTCCTTTGCCACCCCATGTAAATTCTTCTAGATTCACCACTGCTCACAGATATCTTAGTGGTGAAATTTGTGGTGATAACCTGCCTTACTGTTGAGTACAGAGCTGCAAAATGACTCAGTCAAAATATAGTGAAGCATGTATATTCTGAAGACCCGATTGTCATTACTCAGCTGGACTTACTAAACTGCATCTCCAACCATATTGAATTATTTCTTTTTTTAAGAAGTGTGAAATATCTGCCAGTGATAGACAGCCAGTGATAGACAGGAGTGGAGTTTGCATGTTCTCCCCGTGTATGATTGGGTTATCTTTGGGTACACTAGCTTCCTCCCACCATCCAAAGATACGTATGCATTTTAGGTTAATTAGTCACTTTAAATTCTGCCCAGAAGTGAGAGTGAGGGTGAGTGGTTGTTTTTCTCCCTGTGTTGGCCCTGCGATTGACTGGCCACCTGTCCAGGGTGTACCCTGCCTCTTCTCTGCTAATTGCTGAAATACGCTCCAAGCCCCCGGCAACCCTGAATTGGACTAAGTGGTATCAATAGAGAATGAATGAATGAATGAATGAATGAATGAATGAATGAATGAATGAATGAAAGAATAAATGAATGAATGAGAGAACGAACGAACGAACGAACGAACGAACGAACGAACAAACAAACGAACAAACGAACAAACGAACAAACGAACAAACGAACAAACGAACAAACAAACGAACAAACGAACAAAACAACTACTTGGGATAAACTGTGCAAAATCGCTGCAGTTTTTGCAAACCAAAAACCTTGGATGACGAGTGATGTGCAGCTCCTCATCAGAGGGACATCTTACGGACAATAATCTATGGGAGGTGTGGCAGGGGATCCAGATCACCAACTACAATGGTACCAAAACCCCTACCATCGGTACTGATGTCTCGCTGGCAAAGGAACTAAATTGCGTCTTTGAACACTTTGAGTCCCACAGGCCACCGGTGCCCCTGCCTGCATACAGTAGCGCCTCACTGACTCTCCAACAACATTATGTGAGGAGAGTAATACGTCAGGTGAACCAGCCGGTCCATACTGTGTACCTGGAAAAGTACTTGCTGCTTGTGCTGGTCAGCTCTCAGGGATCCTTGCTACAATCTTTAATCTCTCCCTGACTCAAGCCACAGTCCCAACCTGCCTGAAAACAGCCACCATCTTTCCAGTCCCCAGTACAAGACAACAGCAACCTCAGAAACTACAGGCCCATTGGCCTAAGATCAGTGGTGATGAAATGCTTCGAGAGGCTCGTCCTGCAACACATCAAGGCCTTTCTCCCTACAGCATTTGATCCCCACCAGTTCGCCTACAATAGCAATGGTCCTGTATGGTTAGATTTGTAATCCATTAACAGGGGGAGGTCGGGAAAGTTTTTGTTGGGGGGCTGTGGCACAGACCTCAAAAAGGGTGGAACATGTCCCCATTTACATCAAAATGCTGAGACAGTAAAATGCACAAGTTTTGTTGCATCCTGGCCTTTTGTTTACACGGTAACAGAGTTTTGGGTGTATATATA
>JBAMHW010000007.1:23616661-23626867 GCA_037177495.1 Rhadinocentrus ornatus | reverse complement strand
GTGTTTAGAAGGAAGCAGCTTCACAGCTTTAAATTCATCCTGCTGACTTTTTACCTTTTAGTTAATAAATCCTGAACATTTCCTCCTTCTTTGTCATAAATATTTGATTTTGTATATTATAAAGAAATATTTTAACTGTTGGTGTTTAAAGAAAAAAAAAAACGCTGCTAAATGTGTTTAGTTTAGGGGTCTGCAGCCTTTACAATCCAAGGAGCCATTTTTCCCTCAGCAAGCTAAATAAAACTCCTTTAGAGCTGCAAATGTTACAAGTCCTTTTCAAAAAGGAAACTTGATATATATATTTTTTGATTAAGAACCACCATAGGATATTTGTTATTTTTTAACCACATTTTTATTTCTATTTTTTGGTTTTAAAATAAGGAAAAACATAAAACCTTTATAAAATAAGGATATACAGACTTTCTTCTAAGGGATGTAGATATTTGTGGAAAATAATGTAAAGTAAACAAAAAACATGTCATGCAATTAATGGCGAATAAATATTTTGATAGTTGCTCATCACTAGTAAATACATATAAAAACATGAGAAATAAGAACAGCTAAACCTAAAACCATAAAAACAAATTAAAACAAATAACAAAAAACCCCCCAAACAAACAAAAAAAACCTAAGTCTCACTGGGGTTGAAAGCCAAAGAATAAAAATGTGTTCTAAGATGAGTTATTTAATTAAAAATAGACAGTGAGGGAGACTCAGATTATTTCAGCAGCACCAGAGTGGGCCCTGTCCCCTCTGAGCTTCCTCCTGGACCTCAGCTGATCTCAGGGACTGAGAAGGCAAGTATGGATGAAGAAGCTCAGAGAGGTAAAGCAGAGAAAGGCCATTTAGACACTTAAAAACAAACATAAAAAGTTTTAAATGAACACTACATTACATTACAACTGAAGTGATCAAAATGTGCAAAAGCAAACAATTATATCTTTTTATTCACAGTTGTTTACTTATGATGGCCCTGCATTGTATAGGTCTAACAAATGCTGCATAACCACTTATACTTCACTGATAATGAAAAAAAAACAAAAAAACAAATCACAAGTTTTATCAGTGTTTCTTTAGCATTATTAGCTATTCAACTTCACACTCATCTCATCTGGTGGTTTTATTGAAATTTCCCTCTGGGATAAATTAAGTATTTTTCATTTAATTAATTTCATTTATGACTTCTGCATCCTTTGTAGAAAATGTAGGCAGGAACAGACAAAGGTTATCAACCATGTGGGCAGTTGACAAGATGATGCTGTATAAATACTGCCTTATGAACAAGAACAGGGTATTCTTGAATAAGAAAAAGAAGTACATTACATGCTGCTTTTAATTGTACTTGCACTTGAGGTTTTTCCAGGTAAAGGTCAGATCACACTGAATATTTGTTAAAATTTGATTTTCTATTCTAGATGTGGCACCGAAGGGGCAGCCAGTCAGATTTTAGGGGTGGTTCGTGCCCCCTCAGGCCACCCTTCTGGCCCTGTCCTTGCCCATTATAACCAAAGGCTTTCCCCCCCTTCTTTAAACTTTTTAAACTCTCAGAAGCTAAAAAAAAGTTTTTAAATATATTAAAACCTTTTTTTCTCAGGTTCTGATGAAACTAGAAACAATTCATAAAATAAAATAATAAATGGTAGTGTGCACTTGATGCATCATATTAGAAGCTACAGGCTTGAAAGGTAAAAAGCGCACATTTGTCACAAATCGGGTCGTAACGAGTTCAAGCGTTTGTCACAGTTGGTTGAGATCAGCTACAAAGCTGCCGAGCAGGAAGCGAGCTCTTATCTCAGAAATGCTTTAATCTGTCAAAACCAAACTTTGTACATCGACGAGGTACATAATTTTGAGACAGCATATATTATTGGCTATAAGTAAAAATGTGTTTATCTTAGAATTGTTAACTGTGTTGCAACTGGATTGTATTAAAAAAAATGTAAACTTAATTTGGCATTGTGTAGGCTACAGAGACGGCTCAACCAACACCTCAGGATGACACAGACCTCAAACATGTCAAAGGAGCATTTGGCGGGAAAGTCAGTGATGATAAAAAAAATCCACTCTCAAGACAGGAGAAAGATAAGGGTAGGAGGCCAGGTAGCCAAAATGAAAAGGTGGGAGTGTAGAAAAGAGGAATGGAAATGAGATGTGAGACCCTCTGAGGGCAGGATGGCGGCGGAGGAGGAGAAAAGGAAAAAAGGAAAAAGAGGCATGAGATGAAAGGTATGAAAGTGCCAAAGCAGAGAAATGAGTTAAAGCAACATTCCTAAAACTTGTGCTCTTTTTTTCTCTCTCTCTGTGCATCACATATTTCCAGAGCTCAATAAAGGTTGATTCGACTCACTACTACCATCTCTCTTTGATCCTGATGGCTGTGAGGTAGACATTGCTTGGAGAGGACAAGCACAACTCTGATTAAATGAGGTCACGGCTGCAGATGCACGGGTGAACTGGGTTTGTTAAAGTCGTACAGAGACGACAGCATTTACTACTTTGGCATCACTCACCAAATACTGCTTCAGTCATGCCATGCTTTTTGGCCTCCATTATGTTGTATGTTGCTAATTTTGCATCAATTTAATGAAAACAATATCCTAATTGAAAGAATGTGGGCAGAAAATCTATAATGCAAATCACCGCAGACCACCGATAAAGAGCCTAGGTCTGAAATTGGATTTCTTTGCCACCTCTATAATGGTTCTAAAGATCAATATCTTATATGATTATTGATTGCAAATGTGATAGCTTAGATGCATTTTGTAACTATGATAAAGTGTGTTAAAAGAATTACATTTGGGAGCATATCAAAGGCCCATGCAAACCAGAAAAGCAGCCTTTCGATTTTGTCAATATTTTTTCTGTCTTTGTTTAATTTGAACCAGAATTTGTTGTCATCTGAACTTCCTCCAAGCATATACACTCCTCTTCTTTTCTTTGTTGCAATAAACAAGCAAATTGCTCAATAATTTAGGGAAAACACTGTTCTGCAGGAAGCAGTGTGTTATTTAAATTGATTAAGTTTTGCAAACTTTATAGCAAACAGCTTCATAATGCATCTTCAGGTAATAAAGCAGAGAAATAAAACCAAAGTATCCCACTGCCGTGGCGGTGAAAACAACACAAATGCGAATGTAGTTCAGACCTGTTCCGTTGCTCTTTCTACTGCTCTGCAGCTTCCAGAATCTTTCAGCAGAGACTCATGTCTCCTCCAAACCATCTGTCACACACAAGCGCATAACGCATGTGGCATCACACAGACTTCAATTACCAACCAGTTTTACAGTGTCTGGGTCGTTATGCCTGCTATGCTAATGGCCTCATATGTGCTAACTGCAGCCAAATGCTGACTCGAAATGGCTAAGATCGAAGCTTCAGCGAAGAATTCAGGAAGAATCAGCGAAAAGTAGACAAAGACGCTGTCCAGGTTTGCTAAAATAATGCGAGTACACCCTTTCAAAGATCAATAAACTTTAATTTCTAAAGAACATTTTACACTGGAACTGAAAGAAATTTTAAATAACAAATTACAAACAATACATAGAATGGACTCTCAGTCTCATTAACAATGAATGAAAACCAAACACAACCAAAAACAATATGTATGATGGATAATAAAGTCTTTGTTCTGTAAACAAAATTGCCCTCCCCATTAAACATGGGGCTCAGACAGGGGCATTACAGGGGTTATTTTACAGTAGACCAGGAAGTGGGGGCTTTGTACTGACGTTGTAGGCTACGTGTGTGTTCTGCCAACAAGTGGGAAGCAGCGATACAAAAAAAGAGAAAGTGCTCGCAGCTATTTTTCGTCATTCGACCTATTTACATGGTTCAGTGTGAGAATCGGAGGTTTAGCACGAGAGTGTGAGAAGATACTTAAATGCACGAGTCTCAAGGCTGATGCGTGAGAGTTGGCAGCCCTGTAAAACAAAAGCGGCATGGCGGCTCGCACAGGTGCTTCACCATGGTCTCGTGCTGCAACATGCTGCTGTCAAGTATGACACTAGACTAGAGAGATCACTTCGCAAGAAACGAGATTGTTCAATTGAAGAACTCCATAGTGAAACCTGTTGTCATACACAGTCTATGGTAAAGTAAGATAGGAGAAAAATAAATAAATAAAAATTTTCGCAGCCAGCAAACTTATCGCCCTCATTTTTTCTTACCGTGCAATTAATTGACTTATTGCTTATCACGACAGGCCTATGTGTATATTGTATATATGTGTGAGTTATTGATTGCAACCAAACTGGTTATTATCGATAGTTGGAATTTTTTGGCTAAAGTGCAGAGCGGATATGGATCTGATCCAATTTCAACACTGAACAGTGACAAGAGTGCCACAATGAAATAACAGCTGGATCATGGTTTAGAGAAGAGCCCTTTCATCATCACACTGTAAAGAGAATAAAAGATCAACTGTCAGGTATATTAATATGAAACTGCTCACAGTTGTGGGACTCTGTATGCTTGCTTTCTAAACCCATCGTTAAAAAACTGATGCAATGAGAAATCATCTTGAGCAAAATAAACTCGACATGAATAGTGTTATCTGCACAAAGTTAACTAAGGAGAATTACAGGCATATGACAATATTAACGACAACTATAAAAAGCAGGTAATTGATGCTAATGGAGAGGAAAACACCATAAAGTGTCACTCTAAAGCACAAAAGTAATGATTAAAAAAATCATGCTGTCAAGTCAACAAACACATACTTATAAATTCAACTTCATGTATTCATATCCTGCCTGTAGGCCATAAACATTGCTGCAAAGAAGCAGATTATTAAAAGTGGGTCCCTTATGTGCTGATAATTGCATTTGCAAAAAACAGCATGCTACACAGTAGTGAAAAAAGGTTATAAAAGTCAAAGATAAAACTGCAAGAGGAGTCACAAAGTAGAGACAATAACCAAACTACAAAACTACTGGCAAACATTAATCTCAATTTACTGCAGTCTTGATGCTGTGTGATGGGACATCACCTGGTATTCACAGTTACATTTTGTAGGCTGGACATCCAATACTGGACTTTAAAGGTAGAGATCAATATTAACACTATGAAATTTTACATTCATTCATTTTCCTAACCGCTTAGTCCATTGTGGGTCGCGGGTAAGCTGGAGCCTATCCAAGCATTTAACATATTGCTAAAAAATGCAGGGTACAACTCTGAAAGGTCACCGGGGTCAACACATATAGGGACAAACAACCACTCACGCACAGAGTCACTCCTAGGGAGAATTTAGAGCCACCAATTAACTGGAGAAGGCTGAGAAGAACCCAGTGAGAACCCACGCATACACAGGGAGAACATGCGAACTAAACACAGAAATGCCTCCGCCGCCAGGTTCGAATCCTCCCCCATGCAGATATATTGAAATTTCAATATAAAATACAAAAGACTAAGTACATATTGCTAAAAAATGTTTTCTAATATGACATGTTTCAATTTCTACCAATATTTCAGCCTATGTTCCTGTCTTCTTAGGAAGAGACATGTCAAAAGTTTGGACCAACCTATAGATAATATGCATAAGTAAAAGTTGGATTTATTTATGTCCATTACATTACTAATATCGATATTTGGAGAAAAATCACCCTAAAAAACAAAATGCATGCAACAATGTGAGACTGTGAATTTCAGAGGTCAGATCATAAAGAAGGAGTCTCACATATAACTTAAGATGATGGACAGCAAGATTCTTCCTATTATGTCCCAGTGTAACACAAAGCCTATTTTAATTGCATATAGAGGCAACCAGGAAAATTATACCATGTCTCAACTCATTTGTAGTTCCTCATGCAGAAAAGCTATCAGCTCAGCCAAATAATAATACGATGAGGGGTAAAATTATAAGTATGGTGAACCATTTCCTTGCTCCTAAATCCAAATGCAAAGTATAATCCGATTAAGTCATCCACTGAAGACTGCAGACTGAAGCACGTGTGCTGTGATAAGGTTGGCTAAATCACATCCCTGCAGAGGGATGTGATGTAGTGCCATGACCACAAACTTTCAAAATGTCAAAATTTTCAAAACTTTTTCTACAAAATTTACACCTTGACTTTAATTTAAAATAATTACTTTAATTTTATTTTTTTTCTTGGATGATCACCCCTCCTTAGCTTGTACAATGGTTCTAATAGGCCATTAGATAACTTCTGCTGATGATGGTGAGTTATGATAACCATAAACATGTCTTGACATTCTTTTTTGCGTCATATGATACATACTTAGAGCTTAGGTTCAGTCTTTAAAATACTAAAGACCAGAAATAAATTAGGATTTTCTTGTCTAAGAAACCACCTTTGTCTTAAATGCTAAAATAGGATATAATGACTAGTCTCTGAAGTAGCCTTTTGGACCAAACTAAAGAGTAAACAAAGGCAGCATCAGTTAAACCTCTCCCATCCACAGTGTGGCAGCTGAATATGGTAAACCCCTCAGTGACCTGGTGAATTAGTCATGGCCCGGAGCCATTAGGCCTAATGTAAAATGTCTACGCGTAATTACCTCTCAACACTGTAAACTTGTTTACAATGCTAAGATGAGCAACAAAATGAGCACTCGGGGCCAGAAGAGGACCGCACTGCGTAGCTGGTGCCACATAACACATATTCCCAATCTCAGTATACACACTTAGAGGCAGACAGACTCACACACGATGCTACTATCTGCGTAATTTGAGCTAATAGTTAATGCTGTTTATAGTAGAAGTTGTTGTGACTCCATTTGACACATCCTCTGCTCTTTATATTTACAAATCTGAGGGTGAAAACATTGTTTTACTGAAAGGCAGAAACACAACTTCAGTTTATGTTAATGCAGCTTTGTGACCCAATTCCAGGCATTCGCTGTGGCAGAGAGGCAACCGAGAGAGGGAGGGGCAACATGCAGAGGAAACACGCACAGCATCTTTGTGTCAACACTCGTCGTATTTCATTACATATTTAGAAGCTGGGATAGATGGGTGGGAGAGATTGAAAGACATAGAAGAGTGTATGTATGAGAAGAGGATGGGTTGCAGAGGGAGAAAGATGATGTCCTGCAGTTTTCTCTGCTCTTGATCATTTATACATCACACTGCTGTGGAGCATGTGTGTGTGTTTTTGTTCAGAAGCGGCAAAATTCTCCACTCAGCTTCAGTGAGATGTCACTTCAGTGAGACGCCCCCATTCATGTATCTTACCAAAGTGTGCGCAGGAGCGACAGAGTGTGAGAGAGCGCAGGGACTTGCAGTCGAGTTGGCGTGGAGTTATTCTGAGCTTTACACACAGAGCTGGATCATACCGTTTGCATGTAACCTAATTAGCTGCTTGTGCCATAAATCATGTTACTGACACATGTACAGTACAAAAATGTAACTCTCTCGATCCCTACAGTGGATATGCTGATTCCCTTGAAGTGCTGTTCACTGACTAAAACTGCAGAATATACTGTATATTTTCTATCCCATTCAGAGAGGTATCATGAGGTTTGGAAATGGTCCAGAGAAAAGTGCGTTACTATATTTACTTTTTTTTTTTAAATAATGGGACCACAGTAATTAAATTAGTGTGTGATGAGATCTAATACCTAAGGTGCATAGAACACATTGATAGTGACTTTTGGGAGAGGTTGGGATCAGATTTCATTGCAGGATCATTTGAGAGGGTTATTCCACCTTTTTCACTTCTATGGAAAAATAAAAAGTAGGAGCTTAAACACATAAACAGCACAAGCACTCAGATTTGATTGAACTAAACTCGTGCAGTTTATTTCAATAAATTTACCATTTTTAGTTAATGGGAAAAGGCCGACTCAGGTGTGCCACTCCTCTGTCCAATATGGAAGCCAACACATTACTGATTTATGAAACTCCAGGCAGCGATGCACAGACTACTTGTGTAAAAAATGAGTTGCTGTTTAGCTTTATATGCTGTCTGGACCGAAGCCAGCCGAGCTCACACACTCCAGTCAGGGCCCCCACTCTGACAAGGTTAATTGACCCTCATGGTGACGTGCAGATGAGCGATAGAAAAGTGATTCTGCAAACATCACCAATCCGAATTCTTCTGTGCTTGATTTCTGTGCTTCTCCTGGCAACATGCCGGCCCGAGCAGCTGCCTATGTCACCCATACCACAGAGCTAATAAATGTAAAACAAAAAAAAAAAAAGACCGAAATTATGCAGTTCATGAATTATTTAGTGAAAGAAAGTTCTCTTCAGTTTTGATTAGCTGATAATCTTTTAAGATTCAAAAGTAAAAAGAAAGTCCTCCTGTATTCTGATCATACAGTTGGGATTATTTGAGACGTAAGAAGTAACTGATTTAAATTAAATGTGACAACAAAACTAAAAAAAAATAGCAGGCAGATAGCCAGTAATTTACCATCTAATATATCTATTCCTGTAAACATGCCAGCAGGTGGCCTGCTGAAAACATGACCAAAAGCCTTTGTTAAAAAGGGAATATTAAAGTATTCAAATGTATTCCTCGTAAACAGTGGCCTCCTCTGCTACGTGTTGCAGGTAGGTTGCATGCATGCTGTGTTCAGCCTTGCATGATCAGCAGACATCAGCATCAGCGAACATCAGCATCTGCTCATGTCTCTGTGTGCCACGGCTTGGGCTGGAGAAGGTTTTATTGGCAAGAGATTTATTGGCTTGGAGCGCAATGAAGGGAATCTATGAGAAGGGCAGGAGGAGTAATCTGTCAGGAAGACAAGGATTATAGCAGGTGTGCCTAACAATGCTAATGTAAGAGAGCAGCAAGAGAGCAAAGAAAGTGTGAGAAAAGAGGAAGAGATGCTGTAATTCTGACTGCTTGTGAGAGTAAATGTTTGACATTTGACTCTGAGCAACTGAGAATGAGACAGCTGGGACCCAACCTCCACCACCATAATGACCCTTTACAGAATGAGGGTTTCTAAGAGGCTAGGTGGACATAACCTGACAAAAGCTGCATATATATGTGTGTGTGTGTGAAGAAGTGGGAGTGATGGATTGTGGGTAAATGGAAGGAGCTGACGGGAAGGAGCAATGACTTTTCAAGGAAAGAGAGGTGATGGTATAGGGCTCAAATCGGTGCAGAAGTAGGGAGGAAAAGCCATCAATCACTCTGGCATCTATTGAATGGGTCTAGGTGTTGGGGCTCCGTCCCTGTGGGCCATCAGAGGGACATGTTGCATGTTAATTAAGGCTACAGGGACCTTGACATCAGCAAATACGCTTGATGAGTGGCTGCCACATGCAGATCTGCTTATACAAGCTCACTGTATTGATATAAATGGGAGAAGATTAGAAGAAGGTGTTGAGTATTGGAAAATGTATGACGTGTCTCCTCTCTTCTCGTCTTCTTATCTTCTACTCACTTTTCTCTATATGCCACAGCTGTCCACAGAAGGTCAGCAGTTGGTGGAAATAAGTGAGCGCTGGAGGGAATAGGAATGAGTCCCACTGCTGCCCACTAATGAATATGAATGAAACGTGCAATCAATGTGTATTTGTAGAAGTGTGTTATTTTGCGTTTGTGCACACGAGCCATTTGTGAAGAGAAGCAGCACTTAAACAGCAAGCAAAGCACACATACAGCAAATCTACAGCAAACAAAGAATCCTGAGATTTTTAACGCTGTTGTCACAAGTGTCGCATGCCAAGGACAGGAACACAAGCAGATGCAGTTTCCCAGTGTTGTAAGTCAATAAACTCCGGCTTTTTGTTCTTCTTCCTCTGTTAGGAAAGAGAAGAAAACTCCACATAGGCAGGAAAATGTACACATCCATATATACATTCCACAAACCTTTGTCTATATGCTCTAACTTAAACCAATCCAGATAGCAACACAAGATGCACTCATCAAAAACAGCACACACTCACACACACACATCTGCACACACCCATTCACATAATCCGAATGCAATATCAAACAGCTCCAAACAGCCATGACACACACTTTGAAAAATCCCTGCAGCACAATGGGCCCATTTAATCCTGTCTTTCTCAATCTCTCTTTCGCTTACTTCATCTCTTTCTGCTTGGCTTCTTATTCCTATCTGACTCTGTGAACGTGTTGCTCTTGTCTCAGCGAGTCCGGCTGCAATCTTGCTGCTGATAGCCTGCATCCCTTCACCTGGTGGCTAACCAGAGAGAGAGAGAGAGAGAGAGAGAGAGAGAGAGAGAGAGAGAGAGAGAGAGAGAGAGAGAGAGAGAGAGAGAGA
>JBAMHW010000007.1:23581573-23607513 GCA_037177495.1 Rhadinocentrus ornatus | reverse complement strand
ACCAAAACGGGATTTTGATGGGAAGGAGCCCGGTTGGAGAGAGATCCAGGAGGTAGTCAAAAGGGCAAGAGCAAGCTTTGCTCCTGGGCCTAGTGGAGTACCTTACAAGGTGTACAAGAATTGCCCCAGGCTGGATAAACAAGAAATTATATGTAGTTTTGGTTTTCATTTCAAATATGCTGCACTATTTGTTTTTTACTTTAACTGCTCTGTGTGAACAAACACCAGTAAACTGGACAATCTTTATTTTACTCCCATATTCCCAGTCCTGGTTGCAAACTCAGTTAAATATTATGACAAAAATAATGTATCCCTTCCTTTTTCTATTGCTATATTTATACATGACATGTAGCTTCAACTTCCATTATCATTCTGCTCAATTTTTCACTATAATCCCACTGGTCTACTGGTTGAACCTGTCTATATGACGGTCTTCCACAGGGGGGCAGCTAAAACTACACAGCTTGTGAACACATTCTGCATAGCTCAATTCACAAAGTGGCCACTGAGAGGCACTGCAACAACAACAACAAAAAAAGAAAGCAGCCAGGAACAGCGCTGAGCAGGGGGGTATTCAATTAAAGTCACAAAGTCCATAAAACAATGGTCTGTATGAGGAATACAGACATAGTCAACAAAAACAGACAACTGCATCTATTTACAGAATGGTAGGGCAGAAAAATGTCAACAGGCCAAAAGTGTTGGTCATGTAGGTGTGTCATGTGCAGCTGTATTACACTTAGTTTATCTCTCAGGGAGAGTGTTGATGTGGTGGCTAGAGAGGTAGATTTGGGCCTGGAGGAGCCAACTTCAAGTCCCATACCAACTGTTTTTGATGCAATTAGGGTGGGTTAACTGCAGACAAATAATTTCCTGTTTGGGATTAAAAGAAAGATTTGTTATTTTTCTTTGATCTTCCATAAAGTTTTTTAAATTCTGCATAAAATACATTACATAAATAACCCTATCTTGTCTTTTCATGTATTATCAGTCTAGATAATCTTAGAATTAGTCTGACTACATAACCACAACACTTTTTAGGTTATTAATCAGCTCTACTGAGTTCTTTAATATTATTTCTGAACAGAAGTTATCTGTGTGGACAAAAACCAAAGTGGCAGTAAGCGAAAGTAAATGATAAATATCTCTATGTAGCTTGTAAAGTCAATTTGATCACGATAGTTTTGCTTGAAAGAACAAGTTCGCGAATTTAAGCGGCTGAAATGAGTTTTCTCCGCAGGGTGGCCGGGCTCTCCCTTAGGGATAGGGTGAAAACCCGGTGATCCGGGAGGTGCTCAGAGTAGATTCGCTGCTCCTCCGCATCGAGAGGAGCCAGATGAGGTTGCTCGGGCATCTGGTCAGGATGCCTCCTGGACGCCTCGCTGGTAAGGTGTTCCGGGCATATCCCACCAGAAGGAGGCCCCGGGGAAGACCCAGGACACGCTGGACGAACTACATCTCTCGGCTGGCCTGAGAACGCCTCGGGATTCCCCTGGATGAGCTGGTGAATGTGGCCGGGAAGAGGGAGGTCTGTGTTTCCCTGCTTAGGCGGCTCCCCCCGCAACCCTACTCCTGATAAGCGGCAGACAACGGGTGGATGGATGGATGAATAGATTTGCTAAAAATTATAAATGTAGTCACAAATAATAAGACCCAGGCTGCTGCTAGTGGTGGGCGAGTCGTCCTCCTTGGGTGTCAGGAATGATCCTCTCCAGTGTGGCCAGGAGAAATATGTAAAAGGAAGTGTCCACTATTTTTCCTCAAGGTGTCAGTTTCTTAAATGATTCTGATATTTCAATGTCTTTACTCCCACCAGACCCTCCTTTAAAAAGAATGAAGAATTGTTTTCACGCTATAACAATTTAAGTCCTCCTTCCATGACAATGGCCCCACTAATCAAAGGTTGTCCATGAGCACACATGGTCTGACTACAGTGAAATCAGTGAAATGTTTGCAGTCTGAAGAATTTGATTTTGGAATGGAAATCCTGCTTTGATGAACAGACTTATAGAAAGCAGCAAGACTTCCCCTTAATCTGGCTTCATGGAATACCCCCAGGTTCATTATGTCATTGCAAACAATGCATGGAGACCCCCTTTTATTAAAGGAAAGAAGGTTTGCAGGAAGGCTGATATTCTGTTCATCATGTTATAAATGCTGCCATAAAGTCATTTTCAAGTTCTAATATCATGAATCGGTGTGAAATACTACTAATACTATGTAATGCTGCTGTAAGCTTGTAAGTGCTTGTTCACCACGACAGCTTGCAGCATTTTCAACACAAACCCACTGGTAAACTTTAATATCTGAATTCATGATTCAAAACAAAATTGTGTATTAGCTTTTATACCACACTGCATGTCTTTGGAAAAACAAATGATCAACAAACAACAAAGTGTTAAAACTGGAAAGTTGAACAGTTTGTTTAAAAAAAAAAAAAGCTCGGTCACTGTGAATTTGATGCCAGCAACAACTTTTAAAAAATCATGGGTAAGATTAGTGTGTTGGATCAAAAACATATAGTAAGTTTGGACTGTAAGGAAGTAAGTTTGCAGAACGTTGTTTTGCATTGAATTGCTGAAATAATCAAGATTTTGTCTGAAAAAGACACTTGGATGGAAGAACATGTTTCTCCAAAATGTCAATTTTACCTTCACAGATGTGCAAGCTGTTCACCTGTAGTATTTAAAACCATCATAAGTTCTGGCTTTTGAACTAAAACGTTCATGAATGCTATAAACATCTTCTCATTTTAAAATCTCAGGACAAGTTTTTCACTTTACTCAAGTTTTCAGCTTATATAAAATTTGGGTCCACAGAAAGCTTGAACCTGTTTATTAGGTTTTTAATTTTTTTTTTATTTAAGTTATTTTTGTGATTAACTTTGTTCACTGACAACGGTTTTCATAACTGTTCCTGATCTCATAATACTTTCAAAATTTCACTTTGTGTCAAACAGTCAGTTCAGAGGGAGATAAACCCCTTCCACCCACATATTCATTTCTAAAAGGCTCTGGCAAACTGTTGCTGATCAATTGATCAATTGTTTATATATCTAGCACATATATATATCTATATATATATAGATATATATATATATAGATAGATATGTATATATATATTTTAAAAAATTCTTCTTTTTTCTATTATTATATATTATAATATATAATAAATCTTTTCCAGTCCTTTGCCTCCCTCTGTCCAAACTGGCATCAAATATAAAATTAGATAAAATCTTTTAGAGAAATTGCTAGAAATGTACTCCCCCCCTTGATGTCTGAGTACTGTAGTTAAGACATTACCATTGCCTCTGGATCAGAGAATGTACTGTTCAGGTCCACTGTCTCTAGCTGGGCTGAAGGGCTGTAGAGAAACATCAGGTGTAATACAGAATAAAAAGAAAATCTGTTGAAGTCTTGATTAGTATAACATAAAAAATGCAGCAGATAAAATGGAGCAACAACAATTTGTTGGAAAACTTGAAAAGAACTAGACATTAAACATCTCTCTCGTTTAAGTGTGTCTGTCTGTGAGTCTTACTTGAGCTTAAGAGAGGCATAGCGAAGGGTGGCTCCTTCGAATGCTTTAAGACTGGGATCTGGATAGACTGGATAGTCCTTCAGCTCCTGGAAGAAAAGAGGCAGGCAGCCATTCAAAGATGAACTGATGAATAAATCTGATCTGATTCTGATATGAGTTATAAATAATGTTTGGATTTTATTTGCTTTGCAATAACTGCACTAACAGGATAACACCTGTTTCAATTCAATCTGAGATCTTTGCTACATGTACACTGCAGACTAGACTCACCAAAGATTATTGCCTATATTAATTGAAATAGTCTGATTCTTTGTTATTGCTGATAGCATTTTAATTACTAAAGAGTAATTACTGGTTTTAGGTTTTGGTGGGGAAGTAACACTTGAGTGATCTTTTTTATTTTTAGAGTGCATATTTATGTTCAGACCAAAATAACTAAAAATAAGTAAATGTAACCTACGCTGGCTGTGCAGGTGGTGGAGTTGAGAATCAGCCCAGGAGAAGTTATGACTTTGGAGAGTGTAGATGAGGCTGAAGAGGGGGAGGAGCCAGAGGGGGAGGGGACTGGTTCCACCGAGCTGTCAGATATCAGACTACTGGGGCGCTAAGAGAGAAAAAGATAAGGGAAAATAAAGAAACGCAGAGGGAAGCAGGGTGACAGACAGACAGAGACGACCAGAGAGACAGGGTTCATCAATGACATGCAGCAGCCTTTAAATATACAGCTCTGATTTTCTACAACTGCCAGCTAAAGCACCATGGTCAAACATAACTAAATATGTTTTCTTTACCTTTTTTCCCCAAAATTATTTATGACTTATCTGTTCATCAGCAGCTTCATCTTAGACAGAAACCCCTGAAGATAACGGTGGATATGCAAGTATCCATGTCTCCTACACAGTGAACATTACCCATAGCTATGAATATATAACACATTTTGTCCAAGGAAACACAGAAAAACATTTAAAACACTTATCTATCTGAAAGCTTCAGACATATAGCAAAGTTATTAATATTCAGCAGAATTTACTGTGTTTACCCTCAGAAGAACAATGTTGACATACCATAAAACTGACATTGTTGAAACAGGATAAACAGCCTTTTAGGGGGATTATGGGATAAGGTGGGTAATCTCCTTCAATAGACCACCAAACCAACCAAACCATATTATGGGTTCTTCAAATATAAACACTCTATGTTTCTCCAAAGTGTACATGGTTTATTGGTCATCTTACCTCATTCGGTAGCTTGAGGGACTCCTGTGTATCCTTTTGTGGGTCATGTTCAGTGCCGGGCTCAATGCTGGAAGAGGTGTTTTGGTTGCTGGAGGCAACAGGTCGGTCATACTGTGTGGTGCCAGTGGGAACATGCCAGAAATACACTTCTGATGAGTCTGAGATCTCCCGCCAGCCTGGGGGCAGGTCCCCTTCAACCCATAAATCTGTTGATAGTTGGCATCAATCAGTAGTTAGACATAGTGCACATGTGTGTATCTTACACACACAGGCAGGATGTATAAAGACACACATTATCATTAAACAACTACAATCGAAAGGCCAGACACACAAATAAGAGTTGACGAGGTAAATTTCATTGATGGTCAGCCTGTCCCTACTTTGATTCTGTTGTCATAGCAACTTCTGGGCTCATCCCCTGTTGCAATAATGGGAATTTTCTCTCCACCATCCTCTCTTTAGGTCTTCTTATGTTTCTCTGTATATTCTCATATAGTCGCATTTTTGCTTCATCTTACATACCCGATAATTACCTCTTTTATAAGCAGCTGTTTTTTTGTTTTGTTTTTTCACACCCTGCTCTCTGCAGTGTCCTGTCCTCTACATTGAAATCACTCTCTGCACCATAAGTTTGCTCATGGAAGCCTTAAAGGCTCCAGAGCTACGGCTGGACAGACTTGCCTGCTTAAAAAAAGGGCTTTGTGAAATTTCAGATAAGAGAGTTTGTAGGAGGGAGAAAGATGGAGAGAGATAAGAAATGAAAGGGGGGTGTAACTTAGAAATGATTAAAGGCTGACACAATATGCCGATTTAAAAGACAAAAAAAAGATCAGATGAAAGAATAAACACATTTCTCAAACCTGTTTCCTGTGGAGTCTGTGGAGAGGGTGTCTCCTGGGACAGTGTGGTCCAACTTGAGTCTTCATCCTCTGATTGAGCGTCAGGAGTCAGATCCATTCTTAAGCCCACTTTAGGAATGCCAGTTTGTGGTTCAGGATCTGGCAGGGGAGGGGGCACACGGTTCCGGCTAGGGGTGTTTCTCTCTGCAGCTCTGATCTGTTTAGGGGAAGATGGAGGGTACTGTTGCAAAAACTGGTTCTCGTTGTTGGGGTGCAGCTCCACTTTGATCACCCGGGGTTGGGAGCTTCGAGGAGGCTTTGCAGGACTACGTGGGGTAGCCTGAACCTGACCACAGAGCTCCTCTCTGACCTTTGCTGGAGTTTGGTTATGAAGGTGGTTTTGGTTGTCTTGTGTCCACTCTGGGCTGTTGGTAGAGGATGAGGAAGTGGATGAAAGAGGGGCTTCAACCACAACTGGAAGCAGGGGTTGTCTTGGCGTTGGAGTGGGCTCATCTTCCTCTTCATCTTCCTCCACCATGGGCTTCACATCTTCCTTCTCTTCCTGGCAGGTCTGCATGCCGCTGTGCTTCTCCTCTTTCTGGCTATCTCTCTCTTTGGCAGGGCTGACCTGCTCTTTCTCTGAGGAAGGCTTCTGCTTCTTCTCTTCCTTTTCCTCTTTGTTTTCCCAACTGGAGTCCAGATCCCAGCCTTTACCGTGATACTCCAAGAAACTCTTGGTCCTTCTACGAAAGGGAGGCAACTGTGAGTTATCTTTTCCAAACACCACCCAGTCTGAACTCGGATTATTGATTAGATCGTTGTGTATTTTATCCAATGTGTTCGCCCTGCTCAGCTTCAGCTGCTGGCTCTCGGCTCGTCTCTGCATGTTGGCCCCATTCTTGGCCAGTTTGGGGTTGGTTGCGTTAAAAAGTGATGAAGCGGAGGAAGATGAGGAGTAGAGGGCAGAACTGGAAGAGGACTTGGTTGGGAGGCCCCTACCTCTGGTTACGGGCTGGTTTTTAGATGATAGAGCCAAGTTGTCACTTATCCCCATGACACTCCGCACACTGGTCATGGCGTACCTCTGATGGCTCTTTGGTAAGGTCGCCGAACTTCCAGTGTCCATGGACTCCTTGATGACATCACGACCAAGCAGCTGGTTGTATGAAGAGCGAAGGCTGAGGGAGGTGGGAGGGGTGGCCGAGGGGCCACTGCGATTGGCCAGACCCCCTGTGGAAGGGGTGGAGCCAGATCGAGATAGAGGAGGAGTTTGTACTGACATCATGGCTGGCTGGGAATGGACCACGACAATGAAGCTGATAGGAGAAGAGATGCAACACTAAGTTACCTGATATGCAGCACAAGAGTAATAATGTTTATCTTAAATTTGATGAAAAGAAATAAAATGGTATCATAACAAACAGGAAACCATGAGGTTTAAATGCTCAGCACTGTCTTCAGGTCTCTGTGGCTGCAGCTCAACCGGTCTCAAAGTCTTTAATCATGCACTCATAGTGGCTTGGATTATTTTCCAGCCTCACGCCCCATTTACACATGAGGTGTCACTGTAGAAGTGTTAAAAAAATGCATCCAAGTCATGAAGCTGGAACGCATTTGCATGATATTGGGAATGAGTCAGACCCTCGATGTATTCTTCCAGGATTGACTTTCAAAGCTGGAGCTGAGCAGTGAGCTGATCTGTGGGGAGGAGAAGTGGCAGCCAGCTCCTGCTAACTAGCTAGACGTGTCTCTTTTATCTCTGGGTGGATCAGCTCTGTTATGCTGAATACAGATGGATAGCAACAAAGAGAGTGGCAAAAAATCTCATCTAAAGACGTGACACATATAGTAGGTGGGTTGCTTCACAAATAATTAGGCTACAACCCTGTGGAAAGGAGGTAGGAAAACATGTGCAGACATGCAAGCATAATGCATAAACGTCCCTTCACTTAATTACAAACAAACAGCTTTGAACAATGCTGCAGTCATCAGCACCTTTTCTCACAGATATGGAAAACTCAAACGTGGCAGATTTCAAAGCATGATATAATCTTGGGAAAAGGCAGAAACAGATTTTTAAAGTAAGCAGAATTACTGGATTGGGCACTTTGTCTATGCGGGGCCTGTATTATACTCTCCTCTGCCTGGGTGGTTGTCGTTTTGAACTCTGTAACTGAGTCAGACTACAACCTGTTTGTGTTGATTCTGCACTCATCTTCAGGCCTGTGACTGAAGTGTCAACAGGTACAAACTACCTGCACTGAACTGTTCTGTCTCATCACAATACCAGCTATCATCAATCAGGAACCCTTATATCTATTGTCACACAAAACCAAAGTGGTTACTCTCGTCTCTAGGTTTAAATATTTTTTCCCAGAATCTTTTCAGGGAGTTGGTACTCAACATAAGGCCTGAAAATCATAAATGATGTTAATACTTTGGAAATAAAAACATGCCACAGATTAAGCCTCTGTAGATGAAAACAACAGCAAATATGTTGCATGACTCAAGGAATTTCACATCCCTACACAAACCCTAAACAAAAACAGTATTTTCACTGCTGATTATTGTGTCTAAACTGTAGATGAACTGGAATATTGAGAGATGGCAGCCTTTTCTATCTCCCCACCTACAGCACAACCAGGTCTTTGGTAGTTAGACAAAGTGGGGCAGAGGGAGGATGCGGGAGGGAGTGTGGAGGAGAAAGGATGATTAGAAGGAGAAAGCGGTGGGAATGACACAGCAGTATGCAGGGCAGTTGGACACAGTCAACACAAAGAGATACTTATGTACAATAAAACTGTTGTGCACCATAGCAGAGGAGGTCACTCAGGCAGTGCACAAGATCTTACCAGCTGGTGAGAAACATACATCCTTATGTCTGTCCTTCAGTTCATTTGTGTACACTGGCTTGCCTTTTGCAATAATGCACATTTGAATGACAGTAGATTTCACGGCCACGGTGTATTAACAGAGAAAATGCATTTATCCCTTCATTATTCAGCAAGGTGTCAGATGGTCTAAATGTTTATAATATCTGCTGAGTTTGCACACTGGGGTCAACTGTTACCCCCCGAACCTCTTTTTTTTAATGACTTCACATACAAAAAACATGCCTCATAGATTAGTCAAACAATTTCCTAACACTATCTGAGATCTCAGTGTCTCACAGTGAAACCATAATATCCATTTCTAAGGCACATAGGAAGTCACCCACTTCTGTAGGAAACCAAATGCAACAGATGAACGCACAAGCAGGGGAAATTAGGAACTTGGAAAAGTCGATGATGTCATGGGTGGAGTATTCTAGCCCATCGTCTCTTGCCGCCTCAATAAACTTTCTCGCTGACATCAGAAACAGATTTATCGGATCAAATCGACCAAAAAACACCAAGGATGCATAACTGGAGTTGACATGATTGCGGCAGCCTGTCTGTCAATATGTGACAGACGCAGTAAATGTTCAGCATCCGGTCCTTCTCTCCCCAGCCCCATCACCACCACCGCACTGGGAGGGGAGCGCATCCCAACGAGAGCATATTTACATCTACTTACCGCTTCGCTTCAGTTTCTGCGCCACGACGACGACGACACACACGGTAGTGAGCAGGGTCGAAGTGAAGAAGCCGCTTTTATGTGCCAGTCCGCCCGTAGCTGCAGCCGGCCGGCCGTATCAGATTACATCACATCATCTGCCGCCCTCCCAGCCCCTGGCACGGTGCTAGCTGCTGGTGGCCAAGCTACGCTTTCTCTCTGCACCAGAGGATCCCGGAGTGGCGTGGCGCTGTGGAGCTCTGAACGCAGCCGGCCAATCAGAGAAGCGGACGCAGGACGCTCGATGCGCGGAGGGGACCCAACCATAATAAATCTACCGGTGTTATTTTACATCTCAGGTAATGAAATCACACATCATCGGGCTATTACGTCATGCAGCAGTCTGAAAACACACGTCTGGCAGGATAACGGATAATTTAACACAGGAACTTCCTAAGAATGTCAGAAACTGAAGCACATCAAAATTATGCTCAATCGTCCCTTGATTGAAATGACATAATGCATTTAGAACGCAATGAAATCAAGTTATTCTTGAGTGAATTTTAACAAGAAAGACCAGATAACCTGACAGCTTTGTTGAACTGTTTATTATTGTAAAATGTGCGCTTAACAGTGTAACATTATCACATCATAATCCACGCTGGCATGTCTGGGTAACAAGAACGTAATAGCCAGTTTTGAAATAAGATACATTGAAAATTTTAACCACACAACATACTGTCAGACTTGAAATATGACACCAAGAGAAAAAGCAGAGTTTAATAAGTGAGAACTCAGAATTATGGCTGTCAAGAGAGGAAAATAAAGGTAAGGAGAGAGAAAACAAAACAAAAAGACACCTTTAGCTGGAAACTTTATAAAAGTTAATATATTGTTTAAAAGCAAATGATAAAAAACTTTCTTTCAGGTTCTACAAAAAATACAATCAAATCTTGAGTCCAACATTTCGTTCAGATATAAAAAAAATGATAAAAAAAAGAAAAGAAAAGCTGCTCAACATTGACATAATTGAGAAAAGTACAAAAGCTATAAACTTTTATCCTGACTTCACAACATGCACAGAGTTAACACACTGACTCTTTTCTTTGGTAAAACTGCACGTACACTTTAAAATACATCCCTCAGTTTGCCTTGTGGTGGCTCTCACTATCTATCCGATCCCTACAGTCCACTGGCAAGCTCTCGTCTCTGTGCAGGGGGGATGCAGGTGAAGAGGTGTGGAGGAAAATGAAGCACCCAGGTTACTGGTGCTCCAGGAGTGATGGAGGAGAGAGAGAGTGGCTGAGTGACGAGTGGCAAGGGAGGAGAGTGGCTGCTGGAGAACACTGTCTGTCACAGAGAAGCACGGAGCTGAGCGAATGGAGCGCATCACTGCGTCTTCTGCAGTAAAGGGAGATGGAACAGATATCAAATATCTGCTGTCACAAAAAGCAGGGATTTAGCACCTGTACTCACCCTTATTGTATATGTTATCAGTTGGCATAAGCAAGCTTTTTGCTTGCTTGTTGCCTGCTTGAGCAGCTTGTTTGTAGAATTCACCTGCTGTCTTTAAGTTCTGCTGCACCCCAAAGCCTCTCTCATGACACTGACCCAAGAACAGCAGAGCTGTGTTGTCCTGAGTACAAAACAAACACAAAGTTAAATTTCTTCAAACTTTAAGTACTTCACTTTTATTTGTGCTGAAACTATCAAGTAAATTATTATCACAAATAACACACTGACACCAGAAACCAAAATATTTAATCAATTAACCTCATTAACATATGAATCAGCACTGAGGATTAGTTATACAACGGCAGTACCAAGCAGCAGAAATGTTTCTGTAGGGATGTTTTAACACAATCAAAAAGCAGGAGATGATGCATGACTGAGACAATACACTGGCAGAAAGGTGATATGGGACAAGGCCATTGATAAAAGTCTAGAACAGGGGTGCCCAAGTCTAGTCCTTGAGATCTACTATCCTGCAACGTTTAGCTACAACTCTTCCCCAACACACCTGAATCAAACGAATGGCTCGTTACCAGGCGTCTGTAGAACTGAATGACATGTGGGTGAGGGAATTGAGTTATTTGATTCATGTGTGTAGGAGAAGAGTTGCATCTAAAACTTCCATGATAGTAGATCTCGAGGACTGGACTTGGGCACCCCTGAACAGCACTCACGCCGCTCTCTGCTGCCATCTTCAGATACTGGATAGACTTGCAGCCATATCTCTCTGGATCCCGAGAGTAGACAGAGGCGAGACAGAGCTGAGCCTGAAAAAGAGAAACAAAGTTGCTTGACTGATGTTATACTGTATTTAAGAACAAAATGAAAACCTGTATTTGCAACTTCTATTTTTTCTCTTTTTTTCTCTCTCTCTCTCTCTCTCTCTCTCTCTCTCTCTCTCTCTCTCAGAATGTATGACATTTCATGTTTTTTAATTGCATTACAGGAAATAAAGAACTTTATCACTATATTCTAATTTTCTGNNNNGAAACAATAAAAGGCTTGCAATATCTCAGTTGATTTGTAATGAATCCAGAATGTATGACATTTCATGTTTTTTAATTTAATTTTCTGAGACAGTCCTGTATGTATACTTGCTTATTATGCTTACCTTGGTGAGTCCTGCTGCAGCAGCTTCTTCCAGCAAGTTGATTACTGTTGTCAACTTCTCCACACTCTGGTGCCCCCTGCTGGTCAGAAGCAGCTTTGCACAGCGATACTGAGCTTGTTTATGGCCACCAGCTGCTGCCAGTCTGTAATAATACAGAGCCTTGCAGGAAAACAGAGTTGTTTTAAAAAAAAAATGCACGCAAAATAGATGAACTTTTAAATTTTGCTTTTCTATATTACATTAATATAAGCTAATACAGCAACAGCCGAAGTCAGTAGGATTTAGAAACAACTATTTTGCAGGTTGCGACCAGGTGAACACCCTTTGCCTCCCCCTTCCTTTCAAGTCTGCAGGAGAAATTAAGTTGGCCTTAAAAACAACAACAAAACAAATTAAATAGGGCTTTATCTGGACACAGCGTTTAACTTGTCAATTCAGAGCTGTTAAGGAAGCACAATTGGGCAAAGAAGACTGCGCAATCTCCCCAGTATATAGATTTATACATTTTGCCAACATACCAGAGCCACATTCAGAAAAAGTTCCAAGTAATGTCACTTTCTATAGAGGGAAAGCAAACATGTGAAACTCCATTTCTGCATGAATTGAACTTAATTCAGCACTGGGCTGGGTAAAGTTAATGTGATGAATTTTGGATTTCAGTTTTACTGTTGGACGGTTTGCACACATGCATCTTGAGATGTTTACATAGATTAAAGCTGTCAGTCAGAGCTTCATCACTAATTCTTAATCTCTTGCTCTGCTTGTTGCATGTTCATGTTGTAAGGGTTGATCTGGTCTAAAACAGACTTTTTTTTAGCTACAAAATGATCATTGAACTATTTTATCCTCCTTTTCCAAATGTCTAAATGTATCTAAGAAGCTCAAGAGGCCATGATATTTACTGGGAAAGGGGGGATTTAAATATACTGCTCTCTTTGCTTAAAATTAGGTAAAAAATATTTTAAAATTCAAAGAAGCTGATCTGTGAATTAAAAGCAAAACACAGTTTAGGTGTAAAAACATTTCTTTAAAATTTTCTGAATTTTGTGTAAAATAGAATTCTTCAAATGTCCGAATGGATCTATTGTGTTGTAATGTTCTGCTGCCATCTTGGTCATGACTTTTCATTTCAATGGATCTTTTCAGAGATCAAACGGTTCAAAACTTTGTACAACTTTTTTTGGTGCTGCATGTAATCACCAAGTAATTTGAAATGTAAATTTCCTGTAATGAGGTTTACGCTGCAGTTGGCCTCGACGCTGCGCCAACAGAAAAAAATGTGATGACACAGCTTCGCTGCAAGTACAACTTTTTTTATCCAGCACTTTTAAAGATATAAAATTACAAATTGCTTCACAAAAGCCAACAATGCAAAAACAAAACCAAACCAAAAAACCTAAAAAAACAACAAAAGAAATTAATAAAAAGCAGTTTAAAAAAAGATATGCTTTTAACTGGCTTAAAAAAGCAGCCACAGAGTCAACCGATTTCAAGTCCAAAGGAAGAGAGTTTCAGAGTCTGAGGGCCACTGAACAGAAGGATCTATCTCCTTTAGTTTTCAGCTTTATATGGGGCACCAGGTCATAGGACCTCAGGGACCTGCCAGGGTGACATGACTTCAGAAGCCCTCTTATATAACCTGGTGTCTGTCTGTGAAGAGCTCTAGAAGTCAAAAACAGAATCTTAAATTGTTGCACTCTGAAACATACTTTGGGGTTCACTGAGACTCATGACATGTAGTATGTTTTCACTGAGCTCCATTATACCCAGGTGGTTCTCTCTGACTCCAAATTGTTTGATCTTTTCTCTCTGGCAGCTGAGTTATATAAATATGGGCATCATGGAGAACTTCTTTTCCTTTTCACACTCCTTGCAAAATAATGGTGTCTCTTTTTAAATAGTGAATTTTGCCCATCTTTATAATCCAATTAAAATAAAAACTCCATCTCATATAACAAAAAGCTTTGCGGTCACAGAAACTCAAGCACCTTACCCCATCATTTCTCTACAATATAAGCCATTTTTGTGAACTCAATTATCCTACAGGAGGTAAAAGGTGTCTGACGTGACTGCAGCCTTTTGAAATTCCAGCTCTGCAGTGACTGGCAGATCTTGCTGACCTTCAAGTCAGCTAAAGTCAACCTTTAAGTCACAATCAAACACAGTAACTGCCTCACCTTCTCCTTGTCCTGGCCGACTCCTCTGCCTTTGTCGTAACACACTCCGGTGTTAAACTGTGCTTTATTATAGCCCTGCTGAGCTGCAGCTAGAAAGCAGGTTAAAGCTTCTTCATACTTCTCACTTTTCACATTCTCTAGACCTGTTAAAAACACATGAGAAGAGAGATTAGGCATTAACAGAGAAGAAGAAAATATAATCTGATATAAAAGTGTGCCAAGCCCTGCAAACAGGATCTGTTATTTCTTCAAGCAGCTGTGTCAGTAAATCATTACCGATGATGTTGAGAATAACGGGAACGCTGGTGTTTCCCACTTGTCCGAGTTTAAGTGCTGCTTCTCCCAGCCCCCCATCATCAGACAACAAACCCTACAACAGCACACGGTGATAACAAGAAAGTAATCAATGCAGTCAGTGATTTACCTTGTCTGGATATGTAAAACCTGTTTAAAATAAAGTCAGTTTCACCTCTACATCTTTCTTCACTGTGTTGTCTTGGCTGGCTTTATTCTGCTGTGACCAGGCTTCAAACAGAAGTGATTCCTCTGTAAGCCAGGCAAAAAAATCATAAAATAAGAAGAAATGATTAAGAAACTATTAAAAAACAATTTGACAATTTTGGCTGACAGAACAAACCAGGTGTTAGTAAGTTCGGACTCAGCAGTTCCCCCTGGTCGTCAGAGCTGGAGCCGTCAGCAGTCAGATGATGCTCACTGCTGATGGAAAGACCGCTTGTGCTGCCACTGCTGCTGTCCTGAACGGAAAACTGATCCTGCTTCTGACTCTCTGGCACTGTATGCAGACACAATACACTCCTTCCTCTGGGCAGGACATTCTGTCTAGATACTACAGACAGAAGCGGCATAAAAGGGTTTAAATTACAATTAGAATTACAATAAGAAAAGAGGTTACAGTCAAGTTAGTTCTTGTGGGTGTTTTTCAAACAATAGTACAATGATGCTGGGTGAACTCACAAATCTCCAGCAGGATGCGGTAGCCACATTTCTGTAGAGACAAGGGAGCTGTCAGAGTTCCAAGATTCGGACCAGGCTCAGTGCCAGAGGAGAACCTGGAGTGGATCCTCCTGCAGATCTGCATGAATAGAACTGCCACTGCACCCTATAGAAACATGTAAACTCCACTGTCATAAGAACATCTCACACGTGCCACTGCAACATTTAACAGTACAAAATGTATTCATCAAAACGTATTAAATACAATTTTGTAATTGAAATGTCAAATGTCAAAGAACGATGACAGCAGAGCATTGTCTTACTGTTTTGATTCAATCAGTCTAATTACTTTATTGCTGAGGTTGACAATCTGAAACAAAACAAGGAAAGAAAATGCTACAGATGTAAAATATACTGTTTTCTAGTTTGGAAGCACTGATGCTCCTTTCCTTAACATCTGAAAGTCATTTCAGATGGCTGCCCCTTACATACTGGTAATCCACTGTGTGTAGACAACAATAAAACCTTGTGTATGGCGGTTTGCAAGGTTGTGCACTTAAGACCTGTTTAATTGGTTATTATTTTATCATAGGAATTTACGCTAATTACCAAGATACTGATATGCCCGAAATACTGGTGTTTGACAAAGAGCACATGGTGCCACATCATCAAGCGCCATCAGTCAAAAACAAAGCTATTTAATAATAATTTAAAAAGTAATACAGGAGGTGCTGATTAATAAATCTTTAGGCTACACATTGATATTTGAAAATGCAACACAAAATGCCTACCCATCCCACAGCATCCAGAGCTGAGTAACGTGGAAACTCATCAGCATACCCAAACTGAAAGTTCCTCTGCTTCTTCTTCCTCTCCCCATCCTCTTCCCTCTGAGAGCTGCAACAATAGAGACACAAAGAACATATAACAAACACACATCTGCCTTTATTTCGAGTCTACAATGTAAAAGTATCAGGAAAATTTGGTTTGAGCCAGATGGCTTTGTTTCTGTTCCCCCGACTAACCCTGCTCATACACACACACAAACACACACAGCAGATGCTGCTAGATGATGCAACTAACTGAAAAGAAAGCTGCAAGGACAAAATAGGTTCAAAGAGAGGGTAAAAGAAGATGAAAGGACATGGAAACATTCTCTTTTCATTAAATGATAAACATGGCCATGACATGTTTTCAAGTGTGAACACGAAATGTTTGAGGCTTTTTCTTGTATATTTCTTTCACCCATCACTTGAAGCTTTTACTTTCAGCTCTGACCAAGGTTTGAACCGTGAAAAAGAAAAGATGGAGGTGTGTAAAGTACCTGCTGTCAGATGAGTGTCGCGATGTGGAGAGTGCAGCTGAGCTGCTGATGACCTCGTCCTCAACATGGTGGTTCTGGGGCAGTCGCAACGTGCTGCTCCCATGGTATCGATGCAGGACTAAAAGGTGGCAGGAGAAGGAACAAAAACAGCATAAATTAAACAGTTAAAAATGTCTAATCTTCTGTTTAAAGGACATTAAGATAGCAGAGTTTCCTAAAAACTACTAAATGCATTCTGTAACCTAAAGTAGATGGAAAAAAAGACCTGCTTCAGGTTAATAATGCTTGTGCGTTATAGACAAAAATGCTTTATTTAAACAAAAATAAATCCGAATTCTGGGAATTGTTTGATTATATGTTTGAGAGCTGAATATGTAATGGGTAGATGTATGTTGAATACTAAACCATGTATTCAACATACATCTTTAGGAGACCCGTCTTTTAATCACTTCTCCGTTTTACTGCACAAACCAGGAGCAACACTGGTACAGTACTTTTATTGTATCACAGCAATACAACGATTGCCTAATGCCTTCTTTAAATGTGCAGCTACTGAAAGGTACTATTTTCATTAAATAATAATAATAATAATAATAAGGAAACTAATACATGTACACGCAGATTGTTTAGTCGAGTTTGGTGTACAGAAGCATTAAAGCTGAGCCGTACAAAGCATATGGAAAGGTTTAACATGGAAAGGTCTAAAACAGGCCGTTTAAAGTCAGAAACAAGAGCCTCATTGGACAAAAATAAACTTGTAGATGGAGGCAACGTACACGCTAAGACATGAATAGACTTGTTAGCTTTAAGCTAAACTCAGCGGGAAACTAACATTTACCATTGCACAGAAACCGTAATATTAGTTATTTATGAATAACACAAATTACAACTGAGTTGAACTTAAAAGTGAAGAAAGACTTTTTCCTGTCTCAATGTCACTTCTCTTACCTCTTCCAACGAAACCTTGAACTCTCCACATGGTTGGTCCTTCGCTGTAGTTTTAATTACAGTTACCTCCGAATATGCATGTTTAAATTAATCAGAGGCCGTTTGGCCTCACGAAAAATGACATCAGTGGGTTCTGACAACGACGGCCCACCTGCAGTTTGGCTGGTGGTAAATAAAACCTGTCACGAGTTGTGTCAGAAGGGAACCTAGCCGGAAGTGGATATGGTGACACAACTGAGAAAGTTACAGAAAGTAGTGCATGTAGCCTCACAGCTCCTCCTTGTGGCGTTTGAGGGAATTACAAGCTCTACAACACCAAACTGCACAGCCAGCAAGGACAAGGTTCTTGATTATGTATGCAGAATCTCAATCATATTACTTACACTTGAGTTATTGAACATCTTATTTCTGCCAGCAGTCCTTGAGATGTTAACATGCTTCTAAAACTTGTCAGGAGTCAACGTGTATCTAATTAAATTTAATGAATTCAATTAAAAAGGCACACTTCTGTTTGCATAAGGTCTAAAACAAGACACGAGATCTGGATAATTGTCTCTGGGCCCGTGAGAAAACATTGTGTGAAGGACAATGTATAAAAAACTTTTAACATAATTTGAATGATGCTAAATAAAATTAAAATATAAGTATAATTTAATGAATACATATGTTATATTCTCCATCCTCGATGGATAAAGAAAGTAAAATATTTACTAATAGTTATAATATGTTTTAAACAGTTTTAAGACTGGTCTTTACTATAATGCTTTTTCAACCCAAGTGTGTATTTCTCATAACCACCTTGATAAATGAAATGTCAACATAAAACCTTTTTCTTTTTTTAAAAAACAATGTAAAGAAAGCTAGGAATGTTAATCATTATTATATTACCTTTTGCTTTATTATTAATATTGTTAGATAGGCACTAGTGTGACAGTGGAGTAAAAATGCTTCAGTATGCTGAATTAATATTAATTGAGCTTCATTGTATGAGTAAAGTAGCCTTTTTACTAGATTTTTCTAAAGAGACAAGTGCCAGCTCAGTGACGTGATGAGTAGAGAGAAAAAATTGGTCCTGGTCTCACTCATATATAGATTGAGTTGATTTAGGAAGCCCTCCAGAGCTTGCCAGTCACTTGCCAGTAGGATGGTTTGTCTTTTCTCTTCACTCCCCATTGATCAAACATGTGACGCAGGCCCTGGCACATTACTGGAAATGCACACTTTTGCAGTCAGATGGGGCTAAACGGGGGGCAGAAAGGAGGAGATGTACTCTTGTGAAGTCAGTTTAAACTAGTGAAAACAGTTTAAATAATGAACTCTTTGGCCTGTTGCTATGGTAACACGCTCATGATGTCTTTCACTTACAGTCCTCCTCACGCAAATAGCCTGCAGTAGTTTGGGATTTTAGCACGATTTCTGCTCTTCTAAATAATGTCTGCTGGTTCGCCCAGGGCTAGACTGAGCTGATCAGAATGAGCTGGAAACATAGTCTCAGCAGAACTGACTAATTGAACAGTTTGTTTTTACTCATGTTTCAGTCTGTACTTGAGATTGCACATTTCAGAAATTTAAAGCACAGATGGGACTCAAACAGCACTAAGCAATTTCTGAAATCTCATTATATATATATATATAAAATAACACATCCTAGATCTGAATGAATGAACTATTCTTATTAAACACTTTGTTCTTTACATAGTACATAGTACATCTTAATCAGTTTCTGCTGCCACTGCAAAGAAATTACTTACCAGATAGTGAGAACAGACATAATAATGGCGCCATATGTGACTCAAACTCAAAGTACTCAAATACTTTGAGGTCAAATGTGAAAATGTTACTTATGTATTTGATTTATCTTATTGTTGTTGAATATTTATTTCATACGTGTAAGTTTACCTAAAAACCATATAAAGCTAAAAGATTACAATGCATAGCTGATAGGGAAGACTGTCACAGTTTTCCGGTGAACTTTGCATATAGATTCAAAAAACATTTTTATTTTTTATGAATAACAAAATGATAGGGGTATTTCTGAACTATGCTTTTCATTATTTGTCATTCAGGTAAGGCTAAAGGTGTAACAAAGAACTGATTGACAATTTCTACTACACGTTTTCAATAACAGTTAAACTACGCAGGATCATTTTGACGTTAGAAGACAAACAGTATAAGTAAGTCTTAAAAACATTTGAAGGGTTTTTCAGTGGAAACAAGTCGAACACAGAAAAAGATTGTATGAAAAATTGGCAACACACAATACATTCATGTATAGATGTAGACAGACATTAAGAATATATACTTGATCTCTTCTAGTGTAACAGTCCCATAAACTTTTTTTCCCCCGTTCCTTTATTTCGTTCTTCATTCCCTACAAACACTTTTTAAACAACTACATTTTTTTAGACCCTTTGGACAAATTGGATCTATTTATCGGAAACAACTAAGCAGGATATTTAAAGAAGGCTTGACACAGATCAACAAGCTGCAACCATAAATTCATACTGTTGTCAGCAATCAATGATTGCAAAAATATAATTAACAAGTTATTTAGGTTAGAAAATGTAAAAAATAAAAATACTTGGTAATTTTACTTCTTAACAACGGTTTTGCATAGCTGAACAGGTTAAGTATACTTCCTTCAATACTGATGAAGGGTGCTATTCCTTTTAAATTTCTTCCGAGCATTGTTAAAAAATCCACTCACTGCCACAATACTGCCTCTGGAATCTTGAGCCTCTGCGTCCTCATTTAGAGTAAGGAGAGGGAGGGCAGACATGAACAGAGGTGCACTGGATGGCTGGGTGACCCGTTTGTTTTGTTAGCTGTGTGTGCTGCTGTGAGGATGGCTTTCATGATGTGTGTGAGTGTTTGGTGAAACATGTTTTCCGTCTTATCACAGGCCTTCACTATCTATCCAGATAATCTGTAAATGTTGAACAGAGGATTACTGAGGATTTGTTCAGAACAAGGTGATTCTCAAGTTGTAGGTTATCTTGAGTCACCAGTAAGGATCAAGCTATGCTTATGTTGTGTGAAGCAGAGAGTGTCCTTAAGCATCTTTGCAATGAAAGCCATAGCAGCAAATCCTTCAATCCTCAAATGGCTTGAAGAGAGAAAAAAAAAAGAGTTGGATTTGTGCAGTAAATTAAGTAAAGGGGGCGGGGGATCTAAAGAAAAAGCACAGGGGGTGTTTCTTGCCCCTCTCTCCCCCTTTTTTCTCTCCCTGCTGGTCGCCTTGGTCACAATTTCACAAACACTACTCTCACACACACAAACACTGACGAAGGCTCAGTCCTGCTATGGCCACCACCACCACCACCACAGAGGAGAGCTCTCTGGTCTCCCCGGCCACCGTAGCACTCCAGCAGCCTGACTTGGAAACTAGCATAGAACCCGACTCAGCAGTAAAGACTGAGCCCAGAGAGGCCCGATGTGACAGAGAGGAGAAGGAGGATGAAGAAGAGGAGGAAGGAGTAGGAAGTTGTGCTGCAGGGCCAGAGAATGCAAAAGGGCAGAGTTTGGATCCAGAGTGGGTGGAAGAGAGGTTCAGGATCGACAGGAAGAAGCTTGAAACCATGTTGTATGGTGAGTGATATAAGGTCAACTCTGTGGTTATCATTTTTAGATATTTTTTGTTTCCACATTCTGTCATGAGCTTATCAACAAGTTGTTCAGGTTGATGGCTGTCATGGCCCCCCTACGTGCAGTCCTATTATCCAACTCAGCCTATGAGTCTGTCAGGGCCTCCAGCTGGCTGCACCCTTGTTGCTCCCATCAGTTACTGCCACCTCCTCAACTCTTGTTGCTGTATCATTGTGATTTATGACCTGCAGTGGCTTATGCATTCACAAGTCCTTTTCGCTATTATCATTCCTGTCTGTGAGGCAGAGGTAACTGCCTCTGTTAGTTATCGCTGTTTGGCAGGTTTATGACAAATGCCTTTTTTGTGTCACGGGGGAAACTCTCTTAGTGTGTTGTGGCTGCAGCAGATAATGTTTGCTCGTGATAGGATGGTGCTTGAGTGAATTCAGTTCTGATAACTGTTGCTTGTTTTGAATGTGTGTGCCGCCGGGATTTTGCTTTTGTGGTTGTTTGGACAACCTTAGACAGGCATTAAATATTGACAATTTTAACACCCCTTTTTTACACATCCCATCTTGGATTTGTAGGAGTTAGTTGACTTCTTTAGCATATTGGGAGGTATTTGCGTCTGCAAAATGCTTCTGATGTGATTAGCTGTGATTGAGCTAATTTGTGGTTGTCTTCCCCAACCACCACCTTCTTGCTCCACCCCAAAACTGTTCCCTTTCCATTCCTTAGCTTCGATCAGCGTAACCCATAGAGATGAGGGGAGGGGGTGAGGGCGCTCCTGGGGCTTCCTATGAACCCTGTAAATGTCACCATGGAGCGATGGCCTTTTAAAATTGTTTATATTCCCAGAAACCTCTTGTTCCAATTGCTTGGCAAATTTCAACCAAGTGAACTTTTAAATGTTGACTTTGCACACTTTGCAGTAAATAGGACAATACAGAGCTGCTGACCAACAGAACCTGACAAATCACACTGCAGCACAATTTACAATTTATCTGTTTGTTGCCTGTATTCACCTACTGTCTGTTTTTCAGCTCCAAAGCAAGGAGACAGTGAGACAGGAGAGGAGTTTTTTGAGAGAGTAAGTAAAACTTTGTTGGAAACCTTTTATTCATAAACTCAAAGATGAAACAACAAAGAAAATTAAATTAGCTCTCCTCTGTAATAATCATTGTTGCTTAAAGTCCATATTGAAAACATCTCTGCTGCAGTTTCAATATTTGTTTCAAACTCTGCATTGACTCATTAAAGTTTTCATGGAGGTGATAATTGCAGTCTTTGAAATGCAAATGAGGCTTTGTATTCTCAGAATGGATGAGATCTACGCACGTGTGTTCTGATTGTGCATACAGTGACAGAGTTTCTCGTGTGTTTCCGTAGATAATGAGAGAAACTAACACTCAGGTGAAATGGCCATCCAAGCTGAAGATAGGGGCCAAGTCAAAAAAAGGTGAGTGAGTCCTTACGCTTCATTCACGCAAGTGTTCTATCACATTCCCACGCAGTTTTATTCATTGTTGCCCATTCACTGTCATAACACAGAAAATATGGCATTCAATATCCTATTTCCATCTAGATCCACATGTGAAAGTGGAAGGGAAGAGAGCTGATGTTATGGTAGCCAAGAAGAAGATACTAGAAGTGCTGGAGACCAAGGTGAATCAGTCAATAAATAAACCTGTGCATGCATGCTTTTACACCTCTAATGACAATTTATTCGCTTTTAACAAAGAGCTGCAGATGTATTAATATTTTAGAAAGAGAGATGAGTATTGATTGTTAGACTTTTTTGTAGCTGGGTTGTTTGGTTTCAAGGAAAATAATAATAATAAAAAACCTCCATTGTATATAAAATGTGTGACTTATCTTAAATTTACTGATTAAAATAAGCCCTTGCCTCCCAGCAAGTGCCTTCTCCATGACATTTGGTAATGCCCTGCAAGCAGGGGCTTTTCTAATCAGTTCATTTAGGAGATGGCAGTTTATTAAAGACATTTTAATCCAACAAGTGCTTTGGTTTAGATGTATCTTAATCTCCATAGTTTCTCATAAACTGTTGGTTGCTGATGTAAAAGTAGTAAAGTTTATTTAATTGTCTCTGCTTCCGAAAACATATAAAGTCAAGTGTGGACATCTGCATAAATGACATCAGTGTTTGTGTGAAAACCAGGTAAACAAAGTGACTCTGAAAATGGATGTGGCCTATACAGAGCACTCCCATGTGATTGGAAAAGGTGGTGGGAACATCAAAAAGGTGATGGAGGTCACATCCTGTCACATCCACTTCCCTGACTCCAACCGCCACAGTGCTACAGGAGAGAAAAGCAACCAGGTAGCAAAGTCACATTTAAATGCAACACCAGCTGCTGCCATGGCAGGAAGCAGATATAGTTTTATTATGTTTGTTTTTCTTATTTCTGTGAGGTCTCCATTGCTGGGCCCATAGAAGGGGTGGAAGAGGCCAGGAAGAGGATAAGAGTAAGGAATATATCTGTGCAGGGACTTATTTGTATCAACACTCAACCTTTTCACAACTACTAAAGACACAAATCACTTGATCCATAGGATGTTGGCAAAAATACTGCTTTTTAAAAAACCTGTCCCCCATATGCTGTCTTTTTTCTAGGACCTCCAGCCACTGTCTCTGACCTTTGACCTGCCTGTAAGTCTGGTGCCCCAGGCTCTTCCAGATGCAGGTTCACCCCTCTTCCAACAGGTGGTGCAGACTTTAGGAGTGAACTTTAGCTTCAGGACTGTGCCACCTCCGCCTCAAACTCAACCTTCCTTTTACGAAAGCTGCTGCACCGTCTGGGGTCTCCAAGGCAATGCAGCTACTGTCAAGGTCAGTATGAAAGATTTCACTCCAACAAGTTAGAGTTTACACACAACAGATTAAAGTCAAGTTATCCTGTATTATGGAATATCATGACAAGCTTGCATATATCGTCAATACAGAAGGCAACCTGCATCTTGATGGAGCTGCTCGGATCAGAAGCCACAGGTGGGGTGGTGAGCAGTCAGCTGGATGTCACTTCTCAGCAGCATCTCTTCCTGCTGGGACAGAATGGTGCACACTTTCTAAGTGTTATGCACCAGACACAGACCCAGATCATCCTGCCAGATCTTAGTGCTCCTCAGAGTCCTCCCTCACTGCTCATTCAGGGAAGCACTGACGGAGTGTGTCTAGCTCGGCAGCAGCTCATGGTATGGTGGGATTGTTATAGCTTTCAGGGGTTAAAGAAACTTCAGGGGAAGCAGGTGTTAATCATAACACATTTATTTTTCCATGTCTGTATCCTTGCGGATGTGTGGCTCTGTATACTGCATTTCTCTTTGCTGCTATAATAACAAAATCCTTCTCATTTTCTTAACTTTTTTTTCATTTTCATCTAGGACTGTCTGCCTGTGTGTTTGATGTTTGACATGCGTGAAGATGGTGAGGCAGATCCCTGTAAACTGGCTCAGATTATGCAAGATCTGGGTGTCTTCATTAGCGTCAAGCCTAAAGTAAAACAGACCAGCAAGGTAGGTGTTATACAGCTGCTTTTTGTTTGAGGCACCATCTAAAAAAAAGGTAATTTTCTTGTTTTGTTCACTGTCAGTCCTGTGTATTAACAGGGGAATCACATTAAGTCTGGCACCAAACTATGAAATTTGTGATTATGTATTAAATGTGCTCTGGACTAAAATATTTACTCAAATATTTCTTAATTTTGAATGTAAATCTATTCTTCCCCTGTGGATTCATGTGCTGCACAGAGTTTAATACTGATGGAAACATCTGTGTTTATGTATGTTTTTCAGTCAGTGGTGGTGAAAGGTCTGGAAAGGAACATCTCCTGCCTTTATGAGGCCCGCCGTCTGCTGCTGGGACTGGATTCCTGCGAGACCGCCAAGGTAACGGGAGTAAACCCTGACCTAGTGCTTCCTGGCAGTGGTCTGACTAACTACTGGCTCAACATGTTGCTGCAGCAGCTTCGTCTCTCTGAGCAGGGTGAGCATATGCACATGTGTGCTTGTGCAGATAAGTTTCCATCTAAAAATGGAAGAAAGTGGAAACTTTCATTTACACATTATACCTAAGTGAGAGCGATATCTTTTTTTTTTTTTTTTTTTTACAAAGATGCTTGATTTACAAACACTGTGCTTTCACCTAAGTTGTACAAACATGGAGCCAGGATGGGGACATGTCTTTTGTAACTTGCACAGTACAAGTATAAATCAAATCTACAAGTCTGAATGTACAGATAAAATCTGCAAGCATTGATTAAATTTTTGAGTTTGAAGAAAATCTACAATATGCAGTCTGAAAATACAAATAATCTTTTTCAGAAGCTATTTTTCTTCTTCAGCTGAAAAGATGCTTAATTGCACTCACCTGTCATATTTGTCTAATCACTAACCAGTGATGGAGAAAGATTATGTCTGTGTGTGCAACCAATCTTTAATACTGTTTGGCAAAGTGGTGCTATCGTAGAACTGGCTTGCACTCAAAAACTTTATCTGAATCCACTCCTGTAGATTTAAACTGTTTTAATAAATACATTCATATATTTTTTGATAGCTGTATTAGCCATATTGTTTTGGAAAAACAAGAAAGACACAAACAGCAGGGAAATGGACAAATATGGCCTCCACGTTTTGTCACTGGAACAAAAACTCTTGGTACATAAGTGGCATAGGCACCCAATTGGCAGCAATTCTTTACATCTTAACTTTTTTTTTTTGGCAAATTTCAAGTGTGTTTTATAATATTCTGGGGATTTTTCCAAGCATATGCAAAACATACACATGGAAAAAAATTTTAATGAGTTTTTTTTGTTGTTTTTTTACAATATGCTAATATGCTAATAATACAATATGCTAATAGAATCATACATATCATATCTCCTCTGTCTGATCAGGTTCTTCACCTGCTACAACTACAGAGTTGTCTGGTACTAAACCCCGACCCTCACCTCCACCCGGCCTCACTTCTCCTACTGAGGAAGGCAGGACAGGGCTGAAGGGGACAGAGAGTCGGCCGCTGGAGAAGGTCTTTAAATGTTAATGTTTAAAATGCTACCAGATAAAAGATCATGAATTGTCCCTGATAAAAAACAAAACAAAACAAAACAAAACAAAACAAAACAAAACAAAACAAAACAAAACAAAACAAAACAAAACAAAACA
>JBAMHW010000007.1:23565633-23581473 GCA_037177495.1 Rhadinocentrus ornatus | reverse complement strand
AAAACAAAACAAAACAAAACAAAACAAAACAAAACAAAACAAAACAAAACAAAACAAAACAAAACAAAACAAAACAATAAAAAAGACTTGCTTTTATCATCTTCCTCAGATCCTTGAAAATGAATATCAGTCTGGCCAATCGGAGGATGAGAGCTCAGAGGTTGTGGTGATGTTGCCAGCTGAGGTGTGCAATGCAGTGAACAGCAGCATTAGCAGGGTGGGGTTGAATGTTCGGAGGGGGAGTCTCCAAAGTCCAGAAATCAATAAGATTCTCAGCCAGGGTAGACGGCATTCGACAGGACAGGCACTGACATACAGGTGAGCAGTCCCAGATTTTTGTGACACTTCCTGTTTCAGATATACTTTGATGATTTTTCCTTAACATTAAAATAAGTGGAACTACGTCAAAAGCTGACTCATAACTTAATGATTAAACGGTGGACCTTATGGGGACCAAGAGGTTGCATCCAGATGGAAGGTGAGTCATTGCTGTGAAGAAATTTTGTTCCCAATGTGGTGTGATTAACATCGGTGCACACACACAACCACCCACACACACACACGTACATACTCTTGCATGTGCTAGATCTGTCAGCACATGCATCTTGCAAACACAGAAAATCACATCAGACAAAGAGAATCTGTTGACTTCATCTTAATTTGCTTTTTGCTGAATTTCTTCATTTGCCATTTTGCAGCTTTGTAAATACAAAAACTTTGTAGCCATGCAGTTTTATTACATCATCTCTAATTGAATACACCTGATATTTGTAAACCATCATGACATTGTCTATAAAATCTGAAATTTGAAAGCTCCTATAGAGCTGCTGCTGCAACAGTAATGAAGGGATCAGATGTTTCAAACAGCCATCATCGCTCTTTCACCTAACCTTATCTCAAAGTGTGTGCGTGTGTCTGTCTCATGAATGTGCCAGATTGCTGAATGCAGAGACGGAAGGAGGGAGGAATGAGTGGAGAAACAGCCAGAGGAGAGATGTGGCTCTGGCTGACTCATCCAAGGCTGAGGTGAGGAAAACAGGAATTGCAGGCTTGTTTTCTTTTTTCTTTTTAATATGTTTTTGTTTTTGTAAGTTTTCTGACAAACTCAAGCCATTCCAACCATGGAAAACCTCCAGATTATTAGTAATTCTTAGTGTTGTGTCACTAAAATCTCCCTTTGCTTTTTTGGACTGCACATGAACAAGAATAGGAGGAGACAAGATAAACTCATTATTAAAAAATAAAAAAAAGATGACAAGATCTCAAATAACATTTTATTTAGATGATTATGTAATGTACACATCACTGACCCTGGCGGAACTTGATTTCAGGAACCAACTTTAGTGTGTGTTTCCTTCATCACTTATTTGTAATTTCGCCTTCAAAGGTTACTGCAAGGAGGTTAAACAAGTTTACCGTTGCAGCAGCAGGAACTGTTCTTTCATGCAAGTGTTTGTTCCTGCTGTAAATTAGTTTCCCACTGCATATCCTGAGCAACCTTAGGGGGGAAAAATCAATTTCATGCATTATTTACCTTTTCTATTTGTTGTTTGTGCTTTGTAGGATTATGACTATGAAAAGAAGAAACTGCTGGCTACCAGAGGTTAGTATTCTTAAAAGTTTAATATTTCCAGGTTTCTGATTTTTTTTTTTGCAGCCTGTTTATTGATACAGGTGATGTTCTGTAAATTAATTTGTTAACATACATTGTGCATGAGGATTTGGGACCAAATTTCCAAATAAGTGTTATGTTTTAAGCTGAGGGGAGTGGAGACTGCAAAATGTCTTCTTCTAAATATACAAAACAACACCAAACCAATGAAATATTTGCTTTGTTCTAAATGTTTTGCCAAATTTTTGCTGAAATAAATTAAAGCTATATGATTAAACTAGATATATTCGCCTCTTCCTGTTGATTTAAGAAAATTATGGAGGTAGAAGACTGATATTGTAAGCACAGGAGGGCATTTCGGCACTGCCAATGACAGCACAACTGATGAGGGAGGACCTTTTTATGGGCTGCGCTGTGCCAAAGTTATAATATACTAATACTGGCACTCCCACAATTATTCACACTGGGGTGAATACACAATGCAGACACCCTAACACACACACACATACATACATGTGTCTGCACTGATACACATGTTGCAAACGCTACCTTATCTATCACCAGAATGAAAGAAGCTGAGGAGACCTGCAGCTAAATGGTACCAAATTCCCTCTGTTGTTTTATAGGATTATAAAATAGCACTTTCAATGGGCCATCTGCCTCTAATAGCTATTAAGATACCCATATGCCAGTATATGAATGGGTCTTCACTCACAGATGCACACAAACACATGCAAACCAACTGGAAAAATCCTGTGGAAACTGCTCTTGGTGTGGAGTGTTGTTACCATTTTTAATCACACATTCACAAATGCAGGAAAAGGTTTATTACTAGACGGTGTGTACTAGCCACAGTAATCTGTGAGTTTATAGTGTGCCACACTCTGGCAATAAGCAATGATTAATTATTTAACACATAAACCTATGCATTTCATCATAAATATGGTTATTGATGGTATCAGTAATCAAATTTCACTCAGTGACAAAGATGACAGTATCAGAGTTTTTAATACTACTTTTAATACTACTAGTAACATCTTACAACACTGTTTTTTTTTTGTTTTTTGTTTTTTTACCTGTGGATAACAAATCTATTTTTCCCTCTTTGTGTTTGTGCTGTATGTACTGCCAGCCATGCAGAGAAAGCCGGTGGTCACAGAGGTGCGGACACCTACAGACACCTGGAGCGGCCTTGGCTTCTCCAAATCTATGCCCGCCGAGGCTGTCAAAGAACTCCGCAACATCAGTCGGCACAGCTACAAACCCTACCTCAACACCTGTAACAATCAGCAGCAGGTAGAAAAATCTGAAACCGTAAACAACGACTTAGAAGTTATAATTTGTCCAAATCATAACTGTTTCATTGATAATTTAAATTTAGCTGCTTTAACTGAATTTAATATTTTGTTTATTTCTTTTCTTTTTGCTGTGCTTGTTTCATTGCACTGCAGCTTCATTTATTGCTGTTACCCTCTAACAGTTTGAGGCATTAATTTCTCTTTGTGGTAAGCCTGCAAATTTGCACGCTTAATTGGCTCTGATACCATTGCCACAGTCAGTGCAGTAACTCCACTGCAAATTGTAAACCTCACATGGTTTAGCACACATTCACAGCTTTTTATAAACACAGACACACACAGAGTCACTTAAGGTTAAAAGAAGAAAATAAATTCCTCGGATGAGGTAAATTTTCCTCTGAGATTCAGAGAGCTGAGAAAAGTCAGACTTTTCCTGTCACATGGTTGACCAAAAGGGGTGAATAGGCAGGTTCAGAAATATGACAAATGACCTTTGTTTTTAAATGGATAATAAGTCCACACATATGTTATAGTTTGTGAGAACTTTGAGCCATTTGCCAGATGAAAAGAGAGAATGATGCAGCATAAGGTGGTGCTGTTGGTGGAAATGTTTGTAGATGAGAGAGACAGGAGTTCATCAGTAACCCTGTCTCCATTTCTCTCTCTGTATTTAGTTGTGGGCTGCTCAGACAGGGAAGGTGTATAATGGCAGTGACTCTGAAAACTGGAGAGACAGACGAGGATCCGCATCCCTTCCCGTCTCCTCCTCTTCCCCTTCTTCTTCATCTCCATCCTCTCCTTCACCTCCACCGGCCTTTTCTACCTCCTCCTTTGCTGGATTTACATCCTCATTGAATAGGAGCAGAAGCGACAAACCCTGTAAGTGGCACCTGTGTGGGCTCATTGAGGCTTTACAAATCACACTGCATCTTTTTCCCTCAGGCACTGTAAACCTTCACATCTGAAATTTTTGATGTCTAGCGGAGAATTTTGTGAGCAGCTGCTATTTTGATGGCATGTGCTCATCCAAAAGGGCATCGACCTGCAGCCAGCGGAGCCCCTCCCCAGTGTTGACAGATGACCTCTCTGTGCTGCTCAGCCAACTTGGCCTTATTAAATACATTGATGTGTTTGAACAACAGGAGGTAAATGCATGCTGAAAGGTGCAGTGAAAACAACATTTCTCATTTAATTCATGATGAATTACTCAGGCAGAACACTAGTTTTGACTAACTAGATAGTTGGGCTGCACACTCTTCCTTGTTATTCAGCCAAAAAAAAGTAATGCATTAAGAATGACAATCATCTTATGGCTGTTTTTACTCACCTAGATTGACTACCAGACATTCCTCACTCTGTCCGATGAAGATCTGAAAGAAGTTGGAGTCTCCACCTTCGGAGCCAGACGCAAGATGCTATTAGCAATCTCAGGTGAGAATCTGTTTCCTGTAGCTTAAAGTCATTTTTGTTTCTCCATCTGTCAAGGTGGTAGGATGAGTTTGCCTCATCTTGTCAAATAATTTGTCCCCTGAGTCAGACCTGAACAAGAGCAAGAGGAGACTGTCAGATACACCTGCCGTGAAGCCTGGCTACCTGGAAGGGGGTGCAAGTGGCAGACTTTCACGAATCATGGATGTGGAAGTTGCAACTCAGAGTAATCGCTGGTGAGAGGAGACATGTGGAATTGATTCCTAACTAATGTGGAGACTGTAATAATGACTCTGCCACCAGTAAAAAAAGCCTCAACTGCTTTTTATTTCCTAGAAACGGAGAAGCATGAAATTACCCTGAAGAGCAGCAAATGTTATGTGTTTAAATAAAGTGTCTACCTTCCACAATGATAATCCAAAGCTTTTTTATGTATAATTCAAGACAAAGAGGATTTTCCTTCCAAACCTGAGACTTCACATGGCGAACACTCGTCTTTGTGTAGCATTTGTTGGAATAAAGTGCCTTTCTTATGCATATTACAAACTTTGACCATGTTAACTAAAACATATATGCAATTGTAAATAGATATTTTAAAAAAGTGACATTCCAATGTAATAGTGATGATGATTAAAATGTTGTGGTTAAAGTTTATCTTACAAGATTGTACTTTTATTAAAGAGTAGACATAAAAGAAGAGAATAATGTCAGATTTATTTCAGGGGCAGTGCGGTTATATGGTCAACGCCTTAAATGTATGAGCCACGAGGATGCAGCTCAGCATAGAATTATCTGTAAAAATCTCTAAATAACAACTGCAGCATGAACTAGTCATCTACTCACAGCTACATCCACCACCAGAGGGCATCAGTGGCACACTGCGTTTATAAATACTGGCATCAGGAAAAATGATGGATTTGTTTCAAAATGAAACCGAATTATAATTCATGATGGACAAGGTGGAGTTAGTTCTTAAATTTCTAGAGAGACCAATCAGATTCAGACAAACATAAATAAAACAAATACATGTTTTGAGTGTTTTTGACTTCTCGCCTGAATGTTTCATCTTGATTTATTGTTGCTGCCAGAAATGATTAATGTATGAGTAAGAGACTGCACCCAGCAAATGAGTGTTATCAGAGGGAGCTCTCTGGTCATAATTTGCTAATTTGAAATTGTGTTGTTGGAAAACGTGGAAGTGAATGATCCAAGCTACCTCTGCTTGGGGGCATGAAGGGGTCTGATCTGTTCAGGGACTCCGCAAGCTGGCTGATTCAGTGGTAGCCAAGCATGAAAGAGAGAGTGAGTAGGAGTGGTGGGCTGTGACAGATTAGGGAAAGATGATCCCTACTTATTACAATGTCTATGCCAATTACATAGGCAGTCTTTAGACCAGATTCTAGTCCTCTTTCTCTGGAGCACTGGTGGATTTGCAGCCTGTCAGGTAGTTAATTGCACTCCTCTGGGACAGCAGGTCTAAATCGGTGTGTGATCACACAGCTAGAATGAAAATAACCAGTATAATGAGTGGTGCTCTGAACCATCACAACTTTGGAAAGCCACTTGGACTTTTTACCTCTGGACTGGCAATCTTGGTACATGGCCTGGACACATAGATATGTGAAATATATTTGCGATCATACAGCCAACAGATCAGCTTTGCATTATAGCCAATGATGGAGAGTTATTGATCAGTATAAGGTATTGATCAGGACGGTGCACTAGTAACAGATACTGTAATTCATTAAAGTATTAATCAGCACAGATATGAGCACACTAACAAAACTTTCAATACATATCCCTAAGGACAATATTCGTTCTTTGGAGCAATTTAATCAAAATGTCAAAACATGCCATACGTCTTCTGCATTTATTATGCAACAAGTATATTATATAACACACTGAAATCTGTTGATCTGTCACATGGTAATTTGTGTCTCTCTTACTGTATTGATTAATGGAATAATGGAACATTACAGAAAATATGTTTATATTCTGCTAAGACTTAGGAGGTTAATTAAGGTGGTCTGTCTGCAGATTAACTTGTAGCAGAAAACAGCAGGAAATATCTAGTCAGGCAATCAACACTGGTCAAAATCCCATCATATTGCTTCAAGCCCACTATCTCAAAAATTGCAAGAGGCAGAAAACAGCAATGCCGGTAAAAACATTTAAGAACCTAAAGCACAATAATAACCATGAGCAGAAAACCAAATTTCCATTTGTTGCAAGAAATCACAACCAGTTATACTGAACCCTGCTTTAATGGATCACCAATCTCCATGGAGACCTTGGATCGATGGGAGGATCCGCCCAGCAGGGAAGACGTCTGTGGAAAATAAGGAACCAGGTAATAGAGAAAAGAAACAGAGTGTTGAAGTGCCCAGAGGATAAAACATAACCACACATTCCCCCTACTGTGATGTAGATGAAACTCCAGGAAAGTGAGAGGGAATAAATAGACTCTGTGTGTGTGTGCAATCTGATCAAAAACTATGATTATAGGATTTGGGATTAAAACATTTCCAGCATATTCTTTGCCTTATGATACCTTGACTGAGTTATGAATGTAACTTCTTGTCGTGGTTTCCGAAGAAATGACAGCAAAAGGACTAAATAGATTTAATATAAAGTTTTATGCAGACTGGAATAAAGGGAAAAAAGAAAAATGGAAGAAGGGGAATATGCAATTGATGAAAAGTAAAATAATGAAGCATTTTCTTACCACTTATTTCAAGTAACCTTATGATACAAGATCCATTTTCCATTGTCTTAAAATTGATTAAACACCCTTCACATGTATAAATTGATGCAGACAGTTAAGCTAGCAGTTCTCTTTGACAGTGTGTGTTGTGAACTGCTGAATAGGCTTTTTGAAACCAGAAGATTCAGTTGTCCTTTAAGCCACTGATTGTTGGTACAATGTGTTTTCAAAGTGCTGAGTTGGGTGTTCCAAGCTAGAGGGGTCATCTGTCCCATTAGCCCACGATATTACAAAAAAACTCATTAAGCTTTCATGTTCTGTTTGGTTGCTGTGGGCTTTGTTATACTCCTTTCTAGGGAAAGTGATAAGAGTATTCTTTTAGCTGCTACCATTTATGTCTGCTTCTAAGAAGGGATGCTGCTGTCTCAAGGTTGGTAAAGGTTAGAAATGATGGAGGGATTTCAATGTTCCACTGTGGAGAAATTCAGGTTTAAGAAGAGATATAACAAAAAACATAGAAAACTTGTTTAAAAATTCTGTGGCTTCAAATGGAGGCATCAAAATTACGTTTTTGTTCATTTTCCTATGACATGGTAAAATAAGATTATATACGTGAGGCAGATGGTGAATATTGAGAGAACAAGACACAAGTGGACACGGGCCTGTAAGGTTCAAAAGACACTCTGTGCCACTTTACTTAAATTTTTAAAGTTACAAAGAAAAGTTCACGTAGTTGACATGGCAAAGATTGCATTTTCAAATCACTGAACATATCCAATGTCGGGAGGCAGAGCAGAGTCTTGTCTCTGCTTGACGTTCTATGTCCTCCCAGCTCAGGAGTAGCTTCTCCTCTAGTGTCCATGCACAGGCAAAAGGCCTCAGCAGGGCCTACTGACCAAATTGTGAAAGAACAGATTTGCAATGCAGGTCTTGCAGTTAGCTTCTCTACCTGATTATCTCTCTGAAATGCGACTTGCTACCTCCTGAGATTGGGAGAAGAACCAAAAAGACACTAGACAGCATCAACATAGCAACAAAGTATTGTAGCAGCCAAATAGGCATCACTTTCTGATTTGAGATGCATAGAGCTGGACCAGGCCAGGTAAATCTCTCTTTTACAGATACACGATGAGAAACATGCAACAACAACGACAATACAGCATTAATCTCATTGCTTCCTGGGCTTTCTGGAACATTCAAGATCAACAATTAGGTAATTTACAATCCTCCATGAAATAACAGAAAAGGAGCATCTCAGAGCCTGAAACTGGGGCAGCAACTTGGAGAAACATGGCTGAACATTGGAAAGAGCCCAACGGTGGAACACGGAACATAACAATGAACTGCTAATCAGCTGGATCATCTGGGTATGGAATCCACAATTAAGCCTGTCTCCAGGAAACATATTTACATCCAATACATCAGCTAATTTTTTGGGGCTCACAGACTGACCAGAGACACTGATATGGACATTTAGCAACAGGAAAGAAAGAGGATGGAGATAAAGGGAGTCAAAGAAATAACAGAGAAGTGTCCATGTTTGAAGGGGTTTAAGATTGCAGGGTTTGGGCAGGGTAGAAGCAGGAAGTGGACAGACTGTGATGAAATTTTGCAAGGGCTTGACAGTTTTTGCTGAAACCAAACACGCTCTCTGTTTTCTGTCTGACGAAAGAGTGGAGCACTTGAAAACAAAGAGTTTGTGTGAGGTCGACTGAACAGAGCGATTTGTATGAGGGGCAGGGATTACAAGAGCAAGTTCAGGAGCCAAAAGATGGATTGCTGCCAAGGTAACTGGAGGAAGAGACATTGGAATGGCTTCAGATCTGTGCCGAGTTAACGGAGTTTCCTGTGGTCAGCTGATGGCAAAGTGAAATGGAGCGGAGCTACCAAATGTAGCCGATTTCATCATCCTTGTCCTCTTCCTCGTCTTCATCGTCCTCGATGGTTCCTCTGGGGTGGATCCTGCCCCGTCTCTTCTTCTGCCGCCCGCTTCGCCCGCTCTGTGATGGCTCCTCCTCCTGGTCATCGAGGAGAATTACCGCACCGCCGCTGCCAAAATCCCCCGATGTCTCCTGATCCTCATCTGTAGGTAGATTGCCAAAAACACAAACAGATTAGAAGTACAGAACTTTCCATGAGTCAAGAACAACAGGTTGAAAAAAGGTTATATGGTTTCTGGGTTTGCATGTGTACTCCCACTGATTCTGCTTTGTACTGCAGTTCGACTGGATCTGATAATGTTTCAAGTTACATTAAAATGGTTGCAACAGACACTTTAAAATCTTATTTTGGCTCATGCATCCACACTTTGAATCCAACTTGCAAAAATTGGACTACATGTGGGTTTTCTCTCTGTCCAGATTTTCCAACCTGATTTGGTCAGTGATTCAGAAAAAGGCCTCAAATGTGTTACCATTTCGCTTCTCATTCCACTGTTAATATAGCCTAATTGAGCCACTACTGAGGGTGTAAATTTTTATTATTAGGAGTTGATCCCTGTAAATCAACTGTGTGATTGATTGGTAAATTCAGTTTTTTTTCCAGGCAATAATTAGCAGAAGGGATGAAGAAACAGAACCAAGCCTCCTGTTCGTTATTCCTCCATCCAATACAGTGAAAAGCCAGGGGGGGCTGCTTGTCAACTAACTCGCTTCAGTGATTTTTGGCCTAATGGCTGATGAATGCTACATCCAGTGTAGTCACAGTGTGAACAGTACTCATTAAAGCAACTTATGCTGCATGTATTATTTTGGAAGTGGAGTGAAGGAATCTTTTAGAGTTAATTTAAAAATAGGCCATTTACACCTCAATATGAATGTACTCCGGTTGAGTGGCACATTTTAGTCTTCTGTTTAAGGTATTCAGTGGTGAGTTGCAGTAGTTGTATGCAGGGGGAAATGGGAAAACTCCAAGCTGCTCCAGCCTGAGGCCATTCAGGCAGTTAGATGAGCTTGTTAGACCAAAAACAAAAGACAGCTATTCTTAGCGTGTGTGTGCGTGTGTGTGTGTGTGGCTAAACAGACACCTCATCGATATTGGAAGCTGCAATTACTGGCTATAAACCAGACTGACATTCCAGTAAGATTTAATCTGTGCCTGTGAGTTGACCAACTGATAATCAGTATAATCAGTATGTTTACCTGGATTCTTTCTTGCTAATTATTGCCCTTTTTCCACCCACAGTGAAATCCCCCAGCCATTAATTTTCAGCAAAATGCTGCTTTTGACTTTTTTTTTTTTTGTCATTTCCTCTGAATTTCTGCTGCTGCCTTGCAAAGCATGACTGATATGTCAAACCACTAAATTATTCACTATTTCAGTTTAAATGAAACATTCGTCGGCAGGTTTTGATAACTCTCTTCCACAAGGTACAACTCAGTCCGTACGACAAATTCATATTTCTGGCAGATTTCTTCAGACATGGCTGTCTGCTGACAAGCGTGACAAACATTTCTACTCGACTCCCAAGGTGAGAGTGGTTTTATCAAGTCAACATGAGCAAGAAATCTGAAGCAGGTGGGGTCATATATATAAAAAAGACTCAAGCCTAATTCTATGTATTTCTCAACTGAGTACAGTAAAAATAAAGACAGAAGCTTTACTGAACAAAAAAGCTAAGAAAATCGACTAAACCAGAGCTATGTGTTTCTGTGGCATGTTTTAATGAGAAGCTCTTTCTAATCTGTAGGAGATTAGAAAATGAGAGAAAAGACAGAAGTTCATTTGCACTCTTAAATGGAAACACTAACAATGAGAAACAGAGATAAATTGGAGCCAGTGGGGGAAATGCTACCAATTTTGTTCCACTACAGGTGTGCATGTGTAAATGTACCCTGTGTGGTCTCACGTCTATTGTCATGATAAACCGCTGGTAAAGGACTTATTAAGCCTCTTTCAACCTGGTATAGTCTGTATCTGGTATAGTCTGTATCACAGCAGCACAGACAACACACTGGATCTGGTTCTTTCATGTGGTCTGCCAGTGTCTGACTTGGTAAACTGTGACTGAACTTTCAAATTACATGTCTGTTTTATTTGATGTTGTTTTTAAAGGAAATATGTTAGATCAGATTTTTAACCCTTCCTAAGCTGCTCAGTTCTCTGCTGCTTTTAGTCAGCTTTCTGTCCTCCCTCCTTAGTTCCTGCAACTTTATTTACAATGCACTTTCAAAAGCTCCTGGTTTGAATCTTCAGCCTCATAGCAAGAGGATCACTGGTTCAAGCCTCGGCTGGGCTTGGGTTTGAGTAGTGTTCTTTCTGGTTTTCCCTGTGTATGCATGGGTACTCCAGCTTACTCCCTCAGTCCAAAGACATGCATGTTTCAAAGTCACAAACTATTAATAGATAAACAAAAAATTTTATTTAGAGAGCACTTTTAATGCACAAAGAAACACAAAGCGATGCACATAATAAAAACAAATTATGCATATTAAAACTAAATTTAACAGCCTTCACACACTAAAGAATATATATTTAGTATATATATATTCAGTAATAAGCAATCAAAATCTCTGTAGTAGTGGCATTGACAGTGTCATTGAACTTGACAGAAGCTCCATCAATGCAGTGAATGATGGCGTGTCTCATTTAACATCTCTGATTGGCTGGACGCTAAGGGGGCGGTTCTTTCATGTTCATCATGCGTAGAAAGAGGTGGGAATGTTGGTACAGGCTGATATTACAGCTGTTTGTAGCTAATAGCGAAGCTTGTTTGTTTGTTTTGGCGTTGTTGCAACCCACAGCAATCTGGAAAACACACTTTGCCGTTCTGAAGGTGGTAAAATTAGTAACCTTTGATATACTGTGATCATAATTAATCATGACCTTGACTTTTTTTGGTGCCCCCTCTGGAACTTGATGTCCTACACGCAGTGCGTGATGCGCGTGGTGGGAGTGGCGGCACTGGTACCAGAACATTGAAAAATTTAATAAAGAGGACATATTGCAAGTATCATTTAATTTATTAGACACAGACTTTGTGTGTTATTTTACACAATTAGCTCGATTTTTAAACATCCACAGAATGTCGGCACCCTTACTCGCCTTCTCAGTCCCTGAGATCAGCTGACCAGCTGCTCATGCAGGTACTGCGGTCCAGGAGGAAGCTCAGAAGGCACAGGGCCTCCTCCATTGTTGCTCCCTAACTGTGGAATAATCCACCTTGGAGAGAGACCCCTTCACTGTCCACTTTAAAAACTCGTCTTAAAACTCATTTTTATTGCTTGGCTTTCAACCTCAGCGACACTTTCTTTTTTTATTTCAACTTATTTAATTGGTTTTATTGTGTTGGATTTTAGTTGTTCTTATGTTTGATTTTGATTTTGATCTGTATCATGAATGTACTTGCATGCAACGCTTTGTTTCAGCTGTAGTTGTTTTAAAGTGCTATAGAAATGATGTTTTACCGCAATTGGGGTTGCCTTGTTTTCTAGAGCCAGCAATCTCGTTGCCGTATTTATCCACACACCAACACTGGCCTGTGCTGCCGTGACACTGGGTTGGCTTATAGTAGCCCTCCTCAGTACAGCGAGGAATATAAGAACCTGAAGACAAATTGAGGAGAGAGAAAGGAAAGAAGCAGAAAAACACGAGAAGGAAGAAAGAAAGACAAGAGGGTTAAGGGAAACAGGGTATAAAAGATTATATTAAAGGTTATAAACATCATGTTGATAAAAATGGAACATATAATCTGATCTCTGCTCAGCAGGAGTTACATGTACGTGCCCTGAAGCTGCAACCAAAGTTTTTCTGTATTCACAGAGGGAGATCAACAATCAATTACTGCTGTGAAGGTTGAAGGACAACAACCATACATCCAGCTTAAGGGGGAAGCAGTCACTCTCAATAACACACAAACAAGCATCCGCAGTCACTCACACACACACTCCTATTTTCTGTTACCTTCATTTGACCCAGCCGCAGCTCGTTTTTTTCAAGCATCTTTTCCTGTGAGCTGGAACACTACACAATCTGCCCGCTGGGAACAGGTGACACATCTACAAAATGCCTGAATGTGCTTTATCCTGTGGTTTATATATATTAGTATATTGTTGTCTTGTCCCATTTTAAAATGTGAGAGAGAACTACATTTCTCATTACAGCACATGTGTGTTATCATCCAAGGTTATCAAAGGGACAGCGACTGACAGCTGTCACTTCTTCACACTGACCTATAAGGCTCTTTCTTCGACTCTGATTCTGGATCTTGCTCTTCTCAGTTTGACATGGCAGTCCTGCAACGAGAGGATGCAAAATGATTTCACTAAATGTTTTTTTCTGTCCCCCTAAACAAACAAAACTGTAACAACTGTCCTTAAGTCTTGCCATTTTACGCTATAGCTACTCTGACTTGGTACCATCCTCTAACAGCACAGCAATTTCTTAAATTAGCCAATGTGTCTTTAGATTCCTCCATCCGTCCTCTTAAACAGACCCTGTACAAGCTTTCGCAGGAGATTTTCAGCCATTCAGCCTGCATCTAATTTATTATCTTCCTTAAGCTATAATAACCTTCAAGCACCACACACTTGTTTTCCCTATCAGTTAAAATGTATGCATTCTTGACTTTATTACCACTGCACAATGACTCCTATGGCAGGTGTTAACTTTTACAATCTGTGTTTTTTTTTTCTTTGTCTTTTGGTGATCACTGGTTTTAAGCTATTAAGACCTGAGGTGCCCTTTGAGCAGGGGTATACTTACTGTATGTTGCATCAGCTTTAAAAAGCTTAATAACATGTTCATTGCAACACAGTCAAGCCATGGATGCAGTGATAATAGCAACCCTGTAGAACAAATTTATATTATTAGAATTATAACTAAAAGTGAGTGTTAGATGAGGATTCTGAAATATAAAATTAGTTGCAATAAATATAATAGAATAGAATAGAATACCATTATTGCCATTGTAACAAGTACAAGTCTTGTCCTCAACATTTTCTTTACTACTCTTTTTTTTTTTGGCATCAGATGCTAGCAATTATATATCAATACGCTGGCCATTTTGGAAGTGTACCATGGCAGCAAAGAAACCCAAATGGACATTATTGAAGGAAGCAAAAAAGAAAAAGACATAAACTAATAGAACAAGTGATAAGAGATAAGAGTCAAGATCTGGTTGGATTTACAAGCTGGAGAGAGCTGAGAGAGGAGGCAGGATGAAAGACCAATGCCCAATAAACCTTTAGTTAGGGAGTGTGTGTGAAAATCTGCCAAAGTTCACTTTCAACTGAGCTTAACAGCTGCACAAAAGGCCTAAAAACTAAAATAAAAAAAATAACATCAGGTGCCTCTCCTTGATGCATCTTAACTGCCAAGCCATATATTAAAGAAATCAAGAGAAGTGATCTCTGACCAGGAGAACCTAACTGTAACTCTTAATGTAGGGCAACTGACTAAACATTTAGATTTTAATGGCACACAATCAAATCTACTCTCTGCAGATGGGCTACTTCCCAGTTAATGACTGCTCCGTGATTATATGGTAGAAGATCTTTCCTATCAGTTATCGATGAGTGATGTCCCCGGGTCAATGGTATGCTGTGCAGTTCAGCTGTCTCAGCTACCCTTATCTGTCAGCTTAACACTGAGGTGAATTCAGTCTACACAAAAAAAGGAGGATTGCCGCACACTAGGCTTTATGCATTACTATTATAAACCAAGTAGTAACTATCTCCAATTTAAAGAGGACAAAGGCACGAAGGAACTGGAGAGATGCCCTTAATTTTTCTTTTAGTTACAATTGGGAATGTTGTCATTAAGCTTTCATATCAGCTAGTAAACACAACACACAATACACAACAAATTACTACAGGAGGTCCCTCAGATCTTTACTCTCTCCATTGCTTATCCTGCCTCTATTAAAAAAAAAGAAAAAAAAAAGATAAAAATAAATAAATAAATAAAAACTGTTTTGCAGCCCTTGATCCCTCCTCTGGGTCCTAACCTTCAGGCTTTTGGAAGCAGTAGCACCACTCATTGTTAGACAGCTTGCCATCCTTGAAGGAGTCGCAGGAGTTGAAAAGAGGCTTCATGCACAACTCATACTTGTCCAAGTAGATGGCACTCAGCTCTGATTGGTCCAGCAGGAGGTCAAAGTTCATGTCGAGCTTGTTGAACATCCAGCCCAGTGAATCCTTACAAATAGGTAAGATGCTGGTATCAAAATCTAGCAGAAAAACAGAAAGAGAAGCAAAATCAGAAAAGAAAAGTGTTGAAATGCAAGAATGTGTCTGAGTCAGTTACAATTTTTTTCTTTTTTAACAAGTTAGTTAATGACTTCATCATTTCTCACAGTTTAGATTTTCTTTTCCTGACCAAAACATAGTTAACAGAAGACACAAATGCTACAGTTCTTAATGAAACAGCACCCCCTCATTTTAGTTTTATGAATAAATGTTGAAATGGGAGAAAAGGGGCAGGAGAAGCAGTCTTATTTAAAGATTAATTCCAGTGTAAAGAGGTTTCATTTGGTGATTTTACTTCTTTTGAATATCTTAGTCTTATTTTAAGGGGTGTTTCAAAAATCCTATTTTTAATCATTTACAAAAGTCCAGGACAATGTGCAAATTTTATTGATGAATTTTCTGAATTATTGTCGGTTATCTCTACTGAATTCAACCATTTTATCTTAACTGGGGATTTTACATTTACATAGATAACATGGCAGATGGTAATGTAAAGGAATTTTCTTCTATATTGGACATGTTTGGTTTGTGGCACTGAATGTGGCCGGAGAGAAGGAAGTCTGGGTTTCCCTGCTTAGGCAGCTGCCCCCGCGACCCGACTCCGGATAAGCG
>JBAMHW010000007.1:23553680-23565533 GCA_037177495.1 Rhadinocentrus ornatus | reverse complement strand
TGTAATGCTTTTGTTTTATGTAAAGCACTTTGAATTGTCCTGTACATGAAATGTGCTATATAAATAAACTGCCTTGCTTTGCCACCCACAACTAACACATGTACACACACACACACACACGCACACACACCCACACACACGGGCAGTACTCACGTCCGTTGGTGGAGTCAAAGCTGTCAGAGGATTTGAGGTCTCTGTTGGCATCGAGGTGGAGAATCCCAAACCAGTCCTTCAGCCTGGCAGCCAGACTGTGGAGGTCTGCATCACTACAAGCTGCACGCAAACACAAGCACAAAATAATGGAAAGAGAGGAAACTGTCAATCTGCTGCTTACATCAGTTAGAGAAAAAAAAAATCCTTGCTTCTTATCAAACTTTCATTTCCTTTCAGTTGTGTTCTGTTACTTTGTTTTCTTTAAATGTTTTTGCTCAGCCCACTTCTATCCCTTTGCAAACAGTGCGTCATTGCACATACTCAGCTGCTTTAATCTCAAACCCTATCTGACATGTACATACAAAAAAATATATCACACATGTTGGAGTTTCCTTGTCTGCTCTCATTTCTATCATTTACGATTTAGCTCTTATGTCTCGTTTAAATAAATGATTTTATTAAAGTGGGAAAATCAGTCAGAGGCTTAACATTAATTGACAAGAATATACTTAAAATTGGAACTGAATGTAAAGTAAATGGATGTCTTGCAGTAAGAAATCACTTGAATGATGCATTTTCTTGCGGCAAATTTGCAGGTTTGTTTTTTTCTAAGCCCAATCAGACTCTATGGAGCCAAAAATAAAGCTGCAAAAACTGCTCTGCATATTGATAGTTCCCCCTGTCTCATACCACATGGATCACCTGCCGAACAATGTATTTAATAATTCATTCATTTGAAAAATGCATACCAGAAGACAGGAAAACCAAATCCTCAGTATTGTTGGGCTGACAAAGTCTACCTGCACTTTGAGCTGAACTCTGCCTCCTCCAGCCTCCCTCTGTTTCTCTGTCTGTCAATCTTCATCTTTTGTTCTCTCCTGCATGTGATTGACATGTTTTTTCCTCATTTTGTTTCTTTTTACGACTTGATAAATGTACCACAAGGGCAAGAGTCATTCTCCACCTTTAACCGAGCATGTCAATCCAGACCCTCCAAACTTGCAGTACAATGCAAAAGGAGGGTTGTTAGCATTGCTGTTAAATTCCATGTAGAACAGAAGAAGTTTCCTGTGAAATACGCAGAAGTTTGGAGTATCTAAATACTAATGTCTACATAGATATTGCAAGGAGGGAAAAAAAATTACATTACCAAAATGTGGTGAAATATTATCCAAAGTCTTTAGTCTATTGATCCTAACAGACAGGAACAGAGCCATCTAATTGCTGAGTGAAAACTCTGCCCACCTTGATGTTCAGACTTCCACAGCATATCAAACAAAGTACATACATGTCATACGCAAGAGCATGTTGCACAAATACCAGCTTGAAATACAAACTTGCACACACAGACACACACACACACCAAAGAGAAGCTTTTAAAGCAGGCAGGAGCTTATTCCAGGATTATGTTATTTGTTGAGTCATACTCCTTTCCTGTTTCTAAATCATGTCCTGCACCATTCTGTTTAATAACCGACATGCACACACAAAATTCCTAATTTGGGATTGTGTATGTGGTAACACATTGGAGCTGCAGCAGAGGAAGCATAACATTTATCTTGCTAGCTATCTGTGTGACATTACCTCAGGAATTTCAAGGTGGGCTGATTCTGTGCACACATGAATGTGCGTGTGCATGTGTGTGTTTGTGTGTGTGTGTGTGTGTTATAATTCTTTAAGACTAATCAGATATAATTTCAAAGTGCTTTTCAATTCCACACTCTGGAGGAAAGAACAAAGATGGAAAAACCTAGCAGTCAAACATGATCTGTCTTCACCTCCAACACGAATTCTCCCACAAGCAGAACCTCAGTCAGTGGCATGTTCTTCTTCTGGAAAGTTTACATGTTTATTTATATGACCATTCTTCATCTCAGTTATTTTCCATCATCATTATCATCATCATCATCATCTTGATTTTGATGCCATTCATTGCCATTTTCACGCGTCAGCTTTGAGAGATCCTTTTCTTTTATTCATAGAGAAATTCTTATATGTTTTATCTTCAATTTCTCCTCCTCCTCTAACTTTCTGTTAGGAGATTCAGTACTTAATTCATGTCCCCCCTGGTTGTACCTAACCCAGTTTCTGTCCTGGACAGAAGACGACTTTGATGAATAACGCTCCTATTCCTTTCACCTTAATTGCTTTAAGTGCTTCATTTCCCCTTTCTTCAGGCACCCGCCAGGTAGATTTAAGCCTTTCTCCACCTTTTTTTTATACCTTTATATAAAATGAACTCTTAATTTCTTGTCACTTTAAAAAAAGCAAAGAAAGTGAAGTATCTTGGAATTTGCACTTTGAACCACTTGAGTCTCGCTGGACTTTCTCTTTTGTTCTTTGTGTGACTGAAATGATTTCAGACAGATTTAACACTGCTACTGCCTGAGTTCAGAACCATTTTGGAGGGCACTAAGTCAGAAAGGAGAAGCTTAAAACATTCACACACACAATTGGAAACAATTCACAGTAACAAAATGGTCTTATTGCTGTAAATTACAGCAGTTGTCCACTCTTTGCTTTTTAAAACTTTGATCACTGAGGTTAAAGGATAGATAAATGTTTTTTTATGTTCTGAATTGAAGTACCTGAACAGTCACCATCACTTTGGTTATATCCAAATAAATTATATAGCAATATGTATTCATAATGACACTTATCTGTAAAAGGTCCGCTATTCTTATGTTATACTGCGAAGCTATAACCAAGAAATGATATGAAATATAACAGGTCCAACTTATGTGTGAAATTTTGACCAATTTACCATGGTAACCACCAGCTACTGGGAATGAGTCAGCCTCCTGTAGTACAGTATAATTCATCCAGTTATCCATCCATTTATCCATCCATCCACTCTCTGCTGCTTATCTGGTCGCAAGTGCAGTTCAAGCAGAGATCCCAGACCTCCTGCTCTCCAGTGACCTCCACAAGGAGCAGTATAGTGTAACCAAGCCAGCTGAGAGATATAATCACTACAGCAACTTCTGGGTTTGCTCCAAGATTTACCAGTGGGACATGTCTAACACACCTCGCTTGAGAGAAGTCTCCAGGGCACCTCAAAAAGAATAAGTTAAAGGAATAACCAACCAGAGCAGCCAAAAGTCTTAAGTTGAAGTAATGTTCAGGTCTATTCTTTAATTCCATCAAGAACATTTTTGCTAACCCTAAAATATTAAAGACAAAAGAAGCAGCATTGCCACCTAGTGTTTCAAATCAGAACCGCAGTCAAAAGAGAAAAACATGGAGAGCGTGGTTCCACCCACCTCTAAGAGTTCTGCACAGTTTGCTGGTTTGTGAGACGACGGCTCTTTTATATACAGTCTATAAAGGACAGAGAACATTGCCCCAGCAGAAATCATGATGACGAGCAAAGATGATTCACACAGTAAGTTGCTATGCTTTGCAATGCTACCGCTAATTTCACGCACTAATTTACGTTAGCATAAAAATGAGGGTAAACAAAAGCTACATTAATCAACAAATGCCACGCAGCAGCTGTTTTCCTTTAGTCTCACTTAATAATTTGACAGCAATTTCACAAGTTTATAAGGACAAACACACTATTCACTTGGCCAAAACATCATTACTGCAGGCTCTTTTGTCGACATAAAATACCAAATGCTGCACTGTTGTTTGGCAACCTTGGAACCAGGAAGTAGGAAGAAGCTACACAGTGCACCAAAGTTATTCCGTCATGTAACTCCTATTTTGAAAAGAGAAAAGCTTGACAAAGACATTGTTGATGTAGAGGACAGATTGTTTATATGGAAGCTTTCTTTTATTCCTTGCAACAAATGAGAACATTTTAAATTATTTTTACAGAAAAATTACTAATTATTTAGCCTTTAATGCAGGTAAAGCAAACAACTACTCCTTGACTGTTACAGCAGATCCACATTGGCACAGTGGTAGAGATGCTCTCAAATGTTAGATTTGCCATCCAATCAAAGCAGCTCTGACATCGAACTTTTACCATTACATTTACGACGAAGTGGAGATCGACATTCAGCAAGCCAGAGAATTTCTTTCACTATACATCATAGCTGAGGGCCAAAAAACAAAGGGCTTGGAATTATCCTCTCATGCTTCTTCTCTCCTCAGTTACACTTCCTCATTTCTGCAGTCTCTCATGTCTACAAACTGATCTCAGCAGAAGCCGATAGCTAAAACCCTCAGGACATCAGATTTTTACAGACTGATGCAGAAACAAACTAGCAGTTTTATGTGGAAAACACAATAGAGAAAAACTGCATCACTGCGTGAAAAATAAGGAGACATGGATCACAAACATGTACGTACAAGCACACTTTTCCTTGCCTGTTAGATATAAAAGTAAGTAAATTATTTAAAAAAATCTGTTCTCAAAGGCTGAAGTGAAAAACTTCAAAATTTTGTAATACTGTATGATCTTGACTTTCTCTGCATTTTGACCCATCCTAGCTGCTAGGAGCAGTGGATTGACAGATTCCAGCACCTGGGGTTAAGGTCCTTGCTCAGGGACCCACAGTGGTTTTTACCTTAGTTGCCGTGCCGGGGATTTGAACCCAGGTTGTCCAGACCTAAGCCCACCTCCATAGCCACTAGTAGACCACTATTTTAATTAGGTTTAATTTGCCATTCAAACATCTTGTTGTCTATCTTTATGTTTGCAATATCACCAGACTGCTGTGAGAAAAGTGATTTTCCCTATTTTTCAGATGATGCAAATCCCTCCAAGTTGAGTAAGATATGAGATAAATGTGTCCTCCAGACTTCCTGATTTATAACAGGAGACATCAGGCCTTGAAATCCTCAGTGGCCTCCTTTATCATTTATAAGGAATTAAATAAGTTTGTCCGATAAAAGAGATGGGGTGGCTCTAATTCCAAACAAAGGAAAGGTGGCTGGTGATCACCTTGAGACTTCAGCAGCTTGGCCTGATGAGATCAAGATGAAAGGAAGAGAGACAGGGAGAGGTGGGTGAGACAGAATGACACTTCTTAACAAGGTAACGCAGGAAGAAGAAAAAAAACCAAACCCAACTGCAACAGTCGGATGCGAGATATGAGAAATTTAGAAGGTCAGATTCATTAAAAAGATACAAGAGCATGTCTGATTTTTCTGTGCCTCAAGCTATCAGCTTTCCAGAGCAATCTCACTGGATGTGAGTTAAGGTTAGCCAAGATAATGATCAGTAATACACTGTGTGTTCAGACAGAGAGGCAGGCAGAGATACAACTGAAACAAAAAAAAAAAACCAACCAAAAAACAACAACCAAAAACAAGAAAGCAAAAATAATCATTTTAAGTTTTAACCTTAAAAGTAATATCTGTTCTCACACTTGTCTTGTCACATTTCTGGACGAACGGCCATGGAGCCAAATTTTAATGCACAGAGTAACAACTTAACAGAAAGGCTTTTTGCATCCAAAACAGATGCCATGAGACCTTCAAAGAAAACAATATGGTAACCCAGAAAATGTAGAATCAGGAAATAGTATGTAGACTAAAATGTTTCTAAACAGTTTTGCTGGCATATACTGTATGTGTTAACCTTCACTTTGCTCTATTCAATATGAATAATATTAAAGCCTTGAAACTGGTTTTTAGTCATTATCTCACTGATTTGTTTACGTATGCGTGTTGCACCTTTAATGTGTGGACAGGTTGATAAGAAGAGGAGCATCCCATTTTATTCAGAATGTGTGTGCTTCCTGCATTACTCCAATAAATTTGATTTCATTGCTATATTTGCACTGATAAATGAAACATTTCTACTGTTTCCTGTATTAAATCAGTTTCAGAGACCAGATGCAAACATCAGGGCTTTTCTGGTATTAATGTTTGGTTCATTAAGCAACCATCAGTGGTGGTTTTGCTGCCTTTTTACTATCAGCGTGTGGAAATTATAACATTTTTCAAGTGTACATATGACTGACTAATTGAATTGTTCAAGTCATTCATTTGTTTCTTTTCCCCCTTTACTCGGCTGATTAAACAAAGAAAACACCAAATTGTTTGACTAATCCATATATTTTTTCGTCGAGGGATTTAAAAACAGTTTCAATAAGAAGAACTAAAACAGCTTTTTTGGCATTTCTCAGCAATCCTTACTCTGATGAGCACTCCGAAGGAAATCTCTGAACAATTGGCATGTGTTAGGAGAGGATAGGAAGTGTGGAGGCAGAAGCAAGGAGAGCACAGTCTGTCCTCCTGTGTGCTCTCTGTTGGTGCTGTGAGACAGAAATGCCAGGAAAAATCTAATTTAGTTAGTGGATTGAACAGCTCTCTTTGTTCTGTTCATGTCTTTGTTCCACAGTTAAATGAAGCACTTTTATTTCAGTCTACACTGACGTCGGACGTTACACATGATAACATGCTGGATCATTTTATGCCAACTCAAGTCAGTGTTTTCCATGAGAAAGTGTTGATGTTCAGTATCACAGCAGCGCTGCCTCAGGGGAGATGACGGATCAAATTACATCTCAACGCATCTATGTCAACATGTTAACATTTGCTAACAATCAGACAAGCAGCTGCAATAGGTTTCTAACAATCCAAATAATCTATTAACATATGCACTTAACTTGCAGTTCTTTTTTTGTAGACTCTCAGCTTCAGACTGAATGAGGATTTGCATCTGGGTCCAGTGTAAAAACTAGAAGAAGGGTTAAGCTCTGTTTGATGAGATGCATCCTTTTTACGTTCTACTGAATGATACAGAAAAGGGCACCAAAGCCAGAGGAGGACAAAAAGTGGAGGCGGAACGGACATCTTGCAAGATGAAGGGCTGGAGACAGAAAACAAAAGCAAAGCAAATAGAGGTGGAGAAGTGGAGAGCAAAAAGTGAAAGGGTGATGTACACTGATGTACCTCACAGGACTGCACCACTCAGTAAAAAATAAAGTTTACTAATGCAGGAAATTATGATATTTGATGCCAAAGTCTTTGCCTCCTCAATTAAAAAACAATATTAATCCTTAACATCATATAAACTGTATACTGGAGCATCTACAACTAAACAACTTAGCAAAAACAAACAAAAAAAATTAATAAACAGAGTGGGAATCTTTTTTTAGACACAAACACATGAGATGCAACAAATCAGTGACATTGCCTTATGATGTGTAAAGTTCCTAATTGCCATAGTGTCCTAACAGATGTTCAAGGCACCTGAAATTTTCAGCCGTATGAGCAACTCAGATTTCTGATTAGAATAACCGACTGCACACAGTAGCGAAGAGTGCCAATCAAGCCTCAAAAGGTGGGAAAATTTAATTTTGTTTGTGTTTATACTTTAATATAAAGATGGATGGAAATGATAATTCAGGCATGTAAACGTGGGAAATATCTGAAATATCTGCCTGGTTTTATTCAACATTTCATCTCTGCCATTTTCATTGCAGTCTGTATCCTTAGTAAGAAAAGTCTTAACAATCTGTCAAAAATGAAAATAGCTTGCTCTAAGCAGCTGTCACGATACGAAGTGACTAACTACTTGAAACGCTAAAGAAAGAAGTTTAAATGTTTCATTTATTGTCTTTATTGTTCGGGACTTTGGACTATCTGTTAAAGTAGAGAAGATATAAAATTCTCGATTCAACAACAGTTAAAGGAATGCTCTAGCAGACCCTGTCCCGTTCCTGTTCCATAAGTAATTATTTTCATATAACTACTGCAGCTCAAGTTGATAGATGTGTGTGAACAGATTGTGAGCGTTCATTTTAAATGTGTCATAAGAATGTAATTTCACTTATTTACAACACACTTCTATCCTCAGTAGTAAATTAATATTTTATATCAGCCCGTCTAAGTTCAAATAACAAGCAAGATATTACACAAAATGAATGCAAGGAGGCGATAACAGGGTCTACACATGTTTTTTTTTGTTGGAACTTCCCTGTAACAGACCCACTTTGCAGCCTGGTATCAAAATGAGACTGTCTGTGCCCTTTTCACTAAGGCAGAGAAAAAGTGCTCAGGAAAAAAATGGACGGGGAAAAAAATTCCCAAAATATAGGAGCTTGTGGACTATTGTGTTGCAAAAAATCCTGCAGTGCTTTCTATTGTATAATCATGATAATGTTTTGGAACGATGTACCTGTCAGAAAACAGTCCTCAGAAAGAGGACAATGACTTATGAGTGTGAAAAATCTAAATTCATGGAAGACCATTAAAAATGAAATTAAGACAAGTGAGTGACTGAGGGTGTGATGTTGAACCCAGCGCTAATTAGAACAGGTGTTTCAATTAGACCTTTCTAGCAAACATGCAGCAAAATTTCTTTTGGCCGACTCAACAGCAGTGTATAATTAGTGGAAATATAATGAATTGGAATGCTGAATTAATGTTTTCCTCTGTCTGATGCGATGCCACTGATATCAGTAGTTGCAATTAAAATCTCTGGAAGAGTCTGACATTATGTGTTAATTCCATAGGAAAATTAAGTTTATATAATTACAGCAATAGTTTTAGTGATTTAGATTAAATAAAAAAGGCTCAGTGAGGTCTTTGGCCTTGATTAAGCCATTTTACACTGCTGTAAGGATACAAATGCCACTTTAATTAGTTTAGCTCTGCCTGGCCAGCTTATTATACCACGACCAGTCATCTATCCTCTATAAAGCATTTTCCACACATACAGTTCATTAAATATCTTGACTTTCAAATCCAGCTCCTCTGCTTTCTGGCAGATCATAAACTTTCAATGTCACTATTCTTTTCTTTAAAATATTGTAATATTATATGTGTAAGAGTTTCTTTTTGATCAGACAAAGAGTTTTTTTTAAAGAGCTGTAATATTAACTTTGATATGTTTTGACTGAAAATTCAGTCTTCTTCAGTTAACGTCACCTGACGTGTTGTGATGTGTCTTTACCAGCTGGTGGTATCCTGGAGGCACGACCAGCCCAGCAAATTGATAGATTTTTGCCCGGCTGGTCAGGCCTCCTGTCGCCCAGAGGTCTTTGCAGTAGAGAGTCCCATGTGTGGGATAGCATGAATGACCCCTTATTATGGTCGATGGTGTCCTTGGCTCACTTCCTGTTATTGTTCAATATTATACAATTGTCAATTATATTTATTGCTAATTATATTGCAATATATATATTTATCTTAAATAACTACTATCAAACACGTATTGGTCTATGATGCTGTCATTCTTCCAGCATCTTAATAGGCAAAAGAGAAAAAAGCAAGTAAGGGAATCAAGGGAATCCTGGCCATGAAAAGCACCAACACAACCGATAAACAGGAGACAATCACAATTCAAAAACAGTTCCAAACAAACAACCAAAAAGCCACCAATATTAAAGGAAACTAAAAGCAGTGACAGGTCAGTGGTTGCATGATTGTTTATATCCTGTTGGGTCCTGTGGCTATCGTTAAACACAAAGAAGTAATGGCACTTACCAAGCTACTGTACTCTTCTGTGTTAACAGGCAAACGCAATATGACACATGACACAACACATCCACACAGATTTCCTTTACTCATTCAGTGCCATCCCTATCTGTTTAACATTTTGCCCTGCTGATCTGAGAGATTTTATCAGGAAAAAGATCTGACAAACACTTGATTCATCTCTGTTGGCTATGAGCATAAAAACCTTTGGATCTGCTATTTAATGGATGGTCTTAGTACAAGAAGAATCCAGAGAGAGAGAGAGAGAGAGCTGTATCAGAAATGGGAGATGGGAAAATAGTCAACTCAGGGGTAAACTGTAAAAAAAGATAAATGATAAATAATAAAATAAAATAATAATAATAAAAAAATAAATATATAACATTGTTCAAGATGCAGAAATTAAATTTTCCTTCTATTCACACAAACTCATGAGAACTGTTTGTTCCCAGAGAAAAGCTTTCAGCAAACCAAATAATTATAGCTTATACTAAGTAAATGCACCTTTGTGTGTTTATGTGTGTATTTGTGTGTGTGGATGTGTGTGTGTGTGTGTGTGAGAGACTTGGAAAAGAGGCCACTTGGTATAACACCACTCTCAGACTATGTGAAAGAGTATAAGGTGAAGAGAGAGCTCCTATTAATTAGCAGACACTTTCCATTTGGATTAAGTACTGCTGATGAACCTTGGCATCCTTGTAAATACCTCCTGACCAGACAGTCATTAAAATAGAATGCAGACAGACAGAAAAACAGATTCACGACGGACACACAGTGAAACCATCCCTCCACTTCCCTGTTTGAGACAGAGAAATCCTGTAACAACAACAATCCATCCTTTCATGTGCTGGTTTCCTTTAGATTGCATTTCTCCACCAGAATCCCCCCATCCATCTGCAGAAATCCTATTTTCATGACAAACAATAAGACACACACACACTCCATCACTATCCCTGCAGCTGTCACAGTATGGGTGGGGGTGAAGGCATTGGAAGAAAATAACATGAGTAAGGAAGGAGATGACGGGAAAGAAATGGGAACGGTAAGAATTACCAGAGAGTTTGAAGGATTACCAGTAAAAGGTTTTATGTGTGTTACAGTGATGTGTTTCTCCATTTGAAAGTGACTTAAAGACAGATAATCTACCCAAGACATCCTGCTGTCTGTGATTCCCAATTTCCTCTTTTCCATAGATGAATTTACATGGTACACCTATTAAGGATTTAATCAAATAACAAACCTCTTTGGCTCAGTCAAAGAGACAGAATTCAGACTACAGAGCCATCAGCTGCAGTAAAACATTTGTAGCTGATACTACAGTTCAAACTATAAAACATTAATTTGTGAATTTTCCATCACTGTATCACAATATATTACACTCCTTTACAAAACACCTTGATCCAAAGTAAGGAAAGAAAACACAAAAAAGACTAGATTTGCCAAGGTGTAAATCCATACGAGACTAACTGTGAATAGATGATCCTGACCTGGTACTTGACTTGGGGCCAGGTGCTTGGTTACCAGCACCAGTTGTTTCTAACAAAAAAACAAACAAACAACAAAACAAAATCTATCTAAACATAGGATCCAGTACTAACCAGCTTTCTCTGCATTAGTTGGTGGTTTGATGAGCTCATGACCAGGTAAGCAGGGGCACAGTCCATCACATTTAACGGAGATGGTTTTTCCAGATAAGCAGCTCTGGAACTCCAGCTTACACTGCAACAGAGAAAAAAGCAGCTAAAACACACCCCAGTAGATGTTTAACATTAAGCAGTAGTAAATAGGCATGTCTTCTCTGACAGGAAAAAAAAGAAAGATGGGCAATGTCATCAAGTTAGTCACAAGTTTAAAACAACTACATTTCTGAAAACCTAAAACAAATGGGGAGTTTGGAGTGGGGTAATCGTTATAAAGGATCTGCTGAAGAAATTATTTGTTTAGCAGATTTAATTGTTGGTTTGAGGCAAATATAAATATGGTGAGCTCCAAGCACTGTTTTTAATGTCTTCACTGAAAGATTTTCCAGCTCAAAATCCATTTGAAACAATATTTTGAATATAATATTCAGGAAAGCATATTTTATTTTGAACAATTTTATTGATTTTGATAACAAAGGGATAAGAAAAATCCTTACATTTCTTAGCAACCTGGATTTTAAAAATTGGAATAAACCAACCTAAGGTATTGGAAATAAATAAATGAATAAAAAAGTAGAATAAAACATCAAAAAAAATTAATTAATGAAATTAAATTAAATTAAATTAAATTAAATTAAATTAAATTAAATTAAATTAAATTAAATTAAATTAAATTAAA
>JBAMHW010000007.1:23517579-23528802 GCA_037177495.1 Rhadinocentrus ornatus | reverse complement strand
TCTGTAAAGTCCTCTGAGACAACTTTGTTGTGATATAGGGCTATACAAATAAACTTGATTTGATTTGATTTGATGTGTCTGTAAAGTGACAATGCCATCTTTTCTCTTTTTTCAAAGGTCTAATCATTGCACCTTTCTCTCTGTACACACATACTGCAGTACACCATCCCACGTGGAAGCAAGCCAGAAGCAGCAGAGCCTCAGGGAGGAAGGAGAGCAGCCAAATACAAGGAGAGTTTGTCACGTCTGTCTGTAGGCTGTGACATTAACACCCAGAGATGATTAACTTCCTGAACTTATCCATCCTTCGGTATTTTTTGGCTACCAGAGTTTTTTTGAACAAGGAGTGACCATGGAGTGATAATTACATAAAAATAAAATGTGCAAAGCAAAAGTTCATCCAAATCCCAAATTATGACCTTGACTCATTATCTTACATTTGATGCTTTGTTTTGTCTCATCATTATTAGATGACTCTCTTATATCTGACTCATCTTCTCTGCAGGCAATTTCTCTCAAGTACTCTCTGTGGGCCCTGTGTCTATATAGCTATGCATATCCTCGTGCCTTTATCCAACGGGACTGTCTGATGCCGCTGTTACTTTTGCATGCTGGCATTTAGCCCGAGGGCTCCTGCTACGATCGCAAGCAGCCAGTCTGCTTGCATCCTCTGAAGTTTATTTATCCTGCTTTACGATGATCATTGGAGACTCTCTTGGCTATGGGTGCGACAAGGCAGGATCAAAACACACACACACACACACACACAAGAATGCAGTCTTCCCTCTACCTGATATACTAGTGTGTGTGTCTGTTTGAAAACAGCTTATTCAGCACTGTTCACATACGTACTGCAGTCCATTGATCTGCCGCTTTATTTAGCTGCGAGTGTGTTGTTTACTTTGGCCCTGACTTTGTAAATTTAAGGAGCAGGGAAGTAACTATTAACTGTGCTTACCGTGATCATGCCTACCAGCATTTACCCTTTCTTAATGACCCTTTGTTTGTCCAACAATTCCTCAGTGCTTCTTGCTCTTATCTCTTCCTTTTCTATCCCAGTTACACAGGCATTTAACAGCTTTGTTGATATAACTGGATTCATCTTCTCATTAAACGAACAATACCCTTGGTGTGGCTGTGCACATTTTCTTCCCTTGCATCTCAGCAGGCTCCAGGTAACATTGATTGCTATTTAATTTACTGTGTATTCCTGAAATCAGTCTAGCATGTACGTGTATGTTTCTGATGATAATCCCATTTATGTGCTCAGACTCAACACCGCAAGTGCTCACCCCTCTGAAAGAGCGAGATAAGGGCTGAGCTGAGCATCATGGATAGTCACATTTAATGATGTGGCCAACAATCCATTAAAATCAGAGCAATAAACGATTAAAAAATGGCTAGAAAGCGAGCGACAAACCCTTAGCACATTACACTAAAATGAGATACTTGTTCTCGCCCCAACTCAGACTCCATTTCACACACACACACACCAGAGGTGCTCATGGTTGTTTGTAGCCCTATCTGTCGCTTTTCTTATCAGTTTCCCTCTTTCTAATTCTCTTAGCTCCTCCAGGAGCTGATCAAAGACAGTTTTATGAGACTGTATTAAGAGGCAGTGACAGAGTCAGGGGAGATTAAAGATGGACTGATGAAAAATGGGAGCAGAAAGACAGCATATCTGCAGAACAACTGAGGCTCAGTGAATTGGAGAAAGAGCTGACGAAATACATATAACGACGACAAACACTGCTGGGAAAACACAATGTCATGTCTAATCAGGCTGATTGGCAATTTGGAAGCTCCAGATTTCCGAGGCTTTGTTTGCTGCTGGTGTGGTCAAACCAGGGTGCATCACAAATTGCTTCGATTTCTGCTGCCAAAACAGTTCCCATAGCAACCACTCATTCATCATGTAATCTATTAGAACAGAGTAGCAACAAACACCTGAAAATTGTCAACTTAACTCGTATTGTTTTCTCTCTGTCTCCATCTGCACTGTCTCGTCTGCTTGTGTCTGGATGCCAGTGTGACTCTCCTGCGTCTTCTGGACTGGCTGTGATAATAGGGAACTGCCTGGCGTTAGTAATCCTTGCTTCAACTCTCCTCTCTGGATAATGTATTGCAATCATAAGCCCACAGTTCTGCTGGGCATGCCAGTAAACAAGAAGCCAGATTCAAATAGCTGGAATAATGATTCCAACATTGGCCTTGCTGACAGCACAACTGATATCTGTTGCCAAGGACTCTTGCTCCTCTTTGCTTGGGCTTAAAAGGCTGCTTAGCACAACTCTCAAAGCATTACTGAAGGGAACAAGCAAAAATGAACAGACATGCAGAAAGAAGTGAATAAAAAGTTTGACTGTGGAAGAAGGCTGAGCTGACCTGGATGACATAAAGGATTTTAGGTTCAACTGGATGGATGTCAAAATTCAGGCAAGCATCATGGGCAGAAGCCATGGAAAAGAAGAATGTGTATCTGTAAGGGTGAAATATTTGTAATATAAAGGGTTTAATGCGTGCTGCATCCATGATGACAAAGCATGTGCCAGAAATGATCATGGCTGTAGCAAACTAGCTGAAGTTGTTAAAGAATGTATATTAATAGTCAGGCAGATGAACTGTTCTGACTCCTTTCCTACCTCCTGTGCTATCATTCAGTATATGAAAGCAAACTGCATGCATACTCATATATATTCATCCCACATCACCCTGACCTCAGGTTCTCAAATAACAGTTTTCACGAGGCAGTTCAATGAGATACCAAGAACCAAGGAGAAGAAATTTGCTCATATTTACCCTCTTCATCATTCGCAAATCCTTTAAAAAAACATCCCTTTAGTCTTGCAATTTCCGTTTAGCATAAAAATTTATTTCCCAACATGCCTCACACTCTTAATCACAAACCATGTCCACTTAGTTATCGTTTACTTAGCTGTTAGAAATGTACATATGTTTGAGTAACCTGCATAAAACCTGGCAACATCCATCCAGTTGTAAAGATGATGAAATACAGTTAAACTGGTATCAGCAGCGATTACAACATTAGGAGTTATTCAAGAGGCAGAAAATACTCCCGTAATAGTTAATTATTGTTTTAACAATTTAAACATTAAAACTTTCCTGGTTATATCCATTTAAATATGATATTTTGAATTTCTTTATTCATAAATCTGTTTCAGGCTTTGGTAATGTTGGCCAGAAAAAAGCAAAATTGTAAATGGTCCACACTTAAATGTAGAAAAGCACTATTACTTTACTAGGTCCTATACAGTTATTTTCAATGTGTTTTCCCTTTAACCCATTCACACATACTCTCTTACAGTGTTTCTCATTATATATTTACAGTATGCAGCATTACAATCACATTTCAATGGGCATACTGGGGGCGATGTAAGGGCCTGTAGTCCATCACCTAAGCTACTGCCGCCCCTTAACAAATTAGGAAGGACTTTTTGGCAGTTAATTAAATGGCAGATAATAATAATACTAAATTTTAGATGAGCCCTAGTTTAAAAGTCTTGAAAAGGCTGGCCTTTCCAGCATTTCCATTGCATTTGAGGCAGTTTTGGCATACTATAAAAGCAATTAGTTAAAATGTACTTTATGACTAGAACAGAAATAATGAAGCATTATAGAGGTGGAGTTGGAAAGGACAGTATGCTGTTAGACCTTTTCCAGAGATTCCCTGCAGGGTGAAAGAAACCGATAAAAGACATGAGAAGAAGAGGCATGAATACAATTACACACAGGGACTGTGATAATAATAAATAAACATCTTGAAATATTAATCAAATATGCATGAATACAGCCAACAATTAATTCTCACAGGCTTTCAGTGTGTGTTTGTTTATGGTGCTGTGGTATGTTGATTCATAGTCACCCATTGTTCATCGTTATGCAATTTCCATCTGATGAACTAAATGTGTCAAGAATGTTAGAAAACTTGAGCAGAGGAGAAAACAATGAGCAGATACACATAATAATGAAGTGAAGTGGTGTTTGGAAAAAGCTGGCCTTAAAGTAAAAAGAAGAGCAAGTGAAGCAGAACTGACAACACTGGCAAAATAAAAGAAAATGAAGAAAACAACCAGATTTTAGGTTTTGTTGCTCCATAAATGTTTCTCAGCTAGCAGAAATTTAATAGAAAACTTGAGCTTTACAGGATGCTTGTCAGTCATTAAAAAAAAAACCCAGACATCTTGACAGACATCCTCTTATTCATCCAAAGTTAATTGAGAATTTTTCTTAAGTCACTTGTCTTTGCAAGTGTGTTTCACTAAGGAGATCATCAGCATTGCAAATAATAAGACACCTTGCTCACAGTGAGACAAGGAAGCCATGGAAGTGATAAAAAATAGAGCAAAAATAAGAATGCTTATTCTATAACTCCTGTTAATAAAAACAAGTAGTTTTGTGCAGAACAACAGACCAAACAACTGTTGCAGGAAAACATCCTCTTAAAGGCTTCATTGTTTATTTTGGGGGAAAACAAATCTTTTTACCACAGCTCCACAAAAGCTTGCTAATCGACTGCTGGACCTCAATAAACCTAAAGCAGTCTAAACACTCATTTACCAGCAGCTGATTTAATTGTTCAAGCCATTTGTGATCCCACTGAATTCATTCATGCAACCAAGGAGAGCATTAATTTCAGAGTGATTGATCAGGGGACTGGATTTGCCCCCTATCAACCTTCATGCTGCTGATTAGTCTCCAAGGGCAACCTGAAATTCATCAATCGAACTGAAATCAGCAGCTGCTGATTGATGCCTGTATCCTTGCAGCTGTATTGGCTTCCAATTAAGTGCTGCTGTCACATTTGTCAATATAATTTGGATTCTGACCACTTGCAGGTTGTGTGGTATTTAAAAACATCTGTCTGCATGCATTTCTAAACCAAAGCAGAATAATTATTTCTTCTTATTCTAAAAAACGTAAGGATTCTGTGATGTCTATTAATTCAAGCAACTTGACTTTTACACTTTAAAACTTGCAGTTTGACTAAATTGGCCCAATATACTATCTGACATTTAGTTTTTAAAGATAAAACTAAATGAAATCATACTCAATAGATTAAGTTTTGCTCTGGAAAAGGATTCAGTCGTTCGCTACATCATCATTTTGCAGTAGATGACTCATATATGATACACTCTAAAGTAAAAACAACTAGGAGTGTGATGCCTGCAGTACCAGCTGGGTGATAATCAGGCTGACTGGAGAAGCAACTCAGATGCATGATGCCAGCAAATGTTCCCAAAAGGGGAGCAGATTGTCTGATTGATTTCTATTACTTATTCTCTGTCTAATTATTTTGCCGTCCATTACTCCCAGCTGTGGTGTGTGTGTGGGAGTGACTGCAGTGTACACATCTTCAGCCCTGTAGCAGGGGAGCAGTCATGTTACAGCTGCAGTACATTGCTGCAGCAAAACCCACATGGCAAACGGAGGATTAAAAGAGCTGTGTTTCAGCTTTTTTCTAACATGTGTTTAATTAGCAAACACACTGTATAAATGCACAGATGTCCCATTTCTGACCTAAAAACACTGATAAACTGTTGTAGTCAGGCACATATGCCTGAAATATGTAGTGTGAAGGGAAATGTTCTGTGCCTGAAAAAGTTGTCAGCATAGCGGCATGTAAATGTGTTAAATGTTGAAAAAGAAATATGTGAAGTGGCTTATAAGTAAAAATTTAAAGGCCAACAGCTGCAGCAATAAAAATTCACTAGTGCACAACATTATTTAAGTATTTTTAAAGCCACATATTTCTTTAAAAAAAATTATAATAATAAGCTGTTTGGATATTTTTCTCATAAGTTAGTATTTGGCTTTCAATTCTACAATACTAACATTTATCTAATTTGCCATCTCACATCCCTCTCACTAGCAGCTGTAAATGTTATGCTTTGATCATGTCAATTAAGCAAGTTTATTATCAGAATTAGAAACTTTTTTTCCCAAACCACTTTGGGGAGTGTTTTCCCCACAAAGAACATTGTCTCTCATGACAAATCTGACAACATTTTGGAACCTGCTGCACTGTTAGGTCCCTGAGACCTCTGCTACATTTTAAGTTAGTTGCTAAAAGCAAAAAGTAGCAGTTTTTGAATTAAGGTGAAATATCACAGCACAGGTGTCGCCTTTGGCATATATGTGTGTGCATTTTTTTTTTCTAATTTTTATTTTGTTTTTAAAGATTTCACTGTGGAGAAAATTAAACTGCAAAAGAATTATTTAAATGTCAGTGTTACAAGTAGTAAATTAAGACATTTTTACTGTGATGCTGTTTATGTAAAACAACAAAAAACAAAACAAAACAGGCTGAATATCTTTAGTTTGCAAGCAAATAGAGATTCTTGTTGTTATACTTGATTTATACTTGACATCCATAATGATCTTACTTTTTGACCTGGTGACCTTAAAGGAAATCACACCACTGTTCCAACAGAATGTTTATTAGGGGTGGTAATTCTTTTAGCATAAATCAGGCCGGACTCCTAATAGACTTTGGCACAGAGATTTTTTTCTATATCCTCTTCCCTGGTTAGCAGAATGATGCACTGTATTCCTTTTGTTCCCAGTCATCTGTAAGAGTAACACCAGATTTTGATGAACAGAGGAAAGGCTGTTCTCATTAGGCTCTGTATCCACGAGGAGTTGGCCCAGATAAACCTGCTCAGCAAGTCTTTCCCTGAAGAGTTCCAGTTACTGTGCTAGATATGCAAAACCAAGCCAGCAAAGAACTGAAAAAGACCAGTAGTAGGAACATTTAAATTCTGGTGTTGTTCAGGGAGCTGCAGTCCAATTAACCCCACCCAAAATTGATGTTTATAACTGAGTTTGGTGGAAAGTTACTGAGGGTCTAAAAGCATTACATACTTAAGTTTGACTAATGAAATGGACTTGGCATTATTGCAATTATTGCAATACATTAGTAAATCCTTAAGCAGCATGTGCTGTGGAAAAAGAAGTGCATTTGGCTATCACTATACAAACACATGCAAATTTGTGTTTTAATCATGTTGGAGACCATAAAAGTGACTATTAACCTAACCATAAGAGTTCACCAGTGTTTTCTAATCCTCACCCTATATTTGGACACAAATCTGAATATTTTTTAATGAATAGATCTAAAAACAACCTTTACAAAATTCCTTGCAAAATGTTTTCTTCTGATTCACATATTTTAATGCAAATATCCATCTACAACAAGAAATCATCCTACTGCATTGTGTTATATATAAGCAAAGATGGATATCCTTCAAATACTCAAGTATGCATGTACATATTTTTCAATTTAATAGGAATAAAGGAGATTTTAACAACAATTTACATACACTACCAGTGAAAGTTTGGACACACTTTCCCACTGGATTTAATAGAAAAGTCTGTCCGTTAGTGAGTTTTATTTGATATCATTTAATGGAATGGATGAATAAAGTCTGAAGAATGAAGATGTATTGGCAATTTAACAGTTTTTTAATTTAACAAACAGGGACCTCAGTAGCATGTGGAAGAACTATATACAGCCACAACAGCCCGGCATGTCCCTCCACTGCTGTGGGATGGCATGCCATTCTTCAACCAGAATTTGTTGCAAGTCAGTCAAAGTGGTTGTGTTGGTCCCTCTGGCCCGAATAGCACAACCAAGCTAATCCCACAAGTGCTAAATGAGGTTGAGGTCAGGACTGCAGACAAGCTATTCCATCTTTTCCATTCCCATATTCTGGAAGCAGTCTCTGGTAAAGCCTGCTCTGGAAGAGGTGAGTGTTGTCATCTTAGAGGATAAAATTTGGCCACAGACTGCTACTGGTTACAGAATCTTGTCTTGATTCTGTCCACATTGATGTTGCCTCCAATGATGACAAACCTTGTTCATCCAGTAAGGGAGATGCCACTTTGCACCATCACACTGCCTCATAAGCTAATACCCTATCAGCAATCTTTTCCAAACTTTGACCCTATCACCCAACTGCTGTGGGCAGAAACCGTAGTCATTGCTGAACACAATGTACATTTACATTTCCAGGCTCCAGTGCACATGTTGCAGACACAAGTGCAAACAGGCATGAAGGTAAAGGGTAATATTGGTAGTCAATGGTAGAATAAGCTGTTTGTCATTGGCAGAGAAGATGTGTCAAGTTTTCATGGGTACAAACCACATATGCAGCTCTGCTGTTCATCCTACAAATGCATTTTCTTTCAAATGGCACCATTAAAAAGGGTGATAAACAAACTTTCCAATTTTTAATTGCCAAGATGTTGATGTAGATTCTCATTCATCTAGGTTATAGCAACCTAAGATCGAAGGCAACTGTACAACATTTTACTCTCAAACAATGCCAAGAAGCATGGTTACAACAAGGAAGTTATCCACCAAACACAAATTTTAACACTTTTTGTGTTAGGTTTATTACCAAAATCTAATTAATTTTCAGCGTATAAGCTCAAGGAAATAAAAACTAATTCAGCAAAATATTATAATAATGATTAATGCTGTTTGGATCTTCTTCTTTCCTGAATTAAAGTGCAATGTGCTTTGTCATGAAGACATTTTTTTAACGCTATTTGACATATGAGAAAATTAGTTTAATATGGTTGAGGCTCTTAACGTATTGAGTTAAATATATATATATATATATATAAAGATTAGATTTCTGTATTGCTTTTCCAGGCATCCTAAGCAATTTACAGTTAGTCATTAACTCCCCATTCATACCTGCTGGAGATAAGCTACGTGTGGAGCTACGTGGTGGAAATGTGGCGGCCAATCCATGCCAACGATCTCTTCAATCCATACCAACGATCTCTTCAATCCATGCCAACGATCTCTCTGACCACCACTAAACATTCATTCACCAGCGATGCTGGCACCGGGGTAAAATATCTTACTACAGCAGATAGATTGGGATGAAGCTGGATTCAAACTGCTTTATCTCATTGGACGACCTGTTTTTCCACCCATTTCTTACACACACACACAGAGTTTACACTAATACTGCATAAAAATTCATGAGAAATACAGCAAAAGTAAAGCTCACCTTGGTCCAAAGACTTGGCAGGAGCCCAGCTTTTGAAGTAGTCATCCTGCATGGAGAGACGAGAAACTGGGTTATGAAAACACAACCATGCAGAGAATTCCATTGGATTATTCTGCAGTCCAGACTACACAGAAAGCCTGTCCTCATTTCTTTACTTTGGTACTTTCATACTAATATTTTGTAAAAAAATGTATGACTGCAGCATAAAAGAAAAAAAGACTGTGTCAGCTTTAAGATTGTTTTGGACATTTAAAAATAGGGTATAAATATAGAGAAACCTGCAGGCGACACACTGGGGAATTAAGAAAGCTACAGGCTCACAACAGAAAATTAAGTAGGACAAAACATTTAACGTCAACAATGGCATAGATTCAAACACAGAAAAACATTGAATTTCTTTCTGTGTTCACTTCTTGAGTGTCATTAACATTTATCAGCTATTGTTCCCATATTCTTATTAAAAAAGCACAAATTCTAATTGATACTAAAACAAAAAATAATATGCTTCTTTTATGGTAAACTGAGTCAAGAAGAGATTTGGTTTTGTTTAGCCAAATACTGTCTGATTCATCATTCTGTTCTAAAGGAAACAGCTTGATTGCTGCTTTATAGCCTCACATGTGCATCACACTTACAAATGTCAAGACTGGTTAACAGTCTATCATATAGATCGGTCAACACATTGATGACAGCAGAGGTGTAATGCTGTATCTGATGTATCAATTGAGTGATTTTGCACTTGTGATAACACCAACAGAAGAAATAGACGTAGATTTCTGTAGACAACTATTTGGTGAACAGCTTTAAATCAGGTCATATCACCTGATGTGTGACGTAAAATTAATATGAGCCTGGCCTGTTTTGTTAGGTTGAAAAAAATAGCCACTGATATTGTGGAATAAGTGCAATATATATCATGTTACTTTCCGTACTTCATCTTTACAGACAAACTAACAATTTTTTTTGTAAAATCCCAACATACATATTCATACAGAATAAATCCTTCTCAATCATCTCTTACAACCCAGTAGACAAGGTTAGTGCTTATAATGGAGAAGGTCACAATGGGGTAATGCACACAAAGAGATTTGTAAAGGAAGGATCTGCATCTTAAATTTTACCCAGAATGAAACATGTTTGTGTCAGCAGGGAGTTAGCCTGTGTCACTGACACAATCTTAACCAGGGAGAAAAACCTGCTGGTTCTGAAAGTAGGATATTTGCCTCCTTCATTATAAAATAAGACAAAGAGGCGGATGGATATGAGGGGTGGGGTGGTAAAGTAGGCAAGGGGGGACTACACATGAAACAGTTCTATAATAAAAAGATCATCCATTAATAAAGTATCTGTTCTATCAAAAAAAACTGCCAACATTTAAGCCTGCAAAGACGAATCTGAATTGAGAAGATAAAACCATCTCCCTTTGGCTTGATCTTAACGCATGTTCCAACTTCTTTTGTTTCTTTTTTTTTTCCCTATCTGTGTCTCCTGCCACGCCTCTGTTTTAGACTATACTAAAAGTTCGATATTGTAATTTCTTTAAAATGTGTACACCATCTAGAACAAAATAAAAAAAATTATTTCCCACTGGCAATATTTAGCCCCATTTCATAATATTTGAGTTATGTCCAGTAACTACCCTCACACCCCAGGCAAAGAATTTGTAAGCTACAACAACTTGGCAGGATGGAATTTCAGTGTATCTTGCAGGCTGTGTAAGACCATTAGTTTTTGAGATAATTAGGCAGGTTTATTATTTTTAACTGGACCGTAGATGTCAGCCCTCACTGCGGGATGGAGAGTGAGCTGCCAGCTGTGTTACAGTCTGGAAAAAATCAATCAGTCTCATCTCTTTTTGTTGGGAGGTATCATTCTGTTTTAAAGCCTTCAAGTGAAGTGTGTGTTGGTGTAAAGATAAAATGAAATGCATCCACTTATAGGGCTCTGAGAGCAGCACCATAGCATGTTCACCAATGTTGTGCTCCAGTCAACGGCAACTGGAGATGAAGCCAACACACACCAAAGTTGCTTAATGCAGCAATAAATGCCAAATAAATGTTTCCTTCCTTTATTTGTATGATAATAATGAATGAATAATGAATAAATAAGTATTTGAACACATGAGAAAATCAATGTTAATATTTGGTACAGTAGCCTTTGTTTGCAATTACAGAGGTCA
>JBAMHW010000007.1:23490565-23505246 GCA_037177495.1 Rhadinocentrus ornatus | reverse complement strand
TGGAGCCTATCCCAGCAGTGTTTCAGGTGAAGGCAGGGTACACCCTGGACAGGTCACCAGTCCATCGCAGGGCCGAGTGGACAGCATTAACATCTAAAACAGCAAAGAAAATGTTTCTGTTTGACAAATATTAAACTCATCACTCTCATTGTGAATACATATTAGTGGGTTTAGCCTTCATTAACTAGCTGCATGTAAACCTTTCCCCCATTTATGAATATGTGTCAACTATGTGCAGTAAAATGCTGACTAATGCAGAAAATAGTTTACCAGCCACTCTTATGAACAAATTTGTTTTCAAGTACTTATTATGAACTCTTTAGGAAGATTGTGGCTTTCACAAAAATCTTTGTATTTTGGATTTAGGTATAAACAAATCTTAGGAAAACAGAGGAGTTCTGACATGTCTGAAGAAAGTTAGCGTTTCTGCTCTCTTCTGCTGTTTATGCTGTTCAGTTCGTTGAGATACAATAATAAATTTACTGTAAAGTTTTGTCAAAAAAATAAAATCATTGGACATTTTAATTTACAAAGCATGTTGTTATTTTAAAATATAAGATATTACAGATTGTGTTCTAATCTTAAAATTCCTCCCAGGGGAAAATTAAACTATTGTTCATTCCCTTCACTACAAATAACTACAAGTTAAGTCAGATTTAATTCTTCGCTGGTCTTGCTAAAAATATATTTATTATTATTATTTTCATGTTTTCATTAATCTGTTTGTTATTTTTCCTCAGCTTGCAGCCACTGTCTGTGTCTGTTTGCACATGGCCCAGCAGTTTTGACCTGTTTGGGCAATTTTTAGGCATTCACCCAAGCAAAGTATCCTTCCAATTTCTGAGAGATTGGCATTCACCAATCTAAGATGAAAGATACAAACAATTTTGCGGTCTATGAACACGGATGTGAAGCTGACAGAGGGCTTTCATAAATAAATTATTCGGACAACTTAAGAACAAATTTAGGAAAATTTTAAAGAAGATAATGGTGAACGAGGCCCTCTATTTGCCACTCTGGCCACATTTAACACAAGCATTATGAAAAACCATAACAGATAGATTTTAAACAAGACAAACTACTAACCATTTCATCGTTACACCAATTACACAACAGGGAAACGATGGTCTCAATTAACCTGTTCAAAGTTTGTAGAAAAGAGTAATAAGACCTCAGTACCACTATCAACATTACACACACACACACACACACACACACACACACACACAGTTCTACGGCCCACAGCAGCCAGGAGCTAATTTCACACTGTCTCCTGGGAATTTAAAAGGCTTACTCAGGAACAGAGTCAGTGAGAGAAACAAAGGAAACAGTGGGAAAGGTGCTGATGTTGGAAAACGAAGAGCAGAATGAATCAGAAAGCTGAATGCAGGATAAAAACTGCAGAGAAGAAGGAGAAGAACGATAGAGAGATCTGAAGCAAACACAGATGTAAGATGTAAGAAGTAGCAAAAGACTGCAACTTCAGGCAAGTTACAGTAGAAAAGCATACTTATATAAATAAATGGACTTAATCTAAACTAAATTTTGCACAGAAACCACAATAGATACCTTTTAACTGTGAGGAGGAATTCTGTATTTATTGTTCTGCTAACAGAGTCATGCTTTATTGTAGAATTGAGTAGTTTGTAATCGAAGCGTTTAGTTCTTTATGTGATACAAATATGTGTTTGTGGACTCATTTTATTGACAAGAACTTAAAGCTAATAAATTAAAACTATTATTAAAACTTGTGTCCAATGTCATGTAAAAATGATCGCCGCTGGAGTTAGTCATCCACACACAGGGAAAGTGAACATTGTGTGAATGACTAAATGCCATTGCTTTAACAGATTGATGAAACCATTATTGTTCCATATATTTAATCATTAAAAAGGACTTAAACAACAAAAACAAAATGTGACATAAAACCTTTAGTTATATATGTAACCTTTACTTCTTTTTCCATCTTAATTCACTGAGAAGTAATGAATCAATCCCCAAAAAATGATTAGGAGCTCTGATTTTGTCTACAAGTAAACCCTTTTTAACAAGAGTAAATTTTGTCAGACTACACATGCTGTGGAATAGAGACGATACCTTGGTTAATGTTTTACAATCCAAACTGAGGAGGCTAATCGGTCTGTAATTTGTCAAATCTTCATTCATTCCAGGAATGACAAAAATCAAGGCTTAATCAAATGTAAGAGCTGCTCTACTCTGCTAATCCTAAGTGATTAGAGCAAGAATGCGTATGTAGTTTTTATAATTTGTCAAAACGTCAAACAGCTGAAAACAGCGAAAAGCTAGCGGCTTCCCAGGTTTTATTAAGGTGACACTAATCTTACGTTTTCATAATAAAAGTGAAGTTCAGGCCCATCACTGATAAAATCAATTCTGGTTTCCTGTTATTAACTAATAATTAATAATTAATTTACTGCTCCCAGGAGCTGTTGATGGTTATACCTTCTGTGATACTGTTAGAATTCCTGGTTTATATACTACACAGAAGTTAGTTTATTACCTTGCTTGCTGTAATTAAGTTATTTTCCTTAGAATAATAGATAATACAAACATAGTGTCAGTTATCCAACATCAGCATTTTGGAAATGGCTGATGTATATTTGTGGTATGGTGTCCTGAAACTTTTAAACTATTTAAATAGCTGGCATTAATAAGCTTCTTCTTTATTTAATGGGCCAGATTCTTGGCCGGTTATTGCAGGCTCTGTAATATGGTTGTTTTACATTTAGGCAGCAATATTTTTTTTCTTTAATTGAAAAAAGATGTTTATGAAAAGATTTTCATCATTATCCAGTTATGACACTATTATCAAACTTTTTGGTCTCTTTCTTTGTCTCCACCAATTGCCATTAAACTATTTCACACACCGAATGACATAATCAAATAACGTCTTGTTTAGGTACTGAAAGAAGCACACCAAGACAGCAGGTCCTATCATGGTAACATGCTATTATCTCAGCGCCCACATTTTACAAACACTAGGTCTCTAACAAGCCCACAAGGGGACTGGCCTTTCCAACTGTGTAATCACTGCGCTGATCAGCTGAAGGATGGGCTTCTTGTGTAGAGGTAAAATGATGGTCTCGTGCAATTATTACAGGCTATTCTATCAGATCATCAGTGCTGCATAATTGTGTGGAGACAGAGCATCCTACTACTGTTGCCTCAATCATGTCTGAAATGACATGCAGAATCTTCCTAACTCTTATTTAAAAAGAGCAAAACAAAAATTAATGAGCCCTCCTGGGAGAAGTGCCCTCCCACTCATTGTTTGATGGTAGCTTTTTTTTTTTTTTTACCTTTACAGGTGAGACAAGGATATACAACAGCTCCTGTATATATTTACTCATCCATTTATAATGGGTAGAACTTCTAGAAAACATGAGGAAACCATTTTCTTTATTATTTGTTTTTGACCATAGTACATGTGTTCAGCTTTAATTTGATAAATGTTGTATACAGTCATATGATCCTGTACTTTCAGGCTTATGGAGAGCAGACAGCATGGTGACCCTGACCGGCAAATTGGCCACTTGAAATAATTTTGCGGCTTTTGTTAACACCGTGCCTTTATTCTATTGTATCGCTCAGTAAACAATCCTTATAATCTCATAAAGAACTCTTATTGATCACTAAAAGAATCTTTTAACTCATTCCCATCACTCCAACTAACAAAACAAGTTTTAGAAGCATTCTGCATCCTATGTGCCACGTCCCTAAAACAACAAGCACAGCACAGTTGTTTTACAGCACATTATCTCTGGTGGACAGGAAGAATTTATACTTTATTTGTAACATGGTTAACACACTCAAACACTGAAGCAAGTAGGACCCCTTTCATGCTGCAACTTGTAACATTATATCATTGTGTTAATTTTGGGAATTTCATTCATCAAAAGAAATGCCACTTGTGACGGATGCATGAGCTTCGAAGAGCCCTGCAGAACATGCACACACTTATTTTATCTGCAACGCGCAGTCACCGTTGCAACCATTTGTACGATGGGATGTTGGCAGTTTGGCACCATTTTCACCATCTGCGTGGAAATGGCCATACAAATTGGTCTGTATGTGAAACAGGCCCGTGGGTGCTAAATCTTGACAAGTTTTACCTTGAACACCAGTGCCATCCATCCATCACTGCTACTTGTAAATTGCTGAGATTACTTTGCTGGGTGCTGTTTATATTTGCACACTGCAGTATAGCTGACACTGAGCCAGCAACCCATTATAGGTTTTTCCATTGGATATGTTGTTAACTTGCAGCTGAACTTTGTCAGCATTACATGAGCCTTGTTTTATTGATCACATGAAGATTTGCTTATAGATGACACAAACAGTCCATAACACTCTGTGTTGCATGACTTTAGTATTTCACTGTAAATAAAATGTGAACCCGCAAAGAAGTTGGTAAAGAGGCAAGCTTGATGACAGGGATTGCTAAGTCTTAGATTATTTTGGGGAAATTGTGTATTGAACCCTGTGTGAAGACTGTGTGATTTGCACATGCATTGTTATTATCTGATATGGCATCAAGAGTGTGTAACAGACCCATAGGATAATGTTATTGTTAGATTTTACTTTGCAGAAGTCCTAGTATACATGCACATGGTGCGGTGGGGGGGCTGGTCCAGTTATCTAAAGTTACAATGCTGTGGTCTGTGTGAGAAAACATTGAAGGCTATCTGCTGCTTCTGACTTTCTCTGTGAGAGATCATTGTACATGTTAGTACCGAAATTCCCTGCACAGCGTTGTTTTTATGTTACTCAAAAAATTATGTAGTCAAAAAAATGACCACCTGATTCAGATTAATGAACCTTTTCATCAAGTTCTTTGTAACCTGAAAGGGAGTCATTCATTTCATTCATGTGTGTTAAAGTAGGGTTACCTGTAAAACATGCAGGGCAGTGGGTTGCTGAGGGCCAGGATGGAGAAACACATAACCAGAACTTTACTTGTAGCTTCAATGGGCTGCTTTCTGTCATTTTCTAGACATTAATCAGAAAAATATGTGCATAAGAGCAACTATGTCAATATACAATTTTGATATTTTGTTTTTAGAAAAAAAGAGGCAAAACAGAACTTTGGAGCAGGTTGGTATAGACCCCTGTGAGTTTAGTTGGGCTAATGAAAATGAGCTGGAATAAACTGAATTATAATGGGATTTTATGGGACTGTGTTAAATGAGATAAGTGGATGAATTACATTGCATTCAATTAGATTTGTATTGAACCAGTTTACTTTCTGTCTTAAGAGCCCTGAGATAACCTTTGTAGAAAATTTGTGCCATAAAAATATACTTTAATTAATTATAGGAAACGATTATTGTCTGGGTTAAAATACACCTCCTTAAATGTTATCTCTGTAACAAACATGTTAATTAACTGGTACAGTTGAAAAACTGTATAATGTTTTTAAAGAAAAGCAAAAGATGAGACAGAAATATTAGCCTGTTTATCATATGTATTTGTACACATTTTGAAGCTTTGATACTAGGCAGGTAGTAGTACAAACTGAAGCTTGGTGGACTTAAACACTGCATCTACACATGACTGCTTCCTCTCAGATGATAACATGCTTACTAGTAATAATGTGGTTTCTTCATTAGCATTCTCTAGTTTAGGTGTTTGTTTATATTACAGGTATAGTTTGGTACTGAGCACATTCACAGCCAAGGTTGATCTCAAAACCAATGTGTTGGTGTTCATAACTAACTCAGCTCAAAAGGCTTGTGAATGCACAGTTGGATACTTAACCTATTTGTTACAATTCAAAACCAGTTGGCTGATTAACAGGTAGCCAGTCCCTTGATCTGGATTGATGTTTAATATACAGACTTTTACATTCTTTTATGACAGAGTTGGTGAACTTACCAGGATAAGTAAAAACATTTACTATTATCTCTTTATGAACCGCCATACGATTCCAGCCAACTATTTATCAGACGTACTACAGCGGAGGTTCTTTTACACACATAATCACATTGTTCTCTGAAAATCTTTCTCTACACAGTCTGCCTACTTCTGTAGCTTATTCTTTATTTGAGTTCATTTAAATAAGTAAATGCTTCATTGCTTCTATCAAAACCCATACTTTTTAGCTTTGTAAAGATGATATTGTTGTAATTAGCCTGAAAACAAGAGAGTCATGCTTAAGGAACTGAGAAAGTGAGGCTTGATGCAATGCACCTGAAACAACAGTGACTGCTCTGAGGACCAATCTTCATAGTTATCTGAGTTTAAAAGTTCTTAAGAAAATCTCTCTGGTTTGAGATGTGGAGAAGCATGTAAAGAACTCTGACGCCCCTCTTTAAACAGTAATCCAGTAAGGGTGATTGAGGAGCTTAATAACGTTTCCGGAAACCCTTCTGTAAATGTAGATTTGTTTTGGTGGAGTTCTCTGAGTCATGAGGCAATCTGTGAGGTCCTTTCTGTTTAGAGAGCTGCTGTGAATAATGACGGAGACATCCTTCACCCTGACAGACAGCTGGATTCAATACAAGGGCTGAGACGTGCTGTGTAGACCTGTCAGGTGGGCTATCTGCAGACACTTCATCAAATAAGATCTACAAAGAATGCGCAATACATTAAGGTCTGCTATCCATCCCTTTTTATTCTGTATGTTTTTCTTTCTTTATTTGTGAATGGCATTAAAGTAAAAACAATTATACATTTTCATTGTCATTGCTGTCATGTTTTCCCATCCAGAAGAGATTTTCTTTTTGTTTCCCTTTCCTAAAAACCAGCTGACCACCTTAAATGCTTCCATTTATCATGTCATCTTTTCTGCCTAACTCCCTTTAATTTTGTCCATTTTTTCCTAATTGCTATTAAATGGGATTTGAGCTTCTGCTTATAGAGGCAGTATTTAACAGATTTTTTTCCCTCTTGGTTTTCTCTTCAGTGTTATTATTTTTCTCCACAAATTATTGCTCCGATTTTACGTCTTAACCTCTGCCTGTGTGCTTGTGAGTTTGTGTGAGTGTTTAAAATGTTTCTTACCGAATGGACTTGATATCTATTCACACCCAATTCCTGATGCATCAGGTGTGAAATTTCTTCAGCAAAAGAGCTGCTGTTGCTCTGTCATTGATTTCTTGTTTCTGAGTCAAGTCTTCTGTACTTGGCATGATGTAGGGGATGTATACACTTGGTTTATGATCTGAATGAGCAAGACTTAACTGTTTTTAAAAAAAAAAGATGATAATGTCTTCCAACTCGACATGAAAACTAAATGGCTGATGTTAAATTTAGCTTTTATTTGGAAGGTATAATAGTGTTTACAGATAGATGTAAGAATTCCAATGTTCATGCAGTGATTTTTAATATGCCGTGTCATCAAGGCAAGATTATTACTATTCATTACAGGTTTTCAGTCTTGACCCTGCATGTAAACTTTTCTTCAATTACTCTTAATCTTTTTATGATGATGGAATCTTCTAATTTTGTGCTTCCATGTTGTTTTTTCTAAATACTAAAAGTACTGGCCCATGTTTGTCTTTCAGAGAGGGAGACTCTGATCTTCTTTCACAATCAGGCAGTTAAGTTTTTTTAAATGTATTTTTCTCTCATCTAACAAGCTCTGGAGTGCCTTCTGTCTTCCGGACTAGAAAGTTCACAGCAGATGAAAGATTGGGCAAGTTACAATGTAATCATAAGCATAATCATCATCACCATTATCACAACAGTTATGTACACCATAATCAGCATCATGATCATAAAGCTGCCAGGTTCGCTAATCAAAATGCATAAAGTAGTAAAGCAACTGCCGTGAAAGAGAAGGTATTTTTCTGTTTTAAATATGGAGGATTTTCCTTCGCAAATTCAAGATTTATACATATGAAAATGGCAAGGGTTTTCTGTGATGTTTGCAACAGGCCATCATGAGTGTGTGTGTTTGTGTGTGTGCAAGAGTGTTAGTGCAGCTCAAGTAGCTGAGGAGATACTAAGAGGTGAAGATATAATATGCATACTAAAAGAGAGGAGAGAATGAATTATTGCTGGGAGAAAGGAAGGTGAAGAGTTGGAGATGTAAAGTGAGGTGAAAGGTTGGAGCAGTAGTTTTGTCATACAGGTTTTCTATTACAGGTAAGAGATACTTACGACGGCTACACACTACAGGATAATTGGGCGGATTATTTTCCCGATCTCCCACTCACGATCAAAGCCAGCAAAGATTTTTGGATGTTTGCAAACAACATTGTGTCCAATTTTCCTGTGGTGTGGGGTGTGTTGAGATTGTTTTTGTCCGGCAGAGCCGCTGGAGGGCCTCGGAAGGAGAGATTGTAGGTAATGAACATGTTTAATATGTTTAATATTTGTGACTAGAAATCCTGTAATGTGGGCAGTGCTCAGAGGAGCCGAGCAGCACAGCGTGTAATGTCATGTGTAATGGAACAAAAGCCAATCAAGATGCGAGCTGACTCAGCTGACTGACAGAAGCGGAAGTAAAAGCAAACAAAAACAAGGATGAAGCAGGGATGAAAAAACAGCTTCAATAATAGCATTTTCAGCAGTAACGGTAGCAGTGTTTTAATACTGGGAAAAGTAATCAATTACATTACTCCTTACTAAAAAAATGAATGCTGTTAGTAACAACATCATTTATAACGCTCATGTGAACTGTTTAATGTAAAGGCTACAACTTCGCTAATGAATGACATCACCAGGTTTTGACCAGGACCCTGCCCGCCAAGTGGTAGTGGGCTCATGCTGAAATATCAGTTCTTGGGTTGACACAAATGGGATTGACGACGCTATTATTCCCATTACTGGTTATTTGCACAAACTTTTTCCATAGTAGTTTTTTTTGTGGGCTTTTCAGAAAGTAAGATTCTGAAAACAACCATCATTGCTGCTTCCTGTTCGTCCGCCTTGTTTGTTTACTATGCAAGATTTGGAATATTAAGCACGAAGAACCTGATACACTGGTGAAAAATCTGTATGAGATCAGAAGACAAGAGATTTTATGCGATCTGTCATTTGTTATTATTAGTTGTGTGGTATTTAAATCTGTGAAGGTTTGAATAATTCTGTAATGTTACAGACTTTGCATGAGGCTAGAATTTATGATTTATGAATATGATTTATGATTAAGGTTTTGTTGGGAAACAAAGATTCATTTAAAACTGTCAAGTTCTGTAAAAACAAACAGTTTTACATCCAAATCTTCTGGAAAGATTTTGTTCTGTTGTTTTCTGTTTAATTATGTAGTTCTCTGTAATTCTGTACTTTTTCTGTGTCCATGCTCCTGTGTTTATTTTGTCAGCATTCCCTGAGAATATCTTCTCACCAGTGAAATGTTCTTATTTTAGATTTGTCTTTAACTGATCCATTTTGTTTGTTTATCTGTCACTTCTTTTTTTATTATTATTTTGGTACATTCGGATTATGCTTTGCTTTGTCCCGGTTGTCTTGCTGACTTCCTGGTTTCTGGAATGCTCCTTTAGATTTTGCCCTTATGCCCTTGTTGTCACTGTCTCCTGGACTGCTTGTTAAAAAGCTTTGTTTTTTGATTTTACCTGTTTGTGTCCAGCTTCTGATTCCTCAGTCTCCATCACATTTCCTGTCTGATCATAGTTAACTGCTTTGAAGTCTACATCTAAACGTTCTCCATAAGGTGCTCAATGCACAGCTGGGACTACCACATATAAAGAATAACCACTGCCACAATATTTTTGTAAAAAATATAAATTCGAGGCGTATGGTCCATGAATTTGTTCTCGCTTTTTAAGCAACGATTCTGTCCTTTGAGGGGTCATTTCTGCTCACCTGTGTGACATTTTGAGCTGAGCAGGACAGCTTTCCACTACCTGAAGCTCAGCCTGGGCTGCCAAAAATGAGCTGCAATTTTCCCCTCTGACTTATCTTCAAAACCTTTTCATCACCAAGGACAATATGACAGCCAGTCCTGGCCAGGCTGCCAGCTGTGATTTTACACAACTTAAAGCTGACATACCTGCACTTTTGAATCTTGACAACTCCCCTCTAGCCAGGCTGCCAAAACCATCACTTCAGTTGCATTCATATGTAAAAGTTGCAGCATGCCCGTTCTTTAGTCTCCACAAATTTTTAGCCCAAGGTATCAGAGTAAAGCAACACATTTTCCCATCAAGCTGAACAATTTCAGAGACAGATTCTGTAACTGAAGCAGAGGTTAAAGTTATCACCATGGCAATAAAACTGCTTGCAAATTTAAAAAACACTCTGTAATGCTGACACAAGAAAAAGTGTCCTAAAGCATTTGAACATGTTTGCAAAACCCCAAGAATAAATCGTGTGGGAGAGAGAGGTATTTGTTTAGGGATGAAAGGGAACTCATGTTTACTCTGAAGACCTCTTGTTAAAAATGCAGATACAATATTGAGCACTCTTATCTCTCTAAGACCAAACATTAAACTCTGCATGACTGCAGGCTGACAATATCATGTATTCATATCTCTCGTCTCCTCAGAAACACACACACAAATAGTCACAAACAACATACACCCAGCGAAGCAAGTGCTAGTTCAACTTCTCTTTGATACACTTGCCAAACAGGCTTTAATTAAAATCTTCCAACAAGGACAATCCTCTCTAAAGAGAGGATTGTCATTGGCCTAACTCAATGGCCTGTGTTAACACTTATAATAGCTTTGGAGAGGTTCCAGACTACAAAAATTTAAAATAATATTCAACTGATTGTGGCCAAGAATGGTTGCCTTGACAATGACTAGTTTATTTTCTTGCTTCTGGAAAACACTGAAGCCACACTTGCTGCTGGTGTTCTGTGTGGTGTTTCTGTAAATAGCCTTGAACAAACATTTTTTATTTCTGTAACTTGCCACAAAGTGGCTTTTCCACTTGAAAAACAGTCAGAAATTCCAGCATACCTACCCATTTATAACAGGCGCTTGCACATACCTATCCATTTAAAAAGAAATGATTCAGGTCTTTTCTCTTTTTTCATTTTGTGCTGAACTCATTACAACTTCCTTGTCATATTTTATTTTGATTGGTTGTCAATTACCAACGAGATTAGCCCAAAGGGAAGCTGACAAGAGCTATTACAAAAGAGGAGTGCATCATAGGTTGATATGACAATCAACCAATGATGCCTTTTTCCCTGATGCATTTTGGTTTAGTGTCATTCCTTTCTGGCTCCAAATCTACTAAACTGAAGCTGAGTTTACTGCACAACACAAGAAGATGAACGGCCTGATTAGATCACAGGGTGGGTGACTCAATAGAAGATGATGGAGAAGAACAACTGTAAAAAAATAAAACTGTCTGTGTCACAACAGAAGGAAAGCAGAATAATAAAAACCTGAAAAAAAATAAATAAGCATAGTACATTTAGTGAGAAAAAAAACCCCTGATAAATAAAAACAACACAACTGAAAAATACTGTAAACCAAAACCAACCTATAGAGGAAACATTGGAAAAAAAAATCACTCAGTTCACTTCTCTAACTCATCTTCTCACATGCTTCTTCTTTTTACCAGAAAGCCGCATGGCTACGATGACCAAATGGTTTTCTCTTCTCAGATCTACGATGCTGCATGTGTTCCAGTGCTGTGACTTTTTTTTTGTCAAAGAACACAGACAACTGGTAAACAAATCAAAGTAAGGCTCACAGCAACCCTCACACAAGGTCAGAGATCAAGGCAAACTTAAAACACAGTGTCATCAAATAGCTCGGGATTGATGACGCCAGGGGCAGAATAATGATTTTGCTGTGCAAGACTGTATTTTTTAAGACCACAGTGGGAATTTTACTTTCCATTTTCTATTCATCTATTTTCATTTTTTAAAATGTATGATTAAAGCAATACCCAATTCATTTGAAAATGAAGGACAGCGAAGGACACCACTGCAATACACACACACACACACAAATGCAAGCTCTAGTGAAAGAGTACGATTAAATCATTAAATCATTTTTTCATCAGGGCCTCAGGCTCCCCAGTGACATGCAACCCCCGGTGGTTTCATCAGAGCAAGCAGCCAAACATACAGATGATAGAGAGGCCTAAATGAAGAGAAGTACAAGTAGTTGTTTAATAAATAAATATGCTGAGGAATATGAAATGCAACCAAAGGAACAAGCACTTTTAGATTAAAGGAAGAGTGGCTCTACATTTTGTAGCTGAAAATTAACAAAGTTTCTTCTCCTGCAAGGGCATAAACAAACAGGGTCCCGGTTCATTGGACACATTTCTGTTCTTGTGTGCTTCAGCAAACTTGGTAAAATCCTTGCTTGCAATGAAAATTTCACACTGAGGTGGATAGATGCGGAATTTATGCAAATCTGCAGCAAAGTGTCCTTTCAGTAACAGTTCGGCATGAAATTGCAGTAGTGTTTGAGCTTGCATAAACCAACTCTTATTGCAAATGTAAGCACAAAGAGCAATTTTTACCGCTTTAGTTGGCATGAGTGCCCACACAGACTTCTACAAAGTAATATGTGTTAGCTTAGCCTCTTTCACTCAGATTTAAATTTTGCCTCCAGTTCACAGTATGCAAATTAACACTTAAAAATTAGCCAGTGTATGCAGATCAAGCACCATTTCTGAAGAAACAGATATTCTCTGGTGAAGATTAATGGTTCATTTGAACAAACATTTCTTTTTATATCAGTTCTTTTAGCTGATAGCATTTACACAACAACAAGGTGTTTTGTCTCAAACAGCATGTGTACTTCAATACTTAATAAGAAAGCACTGAAGTCTTTGTAGACTTTTTTGTACTTATGTACTACAAACAGGGGAGCTTTTTCATGTAGTTCAAGATCTAAGTGTGAAATAATTAGCAGAATAGGATCCATCAAATGAGTATCTTGACCCCTGTCAGAGAGAATGCTTATACTGTTAATAAAACTCCAAACATTACTGTATGCCCACTGAATGAACATGTTGTGTCATAGGATCAGATTTTATAGGGAGTGCTCCATTTATGCAGAACTGCTGCTGAACTAACAGTATTTGCAGAGGTGGAAATACAGGCCACATAGTAAACCTCGAAAGTAACTGCTACAGTATGCGCTTATCATTTAATTAAACTAGAAAAACAGACAGTATTAATAATGCAAAAGTTAAAGTAAATGCAGTTCCACTGCCTGCAGGAGAAGTTTTTCCAATGGAAGCATGACCTGGCCTCTCCTCCTGCTATAATTTAATGAGCCAAGAGGGGCCGATGGGATTGGTGATTATATTGAAGCTCTAACCAACTCCACTTTCTTACTGTGCCCTCCTATTATTTTTAAATTCCTTATTGTCGTCAGTTTTTCTCCTTCTTATTATTAGAATATTTATATTAAGTGACTTTGTGTGGACTGGCAGTACTTGTGGGGACCAATGACAGAACATGCCTTTCAAGGATGAATTGAGGTGAGGTTAAGACAGTGGTTAGGCATGGACTAGTAATGGTTTAGATTAGAATTAGGTTACGGGTTATGCTGAACACAGTGAATGAAAGCCAAAGCAATTTACCAGTAAAGATAGCTGCACAAGTTTGTGTGTGTTTGATGGCTTTTTTTTTTAAAACCTGTCTAAACTATTAAAGTTGTTTTCCCATTTGTCCACTTGAGTGTTTGTAGCGTTAGTGATTACATGGATATACCTTTATGGAAATAAACCATGATTATAGGACTTATATGACACATGTGATAACCAAGACTTATAAGCATGGCTAAAGGTGTAAAAATAGAGCAATTGTTATGATAAATGTTGCAATGATGGAAGAAGTTACAGCAATATGGTTATGGAAGTTTGTGAAAACTCTACATTAATGGAGCTCAGAAATCATGCTTAAGAGCTGCATTACTGCAAATGCTTTAAACTTGAAAACTGTGTTGAAAGACACTTAATTTGATGTTTAGAAAAACAAACATTGAGATCCAGACAAATTCTGTCATTCTGTCTAAAGATTAAAGTAATTAAGGGAGTCTCCACATTTACAAATTACTTACAGTCCAGCTGTCAAGTCAGAAACTGCAGATGAAACATAGTTTTGCAGCTGCTGCAAATCTGTGTTGTATGGTTTCAGATTTTAGGTAGTTTTTTCTTTTCTTTTTTTTAAACCTGTTCTGTCCAGCAACATAAGAATAAGAATAAGTCTGGTTGCTGTATTGTGCCGAACAAATTTACTTTGCCAAGGGGAGGCTTATGGGTATAAGGCTCCTCTTGATAGTCTGATTCATTTATTTATTTATTTACTGTTGAATTGAGTTATGTAATCTATGTAATCTTGTGGTACCTGACCAGAATGGACAGAAAAAGAATGAAGACAGCAAAAAGAAGCAAAAGGGAAAGCAGAAAGAAGAAAGAGAAGACAAAAACACCACAAACAGAAGGCAACGACCCTTCAATCCACACTATCACCAGACAACAAACTGCTACATTCGTACATAAACACCCCAACAAATTTCCTACGGCTTTTCCAGATAACAGAGCTGCCAGGGATCTTTCTTAAAAAGTTCTTAAATAATAACCAAACCAAAAGACATATCAAAAACATATCACAACAACCACCTAAGTAACAGATACGAATTTACAGAAGAAAAATAAATAAATATATAAATAAATCTAAATATATAAACCCACTGGACAACCCAGTGACTGTGTCAGCAAGCAGAGGATGAGGAATGAGGAGGGATCAGTAATGAGGAGTGATAAGTGAG
>JBAMHW010000007.1:23457205-23480217 GCA_037177495.1 Rhadinocentrus ornatus | reverse complement strand
TCATTCATTCATTCATTCATTCATTCATTCATTCATTCATTCATTCATTCATTCATTCATTCATTCATTCATTCTATATATACCACTTAGTTAAATTCAGGGTCATGGGGAAGCTGGAGCCTATCCCAGCAGGTGAGAGGCAGGGTTTACCTTGGATAGTTGCAAATGCAACTAAAGATAATTAAACTCACCAGTAAAACTAAATGAAATGCATGTCTAATTATATAAAGTATTAGGTTATTGAAAGCACCTCTCTAAACATGTTCTAATTAAATACTGACAGTCATTTATTCCAATATTCCATGAAAAACAGATATCCAAGACATGATTATACTGAAAACACTGTGCACTTGCCAGCTTTGGTCATTCTAGCTCTCCTCCAGTCAAATCCTCAATGCTTTACATTTTCTGTTGTGCACTAATAGCTTCCTCTGTTTCTGCCAACCTGCTTTTCTCTACCAGCAGCAGCAAAAATGTTCCTAATCTTTCACAAATTTCTTTCTTCATTTAAAAAAGAGTAATATAAATACAACACAAATGATTACACGGTAGTATAAAAAAAAGAATAAAAAATTGTATACAGTGTGTGCTAGATGTAGGCTAAGCCCAGCATTAGCCCAGTAAAACTAACAAAAGCACAGGCTACTACTATTACAGGAGATAACTATAATGCTTACAACAGTATCTGGCAAAAAAGCAAAGTTGGAGTCCAAGTGATGGTGAAAAACAACTAGCTGCATTTCATTCACATTGCATTCTACAGGAAATGCTGCAAGATTTGATTATGAAACCAGCAAAAATAGGTGACTTATGATGTACTATTTTCTAATACATTTAAGGTCACTACTTTCATATTTAACTTGTAGTGTACCCTGACTGAAATATATCTATGATGAACCAAGTTGAGCTAATGAAACTGACCCAACGATGTATCATACTCTAATGCAGAGCAAATGAAAAGCTCTGACTAAACAAATCCTATAATTGCAGCATCTAAAAAGATCCACATCTATCCACAGTGAAGCCATGTCTGCCAGTATTGACAGGAATGGACCAGTTTTATCAGTCAGTTCCAGATAAAAGAAGCTCCCAGTGTCGATCAGCAACATCCCAGCACACCTTATTATCTAAAATCCATGAGGAAGTCAATGGGAATAAGCCAAAAGCTTGTGCCCTTCAAGGTTAGGAACACACACACACACACACACACACACACGCGCACACACAGAGAAAAGAGGCGGTTTAAAGAGACAGGCCTTATCCCCTGTGTGCCATTGGGTGTGTGGCTCATTAAAATGTGATTGAAGCTGCAGCTCAGAGGTTGATTCAACAGAGTTTAACTAAAGCTGTCAAACATTTTGTGTGTCACCCTCCAACATGCATATGCATGTATTCATTTTCACACCCAAATCCATCTCACTCTGCCTTTCACCCCTTCTTTTTCATCAACTGAAATATGACACTCACCCAATCAATCTCTCTTTATTCATCCCCAGCACATGACTGGCCATTTGGCCTCATTATTCTTCCCAAGTCCTTCCCCCACCCGCCATCATTTGGACTGCTGCTGTCAGCACATACACTGTGCTTGTATAAGTACTATGGCACAGGACTTAAAGATGGAGCGAAGAAAATTAGATCTGTGAGTCCATCACTCTCCTTTTTATTAAGTGGGAGGACATAGAGTCATCAGAAAGCATGCTCTACTGGACTGCGTAGCTTTAAAGACAGAAAGCTCTAGAGCCCAGTAATTTCTCCCACAGAAAAAAAAGAAGTCGAATGAACTAGATCATGGAGCTGCTTTTCCACACAGCCTTGCACCTGCATCTATATACTGTATATGCTTACCATAGCAAATGGAGAGCAGGTGCATTTACAGTTAATGGATATTCACATGTAATGTGACTAAAGTCCATTTTTATTTAATAGTACCAGCAAATACTCACCAGACATCTGAAGCAGATTTTAGGATACACTCAAGTTAGTTTAATGACACACCATCTCTCTCCATTTGGCACAATATCCTACATCCCAAGATGACTGCAAAGCAAATATGACAGTAACATCTTGTAGCTGTAAGAAGTTTTCTAACTGGTTCACATTACCATAATCATGGACTACTGAACAGCACAAATCTGTCTTAACGACTACATACTAATTTCTTAAAGGAATTAAAATAAAGAGTACTTAAAAAGTGAACCATCATGAAAGGTTCACACAGTATTTTGCAATTCTAACTGATGTAATCCTAATCTAACCTAAATTTAATGTATTCTTTCTTTGCTCAAATTCCAACTCTTCATCAAGTTCCACTTAACACTGTTTAAAAGTGTCGATATTACTCTGCCAAGAGAAAGAAAGATAAACATAGTAATCACACCATTCACATTATTCCACTTTCAATATGTCTTCACAAAAAATAAATAAAAAAAAATAAAAAAATTGTCTTCATAAAGGAAAATGTTTTGCATATGTAAATATACACAGAAACGGAGTAGATGTAACATCTTAATTGGGATAAAGCATAGAAAATGTGTGAGAATTTGTGACTATTCCAAATCTATGAGAAAAAAAGGGTGCAATGCAGTATTCATTGTTATCAAATAACCTTTGGCAATCCAGCTCAACCTAAATTTAGTGTCAAACTTTTTTCCATCTGCAAACAGTGAGACAAATCACTGTGTGACTGCTTCTGTCCTCCGGTGTCATTAATCTGGAAAAAAGCCAATAATAAAACAAATCTTATCAGCCTCATAATCCCTTAACAATTTTATGTTTCTGCTGTACATTGTGTCATAACATCATCAAATGAAGATGCATAATTGTTTACTTAATATTAATGGTTGATGGATATTCAGTAACATCTGTTCTACACTGCTTGATTTCTTAGCCATTATATCAAATTAATGTTTATGATCTAATTGGCTCTCCTCCATAAACGCTAATCATATATTACATTTACATGGTACATACTTTTAAAAATCGAAACACACGAGACTTGTGGATTACAGTTTGTCATTTAAATCTGTAAACTGATAAAAAAAAGAAAAAAAAAAAGAAAATAAATAAAATTGGATATGAAAAATTAAAAACACCATCTGGCCTAAATCTGATCTACTTGTGTCTCTTTGGGTTGGAAAGTCAGCCTGAAACAGGACGTCCAGCCAGCTGTTTCTTTGACAACATTGTGGCATCTGAATGCGGAACGGCTGTGTAGCACCACAAAAAAAATGAAAGCAAAGTTGGCACTGAAAAGCACAAACTATCTCTACAAGCAGCACCATTACAAAGAAGATCAGCTGCATCCCAGCCAGCTCAACAGAGCACTGTGTCCAACACATTATTTTTTTTCACTTGAACTTTAATTTTTCACCCACACCACAGAGCAGAGCTTAACTCAAACCCACTCTGAGAACACAATCATGCAACAGTATTGCGCTAACTGTGGTGCTGAAGTATAAAGCCTGGATTACAGCTAGAAGGCACAGCTGGAGAGCTAATTTCCTGTCCTGCCACCATTAAAAAAACAAAAACAAAACTATTTTACCTTTTTTTCCCCCACATTTATATTAGCAGCATGACTCTGTAGATGGAAATTCTGTATATATTGATTTTGTGAGTTTTAGTGTTACATTTATGGTCGGGGTTGGCGGTTATAACTTTGATATGTCAACTTTTAAGCATAAGCATTTTTATCATTAAAACAAAAAAAAGTGTCAACTGTGAGTCCAAATATTTTAATTATCAACCTTTAGTCTAATTTTCAGATACAATTGCAACCTGATGAAGTTTACTATGTTGACTTTTGTCACTGCTTACAGAACAATTGCAGTGAGATGGTAATAAGTGGATGCCTGTAAGAACTGAGCCAAGAGTGGAACATTATCATGATATTGATTTATTCATTTATTCTTATTTAGCTTGTCTTTAAACAGGAAAGTGCTATTAAGATCACAGACCTATTTTTCAAGGGAGTCCTGGCCAACAAAAGCATCAGCACAAACAAGAGAAAATCACTATTAAATCACTATTAAAAACACAGTAACAATAAAAACAAGCTGAGAAAATCCGCCAAAATTAAAAGAAACTAAAAGCAGGTCAGTAATTGCACTTCTGGCTTTTTTCATACACATGCATTTGACTACCTTGTCTTGGGAACCTCAAATAAAGACAACTTGGCAGCAATGTTCAGAAATCTAATATGGTCTAAGTACGTCATCTATTAGCTTGGTAACCGAGCTGTTCAAACGTGTATGCAAATTAACTTAAATGGGTAGTGTACACTAAAATATGTTCATTGAGCTGTAAATAAAATTATATGACTTTTTTTTATGAAAAGCAACTATTCTTTTGTTAAAAAATAATTTATTGTAATTGTTTTTATTTTTTCAAATTGCAATTTCTTAGATTAAACTAACGCCATTAAAAAACAAAATGCGAACTACTGGTTCAGACCAGGTTTAGTGCTTTTATGTTCAAACCTGACACAACTGATGGTTCCCAAAACTTCAAAACTCGAGATGCAAAGAGGGTGGGCAGGCTGAGAAGGGTTCAGACTTTTACTGAGTGTCAACATTTTGCACAACATTGTCCTACATTCTTTTGACAATAATCGTACCAAGAAAATCTGTAATTGTGACATTCATATTGGAAGTAACACCAGACAGGATTCTTTCCTTGCTGAACCTTATATAGCTTGGCAGTAGTTGCAGATGGCAGGGTGGTCTCAGGACTGCATTACAGTAAATTAGTATGTTTGCAATATTCTTTTTTGTTTTTGTTTTACAGGACAGTTTTTCCAACATTTGGGAGGTTGAGATGGGGTCAGCCATCTTTATCTTACTCCTTCTGTTGTTCTAAACACTTCAACCTTCTGACCCCTCATAAGTCTGTAATATGATATGAGTATGAGTATATGAGTAGGCTGTTTTGCACAAATGCTAATATTAAAGTTGCAGTGCACCAGTTTAACTGTCCAGAGAATGTCAATGACATTAAAAGCAAAAAATTTTAGAGTGCAATATGCATTTACTATGCCAATATCATAAATATTGAACAATGGTGTGAAGTAATTTCTGCTTTGAGTTACCCTTTAAAGAAGGATGCTGAGTGTCAAACTTGTCTAGTTACCAAGCAAAATGCCACTGTTCGAGTAAATGTGAAGCCTTTAAGTAAATGTAAGCTGTTTGGTGAATTAGCATTGCTGTCCATCTGTCAAATCCCTGCTGTACTGACCATGACATTCATGTTACTAATAAATCCTGCCTCATGTATTCACGACTTGCCTGCAATCCATCCCCTACTCAACCTCTTGCACCCCCATCCCCATGTGACTCTTCTAAACATGCTGCTATGTTATAATAAGTTAAATGATTTGGTAAAGAATCTGGAAAAGTACTAAAAGCTCCAAGGAAATGATCCACCACATCTTGGTGTGACTGTTTCCTCTTCTTCTCTTTCTATCTTTCTTTCCCTCAAGCACCATATGAGGTGTAGCAGCAGAAACATCCTAAATTATTGAAGTGAAAAAGACATCTCTCAAACTCGTATACACTTACTCATACACACAAACAGTAACGGCATGCCTGCCCTCATAGGAAAATTGAGATAATGACCAATTCAATGTGACATGGTTTTACAGGCCATCAACATCCCTTTGAGAGGAGGGAAAAGAGTACGGTAGAGGAGAAATGCTGACAACGATCAAACAGAGGACTGAGAAAAAGAGAAACAGACAGCTTCTAATTTATTCCACATTGTATATATTTGGGAAAACATTTCTTTCTTTTTTTTTTTTTTCTTTTTTTTTTTACACAAATGTGATTTGAGCAAGACTGCTCACTCTGCAAATAAAAATCTGGTGCAATATATAATCAATTAAACTGCCAGAAAAAAACAATATGCAGTCAAGCTGCATATTCCAAACACGGATGTGTAATTTGAATGCCGTTCCTATGATTATCTGCATCAGCTATCACGACTGGCGAAGCAATGACTGCGTTCATCATCAAAGTAACAACTGCTGTGATGACATGGAACAAGTGGAGGGAGACACTATCAATCTTATTATGGCCTTGCTTTATAAATCACAAGATAAACGTCATTACATGAAAGTAGGAAAAAAAGAAAAATGTAGGTCCAGATTGTGGCAGCAACATACTGCAGGACATAAAAAGTGATGGTGATTGATAAACTCACATTGTGAGTTAATCATAATCCTTCTGCTCAACAGCACCTCCACCTCCTCCTCCAACAGTTTCTCAGTGTGGAGCAGTTTTACAATGTAATATGTGAGTGCACTGAGAAAATTCTGGCATGGGGGTGATATGTGATTGGTCTGCATGTCCACAACTCGTAGAAAAACTTTGACAACAAGACTTCTTGTCCCCAGAGAATAAATCACTCTAAATGTGGTGATCCAGCTTAATTTCCTGCACCACCAGCTGGTCGACATATTTGATTGATTGTGAAATAGATTTATGGCCACAACAACATGCAAGTTTTGAAACTCTGATTTTGAATTTCTGTTATTTGTTATATCTGTCTGTTGAGTACAAAATTTACTGATCTCCAAAATCCCCCCCAAAATTAAAAAAATGTAAGAAAAAACACAAATTTCACCATTCTAAGAAAGATTTATACTTAGAAATTTATACTTATAAATCCTGTTTTAAACAAAGGAGCCCAAAGATGTGCTTTTAACAAAATAGCATGGGTTGAAGGAAATTTGAAACCGGAGTTGATAATCCTGATAGGGTCAATTATAATAGATTTCATGCCCCGATTCCCTTCACGACCAAGTACATTTGTCATTTCAAAGCCAAATTGGACCAAATCTGGATCAGGGTAAAAAATTACCATAAATTCTTAACATATAAAAACATTCTTGTGTAGACAACCCCACCCACCCAGCATTAACTTCAATGTTCATTTTCATTGTTGTACAAATTATAACCATTTTATTCCTAATGGCTGTTTCTTTAACTGAAGGTTACATTCAGGGTCCTATCCCAAAGGAAGTGGTTTAGAGGAAGAGAAGCAACGAATCAAAGAATAGAGACCAGGCATGAACCCAAGACCTTAAACTCCCAGCACAACAATGTCAAATGCTACGCCAACAGTGATGTTCTGCCTGGCAGAGCAAGAAGCAGGCAAATAAGACTGTTATTGCTCATCTCCACTCACAGATTCAACCTATAAAACACACTACAGCAGGACAAATCAAACACTGATATATGGAGAGATGCAGAGGCGGCCAAACTTTGATCAGATATTTCTTTTTTCTCTCTCAAACCAGAGAACCAAGAGCACAGCAGGAGTGACAGCTTCATTAATCCAAGCAACACACATATCACAGAAAAAAACATATAAAAAACACTACTGTGACTGAAATATTTCTATATTTTACTTATATTTTCTTGTGGCACAGACATGATGATCAAAATGGAGTATAAAATGTTTGTGCTTGAAATTTTACATAGTTTTCTTTATTAGCAAGATTTGAGGAGGTGTAACTTAGCTCATTAGTGTGATACAAACACACACCCACCCACACACACACAAAGATATCCTCCCCAGTAACAAAACAGCTGCCTCAGAAGTGGGAAGAGTAAAAATCCAGCAGTATTATATCCACAGTATTGTGACAGAGAGAAGAGTACCAATTATCAATATAATGCAGATTTTTAACAACAATGACAGTTGGCCATGAAAATAAAATGTGGCAGAAATCTCATTATCTGACTCTTGTTATTTTATTTCTGGTCCTGCTCAAGGCCCAGCCTTCAGTAGTAATGGAATCTATTGTTTATGTATGACATCAAATCCCTGACCAAAACTATATTTGTGATGGACGTATATACCAAAAGGATAGTTGCATGGGTAAAGTTTTTTTATTTAATTTTTTTTTAATTGTAATAAAAGTATTAATTGTGATTATATTTCTGTGATGACAGGTATAAAGTTTGTAACCTCTACCTTTACTCCACTAAAAAGTACCTGAACTTGTTATGTTTGCGTGTAGCTTACCATCAGAAGGAAAAACAGAAACAGATAACAGGCGTTGTTTAATAAAGAGCAAATCTGGTAAGAGATTTTATTAAATGAGGCAAAGATAAAAGGCTTTTAAATAATGGCTGCTAAATCAGTCACTTATCTGCTCTGCACATATTCCTTCCCTTGTCCAGGAGAAATGCTTCTGCTAACATTCAGCTAGTTTCACTATTCCTTGATAGAAGCTTTTATCTTCCCTCATGAGAAGAATTGTGATGTTATTTTTTGCATTTGTCAGGATGCCAGGAAAGCTACATGAACTACACTTTAGTTTGGTTCAACATCAGTGGCGTAGATAGAACCAAACCAAAGGTCCTTTCTGTTTTTTTCAATCTAAGTGTGTAACAAATATACAGAACTTGCATTTGTTTGTTTGCTTATTTTAAGCAACCAATCAGAATCCATCTCTTCGAATGATTGAGCAGCTTAGCAGGAGAGCTTTATATCAGTGCTAAAAGAGCTGACAGAAAGACAAACCCCACTGAGAAAGAATGAAATTTGGAGGGGGCTGCCATGAGAAAGCTGAGACAAAAACCACACAAACACACATATTACTGATGATGCATTTCAGAATTCTCCTGTCGCCTGAGTCCTGTGTCTGTCCATCTTCTTTTTGCAGTTTTTCTTACAGTGTTTATGGGCTTTGCTTTGAAGCTCCACTTCTTCAACCATATTTTCCCCATTTCCTTTGTGTTATCAGAAGCCAAAGTTACTGGCTCTTTTCTTTTCTTTTTTTTTCTTTTTTTTTTTGTTGCTACCCTGCTTTACCGTTCTCTTTCTTGCACCCTGACAAATGTTTATACACATACATACCTCACAACACATTTATCCTTATTATAAGGAGCAAGGACCTTTGTCTTGCCAGTGAACGAATTGTCCCCCATTGTCCTCCAGTGCTTGTGCGTGTAATTGAGTGTGTGTGTGCATACACCTCTACCCAGCAATTCAAACGCTTGCTGATTATATTAAAGATTCTAAACTGGGTCACCCCTCCCTGTAAATTTAGTGATCAATCTCTCCATGAACACGCATGTGAGCCTGTTTGTGCATCTCTTTGCAGCAACATCAGTCTGAGAGACATATTTTACACACAGCAAAGAGCTTCATGACACAGGAAATAGATTTACTGCTTGAAGTATTCAATACTTTTCCATCTACACACATAAATACCTTCAGGGTAGCAATTATAATCTGAATTTTGACATTTAAAATCAGTGGGAAAAAAAGGTTCATGCAAGATGAGAGCAGGAAAAACAAGATCAGATTGAATGAGCAGATAGCATGAGATTTATTATTTTTATTTTGAGTCACACCCTTTAATCTGGAATGAATGAAGTTTTAACAAGAATGAGGAGAGTAAAGTTGAGAAATGACATAATGTATGAAGAGACAATGCAGTGGCAGCTGAAGAGAAAATGGACAAATACAGGGAGAAAAAAGAGGGACCGACAAGGGACCTGCCAAAATGCCCGATTTTAATTCTGTGTGTGAGGTGGGCAGTCTTCACTAGGGTTTATGTTTGTGTGTGAGTGTCTAAAGTAAGGGGGGCAATTGTGGGGAAGCTCCCAACCTGATTTCCAACCATCCCCCAACTTTATAACCAACCAATCAAAGCATGTAGGCACAAACACACTGAAAACAACAATTTAATTTGGATGGAGAAGTGTGCTTCCAGGTGGAAATCTATTCACTGTGAAGCACAACATGCAGGCTCAGCAAAACCTTTCCACATAAGTAAAGGGGAGAAAAAAAATATCATGCCAAACAAACAGTCAGGCCAACCAACATTGAAATGAAAATAAAAGTGTCACTTCAGGCACTTCCCTTGCAGAAATACACACAGTTACGCACGAACAAATTACAGACATAACCGAGGTCTTTGACTGGCAGCCCCTTGGAGGCTGCTGTCTCAGGAGAGTACCGCTGATATAAAATGACAACATTTAATTCTCACTTTGAAAACAAGTTAAACCAGGCTGCTTTAATGCTCATCACTGACTTATCACTGAAATATTTTCTACATCCCACCAGTTTCATCAGCTAATGAATAGACAGTCTGCTTTTTATTTATTTATTTATTTTTTTTGCGGTATCAAATGTCCCTCATAAATATTATTAATGCATTTTGTTATGCTTGACTGGAAACAAGCAAGTTGGATGAAGTGATTTTGCTCAGAAGAATGAAAGGAAGGGAGGGGGGGGGGGGACAAGGACAAGCAAAGCTTCTTTGAGAAACAACAAGAAGCTCAGAAGAGTTAAAGCAAGTTTTCCACTGCTTAGGGATGACAGCAAGGCTGCCTGAACAGTGATGACAGCAGTTGTGAAAATCAAAAGGAGAGGAAAGGAGAGCGAGCTCAAGTTTGTTTAAACACAAGCATGAGGTAGAATTTGTCTTAAAAATGTTATGGCTCAAATTAGTTAGTGAACATGGAAAAACATTAATGTGGAAACAAAACTTCATTCAGTTTTAACATTTCAGAGAGCAAGAAACCATTAGTAGTAATTTGCTCAGCACAGCACACTCCAAAAAACTGGAGCAAGCTGAGCAAAGCTGTCCTGAGCAGAAAATCATGACAGTCTTTAACCTCACCTGCTTACAAACAGCACAAACCAAAGAAAAGAGAAAAAAGCCAGCTGCAGCAGAATCCTAAGATATTCTTAAATAGGAAGTTGTGACAAATTAGGAACCTTCTTACACCCTGAACTAGTACTTTAGTACTGTATTGTCAAACTGGTACCACGCCAACCATTACCCAACAGATTGATAGATTGCACCTATGAATTTAAAGTACTTATTTGAGGGTACATTTGAACTATTATTTTCCAGGCTGTAAACACAAGAATGATTCTGACTTTACTTCTTAATAAACCAAATTGCTAAAGTATTATACAGTGTTTTCCTGTTTCTATGGCAAAACGCACCTTAAATTTAAAATGTAAGGTGAACAAGGTGAAGCAATTAGCTGCATAATTTGGATAAAGTGAAGGATTATAATTATCAGTCAAACTTTTGAACTTGTGCTTTTGACAATGAAGAATTAGCATTTTCAAATAGATACCGACTATATTTCTTTCTGAAAAGATCAGAATGAGCATCTATCACCAACATGCAGAGCGGGTGGATGCTATTGCCTCCACTTCATGTAAATTAGTCTATTTTGTCTTTGATGCTGCATGGCTGCAGCTTGCTTACTAGATTTGCATTGGCTGGCGAGGTTTACTTTAGTGTTTGCTGTTAGCTTTCCCACTATTCCAGCTGGACCCAACATATTCACTCGCGTCTTCTCTTGACCAAAATACTTTGATGCAGCCAGCCACATACGGCAGCTGCAAGCTTACAGCAAAGTTGACCCCATCTGAAAAGGAAACAGTTGAAATCTGTGCTGCATACAAATGTGTCCATATTCTCTGCAGCTAGACTTTATTTGCATAAAACAGTGTGATAATTAGAACTATTGTAACCTAAGATAAAGTGAAATATTGTTGGCAATATGACAACAACAATAGGAAGTGATTTAGCAAACGAGAAAATAAGTGGTAAACTAAGTTTTTAGGATGAAGAACAGAATTTTCTTGATCAATAAAGTTTAGGTGCAACAGAAGAAGCTGTAATCTTCAAAGCCCACATCATAAGTAAGGACTGTGTAAAAATTATACAAGACACATGGGAAGACAAATATACAGTTGCAAAACGGTGACAATTAGGAAAACTCAGCCAGCAAACAGGTCTACCCACAAACAAACTCACACACAAACGTACACATTTCAGTCTGAATATTCAGTTTAGTCTTTCCAAATCAGCTAAAATCTGTTTGTACATGAAGACACTGGAATTATTTTGACTTTTAAGTTTAGCTTATTTAACTAACAAAAGCTCACTACTAAACATCTGCCATCAGTAAAACAGGACCCAATCTAGTAAAACAGGACCCAATCTAAACTGTCTCCTTCTATTCTTCTCCTAACCATTACAGTTCAGTGATTAATCAGAAAAAAACTTACATTTTATTTATTTATTTATTTTGTTTTTTAACATATGCCTGAACTTTAACTCTTCAACTACTGCAGCAGCTCTGCCAGAAAATGGACCTTTGTGCATCATACAAGAGAGTTCCTCATTACCAAGGAAGCTAAATAAAATATGGTAGGCAGAGGGAGGAGTCATAGGAGAGGAGAGGGCAGTGGGGAGAAAGAGGGTGAGACAAAGAATGCTATGGTTGAGGAAGCACAGGGTCATTCACAGCTCCACAGACAGATGAAATGCAGAAGATAAGGAGAGTAATATAAAAGAAAAATGAGGCGTTCATTGCTCAGTGACAATGGAAAAAAATAAGGTGTGCTACAGAGAGACAAGAAATATTGTTATAAACAGAAACAGTGCTTCACGTGCAAAGGAAAATGAAGAATTGAAGTGGTGATGAACCTCAGTAAGAATTCACCTTTGTTACATAACCCATTTAAAACTTGAACCTCATATAAAACATACAGGAACTGTTTTTACTGGATGTGCCATCTATGATATGCTTCCAACTCTTCTTGCAGAACATAATCAATACTTGAGTATTGATGACTCTATTCCTAAATACCTGTGTGTTTTATGATTTATAGAACATTGCTATTACAGTACCAATAAACTACAAGAAACATTTATAGGTCCACCACATTATGCATTTTGTTGACTTTGGAAAGACAGTTCTGTATTTTTTCCTGTACACATTTTAACATTGCTCATAAGTTATAGAGCTCTTTGCTAATAACAACCTCCTAGTCTTAATAAATGTGTAATGAAATTATGATTAGCATAATCCTAAACTAACAGCAGCATGAAATGGGGTGAAAAAATCATTAGTGATTATTAGGTTTTGATAAATAGTGCAGTTATCATCTGCGATTACATTATTGTGACAGGCTTCACTGTGGACCCATCATTAATTAACCGATGACCAACAGTGTCACAAATTATTCAAAATTGTTTACTTTCATTTGGGACAGCTGGGAGTACAAAAATGCCTTTTGAGCATATTGTTCAAAGCTACTATTCCTCAGTATCAGGGATGGCTTACCCCCAATTACCACCATGTACGTGTGCACCACGTTTTGGCTGCGCTGCGGTTTCGTTTCAACGTTGGGTTCTGTAACAAAGATGGCTTTTCACTGAGGTTGATCTCTACTTTAATCCTTCATTATGCTTTAAACGCAGTTTTGTTTAAACGAAACCACGAAAAGGCGCTTCGGGGACGCTTCTGGCACACTGCCCGGTGTGAACCAACTTATTGACTAAAACGGCACATGTACCCGGTGGAAATTCTGATAGTTGCAAAGAGATGTTCAGCCTGACACATTCTAACTCCTAAGTTGCTCCACCACATATATATATATACCTACATTTACATGGATAAATATTTCGTCTATCCGATTGAAATCAATCTGATCGGAGATTCCAGCTGACGTGGTTTCATGGGCACTTCATAAAGTGAGCCAATCAGTTGTATGTTACTTTTTGATCGTCGAAATGCTCAGTAATCCTTTATTTATGTTATTAGTGGAGTGGTAGCCTAATGGTTACAGAGGTGGGCTTGGGTCTGGAGATCTTGGGTTCAAGGCCCTGGCATGGCGAATAAGGTAAACCACTGTGGGTCCCAGAGCAAGGCCCTTAATCCCTGACTGCTCCTTGGGCGCTGGAATCTAGCAGCCACTGCTCCTAGCAACTGGGATGGGTCAAAATGCAAGGCAAATCCCCATCCAACACCCGAGATGGATGTAGGATATATGGAACTACATTTTCTGGGTTTTTTTTTTTCTGTTCTTTAATGGTTTGGTGTCAGAAAGGAAAGAAATCACTCTGAGTGAATGGTGACAGACAGAGGTCATAGTGGGACAAACAACAGCCAATGCTGCAGGAGACGAATTACAACCAGCAACTTCCCTTATATGATAGGTCAGAATATACACACACATGGATACAAACACACATAACTGCTACAGCAGCCATTCCATCTGTGTGGCAGCATTGCTTGAAATATTAAACATAAATGTCACAGACTTTCCCCCACATCTACTTCTCCTCCTCACACTTCTTTTCCCTTCCTTTTTTCTTCCCTCCTTGCCTGTCTTTCATGACAACTGACAGTTTGCCATTAACAAGTTTCATTTGCTCAGGAGACCACAGAGCAGCATAAAGAGTGGACAGAAACACATCCAGGTAGCACAGTTCTAGCTCAGAGTGTACTGTCATGGCCATCTCACTTGTACTGCAGAGGAAAGACCAGCTTTAATAAGGCCAAAGTTACCCCACATCTGCTGAAATGCCTGGAGAACATGTTAGCTGGCAACAAATTATATCATAATGTTGAGAACATGGCATTACTACTGTTTCTATCACATGACAATCACTGGATACCTGGCTAGTTCAGGACTGCTGTTACAGTCCAGTTGAGGAATAAAAAGAAAGAGTTTGTTGCTCAGTATAGTCAGAGAAGAATACAATTTTCTCTTAATTCTTCAAAGAATTAGTGGTGGCCTTGAGGTTACTGAGGTGAATAAAGGGGAGCCATATTTGTCCCTTCTCTCCCACTGCTCCTTAGCATAACTAGGATGGGTTAAATGCAGGGGAACTATTTTCTAATTAGGATTTAATAAAGTTTTAATTATGAATGTGTCAAATTCATGGGCAGATTTTTAATACTGAACTCAGTGTCTCGTGAATTCAGAGCAGATTAAGATTTTAGATGTTTAGATCATTAGAACTATTGCTTTCCATGGGACAAGGAAAAAAGTAGCAGTAAACAGTTATGATTCTTTCAGGTTTCAGATAGTACAAAATAACAAGTAAGCATAAAGTGAAACTGTGTGAATGCAAAGACAAGGTGCACACGTAATATTTAAACTCAGCGTACGCCACACAGACCTTTAATGAGTGCTTAAGCTAGATTCAGGCAAAGTTGAAAATTGCATTGTAGTCTGAAGAATCAAAATATCAAATTCTGTGGTTTAATGAATAAATAAATAACCCGCAATAAATAAATGGATGCTGCATTCTAGATTGTGATTTTTATAATTCTAAAGGCTGCACCTGTCATGTTCTGGCTGTCACTTGTACTGTGAAATCACCATCACTGTGAAACAATGGACAGTATACATGGGATTTTGAGGATCATATGCTTCTATGAAGTTATGGAAGGCCTTGCTTATTTCAGCAAGGCAAACTACATCCTACAAATATTATAGCATCATAACTTTGAAGTAAAATAATTTAAATTTAAACTGTGCCCCTGGAGGTCAAATCAGGTCACCAACAAAAAACATGAAGTAAAACAAACAAATAAACAAATAAAAAGAAGAGCTGAACTGTTGAGCAGTGTATCAAATGCATTTAAAGCAAGAATGTAAAAACATTACACCTTTGTCTACCGAATTTCCAAATGCTTACAGTGTTGTTCAAAGAAGACATGATGCAACACAGCAGTAAACGTGTACGTCTTCCAACCATTTTGGAACACGACAACAGCTTTGAAGTCAATAAATTTTGAAACAAATCCATATTTCAACATTTGTCCTGTTGAATATTTTAGAATATCATAAAAGTGAATCCAGTTTATGGTCAATATACTTGAAGACAAGCCATAATAATAATAATAATAATAATAATAATAATTGTATTCATGCTTTTTGAGTATATTTGAAATATAAAGCCTCTGTGATAAATGATTATTTTTATTTGGTTATTGAAATGAAAACCAATGCTGGCAGGCGATTCAGAAGAGAAATACCACAGACAAATAAGAGAATTATTCCTCCATGTGTAGCAGTAAAATGTTTGTGTAAGAGTCTGAGTGGCTTTCAAGCAGGGTTTCAACCTGCTGAGTTTCTACAAGGTGGATTATGCCTCCTGGCAAGTCCTCAAGTACTCACTGGGTGCATTAAGGGCGTAATGCACACGCACACATATGCACTGACAAGAGACAAACGCACACATACTCATAGTTTAGCTAATTATGTCGCTCCTTTTGGCCACACATTGTGTTTCTTGGTGCAACTTACATCTCTGAATCTGTTCCAGGATCTGTCCTTGTTGTGCTGAGCCACGGTGCCCAGCCATTTCTCGTTACTGTTACCGGAGACCGCCGTGTCTCTGCTCAGCAAGAGAGCTACGACAGGTAGCAGAAAGAAAAGCATCTTCTGAAAAAAAGATGAGGAGGGTAAAAAACATAAAAAGAAGAAAATAAATCGGATATAGTCCCTCTGACAGAGGAACACACACATAGGATCGGAGGAAGCTGCAAAGTGTATGACGAGAAAAGTGAGACACAGCACTTTATGAAAGCTAAAAGTCTAACAACATCACACATGGACATTTAAGAGCAAAACGACCCACTGTTTATAACTGGGTGGAGAGTGACCATTTCATCAGACTGCTGATCCCCCTTTTAATCAGATTATAAACATTGGAGAGTTGTCACCGCGGCAGATGGGGCACGGCAAAACGATTAGCTCACGAGCTGCTACGCCAATTTAAAAAGCAATTAACGGCGTCAGCAAAACTGCCGCCCCCATGCAGCTTTGTCTTGGCTTTCACCTGCTTTTTCTCCTACACCCGACAGAAGCGCCATCAAAGTCGGGACCAGTTTCCTTTAATTACAAATTCTTATTTCTTTGGTAAATTTCACCAACGGCCAGTAACTGTGCACTTCCCCACCTGTGATAGTTTGCTGGTATCCAATACCGAATCACCGGGAGAAAAATAAGTCCACGGCAGCAGCGGGCACTCCGGTAACACCCGACCGCTTGTGGAACTGACGGCAAAAAGGGAGCAGCGAGGACGAGCGAGCGGACCGGGAGCTTTCTCCTCCTCCTCAGTCATTAGACACCGCCCACTCTCTTTCCCTTCCTCCTTCTCTCTCGCTCTCTCTCCCTTCGCCACTACCCGTGTCATTGATTTTCAGCTGGAGGTCTGTTGTTATTTATTTATTTTCTTTATGTTCACACCGGAGCGCTGGCAGAATTTTGGGGCCTCTTCAAAGCTTTGTTCTGTGTACACAAAAACAGATATCAGCTTAGTCACGCGCATCTAGTTGAAAATTCCAGCTCGTGTCCACTCTTGTAATTACATTTAATTCGTGTAAAGCATAAAATCGGCGCTTCTTGCATTGATTTTCCGGTAGAGGAGTGTAACATGTTTCAGGACCATGGACAGAGACAAGACATTTAACTTGTTTCTAAGCAAAGTACTACTCATTTGCAGGCCACACAACTAGGACGTTCATTGTGGGGACTAAAAAGATATGTTTAAATATTTATTCTACGACCCTCTACTGGGTTTGGCTGGTTGCTTTGTTCTGTATCCCTCTTTTTTTTTCAAAGCATGTCTGGATTTCTCTTAAATGTGTTGCTATCGTCTATGTGCAGAGGATGAGTAATAGAAACCTCTTGTTTGCTCAATATTTCTGCTCTATAACCTTGTTTTAGGCTAAAGCTGAAAAAATACTAAAGAAACTTAACAACAAAATAACTTTAGTTTTGTTGTAGAAATAAATCTTGACCACAAAGCTGCAAAACAAATATCTCAAACAGGGTTTGGTTTGGACCACCGTACACTTATTTTTCCAAGGTATTTTTTTTTTTTCCATTGTAGTATTTTAGTAAATCTGAATTGTTCTGTCACCCAAAGTTAAGCTCTGTCTTACTATTGAACGTCTCTCTCCAGAGGAAACTAGCCCACAAAATTTAGATTTACTTTCAGTTTTTCGTTAATAATAATAATAATAATAATAATAATAATTATTATTATTATTATTATTTTGTTGTTGTTATTATTGTTATTATTAATAATATTAATATTGTTATTATTGTTATTATTATTATTATTATTCAAGTGTGAGATCCTTTTCATCAAATAGAAGCAAACAATGAAGTTGCATTGTTATCCATCCGTCCGTCCGTCCATCCATCCATCCATCCATCCATGCAGGATCAGCTGGCATCCTATCCCAGCTGTCAGTAAATGAGAGGTAGGTTATAAACCTGACAGATCGTCAGTCCATCACACAGAGGCAAACAATCTTATATGCTCATTCTCATTTCCACAATAAATCTGACCTCAGCAGTCTAAATATAGGACTGACAGGTAGTCAAAATACATGTTTTTGAACTGTAGGGATGAAAGCCAAAGACACAGGTCAGACATAATAACTACATATTTATATCTAATGTTATTTTGAAAAAATTAATTACGAGCTGAAAATCCACATCACATCATCAATGCACTGTAATATTGCTTGTTCACGTGAGAATGGAAAACAGAAAAAAGGCAATTTTTTTTATATCAACATAAAATAGATAACATTACAAAAGATCAGAAACTGTTTTGTTTTATTTTAGTTTGATGCTAAACAAGCTCAGAAATCTTCTTTTAAATCACTATAAACTTTTACCAAGCAAGAACAATGGAAACAAGGATCAGCTGAACATTATGTTACATGTCACATAAGACACATAGGCATGTGCATGTGAGAGGAATCATATCTCCCTTACAAAAAAGAAAACAAAACAGTGATCTTAAAAATAATCATCAGTGTGATTGACTACCTGTCAGTCCTGTCATCCTCATATATGGACATATATATATAGACACAAGTCCCAGCTCAACACATGCCAGAGCTGCTCAGAAGTACTAAACAGACTGAGTATCCAGAACTGCTCCAATGTCTCAGTAGGCACTTTTATTCTGAGCAACTCATCTATAAAGGGACCAATGATGATGTCATGGCAATACTCAAAATAATAGGTGTAATATGTGACGAATAAAGTGTGACATTGGTTGTGATAGGTAAGGCAAACTAAAGAAGTATACAAGCAGTATCTATGAAGGTGTCAAAGCCCTTTAAAATATGTCTCACCAGTGTATGGAATAAAGTGTGACCTAGGTGTAATAGGACTACAAAGAAAATCAATTTCATGTTCAATACATAATTTACTAGTGCATTGGGTTTTGAAAGTATTTGCAAATATTTTCACAATAAATTGATATGTAAACATATTACATATTTGTATATCTGCATCCCATAACTTTTTTGCTGTAAATCTAGGTTCTAAAGAAAAATTTTCTTTTAGTGTTGTGAGGTTTTTTCTTGTGGTTTGTCATGGAGTTGTGTAACACACAACACCCATCTTAATGTAATAAAGTAAAAGGCAACAGGTAAAGGTATACATAGCACAGACTAACAATTGGAGTTCATAAACATTTCTCAGTGTGCCATCTTGTAGCAAGGAGGATTGTGAAACACTTTATGACAGGCTGAACTGAAAAGGCAAATGAGCAGCTTCTGGGCAAGGTGATAAAAGCTGTGGTTCAATTACAGTTCTTTGCAAAATAAAAGAAATATTTCTAAAATTTCGATAAAAGTGCAGTTGCAATTTGCAGGTGTTTCCACTGAATAGTGTTGAGTGCATTAGCCGTTATTCTAATTCTAATTATTCATTTCTAATTCTTTATAAAACTCTGCATTTAGATGTTGTTTGCTATCAAGCATGGCAGTTATATTTTATTCTTCAATAGTTGATAAAAAGATATCTATCTCCTCCTGCGTCTACACATACATCAATTCTAGGGGTAATGGAAACGCACCTAATGAGACACTTTAGTTTGACATGCAGTATACATTAAAGTAACCTGACATTTGTGGCAAATCTGGCTAAAGTTTGAAATAAGGTCATGCTGTCAAATGCTTGCTTAGATTTCCAATTTTTTTTTTTAATCTAGCATTTAATTTGTATTGAAATTGACTTTACAATTTATACAATATCAATAAAGAATAACTCTCTAATGCAGATATTTTTACAGTGCTGCTCCCTGCTTCTGTTCCCCTGCTGATGCTTTATTTATGGGCAATGACTCCTGGATACTAATTAAACACTGGGATTGTATTTTGTGGTAGATCTGGTTGGATACTACTATTTTGTAAGACTTACAATCTTGACAGTGTCACATCAGCATGGCCTCCAAATAGCAGAAGCCTTAGGTTACCCTAAGGTTACTCAGGAGCTAAAGCTAACTACTCGCAAGATGCCTCTCCATCTCTACAGATGACTATTGTAAATTTTACAGAAGATCACCATGTTGGAAACAAAGATTCAACGGCTCGAGGTGAATGTGAAATTAAATGGATTGCGTGGAAATGATGCAACTTTGCCATTAATAAAAAACAGTAGACCGGGATGAAATCTCCCAAGCACAACAGGGTAATGGGCTCGTCACACGGGAAACGACGTTGCTCCATTCATTTCCTTTGGAACTTGCACGATGAGGCAGAAATTGCTGCCCTCCTCAGTTGGCTTGGACACAAGAAAATAAAAAAATGTCGCTGTCACATGGCACTACAACCAACCAGCAAAGGGCCTCATTGACTGACCAATGAGCTGAAAGCAGACTATAAAGCGCAGTCTGCAAGCACTTTCAAAATGGAGGAACAGATCCTCCATGTTGATGGTGTCAGATGTCGAAGACAAAGTTATGTAATTTGTGGCTGCACACCCAACTGTGGAAAACACATACTGCTTGTGGGATAGGATGATGTTGTGAAACAACAATCTGAGATACTGAGACAGAACTTTGCATCCAGGTTAAATTGCAAGAGGAATTTATGTGAAACAGTAAGCAACAGAAATAGGAAGAGTTTATCAACCCTTTGCTTCCAAACACAAAGAAAAAATTACCTTTGTAAAAGATTTGTCCCTATCCTACAGGGTCTAGAGTCAAAGAGCAGAGGCAGGCAGTACACAGTGCATTCATACATTTGGACAACAGCTAATTAATTTAGGGCTGCTACATCAATAAAGACCAAATTTCATTAGACTTTGGTGCACCACATTCAGGCCCACAGTCAGTGACAGATAGTGTCCTGAATTCCATTCCTTTGGTTTTTTTTTTTTGTCTTCTTTTTATTTATTTTTTATTTTCAGCAAAACACCATCCTCCAAGGTGCTTCAGAATAAAAGAAAAGAGCAACAGTAGGGAAGCCAATTTTCAATAATAAAGATCAAAACGTATGAAACAAACCAAAGGGGAGCAGGGAGCACTACAGCAGTAAGTTTACTGCCACATATCCCCCACAATGCCAGTGCAAATAGTGATAGGGAAAGACAGAGGGAGTACAGGAGGAAAAGAAAAATGATGAAACAGGATAAAAGTAGTGCCCTTGCATGCTCAAAGCGTAGGTGTGTTAGACACAACTGAGAAAGACATGAAAAAGGCTCGCATATGCAGACTGTGTTTGAAAGTGAGCAGTGGGGTGTGATAGACTGTGTCTTAATGAGCCTCACATCTATAACATTGGCTTGAGAACTTCAATATCACCAGAATGGCTCCACAGAGAGCCTCCATCACTTTGCCTGAGAATAGACTGTGACCGTAAATCATATCATCCTTTCAGATGACACCTATGTTCAAGGTGGCAAAAGTGTCTTAATGTAGTACTTTGCACAACATTTCAAATATCTGTGTAGTGGTCTTGGGGGCATTTATCAACCCAACTACATATCTGATGTTCCACATAGGATGAAAATAGAAAACTCACAGAGCATGAAATAATCCAGTAAATAGGATAAAGAGTATAAATGTCTTAACACCTAGTTTGATGTTTCTACCAGATACGTTCTCTGATCCCTTCCTTATACAGGAATTTAGTGGCAGTAAAATAAATATATTGACACACCCAACCTAAAAACACTAGTAATATAATAATGCTAAGCTTTTAAACACATTAAAATACCACAGATGTGCTCTACTTAGATTCATTTAGAGACAGCCCCCAGTAAAAAAGAAAAGAAAAAGAAAATAGAAAAGAAAAGATACAACCCCCCTTAAGCTTTGATGTTTTCTTCTATCATTTTTGCATTAAAATCATCTTCTTCAAAGCAAAGAGATGGGTTGCTTTTCTTGTCATTTCACCTAATATCTGGGTGGGAAGTAAGTTTGTCATACCTTGTAAAAGCTCTGAATGACCAGAGAATTTCATTGCTGTACTGAGAAAGAATTTTAGCAAGAAAAATGTGAAAGGTAAAGTTTAAATAAAAAAAGACATTTTAAAAATGTCTCTAAATAATCTGATTTAAAGGGCACTTTTATATTCTTAAAATAGTCAACCAGTCTCGTTTCTTTTTACACTGTCTTTGGAGTGTGAACCTTTAGTAACACCAGAATATTCTATTAAACAAGTAAACACATTATTTTGAATCACATTTACACAGGCCAAAAGAGACATTTGAATTTAACACAAACAGAGCTGCTTTTGGCCTTGAAATGCATGTGTTTGCATTGAGAGAGTTTCCAGAATCTTTCAGTTTTTCCAACTTTTACAATGTGCCAAAATGAAAAATTTGGAAGAAGTTGAGGGCCGGCCTGGTTCAGTGTTTATTAAAAACCTTTTTAAAATTACTTTATTGCACACATTGAACCTGGAATTACAGCCTATTAGTTATTGCCTATATATATAAAAAAACAAACATTAATCAATAAATATATATATATTAAAAAAAAGTCTGTTTAAATCTGTTGCATGTCTTATGGCTCTAAATGCATTTTACTTTTTCAGAGTAATTTCAAGATAAAACATTTTCGGCCAATTAGAGCCGAAATCATTTTCTCATTTAAAAAAATCAAATGCACTTTAATAGCAAGAGAAAGAATGCAAAAAAAGGAAACTGCACTCAAGGTCAGTTTTCAATATACATACATAAACACACACACACACACACGCACATTTATACATACATACATACATACCTCCAAGTCAATCCCACTTCTGTGAAATCAAACTGTCCACTTAGGAAGCAACACTGATTGACAACATATTTTACATGCTATTGTGCAAATGGAAAAGACAACAGATGGAAATTATAGGCAATTAGCAAGACACCCCCAATAAAGGAGTGGTTCTGCAGGTGGTGACCACAGACCACTTCTC
>JBAMHW010000007.1:23439205-23457105 GCA_037177495.1 Rhadinocentrus ornatus | reverse complement strand
TTAAAGGATTCTCTTTCAGCAGTCGACACAGAAACTTTCACATTGGCATAACAATAAAAGGTGGTTTGGATGTTTTCTTTCTATAGAATAAGGCAATGAGGTTTAAATAGCTCAGATAGATTCTTTAACGAGGAAAGCTGGGAACTTTTCTTAGATACTACAAAATAAATGATCTCTTACTAACTTTTCTGTGGACAATAAAAGCAGATCTAGAATTTCATCTGGCACACCCTCAAACGTATTTCCCACCTATTGCACATTCCCATTTTCAGCAGTGTTTTATTGAGTGTAGTTATGATTGTTAAGTTTAGTTGTTTTTAGTCTGTTTGTCCTTGGTCTGACTGATATGTAAAGCCGTCCAGTAACAGTTCAAACAGAGAGTGTCCACAGTGAGATGTATAGTTATTGGGCTGATTTATTCTAAATGTTAAATATGCAGATGCATATGTGATTCTGTAAATTATCCACATTAGTTTTGTGCACATTTGAGCTTGTTTTCGGAGATCTTGGGGCTGCGTACCCAAATGTAGCAAACAGAAATTGTGGGGGTTAACGTTGCGCAGTATAGGCCAAGTGAAACTATGGAAAGGAATGAAGAAGATGACATTATGCAATGTATTTAATGGCTGCATGTACTGCCTCTTTTTATGTCTCTTTCTGAGAATGTGCATTATTGTGATTCCCTCCTCCATCGCTATCTTTTCTATTGTAGCTAGTTAAGTAGCAACACCACATTTTCCCAAGCCAGCAGTAATGACGCATTATTTTGCTGTTGTTTCATGGACGTTAGCAAACAGCTCAATACATTTCTACTACCCTGTTCTACCTGATTTTTCAAAAAGACAGTCCATACCAAAAGAAATACTTTCACGTTATAATGAACTGCATTTGTGGTAAGAGTCCTCTGCAATTTTGCAATGAAAAATATATTTTTTAACCGATCGATGATTCTTTGACACCTTTTCACAAAATGGTGGGCCATGACCCACCATTACTTGGAAAGGCTTTGGTGAAGTTTTTGTTTATACCCACATCATGACATCCTCACTCATCAAACAATCTGCAGATAGTTAAAGTTTGAATGGTATTACTTGTATGTTTTTTTTTAAAACTCTGACTTACTTTTATTCTTTACAACTATCCTTGTGTTGTCAGCAACAAATCTCCCCTTCTGTTGTTTCCTATCAAGAAGGTTACTTCCTTGTAATTCTTATCTCTGTAATAGTTTCATTACAGAAATGCACTGTTGGATTTTGAAGTCACATTGCAATCCCATCTCTCTTATTTTTTGCTTATCTTGAGTAAATGATTTGTATGTCAGTCAGCACTTATACTTTGCCAGCTGAATCTTAAATGAATCATTTTGGAATATTAATGTATTTTCAATCACATGTCAAAATTTTGCTCTTTAGACTGTCTCAGCGTGAAGCAGATTGACTGACAGAGAGGAAAAAAGTCTTCTTAATTGACAGTCAGTCCTTATCAGTGTCAAATTTTGGAAGGGATTACTGATTTATTCAGCTGTAAAAGAGGCAGCTTTGGAATATGTTTAGGTTTGAAGGGCTTAGAGGAACTATTCTTTGGACCTTAAATGGACAATATATTGCCAGCACTTTGCAAAAATTATGTGCAGACTTCAGTGGAAACCTTTGCCTTTTCTTTTGCACTTTTCTTTTTACATTTTTGTTTTGCCTGTTTTGGGGATTTGTGCAGGATTACCAGTACTAGTAAAGTAATGCTATAATATTTTGGGATGTTTAAGCTTTTTAAATTCAAGTAAGTTAATATATTTAGAAATAAATCCTACAGATCAAATTGTGAATTAAGACATAGGCTAGTAAAACAAGTAAATCAATCAGCTTAAGGCGAAAACAGAATTGGATGATGAACAGTCAATAATATTTCCTAGAAAAAACAAGCTTTAAGCACCCATAAGAAGGTTTTTTTCTTTTCTTTTTCTTTTTTTAAAACTTAATCGAGGTTCAAGATTTGGTGGTGAATAAGGAAATACAATGCACTGACACACCACTAAATAACTGCACAACAAAACAAAACAGAAAGTAAAAATGTTTTGCTCATTTATCTGTCTGCAAACATCTAAGATGATAAAAGGAAAATAATCAGTAGGTTTTATAGGTGTTCACTGTGGAGACAGAATGTAATTACATTTCACGATAGCAATTTTCCTTTTTGAGAAAATCTTGAAAAGGGTAATCTATTTCTTCCCACTCAGGGGCAGCCACAAGCCCACCACTGTGTTCCATTGCAAAATTTCCTGCATTGCTAAATGTAAAAAATTCAAATGGAAAAAAAAGAAAAGAAAAAAAAAAGAATAAAATAAATTAACAAGCCCTGTGTCTTTTTAAGCTAAAAGGAAGAGATGGTCAAGGTTGTGTCCTGTTGTGTTTTTTTTTTATCTTACAAAAGCAGGAAATGGCATATTTTTTCATGTTATTTCACTTTTAAAATTAAACACAGAAGATGAAGCATTGTCGCATAGCCTGTAGCTTACTAATCATTGAACAATGTCACCAGCCAAATCTCTTACCTTCCTCTTATCTTTATATTTTTTTGAAAAAAAAGTCTCTTAGTGTGCTTTTATCCCAAAGAATCAGAAATGGAACTTACAAGAAAGCATATTGTGCAGCAATGTTAGGAAAATATAGTCATCTCCAATGAGACAAATAAAGAAAAATTATTAGCTCTGGATTTCAAACTACACCAATTTCCTTCCATGTTCCTCATCAAACCAACATTACTTAAGTTGTTCTAGTCATTTAAAGAATTTATTTACCCAGAATGAAAACTGAAACAGAATACACATTCGTAAAACATGTAGACAGGAAAAACTCTTAACAGCATGAGCTGCAAAACTAGAATTAAGTGGCTTTCACATATGAAGAACTTAAGTTGATGAGAAGATTACGCTGCACCACATCAAATAAAAATGTACTTTTGTTTCTCTGGTGAGAAATTCCTCCTGAAAAAGACTCTCCTGACTACTGTGGAAGAAATGTTTCTTATTATGCCTTATTGCTTCATATATTCACTTCATTAGGGATTAATTTATCCCATTATTTCTTTCATTAAATACATGAGTCACAAAAGGACTCTCCTGACTACCTGAGTTACAAAACCTTAGTGACCGCATGTTGTCTATTTACTGCTACCCAGGAGGGAGGCACAGCAGTTTTCATTACAGTTCTGTAATGCAGTGTATCTATCCTCCCATTAGGGTCCTCTTGCACAGTGGGTTGTTGTAAGAAGATAACCTCTCTGTATTGTTTATGGTTTATAACAGTAAACTGTTCTCATCTGTGTTTTCTGGATAGCTAGAAAATTCGCTCAAAAGTGAAGAGCTATTTAGGTAATGAACATAACATGAGTTATGACTGAAATAATATAAACATAAATAACTATTTTTCAGCAGCAATGATCAACAGTGCAGTGATAGTACTGCAAGATGGCGGCGCCCTTGCTACGAAAAATAAAAAGGCACTACGTTTTTCTTTTATACGTTTATATTTGTCACGTTTGTTATATAATTATTGATAAGAATAAGACTCAATCTAATAAATAATATTATAAAAAAATAATAAATAATTTGGTTGACTGTTTCATTTCCACTTTATTGTAAGCGGTATTATTCAGCACCATAGACAGCTCCTTAATATACAACGTTGAACTTCTTCAGTAAAATTCAATGGTCTGCTGCACAGCTCTGATGAGAAAAGAAGCCATCACACCTGATGCTGTCAAGACTTTGTCACTCTTAAAGTCCGGATGAGTGTCCTATTTAAAATGTATAAATCGTTAATTAGGAGAGAAACTCACAACAACCACGAAGTAGAACAGTCCATGGATGTTGGACTATTGATAGCAAGAATAGAGATGGATTTCTCTTGCAAAGCAATTAAACTATTGTTGTAGTTAAAGTGGTAATTTACCAAAGGATAATATAACACAACATACCTTCTTCCTAAGTTTTGTTCAAGGTTCTGGCATGGAGGCCAGTTGGCAGAAACAAGTCGAGCGCCCTCCAAAAATGGCTTGATGAAGGCGAAAGTGATGGTTTGCAGAGAGAGAGAAACCGCAGCACCTGCTGCTTCAGTCTCAGACTGAGTAATATCAGTTTCTTTAGTTTGAAACACAGTCGCACCACCATCTGTGCATTGAATATGTATCTACTCCCCTTTAAGAGCCTGCAGCAGTGTGGAAGGTCAGGAAGCCATCTGCCTTCTGATTGGATAGTTTAATTAGTGACCATCCAATCAGATAAAAGTATAAAACAGGGACAGAATTTATAACAGCAGCGTCAGAGTCTTGCACACAATTTTGTGCTCTGCATCTGTGGACAGTATGTTTGCAAAATAACTTCTTTTTTTTTCACAAATACAAATCTTTTGCAACTATTCAAATATTTCTCTGGCAAACTTCAATTATTTATTTATTTATTTATTTTTTGCAGGATAAATAAACTGGATTTACAAATACAAATTAGAATAGAATCGAATAGAATAGAATTGAATAGAAAACCTTTATTGTCATTATACAGAGTACAATGATATTTTTAGCATCTCAGTAAATGTGCACACATAGTAGTGACTTTTTTTTCATTGTGTAAAATAACAAAAGTGTAAATAAAGAACACAGTATAGGAACACAGTATAAATAGCAGCTATAAAAAGCACTCAAGGCTCAAAATGAATGAATTGTACTATGTATTACTACAACAGTCTAAGGTAGTATGTGGATCTGTGCAAGTAATCAGTGCAGTAGTCTGAATGTATTTAGCAATATAGAAAGTGATCAGCGCAGGAGCATCAGTGCAGGTTTGAGTTCAGTATGGTAACAGCTTTGGGAAAGAAGCTGTCTCAGAGTTTATTTGTTCTGGACTGTTTGGAACTGTAGCGCCTGCCAGAGGGCAACAGGTCAAAGAGGTGAAAACCGGGGTCAGTGGAGTCCTTCATTATGTTTCTGGCCCTGTTGAGACAACAGGAGTTATGGATGTCAGACATGAAGGGCAGAGGGCAGCCGGTGATGTTCTGTGCTGTTTTTAACACCCTCTGCAGTCTCTTCCTGTCTGCCTCAGTGCAGCTGGAGTGCCAGACTGTTACAGCATAGGTCAGCAGGCTCTCAATTGTGGAGCAATTAAAGGTCACCAGCAGGTGTGTGTTTAGATGTTCCTTCCTGAGCACCCTCAGAAAGTGTAGCTGCTGCTGTGTCTTCTTGACCAGTGCTGTGGTGTTCTCAGACATGGAGATGTGGACGCCGAGGAACTTGAAGACTGTACTGTCTCTACATGTTTGTCATTGATGAACAAGGGGTGTGGGATCGGTTCTGTTCTGCCTAAAATCCAGGATGATTTCCTTGGTTTTTGTGATGTTTAGTGTAAGGTTATTCACTGAGCACCACTCACCATGTTTCCGGAAATCATCTCTGTAGACTGCCTCATTCCCTCCTGTAAACAACCCCACCACCGCCGTGTCATCTGCAAATTTGACAATGATTTTCTCTGAATGAGCAGGACTGCAGTCAGATGTCTAGAGGGAGTAGAGTATTAGGGTCAGCATGAATCCCTGAGGAGAGCTGGTGCTGAGTGCAGGTGGAGGAGAGGTGGGAGCCAAGTTTTACGTGCTGTGGCCGGTAGATCAAAAAAACTTTTATCCAGGTGCAGGTGGGTGATGGGAGCCACAAGTAGGATAGTTTGGGGACAGAATGTTTGGGATTATTGTGTTGAAGGCTGAGCTGAAGGCAATGAAGAGCATCCTGACGTAGCTCCCCTAGTGCTCCAGGAGACTCAGTGCTGAGTGGAGAGATGGCTATGGCATCCTCAGTTTACCTGTTTGCCCAGTATGCAAACTGGTGTGGTTCCAAGGATGGAGGGAGGCAGGCTTGATGTACTGTAGGACGAGTCTTTCAAAACACTTAGTAATGACTGGGGTGAGTCCTACCGGGCGGTAGTCATTGAGGCTGTCTGTAGATGGCTTTTTAAGAACTGGGATGATTGTGGTAGATTTTTGCCAATGACAAGTTGAAGATGTCATTGAGACCTCTGAGAGCTTATGGGCACATGCCTTGAGCACTCTTCCAAGTACTCCGTCTGGACCTGTAGCCTTCCTGGTCTTCACTGACCTGAGCACACGTTTTACATCCTGTACCTGTAGAGTGAGTGGGGGGGTACTGGAGGCTGGTAGGGTTTGGAGTGGTGTGGCTGAGTGCCGTTTTTGAGACTCAAAAGTGGGCAAAGAAACTGTTTGCTCCTCCGCAAGAGCCTCATTGGAGTCCCTAGGTGACATCAAAACCTTTGTATTTTGTGATGTTCTGTACTCTGCCACACCTGGTGGGGGTTATTGCTGGTGAGATGGTCTTCTATCCTCCTCTTGTAATCTGTTGTTGCAGCCCTGATGCCTCTCTTCAGGTCGGCCAGAGCGGTGCTGTACAGGGCTCTGTCACCTGATTTAAAGGGTGAGTCATGAGCCAAAAGAGCGTGCAGACCTGGCTTTTTTATGTGTTTAAAGCAGTCCTGAAGTTGGGGGAGGGCATCCTCAGGCCAGGTGGTGATTGTCCTCTTTGTGAGCTTTGATTGTCAACTGAGGGGGGTGTATGCTGGGGTGAGAAGTAGGGAGAGGTGGTCTGACTGGCCCAGGTGGAGGAGGGGTAAGGTGCTGTATGCATGCTTGATGTTGGGGAACACATGATCCAGAGTGGTGTCCCCTCTAGGTGGGCATGTAACATGTTGGTAAAATTTTGGAAGAACCACTTTTAAAATTGCCGTATTGAAGTGCCCTGCAATAATGTGGACACCATCGGGGTGGGCGTGCTGGTGTTTGTTGATGCAGCAATGCGAGTGTCGTGTTTACATTTGCATCTGGTGGTATATAGGTGGCAGTGATGATGACAACAGTTGGTAGGTAAAAGGGTCTGCATCTCACTGACATGAACTCCAGGTCTGGGGAGCAGTATCTGTCTTGCTGTTGTTACACCAACCTCCATGTACATAGATGGAGAGCCCCCAGCCTTTGTTTTGAGTCACTGTTCCTGTCCCAGCGGTGTAGTGGCCTGCTAGCTACACTGTAGCATCTGGAATAGGATCGTGTAGCCAAGTCTCTGTGATAGTGAGAGCACAGCATTCGCATAGCGATTCCCAGCCAGCTGTAGTTCTAAATCATCCATTTTGTGTACTAGAGATCTGGCATTGGTGAGGTAGAGTCTCGGCAGCGGAGTTTTGAGTGGCTGCTTCCTTAGCCTAGCTAGTAGCCCATCTGCCCACATTTGTTTCCTTTCGCGCCACCGTCTTCATTGCCTGCCAGACCCGACAATAATTCATGGAGATCCCGCAGGTCGTGCTATCTCATCTGGAATTTTAAAAAAGTGCGGTGAAAGTCAATGGAGACAGTCATCTTTTTCAATGGTTGTAGTGATGTGATATGAGCACACGGATTGACTTTATATTGAGCCCTTAAATATCTTACAGATTTAAGTTTTTATAGTTACAAAAAAGTTTCCAAATCCTTTTCAAATTGTGATTTTTTTTTGGATACATTTAAGGCATCAAACCTTCCCAAATGACAGATATTGCACAAGGAAGACAATCTTTCCCTTTTTCATTATGCAGCAAAGAAAAAAACCTCAAGCTCAGGATTACCAACATGACGATTGTATGTTCTCACCTCATACAGCTGAGCCCCACAGGAAATTCAGCTGCTTCTAAATTGTCTATAATTCAAACAAAAAATGTTGTCTGTTGTATGTAAAATGTTTTTAATTAATTTGGGAGCAATAATACTGTAGATTGCAGGCCATTGTATCTGGAATTTTTGGTGGAGTTAATCCATTCAACTAATTATATTTTTGTGTCATGGCTTGTTTTGTGAAATACTATCATCTGAAAATATACCCAGAGGGGATATAAAAAATGATTCTGCTTTTTCATTTCTATACAGCAGAATTAAAAGAGCACCAACACATAGCTTACAGGGTAACTGAAATGATTGCCACACCCTGAAGCAAACTTCTATTGATACTGCTATCCTGACACAAAATACATCTGATGTTTTCTTACATTTTGACACTTAAAAAACAAAATGGACATGAAAAAAACCCTGCTTAAGTAGAGTCTGAATTTCAGATATACAATAAATAAGTAAATAAATCCTGTTGTTCTGCCAGGAGGATGGCCTGATTGATGGGTTTACTTGATCTGATGTAGAGAATGATTTCTTGCAATTTTCAGACCTGACAAAAATCACCCTGCCTGACAAGATTGCAAGAGTGAACCTGAGAAAAGAGGGTTCAAAAGATCCTGATAAAAGTTGTTGAATGATATCAAATAACAATTTTTGGCTCACGGTGAGTTGAGGTGTCAGCATCAATCACTTTCCCCAACACTTTATTCATAGTGGGACTGATTTGACAGGTATTTTTACCTCTTAGGTAACTAGCTCATGGATGAAGTGACAAAGTTGAAATGTCCAATAACAGAATTTAACTTAATATTTGATTTTACAACTTCTGGCATAATATAAAAGAGGGGAATTGAGAAATGGAATCAAGAAATGGTTTGAAATCCCAAAGCATAGGGCATAAAAAGAAGCCTTGCACATATAAAGTCACTGCTTTGTTTTACTAAATGTCCATTTCAGATTAAAAAAGTGAAAGATTACATAGAACAATAAAGACAGCCATTATAAATACCCACACCTCTCTTTTTCCCTGTCTTTATTTCTATGAATCTGAGACTTCATTTATTGCAGCATATATGGCCATTAACCAAACACAAGAATTAGGAACCCACACTGTGAACCATGACACGTCACTTACAAACAAATAAATCCCAGGTGAGAAAAGAAAAGTTCCTTTGAGAAAGAAAGAAAATAAAACAAATAAAACACAACCAGAGGTGCCAAGTTGGCAGCTTATCAGGATCTAGTAACTTTCAAAGCAACACATGGGACTTTAGGAAAAGACAACCCTACAAATGATAATATATATTAAAGCAAACAGCTGCTGGAACAAGGATAAACAAGTAAGTGTAGAGTTAAAAGGCTGTGTTGGATATATGTCCATTTACTATTGTACTATTCCTGAGAACAGTTTTTGTACATGTTTTATTTTCACAATGTTACTTATTAATTGTAGCTTAAAAATGCAATAAATCGCTTCACTCTCACCCTCACACTAGTTTGTGAAGGCAACGACTGCACTCTCCAGTGGAGATCATTTTTGTAACTCAAAATTAAATTCCACTCACACATGAACTGGCCAGTATAGAGGATATTAAACTACAAAAGTTACAATGAAAAAGTTTTTGACTGAGAGGTTGCTGCCACTCCTTGGATGTAAGGAGAATGGGGTCAGGTTATTTATATCCCCTGTAATATCTGGGGATAGTCTTGCAGAAGCATCAAAACTTTTTGACAAGTTGTTTTATTCTACTTGTTGTTTTATTCTTCAGTGCACAGCTTAGAAATCTGGATTGCAGTGATGGCAACAAAAGTATTGGAAGCATAATAGAGAACAGAATGTAGTTTTAAGTCTCAATGTGGTGCCTGATGAAAAAGTAGTGCTTCTGACCATGAATAAGAGAACACTCATCAGCTATTTTACTCGGTACATGTGTTCAGTTGCTTGTTAACACAGATAGCCAATTAGCAAATCACATGGCAGCGACTCAATGCATTTAAAGACGTAGACATGGTCATGATGATTTCCTGAAGTTCAAACTAATTAGGGATGAAAGGGGGCTTAAAAGATTTTGAACATGGCATGGTTGTTGCTGCCTTGCAGACTGGTCTGACTATTTCATAAACTGCTGATCTACTGGGATTTTCACACACAACCATGTGCAGACTTTACAGGAAGTGGGGAAATATCTAGTGATCAGCAGTTGCCCTGATGATGTCAGGGGTCAGAGGAGAATGTTTAGACTTATAGGAGATGATAGAAAGACAAGAGTAAATAACCCCTGGTTACAAGCAATGTATGCAGAATACCAATACTGAAAGAGCAACGCATTGAACATTAAAGCAGATAAGCTACAGCAGCGGATGAACACACTGGGTGCCACTCCTGTCAGCTAAGAATGGGAAACTGAGGTTACACGTCACACAGACTCACCAAAACTGGACAATAGAAGATGGAAAGATTTTGCCTGGTCTGATGAGTCCTCATTTCAGGTGCTACATTCAGATGGTAGGGTCAGAATTTGGAAAAAAACAACATGAAAGCAAGGATCCATTCTGCTTTGTAATAATGATTCAGACTGCTGTTGGTGATGCAATACTGTGGAGGATATTTTGTTGGCATTGTTTTGGCCACTTTCAGCAGGACAGTGCACCATGTCACATAGTTCAAATTATCTCAAACTGGTTTCTTGAACATTGCAATGAGTCCACTGTAGTTTTTTTGACAGGATGCGTTATATTCAACTCACCTTTCCAACCCCTCATGAAAGAACAGTAAGCATCCATCAAGAACAATTTGGCTGCAAGACATTTCTGCTGTGACTGAGGACCTTTAGAATGCCATAGTCTCCCAACCCATGCATTTCCAGTGCATAAAAAACAGTAGGGAAAATATTTTGTGTCTGGCTTGGTCAGCAGGAAGTACATGTAAAACCCCCAGAGGTTTCGTTGAGGAACACGTTGTATAGAATATAGCTGATTGGTTTTATTTGAGCATCATATTTCAGTTATTCTGCATCAGTTATTTAATGGTGACTCTTAACCATGGTTTGTTAACTCCAAGGCATGACTTATTACTCACCGTAGAAAGACATTCAAATGCATTCATTCAGTGACAGGAGGAGAGAAATAGCACAGTTATAATGGTAAGTGGGATGTAATTTGGAAATACAACAAAAATGTGGAACATTTTATCTGAGTGTTTCTATTTATTTATTTAATTATTTGTTTAATTGGGACAGTGCAGATTAATGAACATCCGTACCAAATAATCTAGATGGATTATAGCAAAGAATACTAATTTCCCTTTGTGGTACCAAGACAGGTATTGGAATTATTCTAAACTATCAGTAATGCTGTCATATTTTAATGTGAACCTGAGCACAACTTAGTTTCCTTTAACATGAACTTAATTGTCTGCATCAGACTTTTTTCCATTTTGACAAACTATAAAAGTTTAAATTATCATAGTTGAATAAACTAAAAATGGTTAATTTAGAAAAGAAAATACTCCATTTTCTGTCTTTAATTTTTGTTATTTATCTTCTTCTATACTTTACTCAGTGGTTTCATTATTCTCTGTCTTTGCCTTTTCTCAGATGTTTACCCCAAAGACAAAGGAGATAATTTTCTGTTATTCATCATGGGAGCCACAAAAGGTGCAGCCTTGGCTGCCTTATTTTTATACTCTCCACAGGAGACATTGCAACAGTGCAAGCTGTGCATTATCATGTGCGACTAATTAATCAGTTATTAAACATATTACCAACTATTATCCATTGCTTAGTGAAAGAAAATTAGAGTTATTCATCAAATTAACTCAGACACAAAATATGCAAAGATATAAAGATGCTCTCATCTCAGCTGAGAGAAGTGATTTTTCTTTTCTTTTTCTTCTGTTTTCCTTTTTAATAACAAAGATGCCTAAAAAAAGGAACGATTGTTTAATAGATTCCTTAATTCATAAAGTTAAACTTTCAAGAAATCAAACTTGTAATTACGTTTTTTGCACAGTGATGGGAGGTATTCATTAGTTAGGAGTCACATTGGTAAAATACCTTTCTGTTAGAACCGTAAACTGCTCCATTCATCGTTCAGCCTGGAAATAATGACAGATAGAATGAAGTTGCTGTAAATCAGCAGATTCTTCCTTTATATGAAAAATGTGTATACATTCCTACTAATCAGAGTGACTAAGAAAATAGTTCACAGGGCAGAATGTGTCTGTGTGAAGATAAGAGGAACCACATGTGCACGAGTATTAATCAGTATGCTGTTACATTATCTGTCTCTAAGACATGTTAAAACAACTAAACACACACATATTGTCTGTGCAGTGATCCCAGATCCCACAACTTTATGTCAGCATACATGTCAACTAGCTGGACTGAACACAAAAATCCAAATGCTTTTTTCCTACTAGGAAAATATTATGCACAAGTTAACCAACCGTTTGTCTGGACAACCAAAATGGAATTGGTCACTTTCTCTTGAAATACCTTTTTTCTGTATGAGTTTTGTTCTTTTGTCCACTTTTTTTTGTAAAACCACAAAAGAAACCCTTAAATCATAATATATGCAGTGATTGCAACAGATTAATGTATGTAATCGAATGGTAGCTTTGAACTGTAGTTGCAGGTGCCTTCTTTTTCACAATGACTTGCTACTTCATAACATCGTAGAAAGCCCTGAGCAAAAGAAACAAATGCAATTGTATGCAGCATCCAACTAAGACACTTTATCATTTAGTAAGGGTCTGCAGGGGGGAAAAGTAAAATATCACTATGGCCAGCTTTTCTATAAGCACAATATAGTCAAAATGTGAGACAATGTATTCATTGTATAATTACTATGAAATGAAAAACTATATCACAATAACCCACAGATGTGTTGCACTAAGTTAATAAACATATATGTTAATGCACGAAAAATAAAAAAAAACTGTTTTAAAAAATACAGTAAGTTTCAGACTTTGACACCAGTATTGTCCACTTAAAGGAATGCAATGCTTGAAACTATGGCCAGAAGTCAACTAATGGGAAAATTTAACTAGATTTGACACTTTTATTGACAAGCCAGAAATAATTAGTCTTTTTGTTGTTTGTATTAAAACAGGCTAAGAATAAAAGGGCTTAGCCACAGATTGAGAGCACGACAGCACAAAGTTCAGTCTTCTCTAGAGAAGATTCAGCTTTCTGTTTTGTCTGAAGACAACAAACTCTGACTGCATCGTTTTTTACCATCTTCAGTGTCTTTTTGATGGTTAACTTAGAGTAATTGATTCAAGTAAAACTTCATGAATGCTTCTAACAAGTGTTGGAGGCTAAATCCCAACGCAATTTCTGCCCCTGAGTGGGATTTTTGATTTTTTAAATATATATCTGAGGAGTTGGCCAAAGATTCCTCTCTACGCTTTTTATCACTAGATGTACCTTAGGAACATTCAGGCCCGAAATGGCCGTCGGGAGCAGCGGTGGCCTGGGCTCTTAAGTGGCCTAACTGGAAAAAATAATAATAATAATAAAAAGTAAAAAAAGAATCACTGCAAACTACATTTGCAGCTGGCACCCGCCCACCAATAAAATTATTTGTGTTCGTCATTTTTCACTTTTACCAATTGGCAATTGATTAAAAATATCAGTAGTCAAGTTTTATTTTCAACACGAGAACTAATCAACAGGAGAGGGCGTAGATGCGGAACAACAGAGAGAGGGAGGAATGTGGTGCTGATAGCCTACTAATGGACCCAAAAAAAAGAGGAAAGGGATTGTTGTTCGGGGGAAACTTCTATCTGAAGATAACATGATTATATATTTATATAGCTGAAATCAACCCCTATTGAATTCCTGAACTAGAGATCCAAGTTTAATTAAGCTATGTAAATTTTATTTTACATACAAAAACACTTTATTTTCAATATTACCAGTTGCTAGTTTATTTCTGCACCTGAAATACATCACCTGCTAACCTTCTAAGTCATGTATACGTGTGACTGTGTGGAAATTATTCTTTTGTTTCATTGTTTACATTCTCACTAAAATTTGTAAGAGCTTAAGTGGCATTGACTTGTCTCATTTGATCATTAAATTGTATATTTAAAGAAATCAAAAGGTGAATGGGGATGATCACAAACAAATATTCACATTACTCTTCACACTGTTATGAAATTGCTTGTTTTACGTCATGAAATATTTGGTGGGTTCTGCTGAACCAAACATGGCTCTACAGGTGGGCTGAAAAGGTTTGGGAACTCTTAATATGGTTGGATAGTGTCTTATCTTTTTAACTTGAGTCAACTTTTTCATTTTCTATTAAATTTGTTATAGTAATCTGGCATAGAAATATTAACAGAAAAATAAAACAGTTATGTAGTTTGGCTCATCAATACAGGAATCCTGTTGTGTTTTTGTACTGAACCTTTTGATGAATGAAAAGCAGTGAACTGGTTGCTTTTAGTTTTGTGTTCATGGCTGTTAAATATAAATTTGATGTGAATTTGAAATAGAATAATGGGATTTTGACAATTACTTACCCATATGTGGGTGCAAGGATTTGTGGTTGTGCACACATAGGTGTGAGAATATGTGTGCAGTATATGAGTAGGGATGGCCTAAGTGAGTGAATGTCTCCCGGTCTGACTTTTTGTCCCAGTCCAGCCCAGGGAACATCTATGATTAGGTGAACATGTTCAGGTTTAAATCGACAGAGAAGGCCCTATGAAACATAACTGCTACTTATTGTGTCTGGGTTAAATACATTGAGCAGGTCAAATTGGGAAATGCAACCACATAAAATATTATAACCTGCTGATAATCCCGTCAGTAAAAACAGAAGAGAAAGGCATACTGTGAAAAAAAACAAAAAAACAAAACAAACTGAGATTTATCTGTCAAATCAGACCAAACTGTGGCCTGACTTGACAGGCAAGCCACAGTTTGTTCATCTGAGCAGTGTCCTTTCTGATGTGGTGGTCAGTGATTTTGATTTAGGGGCTCCTTAGGGGACTGTGCTGTCTCCTTTCCTTTTCACCTTCAGTACAACTCAAAAGTCATTTCACCTTTAGAAATGTTCTGATGACTCAGGTGGTGTAGGGTGTAGAAGAGAGGGACGGAGGAGGAGAAAGGCTCTTTCATAGAGATAAGGTGAGAAGCTTAGTCCTGGAGGGGCTTAGAGTAAAGCCAATGCTCCTCTGTGTGGAGAGGAGCCAGATGAGATTGCTCGGGCATCTGATCGAGATACCTTCTAAATGCCTCGCTGGTGAGGTGTTCTGGGCATGTCCCATCAGGTGGCAACTCCGGAGAAGACCCAAGACAGATTACATTGAATCTTGGCTTTGATTAAGTCCCCAATTCTGAGCATGCACGATGCGGTACGCAACAGTGGAAAGAAAAATTCTCCCTTGTTTGAACCAACAGGCACTGCAACATTTAGCCAGGGAGACCTGCTGAGAGACAGGAGCAGAAATACAAGTTAATGACGCCAATACTGTCATTAGTTTATAAATGGAAAAAAAATAGCAGAGAGATAAAAATGCTTTCCAAAACCAGAGAAATTATTTTTAAAAAAGTACTACAGGTATCCACAAAACCCCCTTGTCTCCCCTCACATCTACTGTACAACATTCAATCCTTCTCTAGACTTTGTCCTAAAAGACCAGGGTTTTTAAACTTGAACTCAGAAGAATATATTAACACTTGGAGATCTCTATGTTGACAACACATTAATGTCATTTCAGCAGCTGAAAGACACTTATCAACTTCCTACCACACATTTCTTTAGATACCTACAGCTGCGACACTTCATAAGCTCAAAAAGGGCAGCACCCTTGCAAAACTGAAACCTTCATAGTTGGAATTATTGATGATGAAAGGAAACACATTTATGAATTATTACTGGCACATAGCAAAGCTAAAACTAAATTAGTTATACTATAATAGTCTACAATACGATAAACGATCTACGATATAAGGTCTACTATTTTAAAATATTACACAGAAGTGTATACACCCCTGAAAAAATCAGTCTTTTCAAAACTAAGAAATTTCCAAATTGTACACAATGTAAAATTGACCCAGGTAACCTCTTGCATTTGACTTGGTCAAGCCCGAAATTAGGTTTGTTGTGCAAAGGTATAGAAAACACTCTTAATCTTGTCCTGAATATGGATCTTAGGTTATCGCCATCAGTTGTATTATTGGGAGACTACTCTAACCTTCACTTCAAACAACACATTTAGTCCATTTCTTTGGATTAGCATTAACAGCTGCTAAAAAAGTATTTTGTCAAAATAGACCTCCGAAAATCCTCCTAATCACTCTCAGTGGGTGAATGAACTTAATCATTGCATACCACTGGAAAAGATCACTTACAGAGGCAAACCAGAAAGATTCTTCAAAACATGACAAGTCTGGATAGACAACCAGCAAATATAGCTGGTTAAATGGATGAATAACCAAATCTGCACAGCCCCACAAAATTTATTTACCTTTATATTATTTATTTACTTTTTTTTAATGTTACCCTTGTTTCCTTATTATTTATCTCTTTATTTTACATATTTATATTCAATTTATCTCCATTTGTTTATTTGCTATCCAGTTGCCTGTTCTTTTATTGTAATTACTATTACTAGTATAATTGTAGGCATAGATGTTGTTTTTATGTCTATTACCATGTCGTACCATTGGTACTTCACAATTTCTATTAGTATGTATACGTCCAATGATAACCTGTATCGATATGGTTTCTACTGTTATGTGTATCCTCAAAACAAAACAAAATATTTCTGCTTTGTTTTTGAAAACTCTGAAGTTCAATAAAAACAATGTCCTAAAAAAAGGTCTCTAAAATTACTAAAACAATAAAAGGCCAAAAGAATTAAAAAAAAAAAAAAAAAAAAAAATTCAGGAAAGACCCCATCACAAATTCTTTTACCCCAACTTATGCCAAATATGGTGAACATACCATAAGTAAAATTACAGGTAACATAGCATAAATCCTGAATACTGCAGGAAACTATGTGCTCGTACATATATTTCTTTATATGTGCACACTGACAAAAAAGCAACAAAAATAAAAATAAATTTTTTTTGCAACTGCATCATTAAGAAAGCAGCATGTTAATGTCGTTTATTGTAACAATAAAGACAACAATAAGCTGCATTTGTGGCCAATTAACACTAGACTTGTTATAACCCTTTATTTGTGTGTGTGTGCATGTGCATATACATTTTTAGTAGAATTTTTTTTTTTTTTTTTATATCTGTATTGTATGAATTTGTAACTCTTACTTCCTCTGTGCAGTCATTATATTTGCTTCCTGGACTTGCTATACACTTGAGTCTTAAATCATAGAGCCAAATTAGTGGCCTTTGAGGTAATTTCAGGTTGATCTTCTGATAAAGTTAGTTCAGTTCTTACTGGACACAATCTTTTGGACCCCTTTCTGACTTAATATTAAACTCTCTTCCTACAAAAAGTGGTTATAATTCAGCTGGAAGCATAGCATTTAGTGAAGGAAGGGTCTGCGCTCATTATAGAAAACAGTGTTAAACTAAAATCCTTTCATCCATTTCTATGTGCTTTTAATCAAACTCATGGTAGCAGTGGCTGGAGTTAGTCCCAGTTCACACTGGGCAAGAGGTGGAATATACCCTGGATGGGTTGCCAGTTTATCATAGGGTGTCATGGCCCACGGTCTCTGGAGATGTTAATCTAATCTAGCCTAGACGATTGACGCTGTCTGGATCCACCCCTGAGCCTTGATGAGCTGTTTCTTGTCTGCAGTTGGCTGGCTGTGACGTCCCCAGATGGACGCATCTTCTTCTTCCCCAGCTCGTCCTGCCTTGTCAGCCCTATTTAAGGAGCGGGCTGGCAATGATTCAGGACAGCTGTGTGTATTCAGTTCAGTTGCCTCACTTTGGGTTTGACTGTCTATGTCATGGTTGAGGAGCAAGAGGACCCAAATGTAGAATGAAAAGGTGGGAGGCAAATGGGTTATGGAAACGATAATAAAGAAAAACAGAACTCACATGGACGAAACAACAAAACAGAAGCTGCATGACAGGCAAACACAACAATAACAGGACAGGCAGACTAACAATAAACTGACGGAAAAATTTAAACTAATAAGTGTCATGTCATTATCTGTACCGCTTATTCCTATTATGGGTCGCGGGGTAAGCTGGAGCCTATCCCAGCAGTGTTTCAGGTGAA
>JBAMHW010000007.1:23422352-23439105 GCA_037177495.1 Rhadinocentrus ornatus | reverse complement strand
GTGAGGTGTTCCGAGCACGTCCCACCGGAAAGAGGCCCCGGGGAAGACCCAGGACAAGCTGGATGGACTACATCTCTCGGCTGGCCTGGGAACGCCTCGGGAGCCCTCCGGATGAGCTGGTGAATGTGGCCGGAGAGAGGGAAGTCTGGGTTTCCCTTCTTAGGCAGCTGCCCCCACGACCCGATTCCGGATGAGCGGCAGATAATGGATGGATGGAATCCAATCAAACTTTATTTATAAATCGATTTTCATGCTACAACATGTGTATATGGGAGTCATCAGAACCCTTTGGTATTGAGCAGGCAACGGCATCAAAGCAGAAGCCTAAGACAAAGCAACACCTGAACACTCCTCTGAGTAACTGTGACTAACCGGGCTAGACCAGGGGTCTTCAACCTTTACAATCCAAAGAGCCATTTTTCTCTCAGCCCAGCTAAATAAAACTCATTTAGAGTTGCAAATATTACAAATATAACATCCATGTTGTGCAAAGCCTCCTAGCACAAAGGCCACAATACAGGGGAAAAGGATGAGAAGAAAACAAAAAGGGAAGATTTTGCCATTCCTTATGTAACTGGAACAGTTGACTTGACTCAGGAAAAACCTGAGTCTTCATAATCTGAATGAGAATAAAAATAGCCTTTGTTGTCATTGGTCATGGCATAATGTCATTTGGGTACTCTGCATGTAAAAATCAAGATAAGAAATATGGAAAACAAAAGGTCATTAAGGTGAAAATAATAAACACACACACAGAAAAATACGCCCCCATAAAAAAATTGTCACCAGTTGCCACTTGAATACAAAAAAAACAAACAAACAAAACAAAAAATAATTATATTAAAATATAAAATGCACATTACTTTTGATGGAAAGCTTCAAATCCACCCAAGCGCACTATTCCAAATTCTGTGAGAAAAATGTTCTAGAGAAAGAAAACAAATCAAGTATAAATTAATGGCAAGAAGACACATTACTCTAAAAAGGCAAAAAATAAATAAATTACTGACATAAATAAATGTATAAAGTATTAAAATAAAAATGAGATATTATATTGTAAGAGAGCTGCTATGTTTGGAAACAATTAATGCAACATTTTTTTTAAAAATTCCATGATGTCTTGTCAGTGTTTGTGAAATATTTTTAGTACCTTTGGTGTCAGATCTTTGTGAAGCAAACGTTTGTCATGAATAGTTCGCAGAGCAATGCAGATCTCAGCCATCCTGCTAAGTACCTTAATAACAAGTTGGAGCACAATTTTAATTGCAGAAATATATCTCAGTCAGGATAACAAATTCATGTCATGCCATGCAATATTTAATCTTTTTTAATCTCAAAATTTGTTTTGCAGTTCTGTAACATACCTCAGATTCTTCTAGAGGTTCTTTCATTTCTTGGATTTCTTTTGCAAGGTTTCCTCCCTGACAGTACTCCATCACTGCATAGTACATGTTTTCATTTTCATCTTTTTACAACATAGAAAAAGAAAACAATGTCATGTTTATAACAAATTAAGTGTGGTATGAAAAATGCTTTACAAAAATACAAAACGGCTGTATTTATCTCTAACTAAATGTAAAATCATGCTAGTTATAATAGCACATTTTCCACATCAAACTCAGTGTATTCAAATATCATAATGATTTGCATGTGTAATTGAAAAAGTTTTAAAACAATTTACTACTCATGTATTTAAATGATGTGAGATAGGAAATTGAGCTTTCTATTAAAATATTTAGGGGGCCATCATCTATAACAAACAGACATGTCCTTCAATAACATCCAGCCTAACATAGACGTGAGATAGCTTGTCAAAATGTACCAGTGAAAGAGTTCTTGCAGTCCACAATATGTGGATGGCTTGTTGTTCTGAGGACCTCCATGTATGAGACTTCTTGACTCTGTTAAAAACACAAACATTAAGATCATTAAGAGCTGACCATAATTGTCTAAAAGATGAACAGTCATCTCAGTTCAACAAGAACTTTAGTTACTGAACATCAAAAATCACAACACAAGTTCTTAGTTTTTTTTTTTTTTTTTGGTTGTTTTTTTTTTTTTGTGGTGTATGCTGTATTTAACAATGTAATTGTATTAATGTAAACTATTAATAGTGTGAGTTTTAAGAATATAATGGAATTAAACGTATTGATTTAAAAAGTGATTTTAGAAAATATTGAAGAATGGAGAGAGCCAGCTCCAGGACATGAGTTACATCCTGTAGATGGCAAAGAAGGATGGTTTCTTTGTTTTCTTTTAGCTGGATGGAGAGTCCACAATTATATAGGGTTACCACAGAATAGTGAAGTAAGGGCAGTGGTTACCTAAGGATAGTGAAGTAAGAAAGGGCTGAAGTAATGTGTGTGTGTAAGAAGGTTGAAAGATGTGTGTCAGATGAGGTGAGGTGAGACTTTCAGACAAGAAACCATGCAGTTCTGTCAGTGCTGGTGGAGTAAGCATCTCTCTTAAGACGATGGAGACTCATAAGGAGTCTCCGCGAGCAACTTAGAGAAACAGGCTCCTCAAAGGACAAACAGCTATGGAGTAACAATCTGCATTTCTAAGTTTGCCTGCTCACTCAAGTCTTCGTGGATTTGGGACATAGGGCTTCAAAGATTTTGTACTGATGGCTTTGCTTTGGCCACTGAAATGATTCCAATATCTTGGGACAAAGAGTAAGAAGAGTGGTTTTGGCTGACTTACTTATTTACCCTCTCTTTCCAGTGTATATGAATGTGGATTTATGAATGGGCACTCTTTACCTAACATTCCACTTTTGAAGAATGCAAAGTCTTTCTGTTATGATCGTTATTATATATTTTCTTTTTTACACAGAGGATATGATATACATATGAGAAACAAAATTTTGAGACTCATGACAAAGTCCAGATTGTGCAAATAAAACTGAAGAATTTTAGAATGTAATTATTATTTCAGAATTTATACAAGAGGTTAAAGTCTTCTCTTACCTGTGTTAGTGGGATTTTCTTAACCAAAAATGTTTCTTCACCCTTTTTGGCCAGAAAAAAGTTTTCCCGTTCTTCTATTATAACATAGTTCTTGTCCGGTATTTTGCTCTGTTTGTTCCCCATTTTTTATATCCTAATGACAAAGAAAAAAAGAAAAAAAAAAGTGAAAAAACAAGCAAAAATTGTGTAAGTCAGGAAACATATTTTCATTAAACTATTATAGAACACTATTGTAAAATATTTTGTTTGTTTTTCTAGTTTGCATCTGTTAACCTTTTATGGCAGGGGTAAGCAAGTTTAGTCTTTAAGAGCTGCCGTACTACAAATTTTAGATGTTTCCCGGTTTTAACACACTTGATTCAAATTAAATGGATTCAGAAGCTTATCAAGTTCTACTCATAGACTCATTTTTCTAAATAACATTTTTAAACACCAAAGTTTTTTATATTGATTATGAGAAGAATAAAAGTTGAACCAACATATATTCATAGCAAAGCAAATTTATTTATACAAAAATAAACTAGAAATGGTTCCAACCAGACAATCATAAAATAAATGCAGTCCGCTCATCATCATGTGGACATTCACCTTTAAAAGTGAAAACAGGAAGCATGATTTCAAATGTCTCCTGAAGCCCTCTTTATACACAGATATTTGCAAAAATGTACACCTGGGCGGCCAGTGCATGGCAGGGCCAACACAGTGAGACAAACAACCACTCACACTCAATTCTAGGGAGACTTTAAAATGACCAATTAATCTCATGTAATTATTATTCTTCTCGAACCAGCGATCTTCTTGCTGTGAGGCCGCAGTGCTAATCACCACACCACCATGCAGCTTTATAAGGACCAGTATTATAAAAAAATTGTGTACAAAAAGGCCCCCAGAGATACATTGCTGGTACAACAGCAGTACCTTTAGGGTATCACCCGGTGACCATTATTTGTACCACTTTCTGTCTTCATCTGAGGGTACAACTCTAAGCCCGAGAATATACTTGCTTTGTAACCTTGTGTCTGCATAGGCAACTAGCTCCATCCTGAGTATAATTGTTCAAATATTTGCTTGTGTACTATACTTGTTACTAAAGAGTGGATTAAAGCGCTCAGATCAAAGTGAGTCAATTAATTTCCTTACTAAGTATATGGCTAAACTAAAAATTAATTAAATTAATAATAATCTTATAAAAGTAACTATAAAGGAACAATTGTTTAATGTCTAATGTTTTACAGAAACATACTAAATCTACACATCAGATTGGGTGGAATAAATATTTAAAATATAATAGAAATTAACAAAGTGTTCAACTCTAGTCCTCAACAAAGGCTTTGGCTGTATGAATGTGCTATATAAATAAAATTGACGTTGACACTGACATGCACTTCAACCCTACTTTTTTTGGAAACAGACATATCCGGTGATGTTTCACATTTTTTGGCTCCTCAAAAAAATTATAGGGGCAATGTGATTTGTTGCCTGCAGATAATACCATGCAATATATATAAATTGTATGTCCAAAGATCAGGTTGTCTGCTGTTGTAAAGGGTCATTTTATCACACGATCAGTCTTTCTTCAGAGCAAACGAGGAGGAACAGCACTGGCAACTTGTGGTTACATTTTAACAATTTACCCTTTTGTCGAAGACATTTTCATTTATTTAAACAAGAGTGATTTAATCAAAATTCTTATTCAGTTTAATGTAAACTGGATTGTGTTTGATCCGCTTGTCAAAAATATAAAAACAATTTAATCATTTTAATGTGATAATTAATAATGGAGCAATTCTAATAAAACAAACAAGCTCTGTACATACCCAGATGCTGGATTTCTGTGTCCCAAAGTCAGTAATGTTTAAGACTGGTCTAAAAACGAAAGCAAGTTAGAATTTATACAGTAGCAACCAAAAGTGAAAGTGAACAGAATAGCAGAGCATGGGGGCAGGAAGTAACAACTAACTGCAACTCCAATAACTGGTTTTTCATGAGGCAGCTTGTTCTTTTAGTAAACTACATTTCTGCAAAAATGTAAATGGACTGGCCTTACCTTGCATCTGCACTAAAAGTAACTGCATTAGAAAGGTACCATTTTCTTTTAAGTATAAAGTACACACAACAAAGGTAATGTCACCACCATTGGCTATTGTATATTTACATTTGCTGTGTTTTAAGCAGAATTTTAAGAGTTAAGCAGAAGCAACATTCATGGCCACAACTGAATGGATTTGAACATTAATAAACAAGACTTTTAGTAAGTGTGCCACAGATCATTGCATACTAGTAATTGTTTAACAGATGCTGTATTAGGCTGAAAACAACTGTGTTCTAGAGGAAAACAAAGAGACAGACGTTTTAAGACTGTCCTTACCTTTCATTTGAGATTGGTCTGGCTGCAGAGCTCCTTTTTTTCTGTTTCTGTGAGGTCCATGCCTAACAGAAGGGCCGACCTAACTGCAGAAAAGAAACATCCGGGCAAAACAACGCCTCATTGGTCAGCAAGACCGGCGGCGGTACCCGCCAGACGTCCTTGCCTCATAAGGTTTCCTGTGTCACTACCAGCTCACTAGGCTCAAGTCTCCAGTGTCGCCTCCAGCTCCCAGGCCCACATCTCGTTTTTTGCCTTCAGCTCCTTCTGCTCCGACTCCGCCGCGTCTGACGCCAATACCACGGTGTGCTGCGTCTTTACAGCATCTGACGCCAATGCCACGGTCTGCTCTGGCTCCGCCGCGTCTGACGCCAATGCCACGGTCTGCTCCAGCTTTACAGCATCTGACGCCACTGCCACGGTCTGCTCCAGCTCCGCAGCCCCCCTTGCCTGCACCCTGGTCCTGCCCGGTTCTTTAGCGCCTGACGCATGTGCCCCAGTCCTGCCCGGCGCTTCAGAGTCCGATGCTAGCTCCCATGTAGCCTCTGGTGGTTCCTGTTTCCGAGGGGGTCTCCTAGCAAGATACCCCTCTTCAGCCTGTAGCTTCTATCTCCAAGGGGGTCTTCGAGCGAGATGCTCCTCTCCAGCCTCTGGCTCCTCTGTTGGTTCCTATCTCAGAGAGATCTGTGGTTGAGATGCTTCTCACCGACTTCTGAATAATGGCCCCAAGGGGGTTTCTGGTCGAGACACTCCTCTTCTGTTGCCTGTGGTCCACCTTGCCAAGGAGCTCACTCCTCTGACACCGCCTGTGGTCCATGCCGCTGTGGAGATCGATCCTCAACCGTTGCCAGTGGTGTTTAAGGGGGTGACCACTCCTCTGCTTCTGCCATCCAAGCTCGCCATGATGGGACTGCGAAAGACCCCTGGTGACTCAGCTCCTGTCTGTGCAGTCTCCCAATCACCCACCAGAGACTAAGTCCCTGTTGACGAGACCGCCCGGCCGTCCTCCAGACGACATATTAACATCTGTTTTCCAGTGATCCAGTCAGTGTTCCTGCTAAAGATTTGGTTCCAGTCTACGCCCCTTCCTGAGATTCTGCATCTGTCTGCTCGTTTTTCTGGCCAAACCCCAAAGTCTCCCCTCCTGTTTGTCTGACCTCCCAGTCGCCCTTCAGAGACTCAGCGCCTGTCTGTTCAACCTCCCAGTTGCTCTCCAGAGACTCAGCTCCTGTCTGTGCGACCTCTTGGTCGCCCTCCAGACATCATATTAACGTATGTTTGTCATACAGAGACCTAGTCAGCACGCCGTGCAGAGATCCGGCACTAGTTACCGCGCTTCCTAAGGATCCAGCTTCAGTCTGCGCATGTCCTTTAGACGTCAAACTCCAGTTCCTGCAGCCCTCTGGCCATCCGTTAGAGATCCAGCCTGCACATCTTCCAGGGGTTCAACTCTAGTCCTCAAACCACAACTTCGTTTCTTTTTTTCCCCCCTTTTTTTTTTTTTTTTTTTTTTCTCTGTTGCCTTTGCCTATTGGACAGTGGAGTCCTGCAAAGCCCTCTTGCGTGGTGATGTACAACCAGTATTCAAACTGAAGAAAATGATGCTGGATAACATCACCTAGGTCTGTAATGTGTGTTTATGCCCAAGTTTAAATACACTCAAAATATCTGATTTGATTGTTCTTGTTTTCCTCTAATGACCAGGAGCAGCTGGAGACTCAATAGGCTGTCTCACTTTGTGTGGAGAAAACTGTGAAAATGGTAAGTTTTTTTTCTAGTTGTATTTGTTGTTGCACCAATTTTGTTGTCAAAGACTATTGTTTCCCACTTTTCTGTAGGACCACAAGGTGATTCAAGACTGCAGGGAAAGCAGCACAGTGGCTTGGGGAAAACAAATATCTTTTTTATGGCAAGGTGGAGTTGCCTGATGTGTTGACGATGGGGGAGGAGAATTTGGCAAAGGCAGCAGACCTCTTCAATAAACCCTGGCAAGAAGACAGCAACAGTATTAATGAGATGGAGAGTGAAATGATTTTGAAGGCTTTAAGGTTTAATGTTGAGAACATTAGGATGTTCTCAAGATGTGGATGTTTGTGGAGGAGGTGGTGGATCAGCAGGGTTATCTGTTATTCTGCAAATGCAGAACTTGAACAATAAAGGACTTAAAGACACAAGAACGTTTGATTATTATTTCATTTTATTTGATTGGGTATTGAATGATTCCCTGTTTATACTATGATGAAAAATTAAGATGAGTTGATGTGTTTCACATATGCAGCACAGGCACAAAATGGAACAACAAATGGTGGCTCAAAATGGGGGGAAAACATGGAAAAGATTTAAAGTCAGGCAAAATTAGACTTTACTGTACGGCATAAAGACAAGCTGTATAGCATAAAAGATGCTATGTGTATTTCTGTAAAATGCAAAAACTATTGTGGACATTTAATTTTTATATTAAAACCTCTCCTCTTTAGTAACTCTTCAGATGTGCTGGTAGCATGGACATCAACATGAACAGACTTTTTCATTTGGATCATTGTCAGAAGTTATATTTTCCACCACACTATTATGCAGAAGGTGCTGGGGTAATGACACCAGACAAAAATGAATATGGTTAATTTTTCACTATTTTGTGGAAGGTATTTACAATCTGAACACAATTAAAACATATAACAGTGAATACAATTAAAACTAAACACTAATTAGCAGAACATGACTATGGAAATAAACTAATGAAGACAAAAAATAAAATACTTGATAAACGCCAAACTATAACTGCTCATGTTGTCATTAGTAAAAATATGTAGCATACAGCTACAACAGCAACATGGGGTTTAAACACACCGTCAGCTGATTTGTGCATTTCATTTTGAAAAAATGTTTTGTTTCTTCCCGGACTATGTTGGAGGTGACCTGAAAGTGGATCCTTTTCTGGAACTGTCTCCACAGTGGAGCTCGCAGCCAGACTGTTTGTTTCATTTTGCATCAAAACATGCAAATTTGCCGTGCCAGGGCCAAAAGCTGGCGGAGCCCAAGAAACATTTGCTCACTTATTACGTTGGTATCAAGTTTTCTTTGTGACACCAGAGAAGCAAAGAGGAGGAGGTGCTGAAACAGGAGATCAAGTCCAGGTCTTAGGAAAACAATCTCCCCTCTGAAGATAAACACCTCAAAGAGCTGCTCAAGCTTAAACATCCTACAGAGACAAAGAACTTATTCAGGTTGAGGATGTTGATAAGAATTCAACCTGCCCTACCACAGCAACTTTACAAGCTGCCGTTGCAGCACCCGGATCTGGGAGTGATTGACCAGCCTAAACATGCACCTTTTCTGTTGGCAGGCCAAATGAATCCAAGGAATCCATCCTCTGCAGTAACTGCAGCCCTGTAGCATACTACAAGTACAGTGAAACTTTTGGCGGGAGAAAGACACTGGCCCCTCTTGTTTCTGAAAAACTGTATTCCAGCAAGTTTCACTAATATTCATCCCGATGATCAGAGGGTTGGAAGAGATACCACACTGGCTAACTTAATGGCCTTCAATTTCAAAGTCTATGGTAGCATAGCCCAATGAGGGGATAGTGAGACCAGTAGCAGTTTTACAATACAATCATTTTAATGGAAGAATTTTGAAAACATTTTTTTAAATGCACTCTGCTTGACTTGTTCAGGTATACTCGCACCTTGACTAGTAGCATCTGGGGCAGGCTCCAACAACCAGTTTAAGTTCTGAATCAGGGCCACTAAATTTATATACCCACAGTGCACCAGGAAATATGAGCATCATCATGTGAAAATATAATGAAAAAAAATCCCCCCAAAAATGTGGTGTCTTCGATTGACACCTGATCTTGACGACAATGCCAGAAATTGTGTTGCGACCACAAGGGGTTAAAAAAGAACAACAAAACTATTAAAAAGGGCAATAGAGCCCTAGACATAAAAAACAACAACAAACAAACAAAAAAACTATTAACCCATTTTATTACTTTAAAAACAAATTGAGGAGCCATTTGGCCAGGGCAGGGTTTTTCCATTGCATTAAAAAAAAAATAAAAAAAAATAAATACCTTTTCTAATAGATTAATCCCATAATAAAATTCCCCCTGGCTGAATGAAGGGGTTGACAGGCTGGCTTATGAGGGTCATTTCACCCCTTTAAAAAGATGCTAAATGGTTTAGTTCAAACCCCCAGTTGATTCACCTGAGTTATGTATAGGATAATGGGACGGCATGAAGAGCAGAAGACAGAAAAATGTCATGTCTTCCCTCAAGACATGGAAGTCAAGCTCCCAAATAATAATAAAGAAAGAGAGGAAAGGGAAATAAAATTAAGCCATTGGATGCAGCTTCCTCATTTCTTCGAGAAGAGATGTGAGCAGTACAACTAAACTAACATACAGTGTGAGCTGATATTAGCAGCAGAAATCAGGTAATGACACAATTGCAATAAATAACATGTATGTAACACAATTTACTATTATACTGTATACTACAATACAGGTCGATTTTATTTTCACATGGAAATCACAATTACAAACCAGATGCAAATTAAAAAGGGAGAAAGAATGGCGATGGTCATGGCAGGGAAGAGTTTAACTGTTTTTAACGTACTTTAACAAAGCCACATGAAGTGCCTCTGGTTTGCTGTCCTCACAGTGCAGACTGCAGAGGTGAAGATCTTCCTGGCCCATCCAGAACATCACCGTAGCAGCAAATTCTACAGACATTAAATACAACAGGGGAGAGATATTACCTTAGTGCTACATATCCCCATGGCAAGACACAAACCCAATCTCTCAGAAAGTGATTTTTCTGTTACTATGTTTTTTTTTAAATCTTCAAATAATGGAACTTCAGATTAATCCGCATGTTTATTCATTCATATTAAAAACAAACACAAATACTGGGAGATGAAACATTTAAATAATACTGGGGTGTGTGACAAGTCAACTTACATCTAGTATTGATTTGAATGAAGACATAATTTATATACAAGACTTGAACACATCATTTATGGACATTGACTTTCAGCCTGTTGTCCTGATTAGTTGAAGTTTATGATTTTTACTTAAAAGCTTTTGGAACACAAACCTCTGACAGCTCAGGTCAGTTAATGAATAAACCAGCAGTCATTTATGGTGGATTTTTCTCTCTTGGAGGAAAGTAAAAATTGTTGCCTGTCAATGGCTGTTCGTTCATTTGTTCGTTCGGTTGTTTATTCACTCACTCACAGACTGTCAAGGCTGATGAATCAGTTTTTAACTCAGCATGTTCAGTGGTATAAAATGTATCTTACATGTAAGTTAGCATAAGTTAGAATGCTAACTCTAGTTAGTAAGTTTTGTGTATAGTTTGGGAAAAAAAGCCGTTTAAAAAAACCCAGCAAGCATTGCTAAGTATAGACCTAGTTCTAGCTCAAAGAGCAAAAAACTCTTAAACTTTCTCAGAATCTGCTTCCTGTTTGGGGCTGGAAGTAGCACACTTTTTGGATGTTGACAGTGTTTAAAGGTGCTATATTATCAGAACTACGGACAGATGTTAAAATGAAAGCCAATAGAATTTATTGTTGTAAGTGGTCCGGGCCCCGTTTTAGAAAGCGGGTTCAACAAACTGAGTTAAAAGTGCAACTGTGGGTAGACCAACTCTGAGCTGTCAAACTCAGAGTTTTCAGTTTCAGAACAGGTGATAACCATTAGTTCAATGAACTCTGAGTTATCTTCTAATCTATATTTTTACAGTCTGTAAAATTGAGTTCATTAGGTTTTGTTCCCCCTCACAAAGCTTTAAATCAACTTTTCGTTGTGATGTTTCTGCAGTATTACTTAAATGAGAGCAGGGACAGAGTCTACACTCTGAAGAAGGTTAATCCGGATGGAGAGCCCACTAGCTCGGCCCATCCGGCTCGGTTCTTCCCAGATGACAAGTTCTCCCGACATCGAGTGCAGCTGAAGAAACGCTTCGGCATTTTGCTCACCCAGCAACCTAAGCCTGTTCTGTGACAGAGCGGAGACAAGGACAGGAGGATAGATGGATGGATGGGGATCAATCAAAAGATGACGGGATGGAGGTCAAGATGAGGCTGCAAAGCATTGAAGACAACTCCTGGCCTAAATTAAAGGGACTATTGGTGTCTTGGACAATGTGCAACTACAATTATTATGTCTTTGCCTTATTTATTTAAGGTTTTTTTTTTATTATTATTATTATTATTATGAAGATTATTTCCCTATGTGACATAAATGTTTACTTGGCTTGTATTCAGTCAATCCTGTGTTTGAAATTCAGATCAAGAAACATTTATTAAACAAACTACCATTAGAAAAAAAAAAAGAACTCTGAGTTAACTTACCAACGAGTACAGCACGTGCATGGGCAGATAAAACGCCCTCATGAATGGAACACTGATAACATGATTCACTATGGCAACAGGTGAAAAAAGAGTCGCTCCTCCCATTTTGCTCCCGTGGAGTTAAAAAGATCAATGAATGCATATGCAAAATATGACATATTTCGGAAATAAAAGCAATACAGTAGCGGCAGCAAAAGATCGTGAGCTGGCATGCCAGAAAATAGCTACCCGAGTCAATGCGTTAGTATTATTTTTTAATCTCGAGTGTTCCACTTATTTAACATCTATATCTCTGCTTCAATGTAGCTTTGTATTAATATTCTCAAAGATATGTCATAATTTGGTGTTTTGTAATTGTTTATGCACTGCAACCCTACTAGAATGTCTCTAATTGTAGGCAGATTGTGCTCGTTGATAGTCTGATCACATCCTTCAGTGACAGTTTTCTAAGGAAGAGTTTCTCTTTTTTCATTTTTATATCTCACTAATGCAGAAGCATCGCGGTCATCAAATGTGCTGTAGACCATAATGTCTGACCCTATTTACTGATGTTTCCCCATATATCTAAATGCAGATGTCACTTCAGTCTCTGTTCCTATTGAAACATCAGCTAGTTGAGCATCTTTGTGACTGAAGCTACCCCCTGTACCCTGACAATCAACCCTTTTTGAAAGTCACTTGTTTTCCCAACTCAGCATCTTTACATGCCACAGAGCATGATTGGATGTTAAGTACATAATTTTACCATGCAGTCGACTTGTTGGAAGTATCTGCATTTGTTGTGCTTCATTACTCATTTATTCAGGGTTTTTTTTATGCGTCACCCACGTGTGTGCAGTTTTAATATGCAGGTGCAACCCAACAGGCACCAAACGTACTTGGCAGCAAATGAAGATGAAATATAAAAACGTTGTTCAAACAGGTAAGGTATAATGTCATTGTTGTTTTGCCTAGTCTACTCATTAAACAGCATTCAGTAGCCACAATCAACATGTGTTCTAGTTGGTTGAAAATTTCTAATTAGAAAAAAAGTTTTATTTAGGGTTTTGTTAAGCAATCTCACTGTTAACCAGTATTAAATATTGTCCACTTTGAAATAAACCCACGTCTTTATACATAGCTTACTGGATATGTTTTAAATGTTACTGAGAATATTGTTCAGATACATGATTGCTTGTGCAGAAATAACGACAAGGCTCAAACTAATAATCATGAGGGACTAATATAACATCCTGCGGGGTCTGATCCCCCTTTCCCATCATAGACATCTGCAGAGTAATTGTGCTTCGATGTCAACTGGCTCTTTAAGAAAAGGACAAGTTAAAGAAAACCTGCCAGCGAGCAGGTTAGCTTCACGGTGTCTGTTGCCGCAGTAACTGACTCAGAGTTACACTGAACCCGCTTTCTAAAACGGGCCCAGGAACAAACAAATGGTGGTGAATCACAAGTGTTGGGTTTCGCAAAGCTGCTTAAAGCAAAAACAATATAACAACTACAATCTAACTCAATATCAGTTAGTTGAAAGCAAAAAGCAGGAATAACCAAACAGGTGAACGGAAAACTGGCCTACTAATCTACAATGGTAACAAAAAGTGAAGCGGTTCCAATACCTAGGCTTAGTTAGGTAAAAATTCTATATACAAAATAGAAACCTAAAAGCTAGCCCAACACATTCTACTTCTTCTTAGAGCTTAAGCAAATGCTATTTTATTACTTCAAACAGAATTTGGATTTATCTGAGATGTGCAAGTGCCAGATCTTTTTCATCATCAGGTTAATTACTTTTTCACAACCGCCAGGAAAGTCTCAGGACAAATTTTTTCCCCTCTTCTCTTGTCATAACAGGCTTTGCATCAGGGTGACAGTCATTCTGTCATTTTGACAAGTGTCACAGGGAACAATGTAATGAGACGTGAAGGGAGAGCAGCAATGTTTAGCACAAATGTTTGCAAGTCTAACAGTATCAATCATAGTCCTCTACACATGCAAGTCTGTTTCTTTGTGTGTTTTTTTAATCAGCTGCTACAACTTCAAAGAACAAATTCAAGGATTCAGAGCTGAGAAAGAAAGATGTCATAATGAAACAGAAAGAAGAATGGTCAAAGAATGCATCTCTATCTGACCAGGGAGTCCATGTGTGCATACAGGGGCTGTTTAGAAGTGATATAAAACATTTTAAGACAGATTTTCTAATCCTCAGAAAAACATTGTGTAAGTCATACTGTAATGATGTGTGTTTCCATTACCCCTAGAATTGCGCAAAACCTATATATGTCAATTAAAAACTGGCAATGGAAATACCAACATTTCGAAAAACCAATAGCTAAAAAGGTTTTTATGCTCTAATGAAGTGGTTTTTCAGACGTGTCGATATAGGAGTATATTGCAAAAGTGCAATGGAAACACTTTTTTTTGCATTTACACGTCCTCAGACACGATGAAAGTGGTCACGTGACCGGTATAGAAAGAGAGGAAGAGTGTGACAGCCTAGCCTGTGTGAGCAGCTGGAAAGAGTGACACGATGACCGCAGTATCCAATACAGAAAGTTTTTTATTTTACCAGACATGGCTTGGACAGGATCTCACTTCCTTTCTGTTCCAGAGCAGTCAAGTCTCCACCAGCAGCCATGTCCAAATGACCCCATTTATCTCTCCTGCTGCTGATTGGACTGAACCACTCTCCCAACAGGTGTTTCTCCAATTATAAAACAAACTTTACTGCTAAAATTATCCCATACAAAATCCTAAAAAATATTTACACACCTATGGTATTCAACACCCAAAAATAAAATACACCCAAAACCAATATACAAATAAACTCCTAACCTCTCTGCTCCATGGTCTCTCCCAAGCCATGGAGTGTCCAGGCCACCTGAAACCCATTTGCCTGAACGCCCTGGAGAGAACATGAGTCAGGTGAGTAAACACCACTACACTTTTAATTTACCTTTACACATCACATCTACACACAGTGTTTCTGTTTATCACTACTAACGGCTGTCTTTCACAGGTATCTGCAAGACAAAGTCGATTGTGCATATTTTTTAAGTGCCAAACTGTTAAGTAAAGTGCAAAAATGGGCATAAACAAACTAATTACACTAATTTATTCTACAGAGTCCACATAACAAACCTCTGCTTTGTAACAGAGAGGTAGAGGGAGTCAAAGCAGGGGCAGTGACAAAACAAAGTGCAAAACAAAACAAACAAAATCAGAACAGAGGACAAGATAAATAGGGTGAGTGTGTGACTAGATGATGTAGAAATATTTTTTGAGTTGTGATTTCTTTAAGCTGTAGTTAAATCCCCTAGAATATAACTTGTAGAAAAATATATTCTGGCACAGGAAGAATAAAACATTTATGGTGGCAAGAAATCCATAAAAGGTATCATGGATCTTTTTCCTAACTTTTTTTAAATGTAACCTACTAAGCAACTTAACTTTATTACAAAAAAAAATAAATTTGTCTTGTTAAGTGTTTCAGGACCAAAAATGCACATTTTGTCAGAAGTTAAAATATGTTCCATCCATCCATCCATCCATCCATCCATTTATATTCTTCCGCTTATCTGGGGTCGGGTCACTAGGGCAAGATAAAAAAATTCAAGATAAGACCGTCTTTTGCTGGCTGCAGAGAGCTCACAGTACTAATAGGATGCAAGATGGATGTAAACATGGAAGACAATAGGTCATGTGCATGCAGACCGCGATAAGAAATTCAGCAGAAATCTAAAAGTAGGTAGAATTTCAACGCTTTTTAACCACAGTTGGTGTCATCCTGGACATGTCATTGTGAAGAAGAAGATCTGCACGAGGGACCTTAAACTATTAGCTGTGATTTTTTTTTGTCCATATTATTTATCAAGAGAGATTACCTGTGTTATTCTGGTTGTGGTTTATATCATACCTGGTACTGCTGCAGACACAGCCTGGGACAACATCAGCTCCATCATTGCTAAGCGACAGACACAGGGTCCTAATACATTCATTGTGATCTCTGGAGACTTCACCAACATCTCTCCTTCTGCAACATTACTAACGTTCCAACAGTTTTTTTCAGCTGCTCCACCGGAGAAAATAAGTTGTTGTACTTATTTTATTCAAATGTTAAAAATGCATACAACTCCTCTGCTCTGCCTCTTTTAGGAAGATCAGGTTCTTCTCACCACCACCTACAAATCAATCATTCAGCAGCATCTAGTCATGACACAGACTATTAAAACCTGGTGTAATGAAACTGAAGATGCTCTGAGAGCGTGCTTTGAGGCCACAGACTGGAATGTCTTTTGTGAATCTCATGAAGATGACATCACTGACTGACTGAATGTGTGACAGATTATATCAACTTTTGTGTGGACAGCATCATCCCAACAGACACGGTGAGATGCTTCCCCAATAACAAAGCCTGGATCACCAGTGACCTGAAAAGCTGCTAAACATCAATAAGATAAAGATTAAGAAGTGTGAGGAAGACCACAGGGAAAAGTTAGGAAGTCAGCTCCAGCAGAACAACATGAGGGGTGTGTGGTCAGGAAGGAAAAAGATCTCCGGCTTCAAGTAAAAGGTGGTCAGACTGATGGAAGTCTGGAAAGAGCTAATGAGAAGAACATGTTCTTCAACAGGTTCAGTTTAGAACAATGTTTAGCATCTTTACTTCTTCAGTTCAGTTTTGAAAATCTGCTCAACTCCCCTGGGTGGAGTATGCCCACAATTCACAAGTCACCTCAGCACACGGTCTGTCACCATTTGAAGTCTCCCTGGGTTACCAACCTCCACTCTTTCCGGCTAATGAAGCTGATCTGGCTGTTCCATCCGTGTCAGCTCACATTAAGAAGTGCCGGAAAGTCTGGGACGACACGCGGGCTGCTCTCCTTCGGACCAGGGACCGGAACCAACAGATTGCCGACCGCCACCGTACTCCAGCCCCGGCCTACGCAGTTGGTCAGTCTGTCTGGTTGTCCACTCGTTATATTCCCCTCCGGACTGAATCCAAGAAGCTCTCCCCAAAATACATCGGACCTTTCGAGATCTGCCGGATCATCAGTCCCTCTGCCGTTAAGCTCTC
>JBAMHW010000007.1:23411746-23422252 GCA_037177495.1 Rhadinocentrus ornatus | reverse complement strand
GTGGTATTGAGCCCACTTCCAGTCGTGAGTACGTTGCCTCTTTGCCTGAACTCTCACTTGTGCTTTATATTCAAGATTCTGCCTCCTGAACCAACCCTGGACCAAGGACTCCGGCCGCCTGAACCCTTCCTGACTCAGACTCTTCCCACACATTCCAGCCACTGGATACTGAATAAACTGTTTCAACTTGCATCACCGCATTTTTGAGTCCTTCCTCCGTAGATTCATAACACTGTGTTGGATTCTTCAGCACCTTTCAACACCAGCCTGAGTCAGAAAAGAGTTGCTGTGGAAAACATCCTGCTTTGTTAGAGTACCTAAAAATCCCAAATATCTGAACCAAATGACTACAGGCCAGTTGCCCTAACATCTCACACCATTAAAGTCCTTAAGAATAATATGTATTTCTTGAAGCATCGAATGTCTATGTACTGCTAAAGGGCAGACTCCAGAATTTTATTGGCTCACCTCAATAAGCAGGTAAACACCTTTCAGGACCTATTACAGTTTGAATATCGTAATGGGCTTGAGTTTAAGATGCCATCATCTACCTGCTTCAGAGACCCCACTCTCATCAGGACCAATTAGGCAGCATTTTGAGGATTAAATTTTTTTATTTCTCCAGTGTTTAATTCAGTTTGCCCTCTAATGTGAGCAGCTCCATAAATTCCAGGTGAAACCTCTACAACCACCTTCATTTAGGACTACCCAATGTGCTCCAATGAGTGTGGTGACAGTCCCATAGACTTCTATGGAAAGAGTGGAATGCAGAAGTCACATGGTTAATGGAGCTGCTGATAGTTCCAAACACCAACAGTTCCACCATTAACCGCCATTCATTCTCTGCATTTCGGAAGCTTTTTTTTTCTTAAGTGGCTGAGATTTCTACATTTTTTGGCATTGTTAGGCAATAGCTGAATATTCTGCAACCAATTAAGTCAACCGTGTTGTTTCGTTTTGCCACTTTTGGTTCATTAGTTGTGCAATTAACAACCTAGTGGTAGTGGTTGAGCTACAGTCTCTGTAGATGCTACTAGTAAGCCTGGATTTATCATTAATTTACTGCAGTTATTAGGAATTTTTTGTTCCCAAATGAAGCTTTTTTTTTTTTTATTACTAATTATTAGATTTGTCCTTTGGTAATGACTGTTTTAGTGTGCCTGACTTTAATTCCTGTGTATATTCCCTGTCAGATCCTTTGTATGTTAACTCCTGTGTATGGTTTATCCCTGTCGTGTGTGGTCCCCTGTCCTGAGTTTTGTTAAAATAAACCTTGTCACCGGCAAGATTTTTGCCTCCTGTTCTCGACTGCCTGCGTTTGGGTCCTCTCCTCCATCACCATCCATTACAGGAAACATCTTTATGTCAAAGTTGAGAAGCATGAATCCACGCAAATACATCTTGGTGCATGCATAGTCTACGAGCAGTGGAAACTCAACAGCACAATAGATGCTGAAATGGAGAGGAATGTGCATAATGCAGCCTTGTTTTGGAGACAGGTCCTGGAGCGCATTATAAATGTCACTCTCACATTGGCTTTATGCAACCTGGCATTCAGGGGGCACAGGGAAGTTCTAGGTCAGGGTAATGCTGGCAACTTTTTGGCAATAATCAAGTTATTAGTTCGCTACGACCCTGTTTTGAAAGAGCTAATCAACTGACCAGACAGGTCAGTGAAAAACCAAAGTCACCAGATTCAAGATAAATTATTTACATCCTGTCTCAACGTGTGAAAGCTGACATAATAAAGGAAATAAATAAAGCTCCGTTTTATTCCAATATCATGGACACAATGCAAGGTGTGTCAAAGATAGACCAGCTGAGCCAGGTGTACCGTTCTGTAACTGTTGTTAAGAATAAAATGGACATTGCAACAGATCAATTAAGTGTTTTTGGGCTTCATAGCAACTGTGGGCTCATCAGCGTTAGAGCTTGAATACCAAATCCTGGGTTCAATAGAGAAAAACGGAATAGATCTGTCAAAATGCTGCGGACAGTGCTGTGATGGGGCCGTGAATGTGAGTGGTGCGTATTCAGGCATCCAGACAAGAATAACAGAGAGGGAGCCCCTTGCCCGTTATGTTCATTGCACTGCTCATAACCTCAACCTTGCTCTCAACAACTCTGTTAAAAATGTCCCTGGAGTAAAGCAGTTCTATGATACTGTAGAGAATGTGTACAACTTTTTTTGGTAACAGTATTAAAAGATGGGTGCTTCTCAGTGAGTTAATGACGCCAGAAAGCAGAACTGTCACATTAAAGCGCCTCTGTCCCACTCACTGGACTTCTCAACATGATGCGCTTTTTGAGTTTAGGCACAGATATGGAGACATTATAAAAGCCCTCGTCAAAATATCCCTGGCCACTGACAAAAAATAGGAGTATAGTAAAGCAAGTGCGCTCAAGAATGCCATAAGCAAATTTTTCTTTATATTTTTGGTCAACATGCAAACCAAGATTCTTGAGTGTGTAAACGCTGCCTCACAGCTACTGCACGCCAAGGACACGGATCTTCTGAAAGCATCTACTCTTTTGCAAAACGCCGTCAGTGTTTTGATGGAGTTTAGGGAGCAATTTGATGAGGCAAAGTCTGCCATTAATGCTCTAGCTACAATATGGGGAAGTTAAACGCAGTTTGAAGCAACCAGGGCCAGAAAAGTTATGAACTTTCTGAAGACAGCTGCCTCACTGACGCGGAGAGCAACTTTCGGGTAAATGTTTTCAATGCCTGTCTTGATATTATCATCCAGCAACTGTCCCAAAGATTCACCAGCTTAAATGGAACTGTGAATATGTTTGAGGCAATTCACCCCAACACACTGCTGCAAGCGGGAGTTACACCAAGCTGCCCGGTGGCTTAGTGAGCACTACAGTCGGGACATCGCAAAGGGCAAAGAAAATGGACATACAGAGCATCGTGGATGAGTTTGCAGAGCGCAAGGCTCGTTGTATGCCCTTCAAATAGTGGTGAGTAGTACTTCATACTGAAATTGTGTTTGTGAACATGTGGACCGCTGTGTCAGTTTTACTGAACTTTATAACTACTGATAAAGGCTCTGAGTTGAAATAGTTAAAGTGGGTGCCAAAATGATGCCGTCGCTATCGTGTAGCTGAACTGCTTTGAATATGTGTTGTTTTATTATTAGTAACCATGTAGCATAATGTTTTTGTTGTTCTCTTGGTTTGTTATACTTCATGTCTGTTTGATGGATTGCAAAATGACATAGTTGCTCTCCGTGGTGCCGCAACTTGTAAGCCCCTCTGTTGCGGGCATGTGTATGTTGTAAAATTGCCCGCAACAGAGGGGCCCGGTCATCTGCCCTGCCCCCGGCCCAGCACTGATTTGTTCCGCTAGTGGCTAAAGAGTATATATTTGTGGCATAGTCAAAACACTCATTAGTTGTATTTCCCTCCTGCGCATGTAATGGTATAGTTTAGAGACTCCTATGTGTTTGAGTTTTGATTGGAAGATATATTGTGTTTTCCAGATGATGTTTAGGTATCCCAGAAGGAAAATCCAAAGTACATTTAGCTTGTGTTACATCTAGTTTTGCTGCAGCCCACACCCATCCACCATATGGAAGGGTAATTTGATAAATACTTTGATTTAATTAGTTACTAAACACAAAGGTATTATGTTATCGCATATGGTAGTACAAGAAGAGATGACAGCATTTTTTAGCTAAAATACAGTTCATACTAATTAAATAAATAAGTAGCTTCAAAAAAACAATTCAATTATTCAAATTCTTATTTGGCACAAATAAATGCATAGAAAATAAATCATTTTTGATGCACTTCTTGTATTTACATTTTACACAGAATTAGAATTTATTCAATTGTCAAGTTTGCTATGCTTGCATAAGAAAATAACAAATGGGATCTTCATTCTTGTCAATGATACATTTTTTTTATAGTCAGCTCAGTGCAATTTGTCACACACAACTGCATGTCATTGCAGCCCTTTTGTATTTATCACATGAAAGGATTGGTGTGATTCAAGCAGTAAATGTCTGTGCTGTGAACTCTGACTCCCAGAAAAATCCATGTCTACAAGCGGTTTGCCACGATGGCCCGCTGCCAAAGTGATGGGGGAGTCAAGAAAAATCAAAGAGCCACATTGATTTGAGCTTCAGTGTGCTCCAAGTATTGATCAGCTGCAACCCGGTTCACGTTAATGCTCATGGTCTTTGTGATAGACAAGCTTGTGTCTCTGAAGAGGACTTGTTGACACAAAACCATATTTATGTCACTCATATAGGAAACAAATATCATGAACAACCACATACAATCCTGCGTGGTTTTTTTTAGAGCCTTATAAAAAAGCTGTGGGGGAAAAAAAAATGAATACAAAATAAATAAAATTATTATATATACAGTATATATGTATATATATATTAATGTTTACTGTTAGAGCATTGTAAATTGTATTGTATGTAATGTCAACGTGTTATAGGAGCTGCTATTTGCTTAGTATTTTCATTTTCACTTTCTACACAGATTATGAAGTGAAGCATTTTTTTAAGACCTTCCTTCCTTAAAGATTGCATATATAACTAAGTTTATTCAACTGTGCATTGAGCATTTAAGAGCTTACAGGGACTTGGTGTGTTGAACATCTGACATCCACAAATGCACATCCTTGGCAACATTTAGCACAAAGATGATGAAATGCACTAACAAACACAGCAAGAAAGCACTGACGTATCGACAGCTGTGACCCGCCGTTTTAGATTCACTCGAAAGTGCAACAACACTTGGGTTCATGTCTGCTGTCATGATGTCTCACTTTTATTTAAAGTTAGGCAAACCTTTGGATTACTCCGGAATAATATAGATGGTGACAGTTTAGAGACATCATTAAGATTAAAGTCACAAGGCAGCAAATGTCAATTAAGGCTTAATGTGATTTAGGTGTATTTTCATTTATTTGTGATCATATTTATTGATATGTTAGGAAGAATGTATTTCTGAGTTTCTGGAAACATTTTGTGTTTGTCTCAGTGTGAGGATTGTTTCATTTTAGGAAGCACCCTGATTTTACTTACCCAGTTATAGATTCACACTTGGAAGCAGCCCAGCAAAACAACAGTTTGATCAGAGCAGCTTTTTCATTGAGAGGTTAAGGCTTTAATTATTGACCTTGCTAAAGAATAAAGCAGGAGATGGGAAGAAAAAAAGTAAGGATTTTGAGTCTTATCACCTGTGTGTTATAAGCGGGTACAGAAATTTAAGAATTACTCATGCATGCAAGATATACTTTGACTTCTCATCGATATTGCATGTGACTCTTCAGTCCTTCAAGAACAAAAGTTGGATCAGCATCCAGAGTCAATCTATCAGAGCGGCTGTGTCTATAACTGACACCATAATTGCAGGACTCTCTAGAAACAGTCATTTTGTAGAAAGTGTTCAGTTTGGTGATCACAGCATTATGTAAAAGATGTGACCCTGGTTTTTTAATCAAGTGCTGTTGGATGGACATGTCTGTAGGAGCACAAAAACAAGCAAAAAAAATCTTATTGAAGGTTGAAATTTTGGCCTGTTCTATTCCTTTACTTCACCATTTCCTTCTTCATTCTATATTCAGTGTTTCTTGTCAGAATTTTGTGTATGAAAACAATGGTAAAAAGCCTGGTAGTGCTAATCAGACAGCAAACTTTGATGGGTAGAAGAAGTTAAAATCATCTGTCCAGCAAATCTTCTTTCTCAAAGTCTTTTTATTTCTGTCTTTCTGCATCATCTTCCAACTATCATAAGTTATGCTTCAATCAAGCCACCGTTATTGCATGCTTTTTATTTGAATATGAAGGAAAACCCTTACATATTTTAGGAAACCTGGAAATTGGGGTAAACAAGGTTTTATTCTTGAAAGAGACATATCAATACAAGTTAAATACAATATGTGCAACTAATCCACCATTCAGTAAAAAAAAAAATATGTGCAGAATTTGCACGATTTATGAATGCAGACAGGCATTTCACTACTGTCCAAAGTTTGTATATTGTTTAAAAAACAAAACAAAAAAGTTGCTCCAATATCCACATTTCTATAGCCTTCTTTGTTCTCAGTGTTTAATTTATTCACTGTTTTCTCTTGCTTTAGGTTTGATTGGCATTTTAATTAACTGTGCGTTGTTTGTGCTGCACCCTCCTCATTTATATAATGCATATATTTACAGCTTATTTAGTGGACATATAAAAAAGTGTATATAAAAGTAAAAAAAATTGGATTTAAACCCAATCAGTCTTATGTGATCTGTTAGATCTGTCTTCAGCCTGTTACACATGAAACCTGTAAATGAATCAGAGCTACCAAGTCTAATTCATTTAAGAAGGCCTTATGTAAGCTTTTGTGTTGCAGACACATATTGTTGCTTGGATGGTAGGTAGATAACATTTCCTGATTGCGATGTTGCAAATCTCAGATATATTTTGACAAACTGTATCTTTCCTCTGTTGGTAACAAACTTTGGACATAAACATATGATGTGCTGTGGTGGCAGGCCAAAACCCCCCAACTATCTTGTCCACATGAAAATGATGTACACAGAGTTTATCTCTTTAATTACACACAGGATGTCAGCCAATTTTAATTACTCTAAATTTAATTATGGAAATTTTGTTTAATTTGGACTTTCTTTCTGCCACATTTCAAGAATTTGTTTGAAGAATGTAAGAAAATACAACAAATTGCAATGAATATTTGTAATAAATATACTGATGAGACAGAAAAAAAGAATATATATTTTTTTGCAACACACAAACAGTGCAAGCAGAGTTTTGCAGTAGTTTGATCAAACAGACTAGCGTCTGTCACATGAAAGACGTGGAGTCTCACACCAAATTCAAAGTGTTGCAATTACTATTTATAAACTACTTTAAACCTGACTTGTAAGTAAATTATACGGTCTTGCTTGGCCTTTATACCATCATATTATATTTTATGTGAAGCATTTTTAACTCTGAAGTAAACGAGAATTTCTTTGTACATAATATTACACGTGAGCAACAAAATCTCCCCCACAAATGAGTGGTGAGATTTAGTTTAAAGGAAACAGGTGTCTCACCTGTTAGGAAAAATACTACATCTGCCTATACTTGTGTGTAATTATCTTCTGCCTCTGAGCCTCATTGCTGCTTGTATGGATCTAGCTCTAAAGATGTTTGTGCTCTGTACTGCATGTTTACCAAGTCTCTTGACGAGGATTAGAGATTGTCATTTTTATCAGCTGTCGTGTCTTTGCAGAGCTCTGACAGCCTCTTAGGGACTGCCATTAGCTGCAGCTTTTTTCTCTAATGCGCCTGTGTGCATGTAACCTCGTGTACTTTATGCATTTTCAAAAAGACATTTTGACACATTTTTAAGATAATTTTTTCCTTAAGTTGTTAGATATTTAAAAATGTATTGATTCAGCAGCATGTGCATGCATATTACAGTAGTTCCCTATGCCAGTTCTTTTAATCAATACAGCCCTGAGGTACACTGAGACTAACAGTCTATGGCAGCTATGAGAGTAGTGCATTAATTACTACCTTGAGAAGATGCCCATCGTGAATGTACATTTTCTCTGAAATGTCTTCTTCAGTTTGAGGTGCAGAGATACCAATTATTGTACCAACAAACCTTTGCAACACTGTAACGAGGAATTAACATTTTAATCGTGACAGGCAAACATTAAAGAATCAGATGATCCTGAGGAGAATACAGGTCTGCAGAAGAGATAATAAAATTTACAGGTTTTACTGGGAGGGTGAACAGCCAGGGAGCATTTACTTTACAAGGCAGCAAAATTTTCATTAGATCACACAAAAATTCAAATTAGCTTCTGTAGGAAGGTATGGGTTTGTTGCTGAGCCACAAGAACAGTTGCGACTACTGGCATGTTTTTAGTGTAACAACACTTTATGGTGACACCTCTCACCTCTCTGACACCTCTCTTTTTTAAGGACCACTTGACATTTTCCAAGGATAACCTTTAAGATGGTTCTTTGTGAACCCTGTTCAGGTTATAGGAAGGTTTAAGAAGAAGAAAAAAAATAGATAAAGCAAGACATGGCGGAGCATGTTGAATACATTATAAATAAAGACACTGTATGTGTGGATACATATTTATGCATTAGTGTGAAAGCTCCTGAGGAAGAGCTCACTGTCAAAGTGGAAACACTGTAGATTTTGCCTTTGGAGCAGGTCAGCTTGATGATGCTTTTGAAAGTCTTTTTTTAGTTGTTGTTTTAGTCTTTCTCGCTGAACCCTCATAGGACCCCTTGTCATAGAACATTGTCAGCTTTATGCTCTGAATGAAGGAATTAATATGCACTAAAACAAAATAAAATAAACAAAAAGATAAAAAAAAAAAAAGAAAAGCATATGCTTAAGCATTTGTCTGCCCATTCATAGTGACTGAAAAAAGATTTTGGAGGAATCATTGCAGACTGAATGAAAACACTTTTGTAGTGGACTTACAGGGTCATCCCCACTATTACATTTCTTCTACATTTATTTTCATACCTTTTATTTTCATACGTTTGCTTCAGTATTTGAAGTATTAACCAGGCATGCACAAGTGCAGTTACTGTTACATATATGAGCTTATATCTTTTTGCCTCATATGCCAGCTTAAACCTTGCTTAAGCATGCACTATGTTTGATGGTTAGAGATTCAGTAGAGTGAATTTGAGATTTTAATAAATAAATAAATGAAAAGCTTAATTTGTACTTTGCCTGACAGGTATTAAGGAAAATATCATTATGTTGCCTCAAGACAACATATAAAAGTTTAACAATGTTTTTAACTCAGTTTTTTCTTAGAGGGATGAAAGTAAGATGTCACTGGAAGCATTGCACATGATTTATGAGAATACAAAAGTAAAAGTTTTTAAAAACACGCTGAAGTTTCCCGCTGTACTCTGGTAAGAGTATTCACTATTATGAAAGTGTGCTGAAAATATGTTCCTTTCAGTCTTCATAAAATATAAGTTCTTCAGTAATACCTGTTAATTATGCAGTCTCATCATCAATGCATACTAAAATAACCATTAGTATGCTTGTATTATCATCACATTTTCTCCTCGATCCCAGTTGGAAATACAAGTGCCAAAACCTAATCTATTGCAGCTTGGAGATGAGAGTAAACTGGGAAGGTAAACAAATAGGCAAACATGAAACGATCCTCAGAGGCTGCGAAACCAACCTGGGAGAGAATGGTTTGAAATTTAGGGTATATACACTGCAGATAAAGTGGCTTGGGGGCAGGTTGGCGGACTGGGAGAATTGAGTGGAAGCCTTGCCAAAAAACACAGCCAGACAGGAAACTGGCAATATAGGTAGTCGAAAATGAGGGAGACCTTGTGATTGTCTAGGCTGCAGGGCCAGAACCATAAACCAAGAATCCTCAAGTAGTTATAAGTCAATTTTGCCTGAAGAATTATTAATCCTTCTTACAGATGATATTTGAAAGTAGCCTGTAACTATTTCATGGCGGAAATCTGCTTTTCACCCCCTGGCCTTCTATTTTTCTTCCTCTTAATAAATTAGTCTCTCTTTGCTAAACTTTTTTCTTTTCTCTTTTGTCATCTTGTTTTTAAGTCTGCCTCCTGTACTGTATCTCTTTCTTACTCTGAAGTTCTATAAAACCATGTCTGCTTGTATTGATGATAATCTGCCTTTATCCTTTGTGGGAGCAGGCATTCAGTTTTCTTCTGTTTGTTTCTGTGTGTGCACGTATTTTTCTTCTTTAATAATGTAGAAAACGTCAGTGTTGTTTTGTGTTGTTCCTGAGCATAAAGGGTTTTTACCCCGTGAGAAAGTCATAAAAACAAAGAATGAGAGTAGAAGAGAGAGTATGGGGAAATGGGGGGGATCCTCGGTTCTACATTTTCTTCTGGTTTGTTGCTCCCTCCAGGAGGAGATTAAGAAAAAGCAAAACTGAGAGGAAATTATGATGAATTTTTTTTTTTTTTTAACCTGTCCTGTCCAGCATCATAGCAAGCAGAATGATAGTCTGGTTGCTGTATTGTGCCGAACATATTTGCTTTGCCAAGGGAGGCTTATGGGTATAAGGCTCCTCTTGATAGTCTGATTCCTTTATTTATTAACTGTTATTTATTTACTTTGAATCATGCAATTTATGTAATCTTGCCGGACCTGACCGAAGGGGACAGAAAAAGAAAGAAGATAGCCAAAAGAAGCTAAAGGGAAAACAGAAAGAAGAAAGAAGAGACGATCCTTCAATCCACACTAATACCAGACAACAAACTTCTACATTTGTGCATAAACACACCAGAAAATTTCCTACAGCTTTTACAGAAAAACAGAGCTGCCAGTGATCCTGTATTGCAACTCTGCATACCTGTGTTATGTAGATACACAGATAGGAGATATTGCAAAACCCCAACCACATTTTCTTATTCTAAAACTATCACCCACTGTTACGACCCCTTTTTGGCAACCAGGGGTTCAAGGGTCGAACAAAACGAGCCGGATAACTTGTATAGCAAAAAAAC
>JBAMHW010000007.1:23390383-23408309 GCA_037177495.1 Rhadinocentrus ornatus | reverse complement strand
AGATAGATAGATAGATAGATAGATAGATAGATAGATAGATAGATAGATAGATAGATAGATAGATAGATAGATAAAGATATTTACATGAAATAATTAAACTAAATAAAAGTCAAAATGTGTTTAGTATTTATAATATGCACAATAATAATTTATGTTGTCTTTTTATTGTCCATTGTATTTTTACATAATTAAGCATTGTATCAGATATTTTTTTTCTAAGTTTTATGCTGTTACAGCTGTTTTATGTTGCTTTACAGAAAGAACACAAATTGTCAAGGTTTAATAACGTTAAAAAATGGCAAGCTATATTGAATGTGGTATTGCTGGAAATACTGTTACTGCCTTGTTACTTAAAAAAAATGACATTTGCATTTAGTACTTGTAACATTACCCACAGAACATAGTATACAGTATATAGTATACATAGAAGTATATTTTTATATATTTGCATATCATATGCTTGTAGATTGCTTACCTGTTTTAATGTTGATTACAATCCTTTATGATGTACCTCCATTTTTGGCTATAATTTCATTTACATTAAATTACATTACATTCATTTAGCTGACGCTTTTATCCAAAGCGACTTAAAATGGTTAGGCAGTAGCATTAAGGGTCTTGCCTAAGGACCCAACTGGAAGGTGTTAATATTCGTTCCCTGGGGGATTTGAACCCTGGTCTCCCATATGGGAGACCGATGCTCTACCGATTAAGCTAACCAGCTATCATTATGTATGTTGCTCTCCCTGGACTCCCTGATAAGCTGAGTGAAAATGCCTGTGTGCTCCAAACAGCCAGAGACCTTTGGAATCCTTCCTTTCTGGACCGAGGTGTCAATGTAGGAGTTTTTCAGGAGGTAGTCTGTCAGTCGCCTTATATATTACTATGTGTATGTTACTATATGTTCTGAGCCTATATCATTGCTTCTCATTGGAGCCTCCAAGGTTAAACCAGCATAAAAAAAAAATGGTACTTCTGTCCAGTTCTACAAATATTTTTTAGCAAAATTAAAGTGATATTTCTAACATTTCGACAAAGTGCAATTGCGATTTGCAGGCGTGTAGCGCATTAGCCGTTATTCTCGTAAAATTTTCGTCCCGCAAGACTCCGGAGGAAGGAGATTTGTAAATCTTTGTAAAACTCTCTCGCCCTTGTTTGCTATCAAGGATGACAATTATATTTTTTTCTTCAATTATTTGTAAAAAGATTTCTGTCTCCTCCTGTGTCTACTCATAGTGCGCCATCTATATTTGAAATTAACTGGTCATGTGACCTGCTACGTCACGTCCGGTGAAGTGTAAATGCGAGAAAAGTGTTTTCATTGCACTTTTGCAATATACTTCTACATCGACATGTCTGAAAAACCACCTCATGAGAGCATAAAAACTTTTTAGCGATGTTTAAGTTTTTTCAAAATGTAGGCGTTTCCATTACCAGTTTTCTATTGCAAAATTTTGCTTTTGCTAAATATCGCAGACATTGCCTGGACTTGACATGAATATTAAAAAGACCATATGCAGTTGGCCCTGGGTTCCTCCTAATGCAAGACAATGCTAGATCTCATGTGGCTGGAGTGTGTCAGCAGTTCCTGCAAGACGAAGGAATTGATGCTATGGACTGGCCCACCTGTTCCCCAGACCTGAATCCAATTGAGCACATCTGGGACATCATGTCTCGCTCCATTCACCAACACTACAGACTTTCCAGGAGTTGGCGGATGCTTTAGTCCAGGTCTGAGAGGAGTTCCCTCAGGTGACCATCCGCCACCTCATCAGGAGCATTCCCAGGCGTTGTAGGGAGGTCATACAGGCACATGGAGGCCACACACACTACTGAGCTTTATTTTGACTTGTTTTAAAGGACATTACATAACTTGATTAAATTTGATTTCCATTGATAGTTTTTGTCTGATTTTGTTGTCAGCACATTCAACTATAGAAAGATCAAAGTGTTTAATAAGAATTGTTCATTCATTCAGATCTAGGATGTGTTATTTTAGTGTTCCCTTTATTTTTTTGAGCAGTGTATACTTTATTGATTAAGAGCCACTTAAGGATATTTGTTATTTTTGAAGAACCACATTTTTTTTTCCATTTTTTGGTTTTTAAAATAAAGAACAACATAAAAATTTTATAAGAGGATAGACAGACTTTCTTTTAAGGGATGTAGATTTTTCTCAAAAAAAACACCCAGAAAACTTCATATTTTCTAACCCAATGACAAGAAAAATAGATATAAAAATATTTTAGCCACGCATTTAGAGGCATTGTGGAAGGTCCAAAGAGCCACTTGCGGCTCCAGAGTCGCAGGTTGAAGACCCCTGATTTAGTGTTTGTAAACCAAAACTTTCTGCATTTTCTTTATATAGCCGTAGACCTTCTTGTAAAGGAAAGAGATATTTTGCATGTAACAATACGATTAATCGCAACATGTCATGAGATTAATCGGGATAAAAATTTTGATAGTTGCCCAGCACTAGTAAATACCAAAACAAAAGACTTGCATTTGTCAAGTTTATGAAAGCTGAGGATTCCTCTTTCCTCAAAGGCTGCAGGTCTGCAACAATATACTGCAAAAGGTTTTCCAGCTATTACTGGAGATAAAGACAAGGGAGTCTTAAGATTGTTTTTAATGACATTTAGTTCACATACTTTGGAAGGCTAGCCAGGTGCATTATTTCAATATGCTGTTTCAGGTATGCTGTTGACATTGTTGATGTTCAAGTAGCTTCTTGACACCCGGCGAATAGTTTACACAAAACAGCAAGATTTCTCCCTCCTGGATCATCACTGAACTTTTCAATAAATTACCGTCATGGACTCTGGACTCTAGTGTCTACCCTTTTGTTAGTTTCCTTTCCCCATTTTGTGTTTGTGGGCATGGTTGCTTCTTCAGACAGGTTCCGATGCGCAGCTGGTATTCATCTAATCATCATGGCTACCAGTCATCTACTCATCCACCAGCAGAGTATTTAGATCGCATCCTTCCTTCCCTCGAGGCCAGAGCATTGAACTACCAACACTTGGTATCCGGTCTCTTGTATTTGAGAAATTCTGTCTTGCTCATGTTTCCTGGTTTTAAATCTGTATTGTCTTCCAGAGAATCCTGTTTAAGCCTTCCAGATCCAGAGCCACGCCTGCACAAACTCTGCCCCTACAGACCGAGGATCAGCTGTCTGCCCGCTCGTTGTTCCTACCACTAAAACATTTTTGTTCTCAGTTCTAACTCAGTTCTGTCTGCTCTTTGGGTCCACCATCCTGCCCTTGTGACAACTACTATAAGTGATCATACAAAGATGCTGTAGTGATCATTGAGGCAGAGATGGTGCTGCTGCCTTAATTGGATTTTGCCTCCATTTTTTGCAGTTTCATGACTTATGTGCGGTTCAGCTCAGTGGTGGCTGGTGTTGCCAGATTTGGTGTTTTTCACCTATATATTAAGGCCTGTTTACAATGTGTTTTAGTCGGGATTTTGCCTGGAAGATTCCATGGAAATCTAGCACTCACTTGACCAAAGTTCACCTGTGAGAAAACAGCGTTCACAAATGCCAGAATGATTGCGCTCATATTAACGTTCATCAGGCAGAAATACAGTTCATTAAGTTCACGTTCATCCAGAATATGAATGAATTCATGAAAGATTGTTCAATGAACATTTTCAGGCACAACACTGGGTGTAAAGTCAGGTCTGTAAATGTAACTATAAATATGGGTGGGATCCACAGAAAGTCCAGAATGTCGGCTAACAGCTCAGTAAAAACATTTCTATGACCATCAAACACAGTAAAGACAGCAAACAATTAAAATGCTAGGTGCACAAAGTCTGAAAAATATGCAAACACTAATTATGTCTCCCCGTGTCCACCCCACTGCATGAACACGGACAAATGACTCCTCTACTGAAAGCACACATCTCACCGATTCTAAAACTGTAAGTTTCATCTCGCTATGACCAAGATTTACTAAACCAGAGGCAAAAGAAGGCCCAATTTATGCTTCATGTTTGTAAAACAGTCATAAAATGTCTTAGCTTTGCTGTCTTGATATTCTACTTAAAAAAAAAAAAAAGGAATTATGTTTCTTATTGTCTTTTGGGAGCCCGTTTGGATGTGTTATGACAGAAAAAGTTAAATGTCGGTTCTTTTTCTTCTTTCTAAGTACCAGAAAGAAAAGTCTCTTAATTTTAATAAACCTGCTCACTCCTGTTTACATCAGACGCACCCCTCCAGCAGGATGAGACATGCAGGAAGAGAAAGGACTGCAAGCCTCTGCATGTGGCCAGTGAGCAAGAAGTTTGGCAAAAAAAAAGGAAAAGAAAACCTGAACTGTTTTTAAAAAAAATGGCTTTAATCAATTAATATGGTAATGCGTTGTTGTTTATCTTGTCTTCTTTCAGTAATTTTTGATGTGTCACCTCCAGGAGAGTTGGGGAATACAGTAGGCTGTTAGAAAGTGTAGTTTGTTTGACTAAGTGCACTGTTAAAGCAAACTCAGTGGCTGAATGTTTCAAGGTGTTTTAGGTGTGAAAACAACCTTAGACAAAAAAAAAACATGCCAGATTTAGGCACAGCTATTACTTGGTGAATAAAATCGTGCTTTGGCTTTAAAACACATATTTTATTTAACTTCTATGGGATGCAAATTACACAGTAATAGAATAACTTGGGTTTTACAGTTTGATGCAAAATGGTTCTGACAAAGCAGCAGCATATTTTTGTCAATGTAATTTACTGTGAATTGAAGATGTCAGCCACTTGTCTGCATTAGAAGCTGAATAAATACCAAAGTTATTACTTTGGAAGCTTTACGGTCATCAGATGAATGAAAAACATTAAGTGAAAATGGAAAAGTACTGTAATCCATTTGCATATGATTATTAGGGTTCAATCTAGCTTTAAATTAAATCTGTTATAAAAATAAATGTTTTCTCATAAACATTCCAGCATGACTGACATTTTCATTTACCCAACAATGCCGAGATGCTGCTGCACCTACACTGTACGGAGGGTTAAGTAACCTTGTTAGAAGGAGCAATGGGAAGCTGTCAGCATGCCAAGCTGCCCAATAGAAGTGTTCTGTCCTCACAAAATGTGAAGCTGGCTGGATGCTTATCTTGCTAGACAGACAGTGAACATTCCATGGAGTAACTTCAAGGCTTTTATTCCATGAGATTCTTTTGTAAAACTGAAATGAGGAGACAATTACATTAATGTTTCATCCCACTCATTATCTAGACAACAGTTACTGGTCAGTCAACCTTTCTATGCAAAACAGCATTACACTGTGAAAGAAGCTAAACAATTGTATACCGCGTGTGAATGTTAGCATAATGCTAACCGCGATTGCTAACTTGCATTAAATTCAATGGAAAACAATTTGCTTGGCCCGACGCTAATTCACACAGAAACAATTCTTCATAAGCACACGAGTCCGTGAAAACCCTATTAACTACGGCAAGTTTTTATGACTCATACAATAGCGTTACATGCACTTGTTAAGGAAACTAAATACTTGAAACTTACAAGCTTATGTGAGCCAAACATTGAGAAGACCAGAAAACTGTCTAGTACTCATAATGCTTGTACTTCTTACATACACTTCGAGCGTGCTAAAACATCAGTAACTGAGATGTCTACATCATGCACACGTACATATTAAATAAAACCCTCACAAGACGTGTCACCTCTGTATTAAACTGCTGTTGCAACTGTGTGTCAGCTTTGTGTTGTAAAATACTCCATATATACAATGATTTAAGAAAGGTGTTTGATTTGCTCCTAGCTGAAGTGTCAAACTGAATTTGTATTATTTGTATTGTTCAGTAGTGTAAAATAAAAGAAATACACTTAAGTGTTACTTAGGCTGCATTTCGTTATTATGTCTACTAATTTTTTTTGCCAGTAAAACATACATTAGCACATTAGCAGACTAAGCCTTGGGTTGAATGTTCACACCAAAGTTCAGGGCAATGTCAGATTGTCTCTTTTCCAGTCTCCTCCCAAAGACTGTAGTCATTTTTGTGAGTTCATTCACCAGGATTTGCAGAATACTAAACAAAAATGGTTAAGGAACTCTAAAGCTTCTTTAATGTAGAATCTAAAGAGGTCATACTGGTGTAATAGCATCATATGCAGCAGTTTAGTCCTTTGATCTCTGTGAGATTACAGCTAGTCTCCCTTATAGTATAACAGCACCAAAGAAGCCTCAGTGCATCAGTATTCATCATTGCTCTTTTTTCTTGTCAACTATCTTTATCATTCTGCTTGTTATATTAAGCATATTATTTTGTGTATCAAAAAAGAAAAAAAATGCGCTGAGTGAGATTCCAGGGAAGAATGAGATTTTCTAGTATCAATAATAACTGCCACAATATGAGTTACCCTGCAGGGTAAGTGGAATATGAATGCACATATTAGACGATCAGGTTTGGATAAAAAGCTGCAAACATAAACAGTCAGAGATGAAGTTGCACCTACACAAGTTCTGTATTTTAAAATTTATACAAATCTTTTATTTAATTTTCTTTTATTGAACAAAGACAATTGTAGTTTTAAGAAATCAAGCAGTGAAATCTCTACTAACAAAAATCATAAAATTTGTTATTTGTAGCAGAAGTATAAAGATACTAGAGACAACTTTGTTTTAAAACATAGTGGCACCAGGCACCAGGCCTGCACCAGGCACATCAGCACATCATAAGTTTGCTTGTAAAGAAAAGCTTAAGAAAAGTAAAGAAGCTTAAAAGAATAAGTCTTGTTATGCTGTTTTTTCCTTGAAGTGCACAAGTGAACATTAATTTCTGGCACCATCACTTCATGCAGTTTAATTGCCAATACATCTGAAATAATTTGTTTTATTATTATTATTATAATATTACCATTATTATTTTCATTTTATTCAAAGCTTTATTAAGTATATGCTAGAATCAACTGAGCCAACCACTGCCTACATGTTCTATATTTTCCCATCTTTTATTAATATTAAAAAATAAATAAATAAAAAAAAAAAAACTTAAGTCCAATATTAATAAAGTTGTTTTGTTTGTTTTTTACCAAAAAGCTACGCTTATTTACATGCTTTAAACTTTGGGGATTTCTGTTGAAACTTTGGACTGGTTTGGTATCTTTCTATTTTAAATTTTTGTCAGACAGCTAATTGTGCCAGAAAATGTGGTCTAAAGCACTTCCAGATTGTCATTCTGCCTAAATAATATTCAGATTTTATGACTGCAGGGTCATCTGATAAAGTCAAGCAACTATGACATTTTACATTGAATTTGGTTTTACTTTCATGTACAATGTCTCCCACAGAGAAAGTCAAACGCAGCTGAATCTCTCACACTTTTTATCACATCACAGCATTGGGTGTACTTAATGCATGCACAGGAGAGTAATGAAGTTATGCAGTAAGACAAGGACAGTAGACCAAGCCAGGTCAAACTTGACTCAACTTTTCATGGAGCTGTGCAAAATTATGTAAATGTAATAGTGTAAGAGAGACAATTCCAGAATTTAAAAATAAGAAAAAACAAATATCAGTGTTGCTTTACTTGTGCTTTAGTACTGTAGCGGTTTCCAGCCTTGGCACAGAAAGAATAGAACTTTTGTTTAATCTCCTAACTGAATTAGACATTTGATGGATTTTTCTCCTTACAGACAAGCAGTCCCTCTCCCTCCCAAAAGTAAGGGTTCTGACTGGTAAAAACCCAGTACCCAAATTTATGACTTGGTCTCCAGCTCCACAGGTCAACAAAGGTCAACTTTCCAACCAAACTGGGGGAGTACTTTGTTAGGTTACATTCAAGACCTGGGAATTTTCTGAACTTTAATCTTCTGCAACCACAAATCTACCAGAATCTGCCTTATAAGGAACTAAGTGTTTTGTGCATTTCACATAGAACTCATCACCCAAGAACGTTGTCTATCTTAAAACAGTTTCTCTTCAAGCTGATAAGGCAACCCCCCTTTTCAGGTCTCTGAACCAAGACATCTGGCCATTAACCAGAACTGTTTATCCTTCACATTCCCAAAGGGTGATAAAAACATGTAAGATTTCTGTGTGTCCCACCACAGAAAGGATTCTCTTTGTCTAAAAAGAGAGTAAAAGAGTCTGTCTTATCATTTTAAAATTATGTTCAATCAAATATATATATACATGTGTGTTTTATTCTGATGAGTGCAAATAATCATTATCCTTTTATAGAAGGGTTAATCAACAAGCTTGATTAATTGGTGATCTGAAATTATTAACCTGTTTTATCTTTTTAAGGTATGACATTTGTTTTAATTCAATTGTGTTATTACTTTTCAATGTGTCATTTATAAATATAATTATGGTTTAATAATGTTTCATTTTAGACTTGAATAACTTAAGAGACATATAGATGTTCTCACATATAGATGTGTTTTAGTTGATACCTTTACAAAGGAATCAGAAAGTAACAGAGACAGCCGCTCTGTTATCTGAGCTGATTACCAACGCCCACCAAATGTTTATTGGCTAAAAGGACCTCCGACCAACACCCTGTGGCGTAACCACATCAACTTTCAAAAACTTAGAACAAAACTTTACTTTGAGTAGTTCAGTTTAGTTTTTGCCTTCTTTGGGTGCTGTCCAGCGGCACTCCGGACCTCCTTGAGACATATTCTTTTTCTTACACAGAACCGCTTTCCAAAGTCTCTCCAAAGAGAGCAGAATTGAAGTTTACCTTGATGTAACGGACATGACAATCTTAAGTTCTGGGCCTGCATTTTAGTATGCATGATCCATTCTGTCTTTTGAACTGATTAACTCCGTTTAGAAGTATGTCCCTTTTCTAGATTACATTTTCTTCATTTTGATCTCTAATCTTGATTCTAATTTTGGAGTTTTAGTGTTGAGATCTGGTTAACTCAGGCTGACAAACGCTTCAGAACCAGTTACAGAGTTTTCTTTTTTTGGACTGATGCAAAGCTGGACTCTTCCGTTGCATTTACCACACTTTACTTTACTATCTTTACCATCTGTGACACCACTGATTCAAACTGCGGAACTGGACCGCCAGCAGTCCGAGCCCGTAGACCCGAACCTACGAACCATCACGTGAGACAAACCTCCTTTCTCCCTGGAAGCTGCGAGTCAGGTCGAATCACCAACTCAAGCTTCCCCTGGTGAGTTGTGTCACCACAATGGTCGTAAGTCGCCTCTGGTCCGAACAGAACCGTACCAGTCCTGTCCGGGTCATTCTCTGCTTGTCTGACAAGGAATGGTTGGTTTAACTTCTTAAAAACAGTTAATTCATTCTGACACATTGCATGGTCTTAAAATGAGATTCTGGTTTGAATATCATATTTGCATTTCACAATGTTGGAGTCATTTTCCTTCGTACCTTTGTAAATATTTTCCTCTGATATTTATGCATGATTACACTAGTAATAAATATTTTATATTTATCCTAAACTGGTCTGGTTGTGTGAATGCTACTCCTTTGAGTCATATCATGGGTCCCTTTGTATTTAGAATTCACGTTATGAGCGTCCTGAGACTGTTTGATTGATAACTGATTCGATTTGACTAATGGTGACCACACAGCCATTAGATTAGTATTAAAGATATCTGTATGGTGGTGCTCTGAGGTATTCTGAATATTAATGATTAATAATTCATAATTTTATGTAATTATTAAACTGAGTACTTTCATCCAAACATTTGTAATGTTTAATGACCCTAAATCACAACAGTACATTTTCAAAATACATCTTTCTCCCACTGAGATTGTAGTTGAGGAAAGAGTTAACTGATTGAATGATGCTGCAGACGACTGACTGACTGATAGCTCTCAAACTTTAACACGATTGGACTCTGCCCTCACCAGCTGAAAAAAAGAAACAAAATGAAAAAAAAAAACACTCTCTAAACGTGATGAAAATACTTCATGTTTAACTTATATAAAACAATATTGTTAATGAATGGTTAAAAAAAATAATGTTCACAATTTCAAAAGGATGATTTAGTTCATGACGGCATAAAAGAACTAAATTTAAGATCTGCTTTTTTAACTAGTGAACACAACCAGTAAACCAGCTGTTCTCCTGATTGAAACACTGATGTCAAATCTAATTTAAACAGCTGTTATACTAACGTGTTATCATTTTATCATAACTTTGTAAATAGTTAGCGTGTTCGCCGCTAACTGCCGCACATGACTCAGACTTACTGTGAATCCGTGACTCTAAATAGCAGAGGAACTCTGTCCAGGGTAAGAAACCCATACAACCATGTTCACAAAACTAGGAATTCACCAATGTCACTGATTTCCCCTGGGTTTTTGTGTGAAAAACAGTGTGTGTTTGTATGTGTGTGTGTGTGTGTGTGTGTGTGTGTGTGTGTGTGTGTGTGTGTGTTCTCTGAGCTGGCAGACAGTGTGCTATATTGATAAGCAGGGTAGAGCCTGTTAGGCCTGCAGCCTGAATGTCACTAGTGATTTTGTGTTTCTGGTCACAAACCAGAGTTGAGAGTTGGTGGAACACGGAGTAGTTCCCATCGTGTTCAGTCTTCACACTCATAAACTTGCTTTCTAATCGTCATCTATCGTCATCCACTCTCTTGTTGTGTGTTTGCCTCTAAGAGACTGCCACCAGGACTTTAGTGATCTTGGTGGGAAATTAAGTATTCAGTGTTTTAATTTACATCTTAGAATTATTATTATATATTCCTATTCTTAAGATTATATCTTTATTATTTTACTTGATTCATAAGCTGTTGTGTAGTGCTTCTCGTCTCTTCTCTTTTTGTTATTAATTTTATTTATTTCCCGTCTTTTAGTAACTAAACATTCTAGTGGATTTGTTTTTTCTTTCCCCAGATGTGAAGCTTCTGGATATTACAACATCACTGTTGATTATGATTATATAGGCTTATTAGTGGGTCCACAGGTATACAATTGCTTCAAAACTTCAACAAGAGAGGGCAACAAATCATATTTTTCAGTCAGGCATTAATAGGCTATGTCAGTTACAAGCATTGTACGGGTATTGATCTACTCATGAAAGTCTGCCATTTGCATCTTTTGATGTCATTTAAAGCTCCACTGCTGAACTTTTTTTTTTCTCACTAAGGGACTCCCTAAAGATGGCCTCTGTCTTGTATACTGTCTCTTCCCTCAGCTCTCTCCAGCAGGTAAAAATTAGTCCAATATTGGTTCTTGTCTTATCCCTTGCTCTGTCCCTTTCTTTCTTTCTTTTAGGAACGAGGTCCAACCAGAAGCGAGTGTGGAATTGGTGAGAATAAAGCCGGATGGGTAAATTGGTAACAGGTGTGGATGATCAGTACTCAGGGGACTGACAGTGGGAGTGCAGGGAAGGATCCATGATAGAGCCTGGTGCGGGTGTAACAGACATAAAGCTAGCTATAAAGTTTTTAAAACTTGTATTTAAAAAAAAAAAAAATGCACATATATATTTGCATTTAGCTTTGAATCTAGTTTGAAATGTATTGGCTGATTTTTATGATGACAAGTTGCATCAAAACAAGCATTAATCAAAATGAAGTCAAAATCAGTTTCTCATTAAATGCAATGAGGGCGAAAATGGGGTGATTTTCTTTTTGTCTAGCAGCAAGCTCCCTTAGTTAACACATATTCACTTCACACGTTTTGTGTTCTTTTCCAAGATGTGCTCTCTTTTCCAGACTGAAAAGATGCTTTAAATTGACCTTGTTTGTTTTGCCTCTACTTAGAGAAATTCTTATAATTATGACAGTACAAGTTGTTCTACGGACAAATTTTGTAAGTCTGTGTTTGTTTGTTTTTTAATCATTCTTACAAGGTGTTTTCAGTTCTAGTACTTTGAGCAAATATTGCAATGCAGTTATATGACAAAGAAACAAAAACACACAGACTGAAAGTGTTTTCATTTGATGAAAATCTTTCTTTTTTCTTTTATGGATGAAACACATATTTAATTTGATTTGGCTGGAAAAAACAAAAACAAAAAAAACAAAGGCTAAATGTTAATTTTTCCCCTCTTTGTAAAGTACATTTTTAAAACCAATTTTAAACGTTTTGCTGTGTGGTGATACTTAATTTTGTAAGAAAAGACTTGCAACAATTCTCAAGTTTTTGCCAATTATTGACTGTATCGTGTGATTATTTAGATTTTTTCTTACACATCTTTAATGCTAAAATGCTGAGCAGTGAGCTTTCTTTATTTGCGGCATCTGACAATAGTAGTAGCTGTGCTAGATTTTCCCTGAAAAATTTTACATAGTCTAGACAGGAATAGCTTTAACCAGGTATTGCTCTAGAATACATTTCAGCAATGAGGATGTGTTTTCAGATTTGTAAGTTTCAGAGGCTCTGAGGAGCCCCTCAGAAATGTAGGCTTTTGATTTGAACGCTGATAACAAACTGGATGATTCCTTTCGTCTTTAGTCTTGAGCAGAGGCCCATTTCATTTTTGGAGGAGACAATAAACAGTAAAATTTCAGAGAGTAATTCCCAATTGTTTTCAGTGTCATTTCTGGAATCTTTTAATGCCCCTGTCCTAATGTTTTTAGGCATGCTGTGCTAAAATATTCATGGAAAAGTAAAATGCCTTCAACATTTGACCTATTTCTATTCTCTACTGCAAATCAAATATTGTTTTTATAATTTTTGTGAATCATTACACTTTTTTTTTCTTATCCACAGTTAACACAGTTTACTGACTTAAAGTTGTTACTTAAAGTTTTCCTGGTGCTTGGCTGAAAAGCATAGCTTCTGAGACTGGAATTGTGATTTAAACTTGAGCGAAAGAAAGAAAAGAGATTGTGGCTTCTGGCTTTCAATCAATAGTTTCACTACAAAACTACTTCACAGCTTTCTTGCAAAAGGATTTAAAAACCAGGGGAAGATTTATGAAGGAAATGTCATATTTATTTCTGTTACAAAGCTCTGTCTGAGATGTTTCTGAATAGTATTCAACATCATACAGACACTCTAACTTGTAAGCCATGTGAGGTGGAACCGGGCTTCCCTCAGTCGATCAGACTAAAGATAATCCAATAGGGAGAGTGGGGGTTGTATTCTCAAGAGGGCTCATTAGGTTTCTCATACTGTTGGTTGAGAGACATTGGAGGAAAATCCGAACTACTGTGGGATTTGATTTTATATTCCATTAGGGTTTCTGGGGAGAGTTAGTAGGAAGCTGCAATATTCCTTTGATTAGGTGATAAAACTAGAAACTCTAATTGTAACGATGAATAAGACTGGGTCAATATATACTGAACTTTTATTTGTGAACGTAATGTATAATCCGAAAATTAAACATTTTCTTAACAGAACTCTTTTCTCCAAGGCATTCCTAGAAAATTGAAAAAAAAGAAGAAAAGATTAAAATGTATTTTTTAATATGTGAGCAAAATTTGAAAACACTGTAAAAAAAATGTGTTTCCAGACTATTTTTCCATTCTTCTTGAGAAATATACTGTAGAATTTCCCAAAAATAAATATGAGAGCAGGCAAAGTGTTCACCAGCATGTGAGAGCACTGGGAAGATTAAGTTGAATAGCTCAGTTAGTTTGAGACAATGGTGGCAACATCTCTAAATAGAAAATTTAACTAATAAATTTAGGAATCCGATGTGCATCTGCTCTTTGCTTCAAGTAAACACTTTACTTATCTATTGCATTCGTAGTGGGTGTCTTGCTTAATACTTGAAGAAATGAAGCTCAGTTTTGCAACAACCTTTTAATGTCTTCAATGAATGACCTCACTGATTATGTCACTGTCTTTTCTCCCTGAATGCATCAACATATATTGGTTGAACTGTGTTCAAATTTTTTAATTTTAGCACCAAAGGCCTACCATTTTAGAGGTTTACATGACTAAGCCAGAACAGTACACAGAGGAATGGACCATCAGTGAACCCCAAGGCTTATGAAGGCGATATGTGAAGGAAGTATTATGATGAGATTTTTTATTGATGTATTAACTAGCCTTTAGAGCTGTAACACTTACCGATCTTCATATGGCTTATGACAAGATTGTATGTGAAAAAAACAATTGGCACCAGCTGTCCATGGTTAAGTTGCACTAAAGAGAAATTTGGGAATTCAGTTAGTATTATCTTGCTAGCTAGGTGCTTTATGCTCTTTCATACAGTATTATGTGCTTCAAGAGTATAATTTGTGTCTTTACTTTAATAAGTCACATGTTCTGCAGTAGAGGGGAGTGAAGTTGTTCCTTCCATGTCCCTAGAGCTGTAAATTTAAGGTTTTAAAAAAATTGTAGTCTCTGTGGCATTTTACTTCAGAAAAATTGGCTCAATAATTGTCGTCCGATGTCAAATAAATATTAAAAAGTAAACTGTCAAGCTGTGAATTTTAAGTCTGGCAAAACATGGGATTTTGAAAAAGTACACGTATTGCATAACTCTGACATAAATCATCTGTTTATTTTCCCAGTCTAAACTTGCTTTACTTTCCTTCTATAGCAACTTTCTTCCTAAGTAAGACTTTCAGCTTCCTCTAAGACATTATGAAATAAGATCACAGCTGTTGTGTGTCTGCTACTTGAACTTGTGAATGCGTTGAATAGGAATTAGTCTTTGATATCTTCACCCTTTGATCAGTATTAATGTGGGAGCTGTGCTCTTGCTCCTGCTGTGTTATTACTGAAACAATATCCAGTCAACAACAAAGAGCATCTTCAATGTTTTCTAGCTGTAGAGTGGCAACCATTTTTAATGAAGGAAATAGATGTCTATAGTTGGAATTAACTCATTGTAATGACAAAGATCCGATTGCAATGCAGATTACAATTGCAGCAAATATAGTCTGAATTTCTTTTTTAATTCTAACTCACTTTAAACAGTGTTCAAATATATACACAGAAAAAAAAAACCTGGTACATCATGCAAAGGTGAGATTCAAATGGCAGTTTAAATTAAACTGCAATGAAAAGATGATGAAAGTTGTTAGCTGTTGATATATGCCTGCATCATTATCGTTAAACATGGTTCACATGGCTTGGTTGTTTTCTTACCTTTAGCTTCTTCCTGTGCAGTTTGCCTACCCGATTCCCTTTGGGTTTACTAGAGACAGAAAGCTGAAAACAGAATCCTTGATTTGTTTGGTGTCTTTTACACGTGTGAAGTGAACAAGGCCATTGATTCACACACACACACACACACACACACACACACAAAAGCTAATTTTCTTTGTATACTTCTTGTATTTGTACTTTAATTTTTCAGGTCTACAGAAAAAGCACCCATTTTTTCTGTTTCTTATCTCCAACTTGTCTCTGAAGCATTTTATAAGAATTAGCATATTAATTTAGTTTACTTTCACACCAAAACTTTGCATCAAAACACTGTTTTCTAAACAATATATAGGGCCAGTGGGTGAGGTACAAATGGAGTATAGCAGCTGGTGCTCTGCTAAAATAATCACATGTAAAAGTTGAGTTTCTTTCCCCACTATGACCACCATATACAACTTAGTTTCTATGTTTAAAAGTAAAAAGGTAGGAAATAATATGTTCTTGTTAGGGGTGGATTATTTAGGTTGCACTTTCAGCTATGTACTCCTAATTAATGGTCAACCTACCCTTGTTTCATGAGTTCAAGTTGATGGTCTATGCAATTGCTGTAGCTCATGAAAGCACTGTCACTATGAGCTGATCAACTGCATGGCATTTCCATTCCCATAAAAGTCTTACATCTGTGTATGACTTTCCATTAAGTTAAAGCTATGTAATTGCATTCTTTGGCAAAACAAGTGCAGATTTTGTTTATTGTTGTTTAGTACTGTCATTTTTGTGCATATCTGAAAACCTTTTAATGACTTAGACATATTTTCCAATTTGAGTGTATACCAAACTAAACACATGTGGCCTTTGCATGAAACTTTATCACCTTCTCAGCAGCACATGTAATATTAAGTGCTACATCTATGTATTCATATAACTCAGACAGTACCTGCCAAAGGTGTAGCCATAAATACTGGATAGAATTGAGATGAGCTCCACTGTTGGATAGGGAACTCAATCTCTTATTAACTTCCTCTTTTTCTCTTTCCATGTGAACATATGTCTGCTCTTTCTCTACATCTCCTCTGTCATTTTTTTTTCTGCTGTGTAATCATTTCCCTTTTTCCTTTCACTTGCTAATAAGTCCTAAAAATTTCTTTTTGTCTCATAATTTAGTCTTGTTCTAGTTATTATTCCTCCTTCACATCCCTCTGTTCTCACCTTTCAGTGAATTTCATTTACATCTACCCATTGATAGAACAAACAGGTAAAATAATGGGGTCATAAAGAAAAATCTGAAATATATATAAATAAATATGTATAGACATACAGTATATAGAGGAAGTTAATAAGAGATGGAGTTCCCTATCCAACAGTGGAGCTCATCTCAATTCTATCCAGTATTTATGGCTACATCTTGGCAGTAAGTTTTGGTTTACAAACCCTAAATCAGGGGTCTCCAACCTGTGACTCCCGCCCGCAAGTGGCTCTCTGGACCTTCCACAATGCCTCTAAGTACATGACTAAAATATTTTTTATTTTATCTAATTTTCTTGTCATTAGGTTGGGAACTATGGACTTTTTTTTTTACTTTACATAATTTTCCACAAATATCTACATCCCATAGAATAAAGTCTGTCTATCCTCTTTTTAAAAAAAAAGGATTTATGTTTTTTTTTTTATTTTAAAACCTAAAAATTAAAATTAAAATGTGGTTCCTATGGTGACTCTTCATTGAAAATATATATTAGGTTATATGGAGTTTCTAAATGGTGAGGAGAGAGAAATATTCACAATATGCACAATAACTTCCATCCATGCACCTTTAGTGCTTCATTGTCCAGATTTCTGGCCTAGAAATTCTCTAACTTCCTAAACTAGCTAATTCTTAGTTTGACTGTTTAGCTTTACCTCTGCACCTGCACTCTCCGCTACCAGGAGTTAAATGGTTAACATCTCGTTTCCGGGTGTAGCATCAGGTGCGTACCCACAGAAAGTACATAATCTCAGCTCAGTAAAACCATTTCTATGAACAAAAAACACAGTTAAGACAACAAACAATTTAAAAGACAAGGAACACAAAGTCTGAAAAATATGTAAATAGATGTCTTCCCGTGTCCACCCATGGAATGAACAGAAAAAAAACTCCTACTGAAAGTTCACATCTCACAGATTCCATAGCTGGAAGTTTCATCTCTAAATGATCAAGATTCACTGAACCAGAGGCAGAAAAAGGCTCAGTTTATGCTTTACGTTTGTAAAACAGTCAGAAACTAAAAAGTTTCTCATTGTCTTTTGGGACCAGTTTCCCATTCAAAAATCACGTCGGCGAGAGAAGCATCAAAAGGGAACTCAGCGTTCTCTTCCACCTCGCTCCTGTGGGGCTACTGCTGCAGTCAACTCCAAGGGAAACCTGAGCGCATACAGATGGGTCACACCTCCTTCACCCTGGAAGAAAAGGAGCGCCGCCACAAATCCAATCTCTGCCTCTATTGTGTGGAAGTGGGACACTGCATCGCCAGCAAAAGCCAGAGTGCACCAAGTAGGTGGGGAGATCCTGGTGAGCTCAACTGGCCCGTCACCTCCCCAAAGACAGAGACCTCTGTTCCAAGGCTGCCTCCTTCTTCCACATGGGCTTTACACCATGGCTATCTTCATGGACTCTGGTGATGATGCCTGTATCATTGATGAGGAAGGGGTCTTTCAACTGGAGCTTGAGTGGGTTCCTTAGCCACATCCAATTTCTGTTAAAGGCTTAGATGGACACATCTTGGGTACAGTCACACATCAGACCTCTCCTGTTCATCTACTGCTTTCTGGTTATCATCACAAAACAGACCAGTTCCACATCCTAGAATAGAAGAATAGAATGCCTTTATTGTCATTATACAACGGTACAACGAGATTAAGCCATCACCAAACAGTGCACGATAGAATT
>JBAMHW010000007.1:23380219-23390283 GCA_037177495.1 Rhadinocentrus ornatus | reverse complement strand
ATTCAGGTCTGGGGAACGGGCGGGCCAGTCCATAGCATCAATGCCTTCATCTTGCAGGAACTGCTGACACACTCCAGACACATGAGGTCTAGCATTGTCTTGCATTAGGAGGAACCCGGGGCCAACTGCAAAAGCATATGGTCTCACAAGGGGTCTGAGGATCTTATCTCAGTACCTAATGGCAGTCATTTTACCTCTGGCGAGCACATGGAGGGCTGTGCAGCCCCCCAAAGAAATGCCACACCATTACTGGCCCACAGCCAAACCGGTCATGCTGGAGGATGTTGCAGGCAGCAGAATGTTCTCCATGACTCCATGACTCTTTCACGTCTGTCACATGTGCTCAGTGTGAACCTGCTTTCATCTGTGAAGAGCACAGGGCGCCAATTTGCCCCCCTTGGTTTTCGCTGGCAAATGCCAAACGTCCTGTATGGTGTTGGGCTGTAAGCACAACCCCCACCTGTGGACGTCGTGCCCTCATACCACCCTCATGGAGTCTGTTTCTGACGTTTGAGCAGACACATGCACATTTGTGGCCTACTGGCGGTCATTTTGCAGGGCTCTGGCACTGCTGCTGGATTGTTGCCATCCTACGGCTTCCTCCACGTCTCCTGTACTGGTCTGTCTCCTGGTAGCACTTCCATGCTCTGGACTACTATGCTGACAGACATAACAAACCTTCTTGCCACAGCTCGTATTGATGTGCCATCCTGGATGAGCTGCACTACCTGTGGTCACCACCTGCAGAACCACTCTTTTATTTGGGGTGTCTTGCTAATTGCCTATAATTTCCACCTGTTGTCTATTCCATTTGCACAACAGCATGTGATATTTATTGTCAATCAGTGTTGCTTCTAAGTGGACAGTTTGATTACACAGAAGTATGATTGACTTGGAGTTACATTCCGTTGTTTAAGTGTTCCCTTTATTTTTTTGAGCAGTGTAATGTACTTAAAAGTGTAATGTTATGTTGAAAAATAAGTAATAATTTCTCAAAAATAGAGGATTTAAAATGGATTCAAAACAGTTTTCCCAGTACTGTGCAAAGTGATGATCAAAAATCTCCACTGTCAGGGTTGGTTAGGCCACATCCCATACCGGTTGTCTGGACATATTATACCTGCTTTGTTTGTACAGACCCCATATCAAATTAACTGAAATTTCTTTTACCACTGATGGAGCACACAATTAAACATTGCCAAGACATGGATGACATCTAGACATCATGGTTTTGCCGAACTAATATTCAAAATGAACTTGTTTGTGTTTCATATTCTTCATGTCTAATTAACTTCAGTTTGACTTTTGTAGATGCTGAGAGTATTTTAAAAATATACTCTAAAAATTAAATTAATTTATATGTGGGTGGTCGGCTTGTTGAGCTCGGGCTTTAAGCCGACAAAACTAGTTACAAATACATAATGACTCCTCCAACCTGTCATGAAGTCCTTGATACTCTCTCGCTTTATATAGAAATTTCCAATGTAATATTGCCTGGCTATGATTGGCTGCACACCATCACACCTGCCTCACCTTCCTCATCTGCTCCCTGGTTCGCTGCCCTTTGGTCCAATAACTGCTCCCACTGTTTCACTTTGTCAAACGTGTGTTTTTTGTTTGGAGATAGATTCCAGGCTTAATAGAATAAATACTCATTCCATCACTCAGCAGGTCTTTGCTGTTTGCAACAGTCTCTTGTAGTTTTGTTTCATATTCAGGGCTATCAGGTTTTCTTTCTTTGATTTGCAGATGAATTAGTTATTTAGCTTGTTTGTTTTCACTCCCTTCTACTTTATTTGTTTATTTATTTTGAATACTACCACCCAACAATCCTTGTTTGATTCTGTTCTTTTAATTTCCACTTTCCACTTGGGACAAACTCCCTGTTACTCCACCTCACATCTGGGCATCTTTATTTTATATTACTTCCTCTTTCCTTCAGCCGCTTGCAACAAACGCTAATGGTGGTAATTGCTAGATTGCTACAGAACATCTCTGTGATTTCATGACTGTAAATTATTAGAAGTGATAAGTGAAAACTTGCTCCATTTAGTCATTCATTTATCACTTACCTTTTCTATGGACGGGTTTATACAATAACGCTACTTGCTTAACACTAAAATACCTTCTTTTTGCAATGCATTCTTCACCATCAAGGAAAACATTCTAAGGGAGATCACAGATTGTCATGAATGGCGGCAGAGGCAAGGACCCAAATGCAGGCAGTCAAGGCAGGAGGCAGAACAGTGCAGGTAACAAGGTTTATATCCCTAAACACAGGACAGGGAACCACCCATGACAGGGGATGAACCACATAAGGATCTGACAAGGGCAAACTGAAAACCATGGGGTATATATACACACAGAGGGAGTAATAAGGAACAGGTGAAGTGAATGAGTAATTAGACCAGGTGAAGTAACAAGCCAGGAAGAGAAACCACAGGAGCAGAAGAAAAACAGGAAAACTGAACTAAACATGACAAAACCCACAATAAACCAAACTCAAGACTTAACTAAAACATGACACAAACAATGATTTAAACTGAAAACACCCCAAAAAACAGAGCTAGAAACCAAGATCACAACAGAAGTAAACATGAACAAAAACCCTAAACCATGAACAGAAATAAAACCTAAAAAAACACAAAACATAAACAGAAATCAAAATCTTACAAACCAGACAGATCAAAACACAGGAACCATGACAACATATTACATTCTTTGATGGCAATAATAAATTGTTTGGCCTGAAGATGTTTATTTTTATTTTATTTTGTTATGACTTGTGTGTCTGTTTGCACATGACACGAGCTTCATGATTTTTAAGATGCAGTAAAATGCTTTTTTCATTTTTTCTTTTGAATGTGAAGAATTGGTCTCTGTCTTGTTTGTGTAGGCTGCTTAATTACCTTTTGTCCCCACTAGGGTTTTGTTGAAAAGGATGGCATTGTACGGTTTGCTTTTCAGTGTGGGTAATTTATTAAGCAGACATTGCCTTGGTTACAAAAGCTTATCTTTTTGGTTTGCTTTGTGAGGACACTGCATTGAGCTTCTGGCCTCACTCATCTTTTTCCCGCATTATAGTTCTTCTTTCTTTGTTCTCTCTCATTTTTTAGCTCATAACTACCTGTTTTATTCTTTCAGAATTAATGTTACTTTTCAGGTGTCCTCCAACATACAGTATTTCCAATTTACTAAGTTATTTTATCGCATTACTAACTTATTTAAACAAAATCTTTGAACTGTTTGTGCTTGCACAGCTTCCACAATTTTGAACATTAATATATATTTTATGATCCTTTTGGATCATAAACATATTATACTAAAATGCTGTAAACACAAATGGTTATAGCGTATTGAAATAACCTCTTTGCTACTATAGTTATTCATTTTTTATTAAACAGGCTTTGTTATCACTTCCATTCTCTCTTGTTTTTTCTCCTGTGACCTCAGTCTACTCTTCCCTAAGCATCAATGTCTTTTTAACTAATTTAATTTTCTTTTTAATTTATAAGCTGTTCATTTGACAGCAGTTTCAGGGTACATCACTTGAAGTAATTCAGCTAAGAGGCAAGTTATTAACCTGCTCAAATTTGACTTTCTTGGAAAATATATGATGTAATGATGAGCTGCACTGCCATTTTTCAGGCAAATTTTATATCTTTGTGTTGCTGCATTTTCAGTAAAATAAGACAGCAACTTTCATCAGTTGGCCGATATCAGCAGCACCATAACTTAACTCTCAAAATGTCCTGTCAACCTACAGCTCACCTGCAATACAGCACTGGCCGTCTTTTTCAGTTTATTGCAGTTCTTTTATTTGGTCTCTGTCTAAACCCTCTGTAGCCTGAAGCTAGACACAAGATAAGACATAGACCCATACTTCTTGGCCAGCACCGAACACTTAGTTCTTCACATTGACAGGCACTTCAACAGCTTTACACTCGGCCTCTAATATTCTCCCTCTTGGCCTTAAAAATACCATCTTCTTAATCGGATGCACAGAAGTGAATCAGAGCTCTACGTGGAAGTTTTTAAAAAACATAAAACAACAACACTTTAAGAGGACGTGTCTTATTACATCAACATCTTCTTTTATATTCAATTCTCCTTCTGGTGCATTGCAGTCCTGACAAAATAATGTTCAGGATGTGCAGGTGTGTGTGCATGCATGGAGAGAAATGAGGTGTTGGATAGATCTGAGATCATTCTGGCTGCATCTCTCAAACAGACATATATTCCCTGCAGGTGATTTAACCAAAAATCTACTAACTGGTGTCAGACCCTGCAGGGGTCTTCTGTCCACCACCACTCCTCTCCAACTGGTCCTGGAACAGCAGCTAAGGATTTTTATATTGTACAATGAAATCTTGAGCATCACAATCTGATAATATATCAATTTTTAAGTGTTTAGTATACTGTAATTATATGGTTATGATAAGTTAAAAAGATTTATGTTTCATTGAGAACATATAAAGTCAGCTGAAATAAAAAATTCTAATGAATCAACATTTTCCTCATGAATCCTCATAACCACAAACTATAGTAATATCATCTAATTTTATATTCAGGTAGATCAATTTCACTTATTTTTATTATTTAATTGTGATAAAGTGAAACTGGATGAAGTTATTAAAAATACATGCAATTTGACACATCCATGCCTTAAATGTATTCTCTATTCCCTGATCTAATTTCCTTGAATGGTCATATTGGTGATGATTAGGAAGCAATGGCTTAAATGATTAAAATAAAAAAGACTTTATTGCCCATACATTCATAGAATAGAACTTTATTGTCATAACAACAACATAGCAACAAGTGCAACAAAATGACTATTCATCCAGCCAGGCAGCAGACTTGTTGACTCCTTCACAATCTTTCTTTCTTTGTTCACAGGAGGAAAGAATTACCTTTTTTTTTTCAAAAGACAGCCTTAGAACTTAGTAATAATAATAGAACTTAGTAATAATAATAGAAGTTAGTAATAGGGAATGAAGATTAACCATTAAAACACCCATGGAAGCACTGTAATAGGTAATATAATAGCAAATGTTTTTTTTATTGTATTTCTGTGTTGATTCTCAGCCATTCAGGGGCCTATTGCACAAAAGTAGTGTTCATATATCCAGGATAAATAACCAAGCTGGGTTCATAAAATCCCAAACAAAACCGTTCAGGTTTAATTGGTTGCGCAAAGAACAAGCCAGAATGAGCAGGCTTGAATTAATTAAGCCAGGTGAAACCAATTCTAGATAAGTTTGTGCTTGTAGCTTCCTGAAATAGACCTTTGCAATCTATTACAGAATCAGAATGATCTACTATGGCAACAACAGCGGTGTATTTATCTATTGCAATCCTCCTAGAAGCCTACAAACAAGTCAAAGACATGATAAAAGGAAGGAACTCACGATTATGATTATAAAACCAAGAGAGAAATTTGGAAGATTTGATTAATTAAATTAAATAAATAAATAAAAAACACAACACTGACAAATAACTGCTATTCTTTGCAAGGAAGTTCTGGAATCTTATTGAAAAATTAAATGTAACCTGAAAGTGCACGATTTTTAGGGCTCCCACTTAAAGTATCAGCCGAAGATCTTTAGGGAGCTCCTCTGCCTCTCAAGGGAGCCTAGCTTAGCTCCTCTGTAATTAAAACCCTGGTTGGCAGACAGAAGGTAGGCCTGCCAACCTTTTTTCTGACACCATTTGCAGACATTGCACAGCAGGCATATAATTATACCCATGCCAGGACACAGGCTTAGACAAAAATGACCTTTGACCTCCTTAAACCATGCTTTCTATATCTTTACCACATCAGGTCAGCCCAGGCAGGACATGTGACATCACAGTGGTCTATGCTGTCCTCCACAATGTGGCCTGCCTGAGGAAGGAGAGGAACACCCAGAGTGCCACCACAAGTATACTGGGACAATGATGCCATCTTCCTGGATGACAACAGTGGTCAATGGTCAGAGACCAATATGTCTTAAATTATTTGAGTTTATATTAATGCTTTCAATTTAAGTTAAATATGACCTGCAATGGCAGAGGAATTAGTGTCATTTAAAAAAGACTTGGCCTGTTAAGGAGTGTGTGCTGTATACTGTGTGTACGCTGGCCTACAGGGATGCTATCCATTCATTTGTCTGTTAATTTGTTGTGTCTTGATTTGTCCTGCATTTATTTCAGCATGCAGACACGAGGGGTGTATTGTATACAGACCTTTGTGAATGTTTATCTATTTTTGTGTTGTATAATATGCTTTGATACCAGGATTTTTTATCGAGTAGAGCACTGCAGGACTTCAGTTTTGAATGGAGCTCATGGTTTAGTAGCTTTGATTGATCCTTCTTCAATAAAAGAACATCATGCTACTCTCTGAGGTGCATTTAGATTTATATGGGATGTTTATTTTATATTTAGTCTATGGGAAAGGGTTAATTATCTCAGGACTGCAAAATCATCGAATATTTATCTAAAATTATTGCAATCATTGATCACAAGTCTTCAAGTAAATGGTCTAGTTGAATGTGATAACAATGTGCAGCGGGCAGTGGGCTAAAATTTTAGTTTCCATTTGAGGTGACTGCTGACTGTAATAAATGATGACATTAAATAAATCCTGAAACTTAGCCTGGTCTGTAGTAGGCTAGCTCTACAGAATAAATCTCCATGGTAACTTTTGTCATAACATGTCACAATTTCCACTATCCCACTTTTGTGCAGCCAGATCACAGATGAGTTGAGCCAGGATGACCAACATATCCTGGTTTAATTTCTTATCTGGTTTTGTGCAACAGTCCCCGGGTGTAAACCTAAAAACGTCAGTGGAAGGCAACTTGATCTTTCTTTCTTCTTGAAGATGTTTAACTTTTCTTATGAAAGGTTTCCTCAGTTCTGAGTAAGGATTTAGTATTTTGCACATTCACTAGGATGTGTGCGCATCTATAGAACATGGCACAACATGTATTCCTTATTTTTATGAGCATTCGGTAGAAATCAATATGTGTCTGCAAATGCATGTGAATGTGTGTGTTTGTTTCACAGGTAATATGAGAAGTGTGAAGTGAAAATCATAGCGGCCTTCAAGCTGCGAGACAAGATGTTCTCAGGGTGTGTTTTTATTTGTGTGTATGTGTGTGCGTATGTGTGAGTGAAAGAGAATGTACAGTCAAAGGAAAAGTCTTGCAGAGAGACAGATTACTTGTGGAGAGGAAATCTCTGAGATAAGTCAGACCACTTGATGATAAAAAAATGTTATTAGAGAATCGACAGAAAGTGAATGAAAGAAATAGAGAGCAGGCTCAGAACAAGACAAATATAGGGCTTCTCAAAAAATTTATTTATTATCCTTGGTGGCTTGGTAACAAACATGACCCTGTCACAACTCTACAACACAATTTTTTTCCCCACTTTTCTCCATCCACCCCCTTTACTTCTTAGTTTTTATGTCACCACCACCTCAGGTGGAAAGAAAGAAGAGGGAGATCCATCAGTGCCTCCTAAAAAGTCTTTCTGGCTCATAAATAAAGGAGGTGGGTGAATTAGGAAATTAAATCACTTTCGGTTGTTAATGTCAGTGCCTACAGACAGATATGAAATACACTGAGTGTTTGGCCGTTCTGCTCCCCCACCCTCAGGGTTCTGCCAGCACTTCACCATCTGATGGGATGTCATGGCATGATTTGTATTTGTGAGAAGAGGGCCATGAAAGGTGCATGAGTCCCTACCTTATGTGTCACAGCATGCAGGGATTTATTTGTATCAATGATCCAAAATATGCCTTAACCTTTATCTGCTGTATTGAAGTTTTTAAACTGGTGCCTTTAAACTTTATATTTTATAATTTGAGTGAACTCTGCTAGAAATCACAAGTGTTACTGAAAGTATAATATTACCATTACAACAAATAGATGTTTTAAGTGTGTTAAAATTTTTTATTTTAAGACTTTACCTTGGCAGCAGCTGCTGACAAATTGGTCTGAACAAAAAGGGTGTTTTGTAGTTGTTCTGATATATTTTACATTGTTTTATACATTGGTACCTTTAATACCTTCAGTTATAATCTATTCTTTAAATATGTATAATTATGAGTGTTGGGAGTAAATTCTAAATGATTTGATTTACTTAAATATTGATAATGGTTTAATTGGTGAACATTTAATCTATAAAGAATACTGCTTATTTTAATTCAAAAAGTGCCACCATTGGTTCTTCATTCTAAGTGTGCATGAAAATTGGATACATACGTTTTTTTTCCAACAGTTCAACAACGTGCATTTTGTCGCTCTAAACAGGCCATAGGTGTGAATGTGGGTGTGAGTGGCTGTCTGATGGTTTGATTAACTTTTCAGGATCAACTTGTACAGACACATGAAAGTAATCCAACATATTCTACAGTAGGATTATTCTGTTTTTTAACCATCCCCTGAAATGTGCCAGTAATATGTAAGATGTGAGTGTGGGGAAAGAGATAACCAAGCCTACAGCATCCCATCTGAAACAGATACAGCCATGGCTAATGCACACAGGAGGATCAAAGCTATCCCCTTTAGTAACATAGAGCTATTTACAGATTTAGCTCCAAACCTTACATTACTGTCTGAACGTGCATCCTAATATGAAAGCTATAGCTTAGAACATGGTGTAATGTGTAGAAAATAATAAAAAGATCATTTTCAGTAACGCAACATAAGAGTATTTACAGTAGTATGTGATGATGAAACCTAACATGGCTTTAATTGTTTATTGCCACTGTTCTCTTTTCGCACTATGTACAAAACAGCACTATGTGGTTAGCTGATAGGATGAGTCCTTATGCTGACTCAAATATCAGATTAGGGTCATGATCAAAATGTTTATTGACTTATTGGCATTAAGTCAACGATACACATAAGCTTCCAATGTCTTATATCAGTCACTCCTACAGCACAGTGGTAGGACTTTGTCAACATGTAGTCACGAAGGTTTCATTTTTCTTACTGCATGGCAGCTCTACTGAGGTGTCAAGCATGGGTTTTAATTATTTACTAGTGTATAGTGTATATTTGTCAGCTGTTTTAAAGAAAAGTGCAATTAAAGGAGACTCAGTTTCCACAGATACTCTGTCTTTGTTAGAATTGTATCAGGGAGAAAAACATCTTTAACAGTGTATCTCTAAAGATTTAGATGTTACCAAGATAGCTTTTACTGTCTAAACCTAATCAGGAAAATGCGCATAACCCCAAACCAAGCGGCTGTGATGCCAAAATCTAGAGAAGCGAGTGAATAAAACCACATGGAAAACAAAAAAAGTGTACATACACTAAGAAACTGTGCATCCTCTCTTATCCTTTCTTCCTCCTTTATGAAGACTTGTTTGAAAGTGAATGCTTCATAATCATGTTTGCTCTGCTAAAAGCTTTTTTTTTTTAAACAAAACAAGTTAAAAATGCTGACATGGTTTACATTTTACATTTTAAATGAACCATATTTTCAAGGACTCTGGGAGACTTGCTGAGTTTACTGTAGGCTAACAAACTTTTCACAGTTAGCAGATATTTCTGTAGTCTGCTTGTCTTCCTTGACCAATATAGTTGCAAAAATATCTAATTAAAATACCTCACTAGGCCCATCTGACACTTGTAACCTTGCACTTAAATTAATGAATAAATTAAAGTTACAACCAAGCAAGAGGGAATCTATGAACAAATTTGTTATGCTTAAACAGATTTTAGTGAATCTGAAAATCTCAGCAGAGTACAAAGAGGGAGTATTATGCAAACTAATATATTTTCTTTCAGGATGCTGTGCCAGTAACAAAACAAAAAAAAAAGTGGGTTTTTTTTTTAAACAACAGCTGCCATTTTCTGCCTTCACCTTATTTAATTCACCCAAATGGTTCAGCGGTTCTTCTCATTTATTTCCCTGCAATGCCTCTGTTTCTCTATGGTTATTATGATTCTGTGGATTAGATGAGATATGAATGAGATGAATGCTGGTCACAGCTTCTGTTTCTGTGTGTTGCCGTGCATGTCTGTGTGTGTGTGAGCATGCATGTGCAGAAAAGAATGTTTGTC
>JBAMHW010000007.1:23356288-23372927 GCA_037177495.1 Rhadinocentrus ornatus | reverse complement strand
TGGGATCCCTCCGGATGAGCTGGTGAATGTGGCCGGAGAGAAGGAAGTCTGGGTTTCCCTGCTTAGGCAGCTGCCCCAGCGACCCGACTCCGGATAAGCGGCAGATAATGGATGGATGGATGGATATTTTCACATTGTTTATATGAGGCTTACAACAAAGATTATCATTATTTTAATGCCAAGAAATTTATTTTCATACACTCTTTCAATTTTTATTCTATTAACCCTGATTGAAGAAGCTAGGTGCTAAAAATGGTAAACTTCATTTTATTTACTTTAAACAATAACTTATTTATGTCAAACCAGTTTTTAGTATATTTAACTCTTTTTCAGCTGTATTTTTTTTTTACAGTTTTTACAGAGCAATAGAGCGTGGTGTCATCAGCAAACAAAACACAATTTAAATAGTCTTAACCAGATTATTTAGGAACACCAGATCATTGCAGATAAACATTACACATTTACTGTGGAAAACAAAAAGAAACATAATCATGCAAAGCACATTTAACAGAACTAGCTATAGTCTATAGCTCCAGCTATACTTCAAGCAAAAATTGTAAAAGCTTTTTTTTTATTCAATTGTTATAGCAGTACTTATTAAATCAAGATTATGATGAAAAGATGAAAATAAACATCAGAAAAGTTGCCACAGAAGCAAAAAGAAAGTTAGATTATTTTAAATAATTTGTTATTGTAACTAATTTGTGATTTTTTTTTTCTTATTGATTTTTCTCATTGTGATTTTTATCTTTATCTATGCTTTCTTTATTTGGTATGGAGCAACAATGTGCACACAATTTCCTCCGGGAATAATAAAGTATTCTGATTCTGATGATTTACTGACTGGAAAAAAAGGAAAACCAGCAAGCTTTGGAGAACATACTAGATCAGGGGTGGGGAACCTTGGTCTTCAAGGGCTGCTGCCCATCAGGTTTTAGATGTTTCCCTACTTTAACACAGCTGATTCAACTTAGATGGAACCAACAGCTTATCAATCTACAAAGTGAATAATTCACTTGAATCAGGTGTCTTGAAACAGGAAAACTTTTAAAACTTGCAGAACAGCGGTGCTCGAGAACCAGGGCTCCCCTCCCCTGTATTAGATGATAACCATTGACAGTTCAGATGAGGAATTACACACATTATATTAATGCATTTTATTCCCTTCGATCTATCAATTTCTGTGTTCTGATGCAAAATATTCCTCACTTAATGTAATTGTATTTGATCTGTTATGAACTGGTCCATTCATCCATCCATCTATTTTCTACTTATCCAGGGGTCAGGTTGAAAAATAATGACTTTCATTGCTGTATTACTGTTATTTAGGGATAAAACTCTCCTTCACCCATCATGCCAGCAATTGTATTTGTTATTACTAAAATCATAATAATCTGTCTCTCCCTGTTTTTTTTTGTTTTTTTTTGTAGAATATAAACTTAACAGCCACTGAAGCTGAAACTGAACAAAAGCAGAGGGGAGGACAAGACATACACTGTGATTACTGTGTGACTGTACTCTGCTCATTCCTAACATTTAATTTACATCCATTAAAACTGAGTGTTTCTAGGTGTCACTTATGGTCCTGATTGTGGAGCTTCAGATGTCACTGAGCAGCAGCAGCAAGGGAAGATAATGGAAGCTTTGAAAATTGATGTGTTTTTTCAAATAGATAAAATGTTTTCTTCATGCTAATTTTAACATCTCACTTAGTGGAATTATCAGATTAATAGGAGCTATCTGAGAAACTGTCTATTTAGTCTCACCAGAAAATGTATAATACATATGTCATGTGTCTACTTGTCCAGTGCACAGCAGTTTTATGATCCATGATTATAAATTGTGAGATGACAATATATTACATATTGATTTCCTTAGGACAGCTGTCAGGGCAAGAAATCTTAATGCATGAATATCAAAGTGTGTCAGACATACCATGTAGTTTTTGTAATGGCCTTAGCATGCATAGTGGCACAAGTGTCATGAAGGCCTCTTGTTTAGTGTGGAAACAGAGTGGGGAAGCTATGGTAACTGAATATTTTTTTAATCTTTTGCTGTGAAACTGCAAAGTTATGAACTGTGGACCAGTAAAACCATTTCACAATCTTTTATGGGATCAGGTTTAAATTACACTGTCAAGTTTAAAGTCATTTTTGATGAATGGCTCTCATGTTTTGGCTAAAAGCAATTTCTGTTACATGTATTTCCACTAGGTTGACTGCTAGATCAGAGGCTTAGAGATGCACTCAGACTGACTGAGATAAATACAAACAACCATGCATGCTGACACTGGTGGTCAAATTTGAATCACTAATTAACACAGCCCAAACATGCATGTTTTTTCAGTTTCTGGAAAGAAGCTGGAGTACTCGGAAAACAGAGGTTTTTACTTCGAAAGACCAAAGATTCAAACGGGGACCATTCATGCAAGGCTTTGTTTGAAAACTTGCTTGTACTTATGTCTAACTTTATCTATTTATAATTTATTTATTCTGGCTGGGGCAAATATACTCATATGGTTTGTATCTCCTGATGGTGTACCACACACACACACCCCAAAACAAAAGTCTTCACACCAAATGTTGTCATTCCTTTGTATCTAGAAGAACAGCCACCACCCTTAGGTTTCATCTGATAAACAGTCATGAAAAAAGTATTAAGCTAACACGGGCATTCTGATATTCCATCAATGCAACTATAAATGTAGTTTTCTTTGATTACTTTAAGCAAAACTACCTTTCAAAAAAGCTTTTTGTTAGAAATGCTGTTGCATTTCAATATGTACTTTTAAATAACTAATGTGCTGGATTGATTTGAATTATTCTCTTCTGTAATAGCTTTGACATTTATCTGACAGATTACAAGGGCTATAACTTTTCTCTCTTACTAATGCTTTACGCATTCAACTGTTTAATTTAATTTAATTTAACTAAGCCCTATTTACAGAACAATGATGGAGGGCTCTGTGGTGGGAACACCAACAGAATTGGGTGTATTTTAATTTAACAACTCAGTCCCTTACAGAACTGTTAATATTTACTAGAAAATTGCAGTTACAGGAATAGTGACTAATTCTCATTATAGAAAAAGCGGATCCTATTAATGCATAATCATGAACTTGAATTTACTAAGTATAACATGAAAATGAATGTTGAATTTGTGTTTTTTTTTTTTGTTTTGTTTTTTGACACAGGCCAAAATTAACAACTTTGGACTGTAAGCATCAGAGATTTGAAATCATTTTAATATACAGCAGATCCCCAAATCCCTATGCAGAGCAGAGTAAGATTTGAAAGATTCACAAATTAGTGTAAAAGTATTGTCCCAATTTACAGATTTTGAAGGACCCTCCGAATCCACCCATAAAATCCGCACTTTGTTTGGCCTCAAACGAAGGCTACTGGTGATGCATCCTTCGTGGCCTCTTTTCTCCCAGAATTCATTGCGCACAAGACGGTGGCGAGTCAGCAACTGAGCTCAGAAGAGTACGTTTTTGGTTTCAATCAAGTTTTGTTAAAAAAAACGTACAATTTTTTTTACTACACTTTAGCAGAAATGTTACAATACCAAGTACATTTAAAGCATGTTTGCTAAATGGTGACATTACAAATCCGTAATATACGACATTCGTGGATTTTTAAGGGGTTAATGTGTGTGCCGGCTGGAAAACAACAGAGCCTTAGACCGTGTTTTTTTTTATTTATTTATTTTTTCTACTGTCGGTTTTGCCGGTCGGTGTTCAGCGTCCACTGAAGTGGACTGAATGAGTAATTTCAGAGGTTTAACTAATTCAACGCCCTGTGCTGTTGCTATGGGAAATTCTTGTTGGCTAGGTAGGCTGTCCCATTTCACGAACGTTAAGCAGACTTCGAAGTGTGCAGAACCTGAATTGGGACACACCTGTTGACTGTTGTTCTAAACAGAACCTTGAAGAAGATTAGTTCATTAGCTCTATCTAGGCTTCCGTCAGTCTAATCCCTCTGTAATTTGAAGCCTGTGATCTTTTGTTATCCTGCACACGTCCCAATCCAATCCACTGGTTTCCTTAGCTAGGCAGTTATTTATTCAATCGAATCCCTCACATTGTTCTGTTAGAGCTGACATTCCAATTTTTTCCTGTAGTCCTCCTTGCACTTCTTAAATTTTGTTTCAGGTTGTTTTTGTGTTGTCTTCAATAACTCCCTGCCGCCCTCTATGAAAGCTTTCTTTTTGTGTTTAGCCTTTTTCAGGTCACAGGTGATCCAGGGTTTGTTACTGGGAAAGCACCTCATTATTCTTGTTGGGACGATGCTGTCCACACAGAAGTTGATATAATCTGTGACACTCAGTCATGGCATTAATGTCATCTCCATGTGGTTCACAGAGGACATTTCAGTCTGTGGCCTCAAAGCACCCTCTCAGAACATCTTCAGCTTCCTTAGACCAGGTTTAATAGTCTTTTTAGTGATTGGTTGCCACTGAACGATTGGTCTGTAGGTATAAGAACCAGATTAAGGTCTAATGTTCCTAAAAGTAGCAAGGCAGAAGAGCTGCAAGCATTTTTTACATTTGCATAAAATAAGTCCAACATCTTCTCTGGTGGAGCAGCTGACAAATTGATTCAAGGCTGGTAATGTTGCAGAGAAGGTAATGTTGGTCAAGTCTCCACACATTGCAATGATTGTATTTTGATGCTGTGTCTGTAACTTAGTAACAATGGAGCTGATGATGTCACAGGCTGTATCTGCTGCAGTATACCAAGTAAAATATAAACTGCTTCCATGAATAAAACAAGTAAGCTTCCTGGGTAAATAATATGGATGAAAACTCTCAGCCAACAGTTTGATGTTCCAGTGACATGTCCAGGATGGCACCAACAGTACCCCTTTGCTGCACTGTCAAAACGCACCTCTTATTGCAGTGTACATACACTGTAAAGTGTGGGATATGCTCCTGCAGCTATGTTTAAGTTAAAAGCATAATAATGCACCCTCTGTATTCTTTTTGAGTCCTTATTAGTAGTTCAAATTAGCCTTTTTAGTTAGCTAGCAATCTCACATTTTTTATCAGAATGGTTGGAATAAATGGATTTCCTCCTCTTTTCTCTATTTCTCCCCCCAGCATGCATCAACTTTGCTTCCTCTTAAACCTGTTTGGGATTCGGTGTGTAATTTCCCTCATTACTTGAGTTTTGGAGAGTTAATCAGTTGATCCCACTTGTAAACAACTCTTCTGTTGCTATGGATACTCATCATGTGTGAGCAGAAACTACTTGAGCAGCACAGTCACCAAACCAGCATGAAAAATATCCTTAAAACACATAACTGTGGCTAAATTGGACCTATTATAGTTTGCAGAGTAAATGATAATTAAACAATAAGCACTGCAGGTTTGCCCCATATAAGACCGTAGAAATTAAGCACTACAAACCATACATCCATTTAAATCAAAGTAGTGGTAGACTGCCATTTTCTTAAATGTGCAAAGACAGTCTATATGTTCTTGGTACATGGGCCTCCAGAGTGGAAAAGCATTAATATGTATCATCTTGTCCCTCTGCAGCACACACAAGGTGGTGAAATGATAATAAGCTTCAGCCAGACACAGTGCCTGAGGCCCAATGGAGAAATGCCAAAGGGGAGACCAGTCAAGTCCAATTTTCTGACTTTTTGGTCTTTACAGTGCTGTTGTATTTTCCTCTTCCCTCAGTGTAGCTTTACAGATGAAAGAAGTGGACTGTGGAAATCTCCCCGTCGCTTCAGTAGTTGATGTGACTTTAACAGCAGTGTAGGACAATCAAAGGGCAATGGCAGGTTTATGTGAGAAGGCTTAATGTGAAGACAATTGCTCCAGTTCAAAATTTAATTATGTTCACAAAAGAAAAAATATTATTGAGCTAAATGGGACTAACTGTTCCACTTTATTTCTGAAATGCATTACTGAGTGTAAAACGGCACATTTAGCTTAATGAATCAAAGTGTTCAGAGTACCAGTTGTTAAGTACTGTTAAGTTACTGTACTTATAATTACTAGTATAATTAACACACTTCATTTTATTTGTAGCACTGACCTGACATCCTGGGTGGTTTGACTTTCAGGTATCTTCCCTTTAGAAATCCTATTTTTTTGCCTTTTAAACTCTTCCTTTGCTCTGTTTTTGCCACTCTCTTATTTTAAATTAAAAGTTCTTCTTAGATAGTAAAGATTGTGGCTGTTATATAAACTTAAATGAGTCTTTCCTGATCTTCCCCAAACATATGCTACCTTTCCTTTCTTTTATTTCCTTCCACTTTTTTTCAAATCTCTCATCTCCGATGTTCTTCCATCTTTATTCGCTCTTTCGTCCAGGTCTTATGTCCACGTCTCATTTTATCTTATGAGTCATGTTCTTATCGTCTATGCTGACTTCACTGTATGGCTATCAGCCTACAATACCCTAGAATTATGACAATCCTCTCATCACAGAAAAGACTACTGTATGGCACTTTACTCCTCAGCTCTCTTAAATCATCCTCTCTACTTGTCTCTCTCCTGTTCATCCTCCAGTTAAGTGGAGTAGCTCCAGATTGAACCCCTTAGCCACTGCCATCTTTTGCTCGCTCTCCTTTCAATTTTCTGTTCAGGCAGCGTTAAAACTGTTCATCAAAACCACATTAATGCACAGAGACAGGCCAAAAGCTACTCCTGAAGAGTTTGGAGAGATTTGAGGAACTGAGCTGATGAGATCCACTCCTCTGCTCTACTTTCCTCATGTTCGTAAATAAAATAAAAGTGCTTGCCTCTGAATCTCTCCATCAGTCTTCCTTCATTTTCCACTGTGACATAAATTGTTGTAGGAGCAGAGTTTCATTAAAACCATATTAATCCCCTAGAGAGAGACAGAGAGAGATGTGCCATCGACTTGAAGAGGTCATCCATCTTCTGGGTTTTCTCTCATTCTTTCTTATCCTTCTCAAACAGATAATTTAATATGTTCCGAGCAGGATACAGAGCTGTTCTTTAGCATAATTTCATTAAGTGAACATTTGCAGGACTGTCAGACGTAAGAGGAAGGAATAGGTTTAAATTAGAAAATGATTAAAGTTGTAATCCGTGTGAATAGTTTGCATAGTGTCAATATAAGTTCAGATGTCTTCTCACATGGGGACTGTTTTGATTAGATTTTTCTTATTTTACCTGCTTTTTTAGAGTGCTGAAAAGTGATGTCAGTTGCGCTGTGAGGTATTAAAATTGCATTTATGAAATTTGCCAGAGAATCAAGCTTTATTTTTTCTTATTAGCATAAATGTGCATATTGATTATCTTCTCATCAAATCTTGAATAATCCTTTACTCCTCCCCCCTTAAAAATGTCACATGTAGTAGGAAAACAGAATTTTGAGAACAGTACCAGTAGAGTCAGTGAGTTTCTGGATAGAGCTGGGAAACTTTAATAGTGGGCTGGTTTGGTGGGGATGCTCTGATGATGAAGTTTTTTCAGCATCACCAGAGCTTGACTGTACAATTTGTGGTTGTAACTTTACTGACTGATGAAATTACTTTCAATATTGGAGTGTCAGGTCTCATCCATAGCTGCTGTTCAGATTGTTTAAACAACAAATTGTGCTGTGAGACATGAAATGTAATCCAGGTTTCACACATTTACTGGAGTCCTGAAATGTTCTAGAGATATTTAAAAATGGAGTCCTGTGAAAACACCTCCAGACTTTCTGTGGGGATTTTATTCTTAGCATGTTGTAAAGATGTAAAGATAAAAAAAAACTGGATCAAAATGTTTGCATTTCTCTTGAAATATCTGGTGTTCATGTAACAAAATGGCTTAAAAAACAGGAAAGCAGATCTGGAGGCTTGTTAGGTTAAAAAAGCTGCAATACTCAAAACACTATCGGTCAAGATTGTTTGGTAATTAAAATGAGCATTTGATAATTTTTTTTGTCCTCATCACAAAGATAACCTAAGATATGGAACTCAATTATATTCACATAATCCCAGCAGCCATGTTTTTGCCTCACACTGAGAGACTGAAATGACAGATATTGTGCAGAACACATTAGCCATAGTAGTGATGAGAGAGTTTATTCCTGGGTGAGTCGTTGCTCTGAGCAATAGCACTGATTGTCAAATGACTGCTTCAGCAGCTTCCGCTGCAGCATTCTTTGAAGTTAAAGGACAATGGTGTTGTGACAGCACATGCTGACTTCACATCTGGGTCCCATTACTCTTACGTGAATAACTGAGTTACAGTGGAGTTCACTGACAAGTTTGGAAAACACACAGGATTTTCTGTTCCTCGAAGCAAACTTTGGTCTGTCTTGTTACTAGAACAGCAGCAGTTTCGATCTTCAAGGATGCAAGTTTAAAAGCTTTTTCTCCCCCTGTCTGGAGCCATTTTCAGACATTTTTTTTTCTCCATCTGCATTTGCCAACATGACAAAAAGTATGCAGAATAATACTGTATTTTAATTTCCCAGCAGAGGAAATTAGATAACCTCAGGAATTAGGTTGAGCGAGGGGGTAAAAATCGCTATCGATTATCGTCCAAATAACTTTCGTCCGAAAATCTAAAATAGTGCATGCCTATGTTCTATCTTAAAGCCATATTCCAAAAATGCTCCTAAAATTCATGTTAGTTATTATTATAGGATTATTTGGACAATAACACTCTTCATCCTCATAATTTTTAATTCTGCCGCACACCTCCTCTGGCCCTTTTTGTTTTTTGGGCGGCTGTGGGCTACAAGGACTGAGTGAGTGTCTGTCTTATTATTTGTCATGAAAATAGGATCCTAGCAGATGGATTGAGGGATTCTGGTCGAGAAATGTAATCTGATGGGAGCAGCCCAGAGTAGAAAAAATGTTAATACAGACTTATTGCCCCACACTTGTGTAAGTGTCTGTAGCTGTAACAATTCTGCACATTATTATAAATGAAAAATAACACACGAGGAATGTTTAAACTTTTTAATATTTTTTCCATTTATTTCAGTCAGGTTCACAGAGATAGTTTGTTCTCAAATGTAAAACCTTATCTCTAATTTTAAATGAGATTGAAATTATAGAGGCAATGGGTATAAGCAGTGTGCTATCTACAGGCAAAATTGCTAATTATAACAAACAGTATAACCCCTGCCTCACATTTCCCTTCATCGCTTCTGGGAGAATCGTCTTTTACCACGAAAGCATGAAAAACATTAAAGCTTTCTCAGAATCAGTGTTTTTATTTGTGTCACTCAGTCCCAGCACCAGGAGATAGTAGCCGGCTGGGCAATTAATTGTTGTGCATGGGTTGTGACCTGACAGATTTAACAGAAAATAGATCATTTAATTTAAAAATAGCACAATTCATGCATTCATGGTCAATAGGGTTGAGATCTGATGAGTGACTCAGTCATGGCAAAATATTTTACTTCTTTGCCTTAAAAACTCCTGGATTGCTTTCAAAATATGTTATATGGTCATTTTTTATCTGTACTGTGACGTGACATCCAATCAACTTTGCTGAATCTAAGCAGACAGCAAATCCATATAACTTCATATTCAACTGTCTGCTGTCACGTCATCAATAAACACCAGTGACCCAGAGCCGTTGGAAGCCAATCTGGACTTTCTATTATTGAGGCTGATTAACCTTGTGGAGAACCCTATGTATTTTTCCTCATGACGTCTTCTCTTTATGGTAGATTTTTTATACTGGTTCACCTTCTTCTGGAGAGATATTTACTTGGGTGGATTCACTTCTGTTCTCTTCCATGGATATCAAGACATTTTGGAATTTTTAAGCTTACCAGTGCACTCCTTCTCTCATAATATACCAACCTGTTAATTGTGTCACTCCTTACATTTCTTCTATCTCTCTGATGGATTTATTAATTTATTCCAGCCTAAGGATGGTCTGTTCATTGAGAGCGCCTTGACTGCATGTTGTGAGTTCACTGCAACAGCTTCCAAATGCAAATGTCTCACCTGGAATCACATCCAGACCTTTTATCTGCTCTATTGATGATGGATGCATGAGGAAATAGCCCATGAATCCCATGGAATTTAGCTTAGAGTAAACTGTCCAATTCCTTTTGGTCCTTTGAAAAAAAGGCAGCTGCATATCAAAAAGTTGTTTTTCTTAAATCTTTCTTTGAATTTGGATGTGAACATCCTCAAATTAAAACTGAAAGTGAGCACTATAAGCCCATATTGATTATTTAACTGTATTTTGAATATGTTTTGGTAAATACATAAAACCTACATTAGCCTCCAAATATATATGGGCCTCACTATATTTATGCAAACAGTAAAAGTAATTTGACAATGAGATGTGAGATCTTGATTAGCAGTGTTAAATTTATTAAGTTAGAGATGTTGTCCTCTCTTTTGTTTACAACAGTGTTTGTCTTTTGTTTTTTGTTCTTTTGTTGTGACAAAACAGTGTTTAATATTTAAATGTCAATTTCAATTTACTCATTAATTAGTCTGAGCATTGCTTATTCTTTGCTTGACTGGATAAATTTGACAGAGTTTTATCTCTTAATTTTTGTATAACCTGATGTAACATTTAACAAACTCAACAACCACCTGCAAATGATGTTAGGGGTTCTTTTCATTGCCCATTGTTTTTAGATTAATAAACTATTTGGGGCTTTTATGTCGAGCAGTATAATGCTCTTTCATTTTTTTCAGTTCAGACAACTTTTTTCTCAACACTTTCTGGCTTCCTCTGCCTGTGTGGGGGCAGAATAGTGCATGATGGGATAACTGTGCTGTAGTTAAACTCTCAGACCTTTGCACCTGCCATCTCAGAGCAATGGGACCTACTTTTGTGTACAGGCAGTCTTCTTATAAAGGCATGTACTCTTTACCAGCAAATCTCCTCATACTCCAGGGATACTTCTGCACTTTACAGGAAAGAAAGTATTGGGGGGGGGGGGTCATTTTTCACAGATTTTTCCAGAGATTTATTTTGTAGTTTTTCCCAGAAGGTCATGGAATGTAAGTTGTAAGCGGAACCAGATGCTCACGTTTTTATCTGTTTAGTGTAAATCGTACTGAGACTCTGGAGAGCTTCTGTTTTCTTTCTCCTTCACAGGCTAATAAAATGGTGCATGAGTCTACTGCCATGGACAAACAACTATATTAGCTTTAAAATGGCTTCAGCATTTCAAAAAAAGGTGTAATTGCTGTTGTAAAATGTTTGTGTTCCAATCCTCCGAATTGTCAGTAGAGCTAATATGAAGTAATTACACCATGAAAGCCTTTCCCCTTTTTAAAATTAATTAGATGTTCAAACTGAAGCTACATAGGTGAATGGCTTTTTCCATCGACTTACAGCAGCCAGAGGAAGCGCGACATTCACAAAGCGAAGTCAGCTGCAGAATGGGCTAAATCCCCAGACTAAATTAAATTTGTCCTTGCAACATTGTCTGACAGCCGAGCAAGAGCTCACAAGAGGACGGATTATGCTCCTGCTCTACCCTCCTTTTCCTCCTCTCAAATCTCTCTGCTCTCTTTTAATGGAGTGTCTTTGAACCCCTTCAATTAAACATGAAACAACGCTCAACTCCTGCAGAGGCATGTCTATGATTGTGAATGTGCACACACACACACACATACACCCACCCACACACACAAATACTGTTATTGTTAAGTAGATATAAATATTTGCATAAAATTATGTAAATTATTTTTGGTTTCTTTAAAGAAGTTACAGCTCTTTGATGACCATTTAACCTAAAATAAATTTAAGTTAAATATGACCAAAATCCAAGACATTCTTTCCAATCTGTCACACATACTGATGCTAAGTCAGGAGCTCATTGAGCTAATTTTAACAGCATAGGTACCCCTTTATCATCATTTTCTAATGTACAGGAAACTACTTAATATTGCCAGGTATCTTCCTTTGGTGCTGGTGAAGTGTCTGATCCTTTGACTATATTTGCTGGCAGCTGTAGTAGTTTGCCATTTGTTAACATTCAGCAAATTCTAGACTCCATCTAGGGACAGGGTTGCAGGTTTCTTGTAGAGGTCCATATGTAGAGATTAGAGAGAAGATGTGTAGGACACACTAAATGAAGAGCTAGTGAAATGGACGGATGTTGGCACTCAGGAAGATGTATGTGACAGTATTGATCCAAGAAGTTCCCATGAGGATAGCGGCCAACTTCTGAGCTTTCGCTGTGTCACATCAGTTATAGAACAATGTGGCAACATACTAGAACCGCACTGCATTATTACAGATACAGGAGCAAGTGCATGTTTTTTACTGTTGGCTGCACTTTCATTGTGATGCTAAATTTTTGTATGAACTTGTTTGACAGTATTCACAGGAGCTCCAAATAACAACAGCCTTTTCTTATTTCTATTTTTAAGTAAATGACGTGTTTGTGATTCTTTCACATTTATCACACTGGTAATGTTGCCTTTATTGTATCTACCTATGAAGAATCAGTTCATTGATCCTGCAGCCAACAGTCCAAACTTTCCTCTATAATTGTCTCTTTCAATCCATACATTAAATCATTACCCAGTAATAATGTCACTAAATTCATAGAGAAAAATCTTTCAGAGAACTTAACTTAGGTAAAACAACAACAACATAATTGATTAAACTTTGAGGGGAAATGTTGTGCTGTACCAGGAACAGAGGAATCAAAGGAAAAAAAGAATTGAATTAAATTAAATGAGCTTATTCATTTAATCCTGTGGCTTGCCTTTTTGTGGAATTTTGCATTCATGGCTTTTACTGTAGGATTGTGTATCCTCCAGTTTACCAAAAGTGAAATAAAGCATGTATATTTGTGTGAATGTGCATGTTTGACAGTGTGTGTTGGGAGAGAGAAAGAGAGCGAGGAAAAGCTGCTGGGTTTTCTGTGCTCTGTTCCTCAGGAGTCTAAATTGATCTGAGCCATCAGATATAAAAGGCTTGAGGGGTGAGGGAATAGGGGGAGACAGGTGGAAGTAGTAAGACAGGATGCTGAAAAGAAAAGAAGGCAATTTCCAGCATAAACCCGTTTTTTATATGTGACCTGCAGCGAATCAATATATGTTCCTATAAGAAGCAAACTGCACGGCTGGCTGCTTACTGACTGCCTGTCCTCTTTGGGTGCTGCAAGACTTGTATGTGACAACAAAATTGCTAAATTATGAAATGGCATGTAAGAAGAAAAAAAAAAAAGAAAAGTCAATCTTTTTTGTCAGAACTTAAATATAGTTGGTCCTAGGCCGCAGTTATGGAAAGACTATTAATATCTATCAATCCAAGACTTAAGAGTGGCTATAAAAAAGCAGTTATCTTGCACTGATGATGGAAGAGTCCAGCCCAGCAAAGCCCTCTACAGCACATCCCAAAGTGGGGTTAAAGTCTAGACTCTGTGGTGGCCAATCCATGTGTGAAAATGATGTCTCCTGCTCCCTAAACCACTCTTTTGCAATTTGAGCCTGATGAATCCTGGCATTGTCATCTTGGAAAATGCCCATGTCATCAGGGAAGAAAGAAATCCATTAATGAAATAACCTGCTTATTCAGTTTATTCAGGTGATCAGCTGACCTCATTCTTTGGACACATAATGTTGCTGAACCTAGACCTGACCAACTGCGGCAATTCCAGATCACAGACTGCCCCCACAGGCTTGTACAGTAGGTACTATATGTCAGAGTCAGTTTTTTTATAGAGCACATTTAAATGCCTATGGCCAAACAAAGTGCTTTACAGTAACAACAGTCACCAACAATAAGAAACAATAAAAGCAAAAGCAAAAAAACCATTGATAAAACAACAAGAGGTAGGTGATTCTGCTCAGCCAAAGGCCAGGGTGAATAAGTGGGCCTTAAGACGCGTTTTAATAATGGCAGACGACACAGAAAGGGGCGATGTGTTCCACAGCGTAGGGGCCACAACTGCAAAGGCTTGATCTTCTCTGGTTTTCATGAGGGGTCAAGGGATGATGGCTGCATCACTTCATCTGCCTCTCTTCTTACCCTGATACGCCCATTATCCTGGAACAGGGCGAATCTGGACTCATCAGACCACATGACACTCTTCCACTACTGCAGTCAAATCTTTATGCTCCCAAGCAAATTGAAACCTTTTTCTCCAGTTAGCCTCACTGATTGCTGGTTTTCTTATTGCTAAACTGCTGTTTACGCCCCAATCCCCTTACTTTCCTTTGCTTCGTACATGTGGAAATATTCTTAAATTCACTATTAAACATGGCCCTGAGTTCTACTGTTGTTTTTCTTTGATTTGATTTCACCAAACTTTTAAGGGATTACTGGTCATAATCATTCAGGATGTTTTTACAACCACATTTCTTCCTGGACGAAATTATTTCAGGTAAGGTTCCAGTTTTTAATAATGCATGGGGCAGTTCCTAACCCAATTTTAGCAGTCTCTGCCATCTCCTTTTCTCTGCATGATGCATGCCAGTGATTTGATCTTTCATAAACAGACTAACCTCTTTCTCACAATCACATGATGTGTCTTTTCACATGATTGTTTAAGAAATGAGAAGCTACTCATTGCATCAGTTTGGGGTTGCATACCTTGTTGCCATGTAGTCATTACCCAATGAGAGGCTCGTACCTCTTTGCTTAGTTCAATGCAGGTAGCAACTTTTGTTTTGTTTTGGCCAAGCAGTGTCTTTGCCTTTCCATAAAATTCAGCAAATTGAAATTCTATGGGCTGCATGTTAACTTGCTCAGCTATCAATTCTTGTGGATTCCCTGGCAAAGAATCATGCAGAAACTTCTCTTGTTTACTTGCTCTTGCAACTATCCTAAACCTCCACCCCCTATTGCTTTTCTTTAACTACTCATCTCCCTTTTTAATATTTTAAGTTTGACAATCAAGTATAACTATTTTCTTCTTTTTTCACCTGACTTCGCTGATAGGGTCTTTGTGGGAGTGACTGTGTGGATATGAATAGACATATCACACTCTAGCTGTGTGATAAGATGTTTTGTACAGAATCCAGCTCACTGCTCAAAGCAGAGGTTATCACTGCCTCTAAATCTGTTTAACACACAAAAGATTTAGAGCGCATACATCCTGATATGGTGTTTGCTTTTCTTCTTATATCATCTGCTAAGCTTTTTTTTTCGGGAATCTTCTGACTTGTGGACACACAGGACTGTATCTGCTGTAAACATAACAGTTTTATTTTGCTTGAAATCTTGGGCAGCAGCAGTATCATACAAAATCGTAATGTTATTGCTCTCAAAAAACAAAACAAAAAGAAGACAAGTGTGTAAACCATGATTTGACCACTTAAAACAGCCCTCTTCATCATATTGTTTACATATAACCATTGCAAGACCAAGATGACACCTAACACATGACAGGTTATTGAGACATTGACAGTTTATGCTGTGGTATACCCACCTTACTTTGTTAGCTTGTGTTTCAATAAATTATTTGAGATAACAGATTTACCATTGTATCCGTCCACTTAAAATGTCCTGCAATCATGATGTAACATCTGAGTAGCATGAACCTTTTGCATTTTTTGTAAATTTGACCAGAAAGTTGAATATCCCTTTCGTTTTGTAAGTAGCGTATATAATCCTGTTGGTATTAGTGGTATCAATTGACTCACACAAAGTCGACAGTTGGCACAAAGGAAAAATAGAAAATGAATTGATAATTCAGAGGGAAATGAATAAGTCCTCAAGGGGCAGCAGTGGAATCAGAAAAGCATATTGACTGTCAGTCACAGAGGGAAGAAACAGCAGATGTGAGAAAAGAACAACATCTGATAAGTGAAAGAGAATGATGTAATTTCAGGAGGTTTGTATCTGCAAAAGGGCAACATGTTACAGATTCAACCCAGCCTGGGGAGGACTGATATTTCGCAGGTGAAGACAGATAATATTTAGCTGATGGGGTTCTGTTCCAGACCAAGGGAAATAAGGAACTCTGAAATGTTATCGCTATACACTTGCCAAAGGAGTTTCTACATACACAACCACAGAGAAATAGCCTTTTGGTTTGAGAGGAAATGTCAGCTTTTATCTTCTTTTTTACTTTTTTATTATTTTCTTTAAAATAAAATAAAAACAGAAAAGTAGTTTTTTTCTATTGGATTTAATACTGTTCAAAACATTTAAACCTTTACTTTAATAATGAGATAACATAAATATTTAAATTGAAAAAGGATGCAATGTGTTAAAAACAAATCAACAAAATTTTGCCATTCATGTTTGCCATAAGACTCAAACTGCTAAGTGGCGTGCTCCAGTTTGCCACCTGGACTGGTTTTAATATGTTCTGCATTATTTCCTGAAAAAGCTGTTGCCTGCGGGGCAACATATGTTGCTCCAAAATATCTTTAAATTGCTTACCAGTAACGATGCCTTCACAAGTGTGAAACTTATCCACTCCATTTACACTAATGCACCAACATACCATCACAGACACTGGCTTTTGAATTGTGCACTTATACAAAGTCAGGTGGTCCCTGTCTTCTTGTAGGCCACATGCTTTCATTTCCAAATGATTTCATGGTTGTATATATATGTACATAGGCCTTATGATTTTATGGACATATATATAGAGATATATATAGATATATATCTCTATATATATATAGAGAGAGATAGCTCTATCTATCTATCTATCTATCTATCTATCTATCTATCTATCTATCTATCTATCTATCTATCTATCTATCTA
>JBAMHW010000007.1:23319257-23336915 GCA_037177495.1 Rhadinocentrus ornatus | reverse complement strand
AGAAGAGAAGAGAAGAGAAGAGAAGAGAAGAGAAGAGAAGAGAAGAGAAGAGAAGAGAAGAGAAGAGAAGAGAAGTTTTGTTTTGGTGTTCCCATACTTCAAATTTAACATAACGTGTAATGGGCTCTTCAATAATCTGTTATCGCAATTACTGGTAAAAAGATATTGTTTGATATATTGGTTTATGTTTGTTTGTTTAGATCAGCATAGATCTATTGTTCTAATATTTTGAAACTGTGGACCTGCAGATACAAACTGAAAACATTAGGACCATTCATCAAGTAAGATTTTTGCCCCAGGAACCATTACTAACACTGTTGATTGAGTTAGCATTGTGAAAATGGAGAACAGTGTCCATAATGATTCTGACAACTGGTCATAACCATGGGCACCAGAAAGTCTGATTTTAACAGATTAGGAATAGTCAATATGCAAGTACCCTCCAATTGTAGCTTAAAATGTAAATCATTTCAGATAATTTGGATCCCAGCAAACATATAATCACATTAAACCAAATTTATCCCACTTCTTTAACATGAGTAGAGGACAAGCTCATTGGATTACATCTATCAAGGTTTAGGTTAAAATAACAGATGTGCTTTTGGTCTCTGTGGAGCCTGGAGAGGCCAAATACAGTTCCGAGGATTATTGATTCTGCCGCGGGCCTGTTAGTTTTATCTGAAGAAAAACCTTAGATTTTACTGGCATCTGTGAGACAGTGTCATTGTGATAAAATTATAGTTAAAGCAATTTTCCTGACTAGATAACTGCATATTATACACCTTCAGTTATTACAATATCCATTTGTTGCATGTAGTATTTCATCCATTTCAACACTACCACAGACCAGTGTTTGCTTGTTGAGCTCCTGAAATACATTATATTTAAAGTAAACTGCACAGTTGAAGTCCATCAACACAGGTACAATAATTTTGTTTAGTGATTAAACTGGATTGGGCTTACACCTTAATGTTTCTGAATGACTCCCATTCAGGCTGCAACTTCTGCAGTAGTTCAGTTCTTTGCTCATCACAGTTTTATAAGGACATATGGTCTAACGTACTGGCAGTAGGTGAGAGCCACAGAAAAGAGAAGTTCTGTAGCTTACTAAACAGATATTGTGATAAGGTTACCAGCTCTATAAAAGAACATGATCTTAATCTAGATTCACCAGCCTTCATTGCAATCACATTGCAAAGCATCGCACGTGTGAGTGTCAGACAAAGGGGATAAGCTGCAAACCATAAATCATATTCAGCAATGTATTACCATTTCATTTAGCAGTGTGAAAAGTATTTATAACACGGTAAAGTTTGAACAGTGCTGATATTTATTCTTTAGTTACTTGAGCTGCTGAATTCTTCTGAAAAACAGATGATTTAGCAGGTTAATGTAAAAATGCTTGTGCATGCTGATCTGTTCATTATTATGTATGCAATTAAGTCTTGTGCCAATTCAAGTGGCAGAGAAGTATTTTGAAGTCTGACCCACTTTTGTTGTTTCACATTCAGATATGAAACTGATGTTCAGATGTCAGCTTTATGGAAAGGGTAGATTGCTGTTTTGATAAAGGACATATAAAATATTAATTTAAAAAACTAAATAAAAGAGAGAGAAAGAAAATAAAGTGGAAAGACAAAGAAACTAGGCTGCTTCTGGTTGTTTCTCCGTGTTGGCCCGCCAATAGACTGGCTCTGAATTCCTAGTTGCTGGAATAGGCTCAAGCTGTTTTGGAAGCAGTTATAGAAAATGGATGGATGAAAAATTAAAGTGTCACCACAGTAAGACTATCATGGCTAATGCTGCTCTTTAAACCTCCAGGAAACAGTCTCTGGCTGCTGCAGAGCAGCAAACATATCTGAATGAAGGACTAATAAGAATAAGTGAGATGATACAAGGAAGCTCTTGTGATGGAATTTCTCTTTTACTTCATTTGCCGGTGGACAGAAACCTTTTTTTTTTTTTTTTTTGATGGCACAAAAAATAAGTCTGCTGAGATGTTCCCTTAGTAACAACCATGCGTGTTCTGTTGTTAGCTCAGATTTTTAAATCATTTGATTCAGATCTCCCTGTGGGAGGCTGCACCCTTGGAGTAGTCATTAATGTCGCTACTGAGCGCTTAGACAGTGACAATGAGACCAGCAGAGCTGAGGGAGATGATGGATTGTTAAGATTATAATGATGATCTGGTGAAGGGGGTGACAGATGATACAGTAATTATGGTGTTCTCCTTTTAAATTATTTTAATTACACACTTCAAACTGTTTTTATTGTCTCTACCAGCCTTGCATATGGACATAACAGCCATTTTTACAAATGGGAACTATAAAATATGGCTATTCTTTGTTTTTTATTCTTTGATATCTTGTAGTCATATGAAACTAATATTCAGACAGCTATCTAGCTCAAAGGAACTTATTTATGCTAACCTGAATAAAACATGGTGGCTATTATCTTTTTCTCTTTTTTTGCATTAAACATACAGCCCATATTTAAATTGATGCATGTTACAGCATCAGCACCACCACCAATAAACGTGATAACATAAATGATTAGTTACTGAGATCAGTAAACAAAATTAGCCTTAGCAAGATGTATAAATTCTATGTTCATAATCTATGATCTATAAGGTCTTGTTTGTTACAATAATAAATTAGATTTATACATGTTTTGATATAAAACGGTTTCTAAGGGAAATCAAACACTGGCTGGAATCCAGGCTGATCTCAGCTTTTACTACAAAAACTCTTCTTTAATTTGCAAATATGTTCATAAATTGATAAATATTTTCTTTGGAAAGTTTTACCTTTGCTTTTAACACTCTCCACATCAAAGAGAGGCCTGATGCTCCAGTCCATCCCCATCACTTTCCAAAGGCTAACAAACTGAAAGATTTGTTCAACGAAAAATATGGCCTTAGTGATAGAGTCTTCCAGCAAACACTACATGATGACAAGCCTGCCATGCCCTTGGAAGACAAGGCCTTTCTGAAAAGAGTGGACAGGGAGTTCTTCATGGATGATTCAACCAGTTGGGTGGCATCACCACCCGTCAGGGAACCAAGGTGCAGACTCCCTAAAAACAGAATACAAGCAGTTAAACATCTTTTGACACTATGCTGCATGCTTGAAGCAGTCAGACATGAAAAAACATATGGTTGCTTTCATGCAGAAGATATTCAAGGCAGGTCATGCTGGACCAGCCCCACCACTCATTGGGGAAGAAGAGCATTGGTACTCCAGCGCCAAGCATGATGGTGTCTCGCTTAACGACATTTTGTTGAGTGGCACTGACCTATAAAACACTTCTGGGAGTCGTTACTCGCTACCGTGTGGCAGTGGCTACAGATATAAAACAAATGTTCTACTACTTTAAGGTCCATCAGTCCCACCGCGATTTCCTATGCTTCCTCTGGTTTGAAGACAATGACCCTGCCAATTATTATTAAACTTATTATTAGGAAACTGTTTAGCTATCGGCCTAGCTAGAAGTCGCATCTACATCCTGGCGAGGTCAGATTAGTTTTTAATATACCTTAAGAGGTTATAGTAACGTCACAGCACTTTAAATGGTGTGTGAGTGCTGGAGGAAATAGCTCAGACTGTCAACAGCAGTGCCAAAAGTTACAGCAGACACCTTGTTCAAACATCTTGTAATTACTAAAGCTAAACTCACATATAAACTGTAGAATAATAAGCTTGAGTGTTGTATGAGAAGCTGTAAGAGCAGACGGGAAGCTTTAGAATCAAAAAAGGGTTTATTAACAAAGGAGTTCGAATGTGCTGATGTCAGAGCAGGTTGGCAGGCATGCGGGCAGGCAGCAAGCAGGTATACTTAAACGGCGGAGTCTCCAGAAAACAGCAAGTGGCAGGAATACTTTAACAGGATGGAGCACAGACTATTCCTCAAAAGGAAATGATCACAACAAATGATGAGAGAACTTGTAAAAACAAAACTTTTACCATAAGGATGAAAGCGACGATCCGGCAGAGGTGTGTGATCAAGCCAAAGTATATATGCTGCTGGGGACAATTAGGTGATCACCCTCAGCTGTGCGAGAGACACCCGCTGCCAGAGGCAGACACCACCTGCAAAAGAGGCACGCCCACCTACACACATTCACACACCCGCACACACGTACTACTGCCAGGAGGGGCAGAACCACGACATAGAGTAGTTCGACTGCTCTTCATGGGCCACTCTGCATTAAGAAACACATCTCATCCTTACATTTCCCCTGCACGATTTTGTGTACCCAAGTGTACATAAAGTGTTTTTGAAGTGTTTTTAAAGATTCTTTAAACCTGTTATACTTTGTTTAAATTACAGTTTGTAACAAAACCTACACTTCAAAAAAAAAAAAAAATTACCAACTTGAAGCACTCAGAGCACGCAGATCTCCACCGAGCCATTGTATTTTTTTTTTTTTTTTCCTTTTGCCAATGATTGTGGGCATTAGTTCTTTAGTTAGAAGCTCTAATAGCAAGACTATCCCAATTTCTCCAAAGCGCAGGTGCAAAACTTCGCCACAACTCGATGGTCATGTGACCATGATTAGCTGGCCCCTGAAAACAAACCCTGCGTCATACCAGTGTTAGTGTTGAAGTTTGCAACTTGTTCTCATGGTTAGGTGTTCACCATTGGTTTTTAATAGAAAATTACCCATAATTGTCACGGTTCACAGTTTATATTCTTGTTTTGTGTGTTTGTTTTTTGTTATGTTCATGGTTTATGTTTTTGGTTTCTTGTTTAGGGTTATGTTTAGTTTTGTGTTTTCTGGTTTCTGTTCGTTAGTTTACCTTGGTTAATTAGCTCATTCACCTCACCCGTGCCTTGTTTCTTCTTCAGTGTATTTAAATCCATTGGTTTCAATTATTTCTTTGCCAGTTCATTGCTTCCTGCTTTCTGTTCACCATATCTGTTTATGTGAGAGTTTAGTCCGTGTTTTGCCACTGGAGTCTTCGTTTTGTAAGTTTTAATTTGTGTTATTCAAACTTTTACCTGCACCTGTCTGCCTCCTGGTGTTTCTGCCTGCACTTTGGGCCTCACGCCCACAGCTTATGACACATAATGTTATACAGTTATATTGATACTGTTATGATGGTTTTGTTTATGTAGCATGACTTTATGCTTTAAACACCATTATAATCAAAGTAATAGGCCATAATGTTCCCAATGTATTACTATGAGCCGCTTAATAGAAGAAGGTCTGACGCTGTCAGGTCCATGTTAAATTGAGCTGATATCATGTTTTGAAAATATCAGGCTCATTAAGAAGGAAACTGCTTTGATTAATACGCACACGTGCTTTATTGCGCAAAGAGAGTTAGGAATGAGTGCACTGCCCCAAATTTAATTGCAGTGGAGATGCTGGAGCCAGGCACAGCCAGGTGGATCCCACTTGATTAAGTAGGAAAGAAGTTGAGATGTGAATTACACCCATGAAGTTTGAAAATGAAAGGTCAAGTTCTGAAGATGCGGTTGCTAGGTAGGCAGACAAAGAAAGAAAAGTTGAGGGAGTGACTTTTTTAGGGCACAAGAGGATGAGGTTAAAGAGTAACCACCAACAAGGAATGGCCGAAACCACAGCTCTTCCCCAACAGTTCAGCCAATCATCTGTACTCATGTGCATGAATATACAAAATTACTGTCATCAAATGTGTCTACACAGTTAAGAATCCACCCACTTCTGGGAAGACTTTGTACCAAACAGATGTAGTCCTTGTACAAGCTTGCAAATCTTCAAAGAACCTTTGATTATTTTAAGGTGTCAATCCAGCCTGTTTTTGCCAAACAAAAATCACTTGACAATACTTTCAGTGTTATTGCTAGACAAAGATATGAGGCAAAGCTAGTATGATTGAATGTCCTTATGTCTATCTGCCATTGTGAAGGAGCAGCTAACAAGAAACATTGAAGACGTCACAAAAACCACCAACAGATGTTTGTTATTGTTACTGTAACCAGTCATTTCACTGTATTTTTGGCACTTATAGTCAAAGTCAAAGTCAGCTTTACTGCCGATTCTGCAGCATGTACAGGACAAACAGAGAATTAACATTATGGTTCTCTCAAACTTTGGTGCATGAAATACAAGAATGTAAGCCAAAACAAAACAAGTACTGCCACTAAGTAAATTAAACACAATAATAAATAGACAAGGCAAATTACAGTCAATGTAATATATGTTTATGGTTATAGTGCAAAAAAAGAAGATTGAGTGAGCTTATGGTCTGTTTAAAGGGATTAAAGTGGTTGTGTGCTTGTTCCTGTGGCGACGTTGATCCTTCTCTATTAATTTTCTATTGAACTTTCGCAATGAGGCGAAAATCGCTGCCCTCCTCCAGCCGAGCGACAGGCGACACTCATGCATGAGAAATGTTGCTCGTGCTAGACGTGCACATGGGGGTTTACAACGCAACACAAAGAAATAGAAAAATTTTCAATCTTTGTGAGTCACGACTAAATAATCCACAAGCTCCCAGAGACACAGATAAACAAAGATTTTTTTCTTTTTCTTCTTCTTCTTGCCAAAGACCATTGTTCAGTTAACACAGTGCACAACCCGGGATTTAAGAAACTCATCAACACTTTGGACAAACGGTATCACTGCCATCTCGTCAATATTTTAATCACATGTCTGTCCCTGCCCTGTATGATGAGTGTTGTGAGGGTGTTGTGAAGAACATGGCCACAGTCCAATGTTTCACCACCGCTATGGCCAGACAAACAATAGCTACTGGGAACTAGTGGAAAGAAACTAGTCAGAAAAGGATTCACATACGCACCAAATAAAAAGTTCTATTATTTGATCAGCTGTTAGGTTTTACCGCAGTTTCTTCCTGAAATCCGCCTTGTAATCCTGCCCTCTGTTGGGATCAGGATAATCCTGTTTTTTTGGATCACAGTTATCCGGATTCTGCTCAAACATTATGAACAACCCAAACTGAGGGTTTTATCCGGATGACAATCAGAATCGGATTACGTGATAGAAGCGGATTTCGGAATCCGGATATCCGTTTTGAACAACCCATTTTCAAGATTTGATCCTATCCGATAACCTAAATCCAATCAGATTACGTTTGAACAACCGGCCCTCTGTTGTGTTTCAACACTGGCTATTTGAAGCACTTCATAAGAATAGGAGTGAGGGAACAAAAAAAAGAATAGGAGTGAGGGCTACGACAGTAGTTGAAACAGGACGACAACGACTTCTTCGGGACAGGAACGATAGGCACATGAGGACAATAGCCTGGCTCAGTGAGATGTTGAAGATGTCTGTGAAGACATTCGTGAGCACCTCGGCACAGTTCTTTAGCACATGACCCGGTATGTTATCCGGACATGATATCCGGCATGATATCCGGGCATTTCTTGCAAGCATAGAAAAACGACCATAAGTTTTAACAGTAATATCATAATAAATGTTTTACTCACGAGTCACAAAATGATCTGAACAAAGTGTTGAATATTTCAAAGGACTCCAACGTCATCAGCATTAACAAACTCGATAACCGCTATCCAGTTATTACATCTTTTTGCGCCCCTGTGTCTTTTCTGTATTTCGAAGAACACCTCTTGATGTCTGTGGAATAACTATGTTTAATAACTAATGTTAATAACTATGGCAGCCAACAATAGCACAATTTTTCATCATATTTAAAGGAAACTACGAAAAAAATCAAAGAAAAATCTATATGAATCAATGCTTTAAATCCAATGATGTTACATTAGCAACCTTTTATTTTTACCAGTTAAACACCTGGATGTGACAAAGTTCAGCAACGTTCCCTGATGTCTGCACCTGTAAAAATATCAATTAAAAAAGAAGTGCTTAATCCAGGCGGTTATACGGATCACCCCCAAAATTTAATCACCTTTTCCTTATTCAATTCCGGAGAGATTTCCTGAAAATTAGATTAGATTAGAATAAAATAGAAAAAAATTCCATCAAAATCCATCCATTACTTTTTGACTTTTGTTGCTAACAGAAGGACAGACAGACAGATGTCCGTCTCGGCGGAGGTAACTAGCACTTGTCTTAATTTTAAAACATGGTAGAATATCTTATATAATGGCATATAAAGAAAGCTGTCCATCAGTAGCATTCTACTCTCATTATATTCTCCCTTTTTTATTTCCAAGTGTACAAATTTTAGTCTCACTTCTGTTAGATAACTATGTGGTTAAATAACCTATGACTGTTTATGAGATTCTGGAATAATATTCTTCCTCGCCTCATTATTTTCTGCCATTATTTCGATGCAGCCAAGTAGCAGTCTCTACAATATTCTTAATCTTCCTTCCATTATTGCTTTCTCATTATCTTTTCACCCATATGTCTTTAGCCCTTCTCCCACGGCTCTATCTCTTGCCATTTTTTCTTGCCACCCTCCGCAGTCTATCCTTCGTTCACACAGCCTGCGGCAGTAGGATCTCGGTAGCATTTGGCTAATTGATAGGCATGCTGGCTTATCTGCCCCTCATAACGCTACCTCATTTCTGGAGCCTGATGCAATTTAAAGGCTGTTTTAAGTCAACATGGTCAGGAAACAACCTTGTTTTCCCAATTTGAGCTAGAGCAGCATCAGTAGTAGTGTAGAGGTGAATATGAAAAGTGCAATGCTGTAGCTTCTTAACATTATAAAAGCTTTGGTTTTCTTTCATCAGATATCTCATCAAGTGCCTCCCAATTCTGCTCTTTGGAGACTCACTGGCCTGTATATTTTTAGTATTTCCCAACATAGATTATTTTCATCAAGAAGAGAAGAAAGCTGTTGATGGCACAAGTGTGCTAATTACTGAAAAAGAAACTTGTTACAAACTGTTATTGTTGATTACTTACACCAAATTGCAATGTGCTATTGTTAAAAGTAACTTTAGTTACTTTTGTAAAAGAACATTCCTAAAAATTCTCCCATTAATATCCTGATGACTTAACTGTAATTTTGTACAACAAATAAAACAAATTCAATCGCAAAATAAATTTTTAAGTTGCTGAATAAATTTAAATTTTTTTTATGTCAGTCCAGCCGTGTTTGCATAATTTAGGAGGTATTCTAAGGAGAATTTAGGCTACAGAAACAGTGGAAGGGAGAGGATCAGGTTACACTGGCAACAGCTTTCACTCAGACGAAAAAACCTTGTAGTCCGAAGAATACTACTATTTATAAAAGAATTGTTACGGTTTCTGTAATCGTTCTTTCTTGAAGACCCGATAACTCACACAGGAGTGAGATACAGTAGAAAATAGGTTTTATTGTATAGGTGGGGGCACAGGACACCAGGAGCAATCTGACAGGGTGATGAGGGAGGATCCCGGGAGGCTGTAGCGCTCAGGGATCTGCAAAAACTCCGATAACAGTCCAAAATCCAAACAGCATGGTCAGTAGGGCATTCATACACAGGAGTGGCAGAAATAGACTACTTATCCGAGGCAGGCTAGAATCCGTGGTCGTTCCAATCCGGGGTCGATATCCAAGAAGACTTGGGCAAGATAATCCGAGGAGAGTCAGGCAAGAGGAATCCGGGGTGAGAACTGGGTCGAAGACAGAGAATCTGGCTCTCAACTAGACAGGAGTAGTTGACCATCTGGCAGGGAGGTAGAGACTGGAGCGGGTTTAAGAAGCGCTGGGAGCTGGTGAGAACAAAGGAGCAATCAGGGAACTCCAGGTTGAGCCAATCAGCCTAATCAATGGGTAGGAAACCCAGCAGCACGGCCATCATGACAGGTTTCGGCCTAGTTTTAATTTTGTTTAATCTTTTTACATTTCGCACCCAGTGTACGCTGATGTGGTTGCCATGTTTTTTCTTTTTGTTTTTTGTCAGGCAAGCGTCTGGAAATGAAAATAAATATTTTAATTATAAATATACTGCTCACAGTAATGTTTGGTTTGCTTAAAGGGGTTAGTACCTTGGCCGTGTTTGTGAGTGTGTTTGTATGTGTGTGTCTGTGTGTTCCGTTACTTTGAGCCCCCCTTTTGAGTCGCCGGAACCACTCCCCCTCTGCGTTCCTCTATGAGGTTGTTTCGACGGCAGTCCCGAGAGTTGTGTGTCCAACCAAGGTCTTCAGGAAGGATGATTCTTTCAACAGAAATGTAAACTATTATTTTTCCTTTTGCCACCCCAGAGTCTCTTCCGACTCCCTCTGAGTTGGAACAACCACTCTCTTTACTTGCAAGTAATTTGTCTGTGTTCGTTTTGCCTTTATAAATTTTGTTATACTTTTACTCATTCCAGACTCTTGGTAATTTTTCTACAACATACGTTACTAGTAACGCGTTGCTACCTAACACTGATGGCACATGAATTAAAGCTGGGGAAACATGGGATGGTTAGAACTACCGACAGGTAAAATGAAAAACACACATTGCAGTACTCTGGTAGGAAATAGTTTCTGGAAACTGTAGAATTCACAGAGCTTGTCATAAATGTAATACCGACTCATAAAACATCCTTGTAGCTGACTATGGGATACTACTTGTTACAAACATCTTTGCCTCAAACTGATATCACATTGACTGGAAACATAGGTTCTTTGATGAAAACTAAATCCCCAGGAACCTGTTTCCTCACAATGTAGTTTTGAAACCTTGAACCCTCTATGGGTCCCCAGTCATAGCTCTCCATGGTTCATTGTTATTTTGGGTGTAGGAGGGGGCTATACACCATATCAGGCTGGTAATTTGAATGTTATGCATGAATGAAATATATTGTTAGGTATTGAACTTTTACCATTAACTTACCTTTTAATCTTATATTTCCCAAAAATGATTTCAGCAACACAGAAGCTAAGGGGAGAAAGGGCTCAAACATAACCACAACAGAAAACAAGGTGCAAATGTGAAACATTTTGTTGTTGTCATTTCTCTGTTTCACTGCCAATAAAAACCCAGCATCACCTGCACACAAGCTAGTACAATTGTTCCTCTTTCCCTCAGTCTACATTTTCTCCTTCAGCTTAGCTGCCTGCCGATTATTTATCTTCTTTTCCCTCTCGCTGTTCTCATTCTACAATGTTTGTCTTTGCTCTATATTCTAATCTGACCTATCTTTCCTCCATATCAGAATCACTTATATTTTTCAGTCACATTTCTATCATCCCATGGGATGTATCTGATATTATATCAGGACCTACTTACAGAGACAAAAATGGGAGGAAGGGAGAAGGAGTAGAAGGAAGTAGTTGTTGGCAAGGCTGAGAACCCATGAATAAAACAAGCTCATATTTTCCTTCACAAATGATGCAGCTGTGAATTGAGGAAACTGTTTAATAGGATTGCTCACTTTTTATAATGATTTTATATTTTATATTTACTGCACTGAAACAAGAGTTTTAAATAATAGTCTCTCTGTTTGACTGTGGAAAAAAATAAATATGCATTAAATGTAGAAGAACAGTTGTAGATAAATAAATGTTAATATGCATCTTTCATCTGAATTATGGAAAACTGCCTCAAGTTATTCAGTTGCAGGTTGCTAATTAGCAAGTAATACTGTAGAAAAGAGAACGACTATTTGCAGAATCTCAAGTGGCATAAAAAGCAGGAAAGGTCTGCACATTTCATTTTACAAATTATTTCCAAATGTTGATGATGTTCAACAGCAATTTTTCTGAATACTTGTTAAATCATTGAAGTTTGGTAAATGAGAGATTGTAGAGGACACAAGCCCTGCTGATGTTCGATAAATCAGTTCTTTCACACAAGCTATCAACATACGCTTAATACTCTTAAGCTGATTAAACTCAGACATAACCTCAAAAATAAATCAAAGCATATGGATGCCACTTAATTTGTTTAATCTTTAGGTTTCACATGCATGCACCCACTCACAGATATGGTTGGCATTCTCTCTCCTAGCAAGTAGCCAGCCATTTTAAATGATGAAATTAAGGGACAGCAAAGACAGCAGGGGAGAGCCTAATGGTGGAGAAACAGAAGGAGTAGCAGGTGTAGAAGGGAAAATCTTGAGACTGAAAAGAAGAAGCCATGTTGGTCGTGTGGGCATAATTTAGCTTCAGGAAGCATCAGATAAAGGGAAGCTAATAAATCTGACAAGATAAAAAATGCCTTATAAAAGGGGGAAAAGGCCATTTGTTAAATGGGTTGAAAAATTGTTGCGATTTGTTCAATTCTAAAAAATGTTTCTTGGACTTACTCTTTCTGAGGTCACATTATGGCAAAAAAACTGCTCAAAACTGTGTTCATACAACCTGATCATTGTATTCTGCCCCCTGGCAGATCCATTTTATACTACGGTAATGCTGACATATTACACAGTAATAAATGTTACATATATGCAAATTTATTCCCTACTTATTTTTTATTTATTTATTTATTTATTTTTTATTTTGTTAAAGAGACAAATAAAGTCTTCAGATTACAAAAATTTGAAATTGATACCCATTATTTCTTGGGTCTGGTGTTAAAGGTTTATATTGATGTTTTTCAGTTTATTGTGCTATATATGTAATTACACAGCACACACAAGTCAGATTATGGAATTATCATCACACCAGTTATAGGTACAACTGTAAAAAGGTTTCTCATGATAATCATTTTGCTTCAGGTTAGTCATATTTATTATTACACTCTCTTTGAGGTGTACCTTTGGATATTCACAGTTTGGATTTCAAGATTTTATAATGATCGACTGTTTTTATGTTACTCTTGCTCCAAAGTTTTTGGAAGTACAGTGTTTATGTTTGAATGCAGCACTGTGATTAACATCAGTTGTAAGAGCCCTAATTTTTGTAGTTGCACACAAAGTAGCCTACATATTTTGAGCTATAGTTCACTGTAGTGTCTCCCTAGTGTCTTCTTAAGTAAAAAGAGTATATGTGCATGAGTGTGTATGTGTGAGTGTGTGGTGATCATTATCTGGTTCCAAGCCAGGACAATACAAGTCAGCATTCATTAAAGTTTCAAGGCAGCAACAACCAGATTTTCTTTTACACATCTTTTCTCCCTCAGTCTGTTAGCCACAATGCCACAAACACACAATTAAGACATTTATAAACAAGGTGCTATTGTGACTTCTGGACATACATATTCTTGTTTTGACATGCAAATAGTCACAAAAATTTATTTTAAAAAATCCTGATAAATCCTAAATTTGTTTAGCAACTGTTATTTTCTATAAATACTAGCAAGTATTCAATGTTCTCCCCCAAACTTCAGAGGAGTTGTTAGAACTGCAGAGGCAGAAGCATCAGGCTGAAAATGTTCTGACTGTTCAGAAGTCTAATTAGCAATTATCCCATTTTGATGTGTGATGACTGATGATGTACATTACTGTTATTTTGACGTGCATGTTTGTTGTTGTCTTTTATTTATTCATCTAATATTAATAACAACACACATAATGTATATTATTGTAAATAAATTATGTGTGTACTGTTGTGCTGATGTAGCTACTCCCTGTATTTGCCAGGACACTTGTAAAAGAAATTTTAAGTCTTAATAGTTCTTTTTCCTGTATAAAATCTAATAGTTAAGGATGTTTTGCAACAGAAATCACAAGACCCACAAACATGACATGTCACCCCATGGTCTCAAAACTATACAAATTTAAAGCAAAATCATTCTATTTATTTTATCAGGAATAGATTTTGGTCTTATCTTAGATTTAAAAAAAATATTTATTGTAACTTCAGGGAATGCATAACACAAGCTATACAATGTGTATGAGCAAGATATTTTCTTATTAATCTTCTTCTTGTGATTTTAGTGTAAAAACAAATAGTTTGTGAGGTTAATAAATGTCATTTTCAGCAGATCATATTTTATTCCAACATGTCTGCAGCTGTGAAATCCAGTTATTTATCTGATCAAAAACATGCAGTCAGATCTCCAAATATAATCTGCTTATTAACAGTACCATGAAGACAGCAGATGAGCTTTTACCAAATGGCTTATCAGTCTATTACTTATTAGATACACAGAAATCCAATATTCTCCAAAGTCTCTCAGCACACACTGTCCAGCTGATACAGCAGCTGTTACCTGAATGTAACAGATACATGTTACTTGCAGAAACACTGGAAAGAAGTCACTTGGACCATATGGCTCCTACAAATCAGAGGCAGGATTCAGTGACTGAAGTTTTGCTTCTGTATAAATGCTGTGGACAATGAGTATCCAATAAACTCGCCGTAGTTTTCATCCAGTTTTCTTTATCAAATGAATTTCAGTTGAGTTTTGCTTTAGATAAAATCTATTTCAGAGCATTTTCTGGACTAATTAATTCGACTCTCTTTAAATCATTGAATATATGCTGTTTTATTCTTTGAAATTCATACCAGCACCGTCTCCCTAAACTGACAACAGTATGCTTTTAATCTTTAGTTCATTAATGCAATTTTATTCTATTTCTTCTGCCAAATTCAATAAGAGTTTATTATCTTTAAGTTTATTTCCATAAAAATACAGCAAAGTTGTAGGAAATACTTACATCTGCAAATCTGTGATCTATCTGTGTATTTAGTGTTTGGAGATTTTTTTAATCTTTTATTTTATTGGCCATGATCTGGTTCACTTACCAATGTAATGCAACAGCAGATATCAAACACATCATTCACTTTAAAAGATTTCTAAATCCTGTCTGCAGTCTTTAGAGACAGTGCAATGAAATATTCACTCACAGGTTTGTTACTTATCACTTATAAGAGAGAGGAAACAGACAGGAGCAATAAAAAGATGATAAGATCACAAACGTCAGTTTTATATTCTTTAAATCTTTTTAAACAGTATGGATGACATCGGGACAACTATGAAAGAAGCTAATGTTAATGCTTTTGAAATGGGGATATTTAAATATTAATGCGGTTCTTGCAAAAGAAAGGTCATATCTCAGACTTCGGTGGAATAATGAGAGTGTTATAATCATTTCAAGTAGCAGCTAAGAAAGCTGCAACATCAAACTGTAAAAGTGCTTTTGAAGCCCTGTGCAAGATCCCAGTTGTACAGAAATCATATTCCCTGTATAAACATCAATGGGTCAGTTTTCTGTTTTTACTGTAGCGCCATGCAACATGTGAAACTTTATTTGAGAAGATAATTTACGTTTGGCATCTAGGCTCTGATCCCATCACTACTGGTACATGTGTTTTGATATTGGAGAGATGAGTGAATTGCTGACACAGCAAAGATTCTCTGTATAATGTGAATGAAAATATGTGTTTGGGCTTTGGCAGCAACAGATTCATTACTATTCCCTACTAAAACCCTGACTTCATGGGGAATATAGTATTTATTGAAGAATGGATCCTTGGATGGTTGAAATATTACCAAGCAAACCACCTAAAATGTGAAAACAAAAATACGCAGGGCCAGCTGCAACTATCCATGTGTCTTTGAGAAGATAATCGTTTGTGGTGAAGCCACATGTAATGTTAAGAGATGACTAGAGGCCCAGGGATTTTGCCTTTGCAGTGAGCAGATGGTGAGCCATAGTTGTTCCTGGGCCAATTGCTAAAGAGTTTCTGAAATTCAAATGGCTAAACTATTAAACCCTTTAATACTATCAAAATATAGCCTACATATTAACTTTGCCAGGGAAGGATTTACAGTATTCTAAAAAGAGAGCCAGGAAAGTCAGGTTAGAGATGAAAACTAGAGCGGTGGCAACGTTTTAACTTCATATGATATGTCTCTAAAGTCTTTAAAAGCATAAAAATTCTAGGAAAGCAACATATTCTCATTACCTGTTTGTAGAATATCTTATGAAAAGTTGCGAGAGAGATCAGTGCGCTTGTGGAGCCTGCGCATTTCTTTAACCTGTCTGTGTATTTAGTCGGTGACAGCAAACTATAGATAGTAGACATTCACTTGACGAACGTCATTTAAAAAAAAGTTAAAATTTCTTGGTAAACTATAAAAGTTTTGCTCTCTAATAACACCATTTTGTGTGTGTGTCAATTCACTGCTAATATCCATTTTTTTTTAATATCCAATATCTATTTTCTATCACTTGTCTGGGGTTGGGTTGAGAGGACTGCAGCCAAAACAGGGAAGCCCAGGCTTTTTCTTTTCCCGGCCACTTTGTCCAGCTCGTCCGGAGGATCCCAACACATTTTCATGATGGCTGAGAAACGTAGTCCCTCCAGCGTGTTCTGGGTCTTCCCAGGATCCTCCTCTCAGTGCCCCAGTAGGACGTTCCCGAAACATCTTTCGAGGGAGGTGTCCAGGAGGCAGTAGTCTCCACTCCCCCTGAATAAAGTACATAATACAAGCATTTGAGTCATAATTAGCAAGACATACTGTATTATGCCACAATTGGTTTTACATTTAAGTCCCTCTGCTCTAGACCAGGAGTTTCTTGTTTGCTTTTTTTTTTTTTTACTTTCTCCTCTTCCTGTTGGCTGGTCTTTGTGTCAGTCATATACATCATGTGAAAGATGATGTCTATGATTCCAAAACATTCACGGACATTCACGGGATGTTTTGGAAAGGATATTTTAATTAGAACGCATATTTACGATTTCTCACCACAGTTCATTTAGTTATTGAATAATTTACAGTTTTGCTGTACATAATGTCAGAAATATGAAGTAAGCATTTGTGAACTAGATTCCCTTCAGACAGGATTGGGAGTCTTCCTGGATTAATGCTGCTCATCAGCGATATGGATAAGTGATAATGGTCCACTTATGAAGGGACTGATAACAACTGACAATGTTGATTCAGTCAAGTGAGAACATCTAAAACAGGAGTTCCTTCAATGCGAGTGCCACATTAGTTGTTCAGCATCCTGCTAAACGTTTTGATCTGCTATTGATAATAGGATAAAAAAATTATCTTTTCAATCATATAAATGAAACAATACAAGAGTCAGTACTTAGGTTTCATTCAAAATGGTCTGATGATGTTAAAGGGAAAAAAAACACACCTACACAGAAAAAATTACCCCTCATTTCTACAGGGTGCATGTGCACCACGGTTTTATTACGACCTCTGTGCTGCATCAATCCACACCGAAATCCACACCGCCTAGCTGGATGCGCGAGATAGCAAAATCACAGGAAAAATGGAAAATCTTGTAATTCTCTACTTCCAGGATAAAATTTATATATTTTCTTTGCTATTCACATCGTCACTGTCTCTCTGTCAAGTGAACTTGTGCGCATGTGTAGGGGCGTGTCAGTTCGGATGTCCACAGTAACCAAGGAAACGGAGCTGTGGACACTAGTTCATAAAAAAGGATTGCTGCATTCATGTTTCTGTTTCAGAAGTTATTGCTTTGTAGACAGCTGTGAGAGAATCAGGAGAGCTTCACAAAGAGTGCAGAGGAAGCCTCAACCCACAAGTGATGATTTTTACAAGCGACTTCACAGAAAAATCAACAAGCAGAATTTGCAACACCGCCCATGTCATGCTGCATCACTGCTGTAACGGAGCAAGTAACAGAGTAACGCACCATTGCTTATTAACTGAGTTACTTTAATGGATTAGTTACTGACAAGTTACTTTTAACAGTTAGTATTAGTTACTTGTAATACGTTACTATCGATGGATGGATGGATGGATGGATGGATGGATGGATGGATGGATGGATGGATGGATGGATGGATGGATAGGATAGGATAGATAGATAGATAGATAGATAGATAGATAGATAGATAGATAGATAGATAGATAGATAGATAGATAGATAGAT
>JBAMHW010000007.1:23290824-23311265 GCA_037177495.1 Rhadinocentrus ornatus | reverse complement strand
ATTCTAGCTGATAGACAGGTGTTCAAATACTTATTTGCAGCTGTATCATACAAATAAATTGTTAAAACATCATACATCGTGATTTCAGGATTTTTTATTTTTTTGATTATGTCTCTCACAGTGGCCATGCACCTACGATTAAAATTTCAGACCCCTCGAAGATTTCTAAGTGGAAGAACTTGCAAAATAGCAGGGTGTTCAAATACTTATTTTCCTCACTGTATATATACGGTAAAATATAAATCAACCCTTACAAGAATGTCCTATGAAGAGGTTCGATAAGCATACAGGTTGGGCCCTTCCACCGGGGGCTTACGAGATCAAATCAGGGGATCTGAAAGGAGCTGCAGCCTTTGACAAATCTGAACAATTCAGGACTATTAAACCACATCTTCTTCCACCACCATCCCCTTCCACAAAAATTCCAGTCTCTTCTGTCTGTAGAAGCATGTCAGTTGATGGGGCTTGTTGAAGGGTCTAGTGCAGTGGTATTCAATTTAGTCCTACGAGGGCCGCAATCCAGCAGGTTTTCCATGTATTCTTGTTTCAACACACCTGACACAAATTACTTAGTCATTATGCAGAACTTGATTTGCTGTTAGATCCATTCAATCTAATGCAGGTGTGTGGAAGTAGGGATACATGGAAAACCTGCTGGATTGCAGCCCTCGAAGGACCGAACTGAAAAACCCTGGTCTAGTTTAAAGAAAAAAAAGAAAGGCATGACCATCGAGAAAGAAATCCTGGCAATGCTGCTGCCACTACAGCATACTCCCTGTCAAAGTCTTCATGAATTTTTTTTTCCAATCCAAGGGCCACCCACCCTCCCTGGCAGAGCCCCACACAGGACCCCGACAGAGCCGACAGAGCCGGGCCGCCCCAGGCAAAACCACCACGGGCCACGCCGACCCAACACCAACCCAACACCAAGGCTGATTCCTGTGATTAATTTTGTGCTGACTCCCTAGGTGCTCCTCCTCCCACTAGGTGGTGGCCTTCTCCAGCCAATCAATGCCTGCGATTGCCGTATAAAAGGACTGAGGATCTGCCAACTAAGCCTTTTCCAGCCACTTGCCATTGCACCTTGTACCTGTTGTGTGAACCTAGTTTTTGTGTGTTTTGTTTCTTTCTTTTTGGTTATGTCTGGTTGTAGGACTATTTTTGATTATCTTTAGTTTTCCAGATTAGTCTTTACGGTAGAGCTGCCATTTTGTTTTCCTTCGGCTATTTTCTCCTGTTTATGTTGAAGTTAGAGTAGCTTAGAAGAAGGTTTGTATTCTTTTGTTTCTGTGGTGAGCTAAGTTGTTCTTTTCATTTTCAGGAAGGCTGTTTTGTTTGCTGGCCTTGGCTTTCCCTTAGGCTATTGGCCTTTTTGTATTTTAGCTGCCACACAAACATTAAATGAATCCTAAATTTAAGACTTTCTCCTCATTGACATCTTCTGGAATTGTGTTACTCCCTTCTTCCCCTAGACCTGCCTTAGGGATGTAATATCAACAAAAAGACTATAAATATGCATGTGCACACATATACATCTATGCACACATACAACATGAACATTCCACACAGAACAATGCAAAAAGCCAGTGTATACTAGTGGTTTTTTAAAAGAGATTTAAAAAATGGTAGCGAAGCAACCTGTCTAACAGGAAACTTGTTCCAGAGTCTTGGTGCCACCACGGCAGAAGCTCCTCCCCCTCTAAGCTTAAGCCTTGTCAACGGTACAACCAAGGTGAGCTGCTCAGCGAGTGACCAAGGCTGAAGCAATTCTGACAGGTAGGGTGGAGCAAGGCCATTTTGACATGGATTCAATTTTTTCTCCAAATCCTTCCGTGCTTTAGCTTTGATATTTGTCTTAAATGAAATGACTGTCAGGTTTAAAATCACAATCCATGCAAACCCCTAAGTTGGTAATCTCAGTTTTAATGTATTAAATTCCCAAAATAAAATAAAATAACTTCAGTTTTCTTTTCATTGAAACTCAGGATATGAAATGATATCCATAGTTTGATGTCCCTTAGATATTCTAAAAATGATTTTGTGGAGTCTTTGTTATTTTTCTTAAGGAGGACATACTGTAAATTTGACAGTCGTCTGCGCAACAGTGAAATGAGATTCCATGTTTCTTCATATTAGAACCCAGGGGAATAAAATATCATGAAAATTGAAGCAGAACCAAATGTCTTAGTGCTAACGCACACTTTGATTATATACTAGTCTCAAAGTAATTATGCCAACAATCTTTGAGGAAAAAAAAGTTTGAACAAAGGTTTGCTCTGTGGTTGGGGTAGAGGAGGATACTTTTCAGAGCATAAATCTAATAAGTATTTAACTACAAAAAAATTAAGCTAATTGACAATGACAGATAAATGGAGGTTAGCTGGCTTGTGGAGTGTAATTGAAGGCTAATTCTCTTTAATTTGTCTCATCTTAAAAAGGTCAGATTGGTGGTCTGGGGAGGGGAGATAATCAGGTGAACAAGTCACTCTAGTCTGTCTCTAAATTCTTGTTGAACCGGTGGACCTCATAAGCCATGCTGATTACTGATGAGAGCAGCAAAACACAACTGCATGGTGCATCACTGACTTTTTAATTATTATGCCCTGTGAAGCGCTGTGCATTGTGGGTAGGAAATTCTTGTTTGATAAATCAAATGTTCTCTGCAATGAGTAATCATGCCTACAGTGTGTGTTTTAACCTGGTACCAGTGATGCCACATGGATTCCATCTTCTCTTGCTGCGTGGTTTCTTGATACATGACAAACACAGATTTGTGAGGGAAAAAAAGAAGACATACCATATATTGTGTTCCTTAAGAATTTGCATCTCAATAACATTGAGAAGTGAAAAGAAATCTGCTCCTATCTTTGCTTTTCAACCTAAAAAGAAAAGTTGGGGGTTATCACACATTTAACTGTGAAAGCCAAATTTTCTCTTTCAGTCATTCTGTTTCTCCAAGTGTATTCAGTTGTGCTAATATGAAGTTTCCTTGCTTTTGCTCTGCTGGTTTTTGTCATGACCTTTGGGTTTTGAATGATTTTGTTTTTTTGTTTGTTTGTTTATTTTTAGTCTTGTCATTCTGAGTTCCCTTTCCTCTTTTATTTTGTAGTTCCTCCTCCTTGTGTGTTACATTCTGTTTTATTTTCTGTTCATTAGCTCATTCACTTTATCTATTCCCTATTAGTTCATTAGTGTATGTATACCCCTTGTTTTCAGTTTTTCTTTGTCAGATCATCCATCGTGTTTCACTGATGTTTGACCGAAGCAAGGTCTGTTTTCAGAATTAAAATCGTGTTCCTGCATTTTGTTTGCCTCCTGCCTCTGAATACTGCATTTGGGTCCACTAAAAATTGTTTCTGACCTCAGACTTAATTTAGACTCACAGAAACTTTCTGTCCTGGTTCTTTTGGACCTTAGTGCCGCCTTTGATACAGTTGATCACCAAGAAATCTGGTGGGCCTCTCAGGTACTGTTCTTAAATGGTTTTACTCCTATCTCACAGATCTGCAATTTTTTGTAAGTATGGATACATGCTCTTCAGAAATCCATTAAGTCAAATGTGGGGTTCCCCAAGGATCGATTTCAGGCCCAATACTTTTTAATTTGTACATGTTGCGTCTTGGGGATTTCATCAGAAGACACGGCATTGATTTTCACAGCTATGCTGATGACACACAGCTTTACATCGCTGTGTCTCCTGAGGACCTGGAGCCAGTTAACGTCCTTTTATACTGTATTTTAGATATTAAGTCATTGTTGGCAGAGAACTTCTTACAGCTTAATCAGGACAAAACTGAAGTTTTAGTTATCAATCCCGGGGGCAAGAGAGAGATCTTTTTTATGAAAATGACAACATTTTAATCCTTCTCAGTGTGTGAGAAATCTGGGTATTCTTTTTGACTCTAGGCTGGATTTCACTCCGCACATGAGAAATATAGTCAGAACTGGATTTTATCATCTTAAAAACATTGCCAGAGTCCACCCATTTCTCTCTCTTGCCAGCACGGTGCTGATGCTTTTATTTCTAGAAGATAATATTATTGTAACGCCCTGCTCTCTGGTCTTCCCAAAAAGTCCATTTCATACCTAAAGCTACTTCAGAACTTGGCGGCACGAGTTCTGACGAGGACCAGACGGCGGGAACACATTACACCAGTTTTAAAATCACTGCATTGGCTCCCATGCGTTTCAGAATTTCCATGTCTTGTAGTAGTAGTTCCACAATCCAGACTTAGAAATTTTGAGATAACAATGTTTTGAAAGCAGCTGTCAGGTTGCCTCACATGACCAGAGGCATGACCAATGAGGATCCACACAACCATGGACCTTCTTTCTACATTTGTGACTGGGAAGAAAGTAGAAAGGTAAGGAAAAGTGGCCTTGGAAATAAAAAAGTCAAAGAATGAAAAACTGTGAAAAAGATTGTACAAATCAGGATTTGAGCTGCTGATCTCATGCCTGACGCCCGAGGAGTTTACAAAGTCATCTGCTAGCCCATTTTTTACCCTTGCACGGAATTTTTGTCGAGCTCCACAGAGGCATCTGTTTATTTTGTCATTACAAAACAAGTGTCAATGTCATCACATCTTGACAGAAGTGAATGCATCACCAAAAGCGTGATGGGAGTTATATTGTATTCAAACATTGATAAAAGAAAATGTAGATACTGTGCAATTCCTTTTCAGAGACATTTTTTACTTATCTTTCCAGATGTAGAACATTTAAATGTGTAAAAATATAAGCATGTTTACGATCTGTCATGATCTGTCATTGGACTGTAAAGGTCAAGCATCCAGTTATGCACACACTCAGCCAGCACTCACACAAAAACACTACTGCTCTCACTCTCTGGCAATAAGATGTGACTGACTGCAGTGATTCCAGTTGCAGCAGCTGCCTTGTAGTCATTAAAATGTCTTCTGTGTCTGACATTTACTCAATTTCCCATTTACATGGAGGGAAACTGACATATTAAAAACACAATCTGAAACACTCTTTGCAAAAATGGAAATATACAAACAGAATCATCTGTAATGTAAGCCTGGACAAACTGATAGACAGGAGGATTCTTATGGACAATGGAGGAGGGGCGGGGTGGCCACCCCCAGCTAAATCCTTGCCACCCTATTGGCCACCTTATTGGCCACCCCAAGCACCTCATCAAAGCCATCACTGTTTTTTGTTTTTTTTTCCTTCATGCAGAACCGTTCCTGTGCTGCGACGGCGCTTCCTGACACTTTAGCTGGGAACACATCATGTCTTCAGGTGATTGGCATGGTTAGGGATTCACCTCAGAGTGGCAGCTGTCAGACAACAAAACAACGAATAATCAGAGGCACCGCTTGCCAACAGGCATGCAAGGCAAATGCTTGGGCCGTCAAGTGTTATGTGGAGAGTTTGCAATGACGGTGGTGGACCGGAGCAAAAATCCCATAAATGGTCCCTGCCTTAACTCCTTGGGTCTTGATGCAAGTAGCGGTGTATGTTATGTAAACAGACAGGAGAAAGCAAGTCCATCAAAATAAAGAGAAGTTTTTTTGTCTGTGACAAAGAAAAAAAAAAAAAAAAAAAAAACAGGCCCCAGCAAAAAAAAAAGACATCAAGACAGTAGTAAGTAGTGGCGCATACAATTAATGTAGCTTAGAGCAGCTCAATCTATCCATATGCTGAGTTCCTGGCTGTTGTGAGGCTGAAAATAAAAACATATCTTGGACAATACAAATTACAGCTGTGTGCAGTTAAACTGTCAAGATAATAATGTTGTTAGAATGTGTTGGTAAGATAATGCACTTCTACATTATCTTTTCCATGTGTTTAGTTGGCTTTATCTTTCTGAAAACTGAAAAATATATATATACATATATATATTTATATATATACATGTGCTGTTTGCTGTAAATGAAATCCTAAAGAGCTATAATACAGGCCTCAGCACATAGTTTAAATTTTGTGTTGGAACCATGTTAAATCAAGTTGCCTCTTTTTATATAAATGAAAATTGATAATAATAAAGTAGGAAAATAGTGGAAGTTGACAAAGAAAATACATAAGATTGGTTTGAGAAATTTAATATATTAGCAACAAAGCCTAAAAAGATATTATTAAAATTTTTAGCAATATAAAAATGTCATAATAAACGTGGAATGAATGCTGGTTGGAGGAGCCCCTGTGAAATGTTGCCTATGGCCCCACGACACTCTTAAATCACCTCTACAGATAATTACAGGTAAGCTATAATATCAGAGAGGAGACGGTGTGTTTTATATTTGTGTGTGTATAGATTGATCAGACTATGATCAGAAAGAATAAATCGTGTGTGTGTGTATTCCTGATGATACACAGAGAATAAGCTCATAATGCTGCTGATCGCCATAAACTAAGCTTGAGCATCTCCTCTCAGCAAAGTAGTAAAACTCAATACAGTTGTGTGGAAAATGTGCGACTGCTCTTTCATGTAAGCTTCTTTTTACTGTATTTGCACAAATAAGCAAAACATCTAGATACCCCAAATATTATTTAATCTTCCACCACTATCTGCTTTCCAAAAATGGTAGAGGTGCAGGGTTAATCTGGGTGAAACGCAAATATTTAGGGGAGTGGTACTCTTGTGGTTACAGTGGTGGTCTTGGGTCTGAAGAACTCAGGTTCACGTCCCCGGTGTGCCAACAGAGGTGAAGCACTGCAAGGCTCTTATTTTCTCCCAACTGCTCCTCAGAAGTCAAAACATAGCAGACCACTGGTACATCTAGAGCTGAATTTCTCAGTTGGGAAGGATAAAGTAAAAAAATTTGACATCATGTTGTTGTTCTCAGAGTTTCTGACTCATTTGAAGGCACACTGACAATTATTATGCACATTTCTGAAGCCGTCGCAGCCCAGCAGCATTACAATATTAGGAACCTTTTCTTCCAGGACGCCGTGTGACATTGCAGCTGAGTTTTGCTTCGCACACTGACTCACCGTGAAGTGGGACATGTATGCCTCCCCAAAAATAATCACAGATCCATCCTGGTGACCCCAGTGAACATTTTTCTGGCTCCGCCACTGCTCATGCGGCAGATCAGACTTGAGCTGTAAGCCATTTTTTCTTTCTGTCTTCTTTTTTTTTCTTTCAGCATTGCCAACAGACTTTTGAGATTATGATTGTAATGCATTTTATAGTGAAGGCAGTCAACAGGAGGATTGCAAATGTTAGACAGTTTCCAATTATCGCAGTCAGACCAGAGAAGCGCAGGAGAGTCAGACTGGCACAGAGACAAGACTGCAAGATGTGAAAGTCATGCCTTACTGCAGTCATTAAGGAGCTATAGTTTACTTGCTTTAGTCCAGTCAGGGTGCATTCTCATTTAGATGCTGCTGTTGCTGTCAAATGAAACTGATCTTGAATGTGTGTCAGTCTGATTGATGGCAGTAAGGCCACCAGTGAAATGAGTGTATGCTGATGATATGGCAGCAGCTGCATTTGGCTGCTTTATGTGCACAACCCTTTTCAGCATCTGACTGAGCAAAGTTTTTTTTTCTCTGTCCTGCTCTTACTGGTCAGTGTCTTACATCTTTTGATGGTCCAACTAACTCATTAAGATAAAAACAATATTGAAAATACTTACCGGTGAGACAGCCAAGTCATATAGTTGTAATAAACAATATTGATGCTTCTGTTTCAGTTAGTTTTATTCTGATAACATAATCGTCAGCGTGATACTGAAATTACATGATGAAATGAAATGCTGTCACCAGACCAGCAGAAAGTAAATTAGAGAATTTGTCTCTATCTCAATTCAGTAAGTATAAAGATCCAAATAATCCATTTCTGGAGGAAGGAGAGCGTGCTGGCAGGGAGGAACAGATGCAAGCGATTGAAGAAATACATCTTGAGGTAAACAATAAGGTTAGATTTAAGGATCTGAAACTCCTACATTTCCACTGCAGAAATTGGGATTAAAAATCCCTGAAAATGACCTTGGTATGAAAGAAAGGCTTTTGAAATGACCCAGAACTTTCAGTGTGGTTTCTCCAGCAGCACATTTTCACATTTCATTCTCAGTCATCTCAAGTTTGATCTTCACAATAACTCTTAAAAATCTTTACGTTGTCAAGTATGTTTTGGTTAGATTTAAAAATAAATAAATAGCCTGCAAACATGCATCTTGATCAGTGTGAGCAACAGTGTGAGCAACAGTGTGTGCAAGAAGCTACCAGCATCAAGCAAGGTTCAAAATGTGTGAGCAGAAAGCTCTGACTGTTACACGAAATTAACTTGAACAAAGAAAAATAAATCTGTAATTGTTTAAGAGTGGTTACACATACAGGCACGAAAAAACAAAACCAATGTCAATATATGTTTATTGTTATTATATTAGCAGATTTTGGGTTAATACAGCAAACGCGCAGTTCTTTCCAGCACAACAGTCTTGACACCCCAACTACAACTTTTGGACACCCTAGCTATAACTTTTGGAGAGGAATGATATACTTCAACAGACTTCAATTTCTAAATTTTATCTAAGACCTGAAAATAGAAAAAGCCCAGAGCTGAAAGGATCATTTAGCCACCAGTCTTTTTCAGTTCTGGTTGCTGTTGGTGATCTGTTATCTTTTCATAGAAGCGATGCAGCCATCACCACTGCTGGGCACAGAACTTGTTACCTTGGTTACCTTACAAACTGGTCAGACAGAAAGACATTAAATAAGTATGACTTCTTTCTAGACTGCGATCAGTGGAAGAGAGGCTTGTTGCTTTCTGTGAGGCATAAAGCAATGTCAAGAAGCCATTTTTACCACATATATTTCTATGACATCAGGCTGTCATGCCATTTCGGCATCAATGCACTTAAAAAATTTCCCTTTACCTTAATTCAACCAATTAGAGAGAGTTTTTATCAGATTGAATGTATTTATTAAAAACAAAAACATTCAGCTACCTTATGTCTTGACAATTTACAGCTTGTTCTTCTGCACTTACCTGATTTTATTTACTCACAACCATTAACTAAATACTAATACTGAAACCTTAACATCACTAATTATAAAGACTTTTAGTCAACCACATGGAGGAGTGTTCTTTCAGGGATTGTTATGCGCACTGAACAGGACACAACGTCTGACCCACATTACTTCACAGTTTCAAACGTATAATCAGGGAGATGGAATTTGCTGAGAAAAGCTCTGAAACAATGACGAGAGCAGAGAAAAACAGAAGCAATAGGCGTGAACTGAGCAAGTACACTGCTCAAGAGAGATAAAGTCAATTAAAGTTCCAAAAGGATACCATGCATCTGAGAGGGTTGTGTATGTGTGTGTGTGTGTGTGTGTGTGTGTGTGTGTTCTGTCACTGCTGAATGCGGTCAGAGGGCATAGACAGAGCAAAAGCTACTTGTAAATGCTCTCTTACAATTTAAACAGGAAGCTTTGAGTCGATGAAACTCTGACCCTGGTGTGCAAATGGTAATGGACTGGCCATTTAAAGAGGCAGATAAACAACAAAAAAACAAGAGCAAAAATGCAAATGTTGGTCTTCTTTATTAGATGTTTTTAAGCTTATCAATGAAATAAATTAAAGGGTTCAAGAGGAGAAGAAACAAACTTCAAGTTGTAAAGGAAGATCTTTCAGTCAGTTGTGTATCTGAGCCCTAAAGCCAAGCACCTTTTCTGGAGGAGAGAGTATGCCTGCAGCCAGAGCAGCTTCCTGGTCACACTGCTACACCTTAATAAGCACAGGAAAGAGTTTAAACATAGTGTTTAAGCAATGTTAAACTCCCACAGCGAAGGGGGCATTACATCTGTGCCAAACAATCCATCTTTCAGCACATTGCTATTGTGCTTTTCTGCTACTGTTTAGTATTATGTTAATCAAGTATGCGCTACAGATTATTGCATCGGGACAACATCAGGAGAGAGGAGTGTTTATCTCACACAGTCAGGAAGACACAGACTGTTGTCAGGTTTTACAAAGCAACATGTTTGTTTGCCTTCATTTAAGAGCCAAAGCATTTAATAAGTCCAAACTATTCCAGGCATTTACATGTCTCATTGGACTTCTTTTCAGAGTTTTTTTTTTTTTTTAAGATTGAGATTTTAAAAGCTTATTAATTATTGCAGATATTTAAGAATGAATGAAGATAACAATCTGTAGATTTGTCAACAGTAAAAATTATTATTACCCGTTGTACACTCTTAGAAAAAGGGTTTTAAAAGGGTTCTCCGTGAATGGCAGAGGTTCTACCTAGAACCATTTGCTTCTGAAAGTCCCTTTTTCATTGAAAGGGTCTATAAAGGTTTTTTTTAAGAGTTCTCTGTAAGAATATGAGTTCCTATAAGAACCCCTTTAATGCAGAGAACCTTTATTGGGAGAAAAGGTTCTTCAAGGCCTAGTAAAAGTATGGGTGTTAGGAGAGTATCACCCTCAAATATTACTGTTTTAAAAAGTATTTTTAATGCATGTGTCTGGAATGCTCTCATTAATTCATTTTACTGACAAGACATGAAATTTCAGACTTTGTTACACTTTTAACCCAGATTTTATTTGAACATAAACTTTTTAATAGTGACTAATTATCATTTTATGTGTTGTGTAAAAAGTGTCTTATTACTTAAACAAATGAGTTGATTCTAAAAGTTTTCTACATTGTGCAGCATAATAATAATGATTAGCAAATAAAAACTGAGCATATCTTTCTGTCAGAGGAGGTGGGGCTACTATTAAAACTCAACATATCTGAACCACATAGACTCATGAGATTCTTCTAAAATTTTACCTTTTATTTTTATTTCTGTGCTTTAAATCCTGTGCTATGTTAACAACTAGACAATGTTAAAAAGTTCTGCCCTGTTTGAATTTTAAAGTTGGTACCATGAGTGAAATGGACAGTACAGGTAAAGAAACCCACCATTAAATTGCAACATGAGTAAAAAGATGCTTGTTCCTGACTTAACATAACCTATTGTCACCTTGTTAGTTCTCCAGATAGCAGTTCTAGACCCCTAATCTGTTGCAAAGATGCTTCTAGGAATTGTTATTATTGGAAAGTGTTTGACAAAGTTCAGTGAAAGAATTAAACAATTTGCATAAATCTCATTTAAGACAGTTAGTTCAAACAACTAGAGAGCATAAATAAAATTAGATAAGTGAACTAATGGGTTTGAGTAAAATCTAATGGTCGCCTATGTTGATATAACTTGGTACATTTCAGCATTTATAAAAACTAGAATGGTTTAAGGCAACGCGTTTCCACTCAAAGTTCTAGTAAAATCAACAAATCAGGGATTAGACTGCGCTGACACTTCCAGGAGGTCAGTCATGGCAAGCACCACTTTCCTGAATGTTGATTGTTGAATGTTATGATGTGTTCACTCTGAAGTATGTGGTCTGGCATGAGCTTCATTGGGCGTTACCATGTGTTCTACAGCGCGGCTGCCGATTGGCTGCCATAAAAATTGTTTTAGAAATCAGCCACATGACCAACCATCTTGAACCAGGTATGTGCCTTTTGTTTGCCTGTATTTGATATTATGGGGATGGAATTTCCACCATGGATCTTTACAGTTGATCACCTTGTTAGGTGGTCAGAGAATCAAGGTAAATTCAATCTTATTTTACCAAGCATGACTAGCTAAGGATTTTCATGGGGAAAGATAGAATATCTTAATATTAACATCTGTTTCTTTTAAGTATTATTTGCAGATGAATTATCAACTTTGGACAGAAGACCATGTGTGCCACTGGCTTGAAAAAGAGGGTTTTGTTGACTTTGCAAGTGCCTTTTTGGATGAGATGACATGAATTTGCAGTGTCCCCTTTGTCCTGTTTAAACCACAATGCAAAGAAGAAACATATTGAACTATACCATCAATGTGAACCAAATTTGTTGTTAAATGTGGTGGAAATGGATGCCCAAGTAAATATACCAAAGTATCATCATTTGAAAACATGTAAGCCGGAAACACAGCACACAGTCCAACAGGAAAACACTGGAGTGGACCAGCATGGGCCTATCATATGTCATGTAACATTTTTGTTTGTGTTACAAACCTGGAATGTGTTTACTGAAAAGACATTCAAATTTACCAACATAAAATAATGTTAAAACTTTGTGAGGTCCTCTTACTTCCGTCTGATTGTGTGCCAATGGAGGCCTGTGTAGCAGGAGTTAGAAGACAAGCTCCTTCAATCTGTACCACTGTCACTATTACTATGTGCCTATTCTCAGATTATTCCCACTGAACAATCCATTACTGTTGGTAGACAGCTAGGTAATTCATCTGTTGTAGTAATTATGTCTTGTATGGATGCTACTGACTGACTTTTTCTTTTTCCTAACTATGTCACCATTGCTGGAGATTAAATTCATCCACCTGACAAGGACATCTTGGGGTGCCTGGCTTGTCTGTCTGTAACATTGGTTAATCCACTGGCCTATGCTCACCTTTATTCCCCACAGGACCAACATAACCTCTCTTACAACCTTACAAAGGGTTCTAACAGGCACCAATAAGGGTTCTCCTATGAGAACAAGCCGGAGAACCTCATATAGTTATAGGCAGCACTGTTTTTTCTAAGAGTGTAGGGACTACCTTTATAATGATCAGGGAATTCTTTGCTCAGTCTGGATTTCTCATGGCCAGTGAAGGAAAATAAAAAGTATCACTCCAACCTTGACAGTCAGTTTCTGAGACTTACTTGTGTTTCTCTGAAGTCAGTGTTCTCTCACTGTGAGATTTGGAATATAGCCATTATCAAAGCTGACCGCACAGATATAAACCTCCTGCATTCCTCCACGCATAAATGTATAAACACACCCTCAAATGCACTCAGATACTGCGCCTCAGGCATCTGTCTTGAGCTCAGATACATTACATGGCTCACAGTTTTTGCACGTGTATTATTATTCATGCTTTTACTGGTCAAAACAACCACTATATTAACCCCTACTGGCACTGGTTTTATAGAAGAAACATCATGTAGTGTTTCACAAACATAGTATTATCTAGGTGGTTTACGGTGAAGATATCTTAATTCATTTTCTCTAACATTGTGTTTTACTTCCTTGTGTACAGAATTAAAACTATGTTTATGAAATTATGGGTAGGGAAACATAAATCACCATAGACTACATACACCATAAAAGTAGCCATCTCATTCCTTGTGCAAGGTTAAGTGAAGGGGAAATACATAAACATGTCATGTGGAAAAAAAAATCCAACCGTTGCTTCTAGTGAATGTATGTGTGCAAAAATGACTAATTTAGTGTATTTTACGTGCTTTTCCTGACAGCTTTAGACAGAAATCACACATGAAGGTTTGATATTTATGATTTTGCAGGCTTCCATCTTTTATCTTGACTAGTCTCACTGTGGTCTGTTGTTTTTGCTGTTGTAAAATTGCATGAAGTGAACTGTGAAGTGGAGTGGTTCCTGGGGAGAAAAAAAATCTTTTTTGTGGAAGAAAATTGCACTCCACAAAGAGATCAGTGAAACTTCTGTAGTTTGGCTAGGAAATCTGTCTGCAAGGGTAAAAATACAGAAGTCATGGTAAGATCTGGAGTATCTTACTGTGCTATACAGTGCAGCCATGTGTAATTTAGACTTCCCTTATTTGACTAATAACCAGTCCCAGCACCAGGACATAGTAACAAGAAGGGCAATTGATTGCTTTGAATTTTTAAGAGAACAAATTCTAGATTATTAATTCAATAGCTGACCCATATCAATTAAAAATAAGTAAGAAAGACTACTAGTGTTCAATCAACTGTTTCTCGTGTAAAACAGCAAACAAAACCTAACATACTAAAATACTTTAAGTAAAAATGTAATTGTAAATGCAAACAAATATAAACAAACTACACAAAGTGTAAATGCAATTGTACACTTTTGTAAGGATTAGTTGGACTGAGTTTAATCCAGCTGCAGATGATGCCTGCAGAGACAGAGGAGAAAGCGAGACGCATGCACATAGTTGCCGCAGCAGTTGCTTTATTTCTATTGGTTGAATCATCCAAGCTGCTGGAAGTGGTTGCAGCGTAATACCTGATGGCTGTTCCTTTCTTCATGTTATTGTTGAATTGCTTTCTGATGTCCATTGTCCAAAAATATTATTCTACTGCTACTTAATTAAAGCTAGTCAATGACTTCGTGCCAAATATTGCGATCACTGAAAGAACATATTATGTTCTCTAAATCATCGCAAGACTACGTGATTATATACACACTTAGAATAATACAGACTGATCCGGTGGTTGTTTTGTGTGTTGTAACATTTTGCGGTGCCACCATTACCGAGGCTCAAGTCCTAATTACCTTGTATCTCGTACATTGACAGCAGCATGGATATCTGGACTGACAACATTAGACAGTGGTCTACATTTACTGATAAGTGTATCTTATCTGGAGACCTTTAGTTATTCTGCTAAATCATTTAAATCAGTGCATCAATGTGAACTATGATTAATTTGTCTGAAACTGCTTTTAATAAGTGACAATCTGCATTGGGATATAAAACACAAATCTGGTTATAAGAAGTTATCAAAGGTTGGCAAAGGAATAGTTTCAATCTTTTGCAAAGACTGTTCATTTTTTGTTTTATCAGACATTTGACATAGTTTTGTTAAGACTAGTTTAGGCTGCAGTGTACATGATCTGTGTTTCTGTTTCTTGTTTGGCCACAGCATTGCCCTGATGAGAGCAAATGGTGTTACATTTTTCAAATCTCCATAGTCATTCACGCTAAGCAACACCGCAGCCTCATTCCCATTTGTTCTCCTGATAACTTAGTCTCCTTCCCTTCTAAGTCTGGGCTTTGTGTTCACCAGTAAGTACTGGTTAACTACTAATTAATTCCAGATTCATCCCTCTTTGTTCCCCTGATAACTAACTAGTAGTCCCCTATTAATAAGTGTGTTCACCAGTATGTACTTGTTAACTACCCATTAGTTCCTGATTTTTTCTTAAGGTGTTCCCTAGTAATGAAGCTAATTTTGTGTCTATTATTATTAAGTGTTACTCAGAAGTTACCTGTTGTGTCACATTCAGCTGGACGGTAACATAGATACTTACATTCTAGTGTCAGAGTGACAACTTTTCAAAATTCACTTTCTAAAGGTTTTCTATGAGACCCAAAAATGAGAAATTTCTGTCACTTCTCTCGCTTGCCCCACTTTTTTAGCAAATGTGTGCACAAACGGGTAAATCTGAGATATTTCCCTTTGTGACCTCACAAACGACTATCTGGTAGTGGATACTGTCATTGAACCGCCCCCCCGGTTAGCTGAGCCTACCCTCTAAACTCACAGAGTGGGCACCAGCAAAAGCCAGATCCTCTCACAGAGAGGAGCGTGGAGTGGGCATGGACAGGCACCACACATAAACATTTTAAGGTCAGACACAGAAACAGTTTGTTCTCATTAGAGCTCACTAAAGCCACTATGGGAATGGCTGAAATTAACCACCAAAGCTGAATTTGGGGTAATACACTTTGAAAACAATGTTGTTAAACCTCTGATTCCCATATGAAACTGTTGAAAAAATTTCTAATATGTATAAGTACATATGTAAATTTACAATATATTATCTGTTCTACTTGGACATGCATAGAAACACCACCTCAGCAATGTCGGAGGGTCTACTTATGGTGTTGATACAGACACAGATAACTTGCAAATATCCCGAGAGCAACGTTTTCTCAATGTCAAAATAACACAAACAGGAACCGATTCTAATTATGATGATTTGCCACTATAAAAACAACTGCTAAATAATTAAAAATGAAAATTATATTCAAAAGTATGTAAATTAAAATAAAAAGTTCCTGAAGTGTGAATGGGGCCTGCCCATAGAACCGGGTCTGCTTATGACTGCTTGCCTGTGATCAAGCAAATTGGTGATATAAAGTGACAATTTGAATGTTACTAATATATCTGTGCTTTGACAGAAAGCTGGAAGTACAGCTGATCCCAACTAGAGGACATTATTATTTTGTAAATTTGATAAAAATGCTGCCTTTCATTTAGTCCAGTTTATTACCACTAAAGGAATTTATTGATTAGAGAACACATTTCATAAGAGCAGCTTTAAATCAATAATATTGTGTCCATGCTTGTGTTTTATGTGTTTAATCTCTAAACTGCTTTAAATATGTATTGTAAAAGATAGTGAGTTAAGAGATGGCAAGTATAAAAGGGTGGAAGTACCTTTTTGTGCATAGTGTAATTGAACCAGTAAAAAATGTTTTCCTTATCCACTCATTTAACTGTCAACACCCTTCAGATGTGAAATATAACAGCTTTGTAATAAGTGTGAGCATTTTATGTCAAATGTTGATTCTGATGTTTTACAGCCATTACACCAATTTTATGCTTTTAGTGTGTCCATTTCAAAAGCTCTTAAAACACATTCAAAACAGCAGTTGTACGGAAAACTAGCATTCCTTCCCCAAGTTTTAGTCAAATATAAACATGTCATTAACATCTGGTCAAATACTTGAATTTTTTTTCATTGTGTCCAAAGGCGTATTAATATGTTCAAATCTTGATTCGTTAAATGTTAAATTCTGTGGCTCTGTGTGACTTCACAGCCTTTTATTTTTCCCTTTTTAAATCCTTTGTTGCATCATCTTTCAGAGGTTTAACACTCAGGCCATAAGGAATGTTCACAAAGGAGAGAATTTATCTCATCCTGATCTATAGCCTTCCAGGTAGAATAAAAGAGACATCTTTTAATTTATCAAAGCCTGGAAGTAATTGTCATTGTCACAATAAAAGTTAAAAACATATCCTCTGGAAAACAGAAAATAGGGATTTTTTTTTTTTTATTTGAACTGTTTAGGAGCTAGGATAAGAAAAAACAGGAAGCTCTGAGTGTGCGCTTTTATTTACTCTTGAACATTACCCTCTCATGAGTATCTCACACTAAACTAAGGGTAAATATAAGCAGTGTTAGAAAAAAGGAAATAAAAGGAAATAAAAGCTACCTTCTCCATCCTGTTTGCTTCTTTAACACGGGCAGTCTTTATTCCATACCCTGCAGGGTTGGCCCAGTATGGAACAAGTAGAGGAAGAAGAAAAATGCTTCTTCTTATTCTATACCTTAGACTCACTTTTTGTCTGAGGGTACATTAATTTCAGAGTTTTGAAATTTTCAAACTTTACAATAATTCATTTTTAAGCTTTATGATCCCCAAACACAGCTGGATGCATTATTGCACCTAGAAGGGAAAGATAAACTATGTGAGAAGACTAAGATGAGGTCTGGCGCTCACTGAGAGGCTTTTAAAGGGTAAGTCACTATCCCCTACTTGTAATGTGTATCATTTATATTCCTTTACATTGTGATTTGACCATGATTTAAACATAAATGTCTGGTTACTTACGTAAAATAATGTCAGTATATAGAAAGTGCATGATTGCCACATTGAATTGGCTCTACTTGGTAAGTTGCTTAATGTCACGAAAAATACACAATCAAGCAGAAAGCTTCCTGGAAACAGCAATAATAATCTAAAAAATCTACATCATCTTCATTCTATAAGTAGTGATGGGAATTGATAAGATTTTATTTATATTTATGCCATTATCAGTTCCGGCTATCGATCCGGTTCTATATCAATTCCCTTATCAATTCCTGACCAAATTTTAATAGAAGAAGAAAAAAGTATCTACAACGCAGATTTACAGTGTAAAAAAAATTGTATGACTATTTGATATCTAAAAAGAGTAAACTTTAGCTTTAGAATCATTGTCCACTTCACACAAGCAATGTAAAGAAAATGACTCATCAATAATATCTTAAAACTGGTCTGGATGCCAAAACTACAGATCTGGTCTGAAAGGGGTCATGAATCACTTAATATAAAAATTCTGTAGATATTTTCATGAAGTCAGTTAAGAATGCAATAAATTAAAAAACTGACCTACGTATTGTGACTAGGATTTCAAGGCTTTTCAGCCCCTGCAAACCCCACCCCACCCCCTCCCCACCCAAGATGGACATTTTGACTGTTGTAAAATTGGCATATTCAATAACTTTGTCAAAATAAATAATAAAATGCTTGCTGGTCCTTGACCTTTCCAGAAACTATGTAAATAAATATTAAAACAAGTTTTGATATTTTGTATGAACAGAGGAAATATGATCATTTCTACCTATTTAGGCTACAGGTGGTTATTTTCAATGCACAGGATTTTGCACTTTTTTTATTTTTGGATTCCCATCGTTCTAGATAAGATAATGTGGAAGTATTCTGTAAAGGTTGGTATATAGTATTTATACTTTAATCTACACTATTTACTGTGAGGCCAGAGCAGATCAGACCTGCTGCATGGCTTTGCCACACGTGCTGCCAGGGTCTGAGTTTTGTTGTTTGTTTTTTTTCCCACCTTTAGACTTCATAGAATGAAACCAAACTTCTCCTCTGCTCTCTGTATTGTGAATGGCATGATGCGCACAATGACAGCACGTTGCAACCCCCAAGTGTTGCTGACAAGGGTCTGGTGTGCTTAAATAGTTTGGCTGGCACTAACCAAGCGGCCTGAGGAGGGGGGAGAGATTGGGGAATAGGTAGAGTTGGGTTTTTTTTTCTTTATTAGTATTGGTTGTTTTGATGGTTTAAGTAAATAGTTAAGGTGGGATGTAATTTAGTGTGTTGGGGGATAGGATTGAAAGATAGATTGTAATGTATATTTTTAAGGGTCAACATTGTAAATACACTCCTGTGTTTGGTACTGAATGGTTGTGACATTTTATATATGAATGTGGATTGTAAGAGGAATCTATGCATGATGTAAATGTAGCATGAAATGTGAGTAAAAACATGAGCTCTGCCAATATTGGAGTCCTGCGCTTCTGTTTTTCTTTGGTTGTACACCTCAGTGGGCGTTACCATTCTGCACTGAGTAAGGTGTCATCACCTGGTGTCAGCAGAGATGGAGTCAGTGAAGCTTTCTAAACCACTGAATCAATATAAAGCAATTGTCTTGAAATGGTTCAGTGTTTTAAAGCAATTAACACAATACAATATGGTGACTTCTGCGGGCCAACTTTCATATTGGCATCTGTATGGAAAATAAAGGTACAGTAAGGCACTGTTATGTGTAACAAAAGAGGTTTTATTTGCATCTTAAAATGAGTGGTTTTTCTTTAAAATATCTTAATAATATAATTGTGTTATAGTGTGACTGTGCCAGCATCAAATGCTGTATATAACAAATTGTGATTGCTTTTGCGAGATTCCCTCACTCTTTCAAACAGTCACCACACAGACTATCACACAAACACTCTGATTATAACACAAACACTCAAATATTTACACTTTCACTACACACTGATTAGCTAACCTAACCTTTATATGTATATATGCTTAATGTGTGTATTTAAGAGTGTATGTAAAGTATGTAAGAATGTAAATAAATATGTCAATTTAAGAGTATGAATGTATGTTGGAAGATGTAATGAAACACTAATATTACCTAAATCTCACTTACCCTGTTAATATATGAATCAATAGCAATATGCATGTAGAAACTTCACTCAAAAACCCATAAAGTTTGGATGGATTGTGCCCGTTTATAAGCACTGAGTTATTGATAGCTCACCCTGGATACAGTACTGGCACATATGGTCTGCAATAGGTGACGTCAAAGCTTCATTTGGAAAGTCATGTGACATGTCACACGGCAAAGCGAGCCACCGAGATGTCTGCAATGACACTTCCACTTTGAAAGTTCTATGCTAAGTCGAGCCTTCCACTCGAGCCTAGCACCATTTGGTGTAAGGAGTGGAATGTGATGCTGCTGACTTGAGTGTACACCATACAGATCCCAACATAGGACCAAAACATAAGTCTAAGTCCAATAAAGGAAGCAACACTGCAGCAGTGGAGGACCTGGGAAGGGAACTTCAGGAGGCCTGCCTATAGCTACACAGTCCAGGGAAGAGCTACCAGAATCAGTGAATTTTAACTCCCTCTTTGGCATGTTGCAGAGGTGTCTTTAATTCCAGAGTGAATGAATTCTCTTGAGCAGGAAGAAGAATCAGAGCTCCTGTCACCTGTCAGAAGTGGGCCAGCAACAACGAGTTGGGTCCAGTCTGGAATCCCTTGTTGGAAGACAGAGATGACACTGAGCTGTGTTTGACCACCTTTGAACGCTAGGCAGCAGCCTATCAGTGGCCAGAGAGAGACAGGGCAATGAGGCTTGTACCACATTTGACTGGAAAAGCACATGCAGCATATGTGGTCATGGCAACAGGTCTTTTGTGATTACAAGAGTCAAAGAGGCTACCTTAACAAAATATTAAATTGCTGAAGAAGTACAGCCAGAGGTTCAGCGAAATTAATATTCAACCTGGTGAGACACCCTGAAAGTTCTACAATCAACTCAAAAACCTTTATCAGAAATGGATGCAACCAGAAAAGTGGACAAAGGAACAAGTTCTTTGTGTATTTTGTGTGTGTG
>JBAMHW010000007.1:23253679-23282352 GCA_037177495.1 Rhadinocentrus ornatus | reverse complement strand
TGGCATCCAGTATGGTTCAGTGTCTTTATTAGTTTGTGGAAGAAAATGAATAAATAATTCGATCAGCCTCTCATCAATTTGATTCCCTGGTTGTTGTTTTTGGAACGGTGGTTACCACACAAATTCAGCCACAACATCCAGAAATCTGGCAACATGTGATCCCAAACTGACCAATCACAAGGGAGAACCTCTGCGTAACCATCTACATAGCAGGGATGCACGTCAGGTCTGGAAGAGATGCGCATCGAGCCTCTGCGGAGCTACGCCGAGCCTATGGCGGTTACGAGGATGCAGACGCTGCGCAAGCATAAATCCGCCTTAAGAATGCATCTTGCCCGGCTGCAGTTAGAGGCTCAGGAGAAGGGCCAGCACAGACAGATGCATATTGAAATTAAAAAGCTGGAGATTGAGGCTGATAAAGCTAGAGCTGAAGGTCAATTTTTTACAGGCCTCTGTTCGACCAACTTGGTCTTCAATCAGAGCACCAACTACTGGCCCTTCTGATATCACTAAGTTTATTGCTTAGGTTCCAGAATTTAGAGAATCAGAAGTGGATTGTTATTTTGCGGCCTTTGAACGCATTGCACATGCACTGCGGTGGCCTCAGGATTGGTGGTCCCTTCTCATCCAATGCAAACTACATGGAAAATCTCAAGAAGTTGTGGCTGCACTTCTTCTAACAAACAGTTTAGACTACAGCATTGTAAAACCGACTCCAACTCGGTACCCTGAAGCCATTTCGTTACGCCGGATCACAGCCAGTGCCTTGGTTAAGTCAATAATTTAATTCTTTTTAACATTTGGTCTTCCTCGCATGATCCAAACAGATCAAGGAACAAAATTTTATGTTGAAGGTGTTTTATCAAATCCTCTGTGAACATTCAGCACATTACTTCCAGCGCGTACCATCCCAAATGCCAGGGTGCACTGGAAAGATGGCACCAGACGTTAAAGTCGATGCTAAGTAAGTATTTTTTTTTCAGGAAGAAAAGAAAAGAGATGAAGGTGTTCCACCTGTGTCATTTGTAGCTCGTGAAGCTCCGCAGGAATCGCTAGGATTCAGTCCTACGGAACTTATCTTTGGCCACACATCGCAAGGACCCCTTCAGGTTCTAAAAGAGAAACTACTAGAGTCCCACACATCTCCAGAGAGAAATGTGCTGGACTTTGTTTCTTCTTTTTGTGAACCTTTGTATCGCTCCCGTGTTTTTTGCTGCTGAAGAATTACAGGCGGCTCAGAAAACTATGAAAAGTTTTACTGCCTACACCTTTATTAGCTTTTGATGCTCGTTTTTCCGGTCCTTGTGTAATCAAAACCAGATTAAGTGACACCGAATATGTCATCGCTACCCCTGAGAGGAAACGTAAGATATGCATGTGTCATGTTACATGTTTAAGCCTTACATATCACGTGTTCCTACTGTTTGTTTTTTCTTACTTTAATACCAGCATTATTCCTGTCTGTATGGATTCAGTGGACTTCTCATTCAACAAGCTAGATATCAAATTGGACCTCCTGCTGGACCAATGGGAGCTAAGTGCCATTTACCTGGGCAAGTTTGAGCTGTGCATGAATACTCTTTCAATTTCTTCTGCATTCAACAGGGGCAGGAAGTTAACAAGTGACCCCATTACTTCCAGAAATGGGTGATGAGAGTGATTGATAAAGGTGGAGGGGAAGGAGATGCAGAGCTGAGTTAAAAGAGGAAGAAATCCAAGTCCCAGCAGTGAAAGTGTTTTGAAGAGATGTTGTTGAGTAAAGCTTTTTCTGCTGACCCTGAAACCGTCCTGGACATTGTCAGTGGATCTTCACTGTAGGATCTAGGGAGCAAGGATATGCAAGTGGTTGGACAGCCCCCTGCAGCAGCAAGCAGAGAGAGTAATTTTGGAAAAATAGATACAACAAAAAAACAGAAGAGGAACCGTTTTTAGACTGTTTCGTTTTCTGTTGTATTGCCTACATTCTTGTGCACTCAATTGCTACGCAATCAGCCAGTCAGAGTGAGCACATGGAGTTCGAGTTTAATGATGTGGTGCACAGACTAAAAATGCAGGAGGGGCGTGTTCACTAATGCTACAGACAAAGTCTAATAGTTTGCTTGTGTATTAGACCCCTAAAAGAGTAAGACGTTTCTGTGTAGTCCCAACAGCCATTATTACATCTGTTTTACTTGAATATTATGTCATAAAAGAAAACTTGTTTATGCTCAAGGTTATAAAATAAATTGATTTGTTCCTCTCAAAAAATACTTTCATTGCTTTCTTTATAGCTAGATTTCTCTTTTGAAACAGCTTAAATTTGTTTTTTTTCCAATTTTAAAATTCCAATAAAATGATGGTGCTATTTTGTTACACTTTTATAGTCTGAACAAGTTTAAGTGCCCTTGCCCCTTAAAACAAATAATCTCACACCAAGATGAATCCATATAACTCATATGGCAGTAGCTTTTGATCATTCCCATCCTCATCTTTCAAAGTAACTTTGCCTCACCGGGCACGCCTTTGTCTTCATTTAATTCACCGTATTAAATCCATTGAACTGATAATGGCCTTTCTGTAGTCAATTTGATTAATGCAGCTTGAAGAAAATCAATTTTCCACCATCTTTTCCCCTGTTTTATCCCCTCCCCCCATCTTCCATTCCTTGTCGGTCCAAATGTAGGGCTGTCATGGTGGTGGTTTCAATATAATGATTTTATACAGATTTAAAGCTGCTCTGAGTGATGGCATGGATTACTGTATGTGCTGAATTCACTGGTATGAAAAGTTGATGTTTTTAGGAAATAACACTGACCATGTTTTCTATCATGCCAAAATATACCAGTACAATAAAACGATGTAACTTTGTGTTTTACATTGGTCTTAAATATCACAGTAATAACTTCTGTTCATTTTCAATGTTAACTTTATTTAGTTCAGAATGGAAAAGACAGGCCAGCAATCAGTTTATCTAAAATGCCTTTCTCGACCCAGTGCATGCACAGAGGATAACATGCAAACTCCAAGAAAGACCCCAACTCATGAAAGATTCTTGATTTAATTGTACTGAGAAAGTAATCAAATCATTGAATAGATGTTCCACATGTTTTATTTGGTGCATGTCCCCATATACAAATATTTATATTATCCACTTAAGATCCCCTAAGGGGTTTACATTGGCATTTTTATTTGTATTTAGAAGATGTGACAAAGAAAAGGTGACTGAAAATTATAAAAGTTGAAATAATTCTAATAATAGAAGCACAAAACTTTTAATGCACACGTAATATAGTTTTAGCCTGTAATAAGACTTAAAGAGAATTGAGGTGAATTGCATTTGACCTTGCAAAGACTGAAATAATATGACTCACCAGCTATTTCCATACAAACAGCAGACAATAAATTCACTGAACCGACCAGCATCTTCCCAGATAGCTGGAAGGCAAAAGTTTGTATGGTCAAAATAAGTTGCAGGTGTTCTCTTGCCACTTTGACATCAAAGCGATTCTGGAAGATCGGAGTGGAAGGAAAAGCCCATCGCCAGGCGATGAAGGATCTCTCTAGCTCTGCTGAAGAGAGCAGTCAATTGCTTTGGTGCAAAAGAAAGGACTATAGCTGGGCCTCAACTGGGTAGATGATGTCTTGGGGATCATCCCAGGATGATGAGATTTGCTGCTTTTTTGCTTCTAAACAAGTCCAAATTATTTTTATGTCTTGTCAGAAAAATCACTTCAGATTTACTTGGATGATAAATGAAAACCCAGCTACTGACAGTTGAAGTAAATAACATTCATAGTCTGGATATAAATGCTACTGTCAAGCAGTGGGATCAAAACATATAAACATAAAAACATTTGAACATTGTTGGAAAGTAGAAAAACAAGAATGTGACTTGGGCCAAATTGATGGGTTAGAGCATCTTTAAAGTGGCCATCTGTGATAGGTGTTCCCGGAATGCAATGATCAGTACTTAGAAAAAGTGATTTAAGAAAGAGTAAATGTTGAATTTGGGGTTCACAGCTTCAGCCAGTCAGGAACAGCAAATAAACTGTCATGAGATCATGGAGCAAGGGAAGAAGATGACTTGGTCTGATGACCTGTGTTTTCTTTTACGTGGAGGGTCATGCATGTCTATCGTTTAGCTAGCAGTGAGCAGATGAAGCCTGTGGAAGCAGCATAATGCTCTGGCAGTCACACTAAATGTATCACCCACTTAATTGCATGACCAAAAAAAATAGTCCCTTTTAAAGATTATCAGTAGCTACTGTTAGTTTTGTTGCTGACAAATGTATTTTGAGGTATGTCTTAATGTTTACAGTCAATCCTTCAATATGGAATGCTGGCAAATAGGGAGACACCAACAAGCTCAGAGAAAGCTGGGAGATTGATTGGATCATCTGGTAATCTCTCCGTTGAGAGTGACTGGTGGCATCCAGGCTTTATCAGCTTGATGTGTTGCACATAACACAGCCCTGTCCTTTAGACTAACTTTGACAGGTTGTTTGCCTGAGCATCTTTAGTTTAAACAGTTATGCCCTCCTTATATTGCTATTAGTCTACCTTACAGTAACAGAAAAAAGTTTTAAAGTCGAGCTTAAGCTGGAAAATGCATTAAACTTCTCACTCCCTGAGGCGTGAAAGACAATTGGATTATACCCTGGGTCAGCCAGTGGTTTATGCAGGCCAGCTGGTCCATATTACCTTTGGGTTTAACCCCTTTCCAATGCATCATTAAGATGGACTGCGTGTCTTGGCCTCTAAATTGAGGTTATTGGTCTTAATCCACTGCTCCAATAAACTTCTAATAGCCTACACTGTGTGGACATGAAGTATGCTTCGCCCTGTGCCTCAAAAGAACTCATTTATATTTATGACAACCTCAACTCTCCATTTCTGATTAATCCACTTAATATTAGGACTCATATCCGTAAATCTTCTTCTCTCTCTGTGGGAAGCAGTAAGAGAGCCAGGGATGTGACAAGAATGTCAACTCTGAGATTTGTTAAATAAAAAAAAAAAGCTTTAAGGCACCGCCTCTACTGTCTTTGCACTTTGCACTTGCATAGCAGAAGGCAGGCTGACAACAGTATACATTCTGACAATCGTGTATCTTAAGAAGATTGGTTATTGTCCTAGGCAAGCTATTGAAGTGCTGATGATTGTTATCCCTTCTTTTACTTGAGAGGACAGAGAAAGATAGCTTGAGAGACAGAGACATACTGAGTAACAGATTTGCAAGTCAGTCGAGAATAAGCACTGCTTAATTTCCTATGCTGAGTTTAAAGAGTTCTATATGTTGTTAGCTGCATTGTGCACATTATAGGAGCTGTTTTCACAGAAGCATCAAAGCTTTAGCATGCCAGTGACAGCAAGGTTATAAGAGGCATAAAAACAGGTGTCACAGCTGTTTCATGAACTTTCCTTTGACCAGCATCTTCTTCTAATGGCCTGCTTGGACATGTCCTCACTTCCACTGTCTGTATCCCACTCACATCATTTAATGGTGACATGCAAGACTGTGTCCTTGAAAACCCCTGAGAATCCCTCCCCCCAACTTCACTCATTTCCCTTCAGCTCAGCTTAAGCAGATGGCCGCAGAATAGAAATAGGGCCCCAGTGAACCTGGTTGCATCTGCTTTGGGTCGTTGTGCACATGCACTGACTCTCGCATGTGCGCCTAGCTGCCATGGAACACACAGATGTCACTATAACAGAATGGACTATTCAGTCACTCTCACTATGACATCATTACACACAAATGGTATAAAAGGTCTCTGTTGATATGATGCAAAGTGCAGAGTGATTTTTATTTAACCATGTAGCTGTGCATGAAAAACAAAAACTTCTATATATAATAAATCATAGTTTATGAAGCTGGGTATAATACAATAAATGGCCCATTATCCACTGCGTTAAATTTCCATTATTTATTTTAATTTACTAAATTAGGTCACATATTCTTGGATAGATTAAGAGGAAATTAGCATTCTTTTTCTTTTTTTTCTTTTTTCTTTTTCGTTTTTCTTTTCATTCAAACTCAACAATAGATCACAGGTCAATATTAAACACCCTGGTGTGTTGGCTATGTTTAGTACTGCTATTTTTATTGGAAAACTCTCAAATTAATTTGGGTTAAATAAAAAAAAGAGTGACTTAGGAACTTGTCAACCTTTTCTGCTCATGTTCATGTTAAAAAACTGGGTTAAATGAGGGATAATCCTACTGGCCAGAATATTGCACAACAAGGACCATTCATTGCCAGGCGACAGATCATTACAGCTCTGATGGTCGACAGATGGAGATGAATTGGCACTGATAAAAGTGCTGGAAAATTTCAGAGGCAGTCAGTTGCACAAAATGCTTCATCACACTGAGAGTACCAAAAGAATGTGAGAAATACCAATCCACCTCCTACCACTTCTCCAGTTCACCAGAGAATAATAATATTGCTGGGATGATCATTAAACATGTTGCTTTATATTCACACAGATGTTTGTTCTGATAGAAATACTCACAATACACCAAAGACGCTGACTAATATGCACCATATGGCAACTTAATAATGTCTAACAAACAACATGCCAGAATTAGACAAACAAACAAGAGAAGACCTGTTTCTGAATGTTCCACTGAGTATCTCAGAGAGACAGAAGCTCAACTCTGGGAATACAATGTCCCCTCCAGCTTTAATAGCTGGGGAAGCCGATCAATTTCATATTAACCAATGCTGACATCTAGTGGTATAAACGTGTTTAGGCATTGCCATGCATTCCTTGTAGCAGTGGTGGGTAATCTGGGTCCTTGAGCACCACAGTCCTGTAGGTTTTAAGCTTCCTGCTCCAACACACTTAATTCAAACTAACTAGTCACTGTGAAGAACTTGATAAGCTATTGGATCCATTTGATTTGAGTCAGGTGTGTTGGAGCAAGGAAACAACTAAAACCTGTACTGCAGCCCTCATTGACCAGGGTTACCCACCACTACTGTAAAGGAAAGCAAGTGTGTTGCCTCTTTGTGCATCTTACATGACAAGGGGAAAATAAAGCCTCACTGACATGTCATCAGCTCTCACTTACTCACTATATTGGTTTTTTTTTTTTTTTTTAAATATAGAATGATTGAATGATTTTGATGGATCCATTTATAATGACAGTAAAACAACTGAAGGGAAATATTTTCTGAATTAAATTCCAATGTGCCCAAATGTTGTTGAAGTATTGACGGAGGATTCATATCTATAACTCAGGAATATCCTATTTCAGTCAGTTTTTTTTATTTTAATGATCAATTTAAGTCTATAGCTAAATGTATAGTTTATAAATTACGTCTGTTTTTGGAATATTGATTTACTATAAAAAGAAAAAAAGAAAAAAACAAGAGAACACCTTAATTTTAATTTCCATTTACTATAACCACAATTGGCTCAGTAATTGTTAAGACACAACCTCACCATAGTTGCACTGTATTCATAATACAATCTTAGGCTTACAAATAGTTCGCCCATTATCAAAAGTAATCTTTGTCTTTATCCTCAGCATCAGAGCCAATCTGAATCACTTGGCTGCCTAATGTAAGACAGTCTTTTCTTAGTGGGGGCATCAGATTATTTAAATATTACATAAATGGGATTAACTGACTTCTAAACTGCTAATCTCACTTCACATCAGTGCAGTCAAACGTGATGTGATATGATTTCCATTCCTGTAACATTACACTCCCCCACCCCTAGATTGCCAGCCACCACTGAGCTATGGAAGACATCATTCCTGGGTCCAGTGCCCCAAAAAAGACATCCAGTGAAATTAAAGGACTTTAGGCCTTCAGCGCTGACCTCTTACATCATTAAGATCTTGGAGAGACTAATCCTGAGGTCCCTGGTCGATGCATCACAACAGTATGTAAAATTAATTCATAATCAGCTGACATCTCCCCAATGATAATTGTTTTTTATTTAAAAATCATTTATATTTCAAACTTTTCCTCTAATTTGTCATAAGATTTTCTACTGATTACTCTAGAAAAAAGTTACTGCCTTTTGTCCACCTTCCCTTTTCTGATTTAGAAGGTGAGATTTAGATTGTTGAATCTAAGTGGAACAAACTGCCAGTTGAGATTAAATTTTCACCAACTGTAGAACTTTTAAATCCAAGTTAAAAACATTTCTTTTCTCATGCACCAATGCATGAAAACTGCATGGTAATTTTTAACTTATCTTGCTTTTAATCGTTTTCATTTAATATATTATTACTATAAAATCAGAGAAAATTTATCAGGATCACCTAATAACATACAGACGTTTCAGCCAGTACATCCTCTTTTGGATGGGTAACGGGAGCAACTCTCAGAAGGATTTGAGAGTGAGACACTATTTGTAGAAACATCCATTGTGATTTTTGCCGTATTTCACTTCTTTTTAATGCTTTCTTTGCACTTTGAATTGTCTTGTTCATGAAATGTGCTATGCAAATAAACTTGCCTTGCTTATTGTGAGTATTGTGTGAGTGTCTCTCAAAGCTAAAACGTTTAGTAGTCTGTGGTTGGAAAAATAGAGAACCTCCCTCAAACCGCTCAGCCTTAAGTGTAAGTAGGTAATGTGTGATTCTGTCAATTTTATTCATTTCTATAGAAAAGAAAATGAATTAATTTTGCATTGGCAAGGAACTCGAAAACAAAACTTAACTATAAAGTACTAATTCAGCAAATAAAATTTGAAAAGAAAAACTTTCTTTTTTATAGGCCAAATTCGCGCAAGCGCGTGAGTTTTACTACATAAACTTCAAGTTCCACAAACCAGCAGACGACGACACAATTTGCTGACGTTCTTGGATTTTGTCCAATCGACATTTAAGTTTCTTCTGAGTGGCATGGCGACTAAGAGATGTCATTGGTTTCTATGCGGTTTCCAGGAAGTGAACGCCACAATTCTGACCACCTCCCACATGTGATCTCCTGTCGATAGCACCACGCGCAGCGTGCGAAGGAGAGAGGAACCGGTCGGGAGAGCAACGTCATTCCTCGGACCACCGGCTAGACATAACGTAGCAGATAGAGAGAGGAGAGGAGCGGCGTTGTCCGAGGCAGGTAATGTAAAGGCCCCGTTTTTACCGATTTACCAAAAGTCTAAAAAGCTGGCAGTTGGTTTCCATATGGTTTCCAGAGGAACACTAAGAAAGTAGGTCGTATTAGATAAGAACAGGGTGGACGCTAGGGCCTGGTAGACTAAAGGCCTGTTGTTTCTCCACGTTCTGTGCTAACTTAAACAGCCCGACTAGAGCCCTTCCGTTACGGTCACTTTCTCTGCTAGTTCTGGTCAGGTGCCGTAACGGACACCCCGCCAGTAGTTTGGAGAGATACCTAGTCCAGCTATTTAGACCAGAAATGCCATCATAACAAGACTGTGTATAGTAGTCCATATGTTTCCAGTGTAGCTCACTGAATGCTTTGCTTTTTTTATTTCACGTCTGTCAGGTGCTGAAGCGATTACAGCAGAAAGATGGCGGACGACCCCAGCGCGGCGGACAGGAACGTGGAGATATGGAAAATAAAAAAGCTGATCAAAAGTTTGGAAGCTGCCCGTGGGTAAGTGATTCATTTTGATTGCTTGTAGTTGTATTACCTCCGCCTGCAAATGAAAGGTACAAATGTGGAGAGCCGCAACAGCTGGAGATCGTAAGAGTGGGGCCGAATTTGGGAGTGGTTAGCCTAGCTAACTTAGCTTACCGTAGCTTTAACCGCTATTTTGTTAGCTAATTGCTAACTGCCGTTGCTTTTAATATACAATATGGTCAGAAATAATGTGTTAAGATGTAAGGCTGCTCTGTTTTGTTTACGTTTATGTACTATGACTGACAGTGCAGTCTAGGTTCCAACTGAGGTACAAAGTTAGGAGCGGTGATGCTAGCTTTGGTGCTAATGTATCCCGCTAACAGACGTCATTTCTGAGGCCGCCATGGGTGTCTTTAACAAAAACGCATGATGAGAAAGAACGGTTAACTAGCTTGCACCTGAAATGTCTTGTGCTTGTTAAGACACACTATAAGACGTTAAATCAGGTTTCTTTGGGTGTTGTACAGGTAGATTGAATGGCAAAACTGAATTCCCTAAAGGGTTCACTGTGTTGGTCACCTCATGGCAACGATCACTACAGTCTTACGTTTAAGGTTGACCCGATCAAAATGGATGGAAGAAAGCGACTTCACATCAAATGTTGCTTGACAGGGTCATTTTTTGACCGGCGGACTTATGAAACCCGACATTTGAAATGTATGTGTTGCTACATTGGTGTAGTGCTTGCTCTGCGACAGCTTGTCGACTAGTTTTGCGCAGAATTTGCGTCCTGTGCTTCCACGCCTGCCATGTCACACACAGTTGACTTTTTGCCCTACATTCATTGAGCCATTGCTACCTGCCAGTGTGTTTTTGTGTGCAGTGTCAAGCTCTACTGGTGTGCTCTTGTCTTTTTAGTAGGTCGTGAATAAACAGACAAGTTTGGTGCTGAAACTCAGTCCTTGGTTTCAAGGGCAGAGATATGTAGTGTGTAGCTGAAAGACCACTCAGTCTCAGCATTTTACACCTAGTAAAGGTGATACTTTGTCAGTGCTGGTTTTGTGTTTACTAAATAGAAGAATTAGAGATGGGTGTATCATGGAGAGAAGACGTAAATTATTATTTTTTTGTTGTACATTGCATCTCAGAATATCTGCATATGGTTTTTTTTAAAAGCTCTAACTTTAAATCCTCTAATTCCCCACTCAGTAATGGCACCAGTATGATCTCGTTGATCATCCCTCCAAAGGACCAGATATCCAGAGTGGCCAAGATGTTGGCTGATGAGTTTGGCACTGCTTCCAACATCAAGAGTCGAGTTAACAGGCTCTCTGTTCTTGGGGCCATCACCTCCGTACAGCAAAGACTAAAACTCTACAACAAGGGTATTGCAATTAAAACAGCTTTTTTTGTTGTTTTCTTTAAATTGCATATTGTTAATTGAATTTATTTTTCTAGAAGTTACTTCAGACACTTCAAAGAATTTTTACATTTCAGAAAATTCAATGCAGCAAACAAACCACCTTTAGCTTTTTCTTTAAACCTACACAGTATGTATGAATTAAGGATTAAAGCTTGTCTAATCTAGCTCCTACTGCTCTCTTCAATCAGTGCCACCCAATGGTTTAGTTGTGTACTGTGGCACCATTGTGACAGAGGAAGGCAAGGAGAAGAAAGTCAATATCGACTTTGAGCCTTTTAAGCCAATCAACACCTCTTTGTACCTCTGTGACAACAAATTCCACACTGAGGTGAGGGATTTTGCTTGCTTTCTTGCACATTTACTTTTCCTTTAGAGGGGATTCTTGGGTTGTAAACTTTTGCCGTCTTTCACATTCTCATTTCCATTTTTCTCCCACTACCTGCTAACACAGGCATTGACAGCCTTGCTTTCTGACGACAGTAAGTTTGGCTTTATTGTGATCGACGGTAGTGGGGCACTGTTTGGCACACTGCAGGGCAACACCAGGGAAGTGCTGCACAAGTTCACTGTGGACCTACCCAAGAAGCACGGTACTAATCCACATTGAACACATTCTTTATATTTGGATCTACATGCCAGTGAGACTTAATTTACAAATATTACATTGTATTAGTAGTTTTTGTTGTAAGCTTTAAGATTTGCCATCACTCAAAAATACCTTGTTTGTTATCTGTTTTCTCTTTCAGGCAGAGGAGGACAGTCTGCTCTGCGTTTTGCTCGTCTAAGAATGGAGAAAAGGCATAATTATGTAAGAAAAGTAGCTGAGACTGCTGTCCAGCTCTTTGTGTCCAATGACAAAGTTAATGTGGCAGGAATGGTCTTGGCTGGCTCTGCTGACTTCAAGACTGAACTCAGCCAGTCAGACATGTTTGATCCAGTAAGTTTGCATCTGTTCTTATAATGTGCTATATAATAAGTTAGTTTTGACAATGATGATTTTAAAACTTTTTGCAACGGTGATGAATTAAAGATCTCGCATCTACTCACTTAAATTGTTTGTAACTTTACTTTTATGTACATTGCAGTATTAAACAGACTAGTTTTGTCATAGTAATGTCTTATTAATGACTTTTAGAACGTAGTTTATGTATAAATAAATAAAATCAAATAAATCGTGGTGGCATCATGTTGGTAAAATTTATATTTCTGTTTTCCAAAAAGAAAATAGAGCTGTATAATTTTCATTTGTGGTCTGTCATGTGATATATTGGACCCCATCATTAGACACGTATTGCCTAAAAAGAACTACTTATGTATGTATATATTTAGTTAAAATGGCATGTCTACAGGATCAACAGTAGTAATGGCAGTCTAAAGAGAATTACTTGTCTTTATTGTTGACTCCAGATATCATGCCCATATGGTGTTATGGCATTGTTTATATATTTGTTTTCCATAGAGGTTACAGGCCAAGGTTCTGAAGCTGGTTGACATCTCTTATGGAGGTGAAAATGGTTTCAATCAAGCAATTGAACTCTCAGCAGAGGTTCTCTCAAATGTCAAGTTCATCCAAGAGAAGAAACTTATAGGTGAGGACTCTTGATCCATTTTTAAGTTAACAATGCTTATAAAACAAGCTAAAAACTGTTAATGGTTATCTCTTCTGTAGGGCGGTACTTTGATGAGATCAGTCAGGATACTGGAAAGTACTGCTTTGGAGTGGAGGACACACTCAAAGCCTTGGAAATGGGAGCAGTGGAGATCCTTATAGTCTATGAGAACTTGGATACCATGCGTTATGTTCTTCGTGTGCATGGGGCAGAGAGCAATGGAGCAGAGAATGGTACATAAGTCACATTTATCTGTACTACAGGTGAATTATCAGGTTGTACATATGGATTTGTAATCCTAGATTTTTTGTGTTTCTTGAATTTTCAGATGAGAAGACTCTGTACTTGACACCAGAGCAGGAAAAGGACAAGTCTCACTTCACGGACAAGGAGGCGAGTACTATGAAGAAACATATGCATATACCTGTGAGTTGACACCATGCCTTTCTGACTCTTGATTGTGTTTCTAGACGGGGCAGGAGCACGAGCTGATCGAAAGCATGCCGCTGCTGGAATGGTTTGCAAACAATTACAAGAAATTTGGAGCCACGCTGGAAATAGTAACAGACAAGAGCCAGGAGGGGTCCCAGTTTGTCAAGGGCTTTGGAGGCATTGGGGGTGAGTGAGTGCTTTGTTGTTTACAACAGGGTTATGACACTGGGGTTAAAGTTTATTCAAAATTAAGTTGAAGGGTATGATGGATATGTTAATCCAAGCATCAACATTTTGGAAGGAGATATTTACTTAGCTCAAGATTTATGTTCAAAATTCTGTTTCCACAAATAACCAGTGTACAATTGGGAAGATGAAGTCTGACCCAATCGCTCTTACTTTTTATTTGCTTGCTGTTTGTTTTCTTAAATTCTCCAATATCAGGGAAAAAAACCCATATTAAACTCTTAAGGGCAACCAGGCACTTAATTGTTAAAGGTGTAAATTATTTCTGATGATTTTACATTATTGGAAGAAGATGAGAATTCCCTCCTTTAAATGATAGGCTTTTAAATCTGTTCTGACTTGCACATTGCACACCTGAAAAATGTTCAGACATGTTCCGGAGAAGCAAATCCCCACTTTTGATCCTGATTTTTTGGAGAGATTACCCAGCTAGTGACCCAATAACCCTAGAATATCTATAGATAAGTGCAAGATTATATTTACCCACATATTTCCTGTCATTGAAAGAGAACTAATGGGAGACAAAGTAAATTAATGCAGACAAAATAACAGAATTCCAACCAATATCCTACTGCTATGTGGAGTGGGTTATATAATTGCTCATCCATTGCTGGATGGGAGCATGAGACAATTGTGATGGGTGTGTTGGGTATGTAGCTGGCATGACATACTACAGCTAGCCTACCTGCTTTCTTTAAACATATGACTTCAGTTTGACTAGTAAATACTAACTCCTAAAGGAGATGAAAAATGTATTTTTAAAGTTTGTGAATTGAATTGGAGTCTTCATATACACATTTGGATGTATTTAAGTGCAGTCTGCTATTAATGTGTAGCTACTTTGTATTATGTCAGGCTTTGAGACTGCATACATTGATTTCACAATAATGTTTTTAATATTTGAAAACATAAATTTAGTTGTTGTGCATATATAAAGGAACATTTCAAAGTCCAGATCTAATTTTTGGGAGATTATATTGAAAATTGTTAGGACATAATGTGTAAAAATGGCTTCAAATATAATGACCCTTTAGGAATTAGCTTTTCGAATACATGCTCTTCTTTTAGTATTGCTTCTGTCTTACAATATGAATTAGGTTGCCTAGTAGTTGTTGTTCTAATCAGTCTTGTGTTCAACAGGTATCTTGCGGTACAGGGTGGATTTCCAGGGCATGGAGTATCAAGGAGAGGACGACGAGTTCTTTGATTTGGATGACTACTAGGTAGTCTTAGACTGAAATTGGGAGAAAAAAGAAAGGAATGAATGAAGAAATGAGGAAAGAAAAATGCCACCTCTCTTGCAGCAAGTGAGAGGGGCAACTGTGTTGATCATATAAATGACAGACACACCTTCCAATTTACCTGTTGCATACGCAAACTTGCAATTACATCTGTACACACAACAAAATGCATCACACAGGCTGAAGAGGAGTGAGATTTTCTTTCATCCAGCGAGGGAGAAAGCCCTCCCTCAATAAATCCCTGCCTTAGAGTGCTGGTTCCTTCCCCTAGTTGGATTGGACTTGACTCATTTTGGTTAATTTTTTTCCCTCTTCTCCTCCATTTTGAATGAACACAACAGCAAGTTCCCAGATTTCTCGCTGCCCCTAACCTGGTCTGAAGACGAACTTTGGACTTGCTCCATACATAGAAGATTTATTTTCCTTTCTCACCTCATCATGCCCCCTACCCTCTCTCTCTCTCTCTCTCTCTCTCCCTCCCCTTTATGCTTTCTTATGTTTTTTTTTTTGTGCATTTCATTTTTTTACTGGTAACTGCTGCTGTTGTATTTTATGAGAGTGGGGGATTTTTTTTACCTGGGTTTCTGTAGAGAAAGGGGGACAAAGTATTAAATTTGAACTGCTGAAAACCATTGCTACCTCCTCATCTGCTATGGTCTCAATCCTGTGCTGTCTGACCTGTTAATGGGAAGATCAACCTTTTTTTATGGTGTCCTGAAATCTGTACCAGTTAGTTGATGTAATCCCAAATGAGTAAAATAATCAAGATATAAAATTAGGGATTGAACAGTACACAGCCACACCACAGTGAAACTGAATTCTAAATTGAAAGATACTATTACAAGAAATCTCTACGATAAAAGTAATGTATCCACTGACTTTGATACGCAATGATCTGTCTGTACAATTTACTCCCCATGTATCCTGATTACCAGATTCAACGTGAGACTAATTTAACTTTTAAACTGACGTTTGTTTGTTTTTCAGTTGGATTCATTCAGAGCCTAAATTGCTCTTTGTAGTTCTGCAGATTTAACTTTTAACTTGTGCTAATTTTGTAGTAAAAGTAAAAGAAATATGCCATTGCATCGCCGAAATAAAATTAGGCTGTTTTTATTTCTTTCCCCTTACCCAAATTCATTGTCAGGAAATCAAGATAATTTGTGAAGTAAGTAATCTTTTAAAAATGCTGTTAATCTTAAATTCATATTTAAAGCTCAATATTACTGAGGTTAAAGTACTATTTTGCACTGCTTCGTCACATTTGATCATTATTATTTTTACGTATTGGCCCCATTCGGTATGTGAATGTCCGAAATTGAGTGGAACTGTAGTTAACACAAAGGAAAATTACAATTAAGTATTACAATTATTGAGGAACTATTAGGCACTGAGTGCTTGAAGGTGTCCTACTTGTATAATCTTACAAACATAATGTATAAGTCTGAGTTGAAGGGATGTATTAACATATGCTGATGATTGTCAAGTGAACTTTTTGCAGTGCATGTAGAGTTTAGAAGACAGCATTACCAAGGGTGAACTTAACGGGGAAGAATGAAGTTAATTGGAGTCATGTCCACTTGAATTTTTAGCAACTTTTTTATTACCATGAAAATGGCCATTACATGTCAATGCAATGTTCTTTATACTTAGCAAAGTTATATCACTGACCCTACTCTTGTATAAGGTGTTTCAGTGACATTTGTCACTTGGAAAATTCAGTACTGACATGTTAAAAGCATAAATGGCCCTAATGGGTTATTAAATTGCATATTTAAATGAAAGTACACTTTAAAAGCGAAACCCTGAAAAAAATAACTTTATTTTAACTAAAGACAATAATTGCACTGATGCTCAAGTACCTGTCACATCTTTTACTTTTTTCTCGGTAAGGTTGACCCCATTCAGCAGTCTCAATGACCAGCATCCTGCAGCATTTCATAGCAACGCTATGCGGATGATTGATTTTGCCTCAATGTATTCCTCTTCAGGATAGCAACAGCATCTTCATCCATTTGCCTTTTTGTTTGGGGGAGTCACCGGGGAAAGCCTTGGAAGCACGGTGAGCCAATCAATAAAAAGCAAAGCGGGAAAGCCACACCTTCTCAGACAAAATCTGTCCAGTGAACGGCCTCGAAATTTGTATGGGCGTATCTACCCCCACCCACCCTTTTGACACTGCCCTACCAAAGCTGTGTGGTTGTGCGAAGTGGATGACGTCTCTGAATTTGCGGGCCGCCGACGCAGGGCTGGGTTTCCATTTTCATAGCGAGTTTCGGGGGGGATCGTCAACATGGAGCCGGAGATGGAGGACAAAACGGTGGAACTGATGGTAAGCTCTGTTTGATTATTGTGTACGGAACATCAGAAGGGAGAGCAGTTGGCCATTTATTGGGGAAAGCGCCGAGGCTCTATTCGACGACTGGAGTGAGCTGAGGCGGCTGTCGGGAGAGGTGGAGGAGAAAAGAGAGGGAGGAGGGGGGTTGACCAGAAATCAGAGGGAGGGCCTGGAAATAATGGTACATCTTGCTAAGAATGCTCAACACACCGGTTCAATTTATTAAAAAAATATTATATAAAAGTCAAATGTGTTGTTTTGGACATCATTGTTAAGTTTAAGTGAATAACTCAATAGGTTTATGTACAGCCATTGGCCAAACATAGACGAGGATTCTTGGGGTAGCGTTTACTGCGGTGACGCTGCGCCACTTTAACTGGGCCCTGTCTGATCTTAGCTAGCCATCTTGCTAACACAGGCTAGCAGTCGATGAACCACTTACATTGAACCATAAGTTATATTATGTAGTTAATATGTGGACATAATATAGTAGATGTGAGGCGCAGGAGCTCATGTCACAGAACAACTAAATATATGAATAATTTCATCAAGGTACCGCTTGTGTTTCTATGTCTGAAGTGCGTAGAGGGAAGTATTGCTTTTTCATTCACAGCGATACTACGATTAGCGAACATTAGCAGCTAGCTTTAATAGCTAGCATGCTATGTACGCTTGTACACTTGATCAACATTTTTATACCAAAAATGACAATTGGATACACCAGATGACACGTTTTCTATCTGTAGATGACACATTTCAGACAATAAGTTACGGTAGTTTTCTCAAATTCTTAGTCGTACCAACGAGCAAATCAACTCTGCTAATGTTAGCTTACACAGACCTAACATTACAGGCGTCAGTGGTCGGAAGGAAGATGAAATTAAGATATAAACCACGAATGTATGTGTTTAATGTCTTTCATATCGATTATTTTATTTTTGTTAAAGTTTTAATAGAGTCAGTTTACACATGGGAAGTTACTGATATCACACATACAATGTAGTACACTGCCCATTATCTTGCAGTCCAATCCTGTATTGCTAGTCAATTTTAAGGTGCCCATTTAGGCGTAGAAAATTATATGGGGTCGTTTGCTAAATGTTATGAGCCAGTCCTATCATGTTTAACCCAAGTGTGTCCGAAAGAGCAAGTAATTTACTTTGGCGAGAGGGTCACATGCTCAAGCACTATAGATATTTTGAGAAAGTAATTAGCCACCGTTCACCGCAATTAGACAACGAGTCTATATAGTCTCCCAATACGTACGTTAAGTGATTATCAGACTTTAATCGATTATTTTAAACCATAGATTTAAACAAGTATTTAAATCCTTGATGAAAACAATGTTTTTATCAAATGTTAAAAACAAGTATAAAATGAATGACTCAGACACAATTGTATAATTCGTTAATGTTAATAACTAAAGCCAGATATGTTATCAAGGCTATTGTCGATGGATTGAGATTCAGCAATCCCTCCTTATTTTGACTTGCATAGTAGTAATATTACTAATGCAACTGATGAAATTGAATCCACTTTTAGATTTGAACATCAAAAATGTTTAGCCCTTTTATGAAATTAGGTACAGGTTGTGTCTGTATTAGTTTTATTTTAATTTTATTGTCCCTGTGTTCACTAACCACTCGTGAGAATGGGGGTGGCAGAACAGTGGGAGGGGTTTCTGTCAAAACTAAAGTGACAGTAATTGAGAAATAATCCTGTTACCCCTCCCTCTCCTCTACCTATCCCCTCCCAATTCATGTCTAATAATGCTTCTGTGTGTATGTTTATCAGTCTATATCTTGTGTGTGAAGGAGTGTGTGTTCCTGCGCTCACTGTGCCAATGTGTGTAGCTCTAATACTGGTTTTTCCCCTCACTGTCCCCCACCTCCCTTCCTCTCCTCCTCTCTTCACCTTTGATGGTTATACACTCGCCTCTCCTCAATTTCCAACCAAACCTTGTTTATTTATCCATCAATTTTGTATTCTTGCACTAAACCACACATCACTTCTCCTGTGCCTCAACAAAACCCCCATCATTTACACCCATCTGTCCATCCATTGGCCCACTCATTCACCCCCACCCCACAAAAAAAAAAAATTCCCTCATCAACCTTCCTCCTCTTTTTCTTTACTTCCCATTCTCTGGTCTCTTGCTCTTCCCTTTCTCTTCCTCCCTCACCCTGTCCACTTCGTTCTCCTCCTCCCTTTCTCCCTTCCTCTCTCTCTTTCACACAGTGCTCTGTGCCTCGCTCTCTCTGGCTGGGCTGCTCCTCGGTGGCTGAGAGTTTGTGTGCACTCAGGTGCCTGCAGAGCATCCCCTCCACCCGGGCTCACAACCAGGTTCTGCCTCTCTCCTCTTAATTCTGCTGCTCCTCCTCTCCCTTCCTCCCTGGTCATCTTTCCACCCTTCACTTTTCTTTGCCCAATCCACACAACATCTCATATCACCTTGGTGCCAATGGCATCCACTCACCTCCACCTCACCCTCCAACCTCCTCACCTTTCGTTGTCCTTTCCCTCCTTTCGGAAGCGCTCGACTCTTCAGGTTCTTCTCTGGTAAATCCTCAAACCCTTTATGCTCGAAATGGAATTCTAGTTGTACAAAGAGTAGCTTTTTTAAATCCAATCAAAGAGATTACCTTACCCAGAATACTTAAAAACTTTAAAAGTTGTCAGCAATTATTGCTTGGAATAAAAACTACATTTTTACAGTCAGAAAAGTTTAAGAAGAACATTTCCTAAATACTGTCATGATAATTGAAGGATGCAAGGGCTACCAGAGAACAACCATCCTTTGAGGAGTAACGTTTTCTCCCCTTCTACCTGGAGGTGTGAGGGCTGAGGTGGGGGGTCTTCCTTCAAGCTCTGAGAGGCTACATGCTTGCTTGCCTGTCTGGCTAAACCTGGTCTGTCTGTCTGTTTATTTTTTATTTATTTATTTTTCCTACTCTGCATGGCCATCAACACAAACAAGACCATTCTGGCTTTTTGTCCTGTCTGCTTTGGTCTTGGTACTTGGACATCCTGTCTGTGCAGTTCTATTCATAGTCCTTAGCAATATATTTAGTGGGTTTTGCTTCACATGTAACAGTTGCACAATAAATGCACAAAGCAAGTCAGCAGCTCCAAATGTTAGTTGGTATAAATAAATTTTACCTTGGTAATCTTTCAAGATAGTTACATCAAGATAGTTACTTATTTTACCAAAGGCAACAGTTGGGCTGACAGGACTCTTATTCTGCTTTTTTTTTTGGGGGGGGGGGTGTGTTAACTGTTAGCAAAGACAATTTCATAGGCTGACCTTGGTTCAGTCATCACCCAGACAAATTATATATATATATATTAAAAAAAAGGCTGACTTTCAGGTAACACCCTTGTTTGTCTCATTTCCTCGAATTAATGAGCAAAGTCGGAATCAAAGTAAGAAGAAAGAAGTGAATAACTAATTTGCATTGTTGCTTTTAAAATGTAGCTTTACTCTTACTGGTATTGTGGTTTTGTGTTTTGTTGTAGTTTTAAAAAGTTTTAATAGTTCACAGATTTGCAAGTTTAGTGACTGTATTTATGACAAATGATTGCTCATAAAGACAAGCTAACAGCAATGTTGGAGACCAATGAGCCCCTAAGAATACTAATGGACTTTGTGTTAGTGTGGTATGTTTGCTATGATTAATCTAAAATCATTAAATTGTCTGGTCATAGCTGCATACATGATCTTAACAACATAAAATAGATGTTAAAAGTTGGATAGATTTGAGAAACAATAGTTATTTAGCTTTAAGAACTTCTCAGTCTGTCACTGTCAATCCACAATTGGAGAATATCTTTTATTAAAATAATTTAGGTCTCTGAAAAATGAAATCCAATTTTAAGAGTTATGTCAATGTGAGTATATTTACATGCTAGAAATAGGTTGGATCTTGTTACCTTTTTTTCCTCTTTTTCCCGGTATATGTTATAAGACCAGTATCTGTTTCATTACAGTCAGTTCAGAGCTGGTGCCAGTGACATACCCAAGATTTTGCACTTTAATTTCCTGTCCAGACTACTAAGGTCACATCACAGACAAGAAAGCAGATAGATTCCTTTTGTTGAGGTGCTCAGTTTGTTTTACTCCATTTGTGTGTGTATGCACGGCTGTTTGTGCGTGCACGCCTCAGTAATTTTAATGATTACCCTTCCTTGGCTGTTATTGTGGCACTCTTGCGTCAAGCGCTGTTCACACTGCTGCCCTGGCTCTTAATGTGCCTTTTTACAGGCTCAGTGAGAGCTGAACACTAACCCGTGCCTTCTTTGTTATGCTTCTTTTGCATAGAATACATCAGGCATGGAGTCACAGAACCTCGTGGATGACCTGTCGCCAAAGAAGAATACAGTTCTCAAGGTGTGTATTTATTTTAGTTGACATTATTACAAACATGTATGTGCTGCAATTAGAAAAAAATATTACGTATGAATTTTCTGAACTCTTAATGTAAAGAATGATGGTTGGAAACTAAAGTTGTTAGCTTACAAGATCATTACATCTAGAAGGTAAAACAAGTTGTTCCCAGCATAATTTGACACGAGTATTTTTTGTGGATGTCATCAGTTTTAAGTAAAATCCAAACATGCTAAAATATTTATTAAATTTATTTATTTATATTTATTTATTTTTCCAACACCACCCCCACTTCTTCCAGCATTTTGTTGTTTATCAAGTGTAACATTCTACATCAAAAATTGATTAACCTTGTGTACCAATTACATTATGATACATAGGGTCTTATCAACACCAAAGCATCAGCTTTCAGATTTAAAAGATTAATAAAATAATATATTATTAATATCAGTTTTGAGTTTAAATAATTATTTTTTGTTTCACACCCATCTTTTACCGTTAACTATACACTGACTAGGCTAATAGTGAAAAGGTCTAGTGCTTTTTCAAATTGGAAAGTAATCCAGGTGTATAGTATGTGTGCGCTGCACATGGTCAAACTATTGGAGACTGCAGAATTTACAGCACCATTGGATGCAGAAACTATAAAATGGTTTTAAGATACATGTAATAAATCTTTATTTACATCTGACCTTTGCAGCTTAGTAATGGTCCTGTCGTGGGCTCTCGCAAGCGTCCATCAGAAGGCAACTACGAGAAGGAGAAGGAACACTGCATTGCTCTGTTTGACCAGTGGTCAGAGGCTGACCAGGTGGAGTTTGTTGAGCGCTTGATTTCCCGTATGTGCCACTACCAGCACGGCCACATCAACTCCTACCTCAAACCCATGCTGCAGAGGGATTTCATCACTGCATTGCCAGGTACAAAGCAGCTTATTGTTGTGTAAATAAAAATGTTGTGATCAGTTGCAACATCCATTTATCCATAATCCATCAGGCTTTTATGGATAGATGGATGGAACTACTAATATTCAGTATACAAATTCATGAACTCTGTAGCAGTAACAGGTAACCTACCCAATACAGTGTGAATATGACACGTTTGATAATGAACCCTGATAAATAATTTAAACATCATGTTACAGCAGCACTCTGCTGTGAAGTCATCTTGCATTTCCAAACTGCATCATGGACCAATGATCCATAAATGGCCTGAGACAAAAAATAAAGTGGACAGAAAAAAAGTAAATAAAAAAAAAAAAAAGCTTTCTCCTAACGGGTACACTTTCATTCAGTAGAGTCACTAAATATTCTTAAATTCAGATCTCGCATAGAGGATTGACGTTAACAAAACCTACACTTATTTGATTCTTTTTAAGCTGTAACATGACTCAGAAATTACGTTAAAGTCGGTAGATTCAGCTTGTTGAGCTGTGCGCTTTCCCGTGAGGGACAGGAAGTTCTTGGCTTAACACGGAAACGGCCAAAAATACTCCGGTTGCTCCTTGCTGGACTGGCATTGTTTTTATTTTCACTTCTTTGGGAGAATTTCTTAAAAAACTGATAATTTTGTCTGATTGTCAGCTGGTTGACATGTTTTTCGACGTGCACACTTTCTGTCCACTGACGGAAGTGTGCTCACCTGTGTGTGTGTGTGCGTGTGTGCATGTATCTGTGTGTGGCATCAAGGTGGAACTCACAGAGCAGCTATGACACGCTGTCATGTAAATCAGATACATAACATCAGACTGTTTTTAATAATAGCACAATATAAACCTGTTCTAGAGGAAAGGGAACCTGAAGTTACTTATGTTGTATCTTGGCGCTGTATAGAAAACGAGAGAGACTTGACCCTCTTGTAGGGTCGGTGGGTCTCCAAAAGCTGATGCCTGTAGATTCATAGATTATTCTTTGAAAATAAGAATAACAATATATGTCAAAGGCACAGGGGAAAAAAATCAACCAAATAAAATCTTTTCAATGCTGTTTTACACACTATCTTTGTCACCCTTTCTTTAGCTCAAGGCTTGGATCACATAGCAGAGAACATCCTGTCTTTCCTGGATGCACGTTCGTTGTGCTCGGCAGAGCTGGTGTGCAAAGAGTGGCAGCGGGTCATCTCCGAGGGTATGCTGTGGAAGAAGCTCATTGAACGCATGGTCCGAACCGACCCACTTTGGAAAGGCCTGTCTGAGAGACACCAGTGGTGAGAATGAATGCTCACAGACTATAAAAGGGATTTATATAAAATCCTTATTATTGCAACAAATTAAGTGGATAATTGTTGATGGTATTGTTAAAATGTTGGTTTATAGCATGCTTGTATGTCCCCAACTACTTCATGATAAATACGTGGTGTTAAAATTATAGGTGTTTTATCATTAGATTCTCTCAAAGTTTTTTTTTTTTCCCCCAGGGAGAAATATCTGTTCAAGAACCGCACATCAGAAGTCCCACCCAACTCTTACTATCACTCCCTTTATCCTAAGATTATCCAAGACATAGAGGTAAGGCAGCAGCTAAATGGTATGTGTTTACATTTCTATTTTGTTTTTTTGGATAAGCTTAAGACGTTTTGTTCAGTTTTTATCATTACAACATTGTCAAAGAAATAACTATTTTAGTAATATCATGATTATTCTGTTAATTTCCCAACACTATACAAGTGTAAAACCACATTAACACTTATAGGCATTTAAGTTTTATTTTTTTCTATCTTTTGATGCCAACATAACAAAATATTAAAACAACAAAGTAAAGTAATTAAGAAGTCTTATTTCAACTACATCCCCTCTGATGTGTAAAAAATAAATAAATCCTGCGTATTAACGCTGCATATCTCTCAGTGTAAAAATATGAAAGAGGATACAGGACTTCTACCTGGACTTGGGAGACTGGAAACATTCTGGGAACTACATTATAAAAATGTTTTAAATTTCTTTTGAGTAGAGAATTTAGAAACATGGGAAAAACATCCAGGTAGCTCTGACTTCCTTCCTTCCAGCTGTCCTTTAGCTTCTGTTTGACACAAATAAGACTGGAACAGTGGAAAATAAAGATACAAGACATTCCAGGTATCTGGAATTATATTCGCTTTTTTCTGTGGACCTTGATTATTGCACACCGTTTACTCAAAGCCACGGACCTCATACCGTGTCGATTGTGTTTTAACAGCGAAACTATCCGTCAAAAGACATTTAGTTGTCTTTTTTTTTTTTTTTTAAATTCATCTGGATAACGTAACGTTCTGGGAATGCATCTGCATCACATTGCGTTGTAAGACCAACCCAAGTTGTACGGGATTACAAAATAGCAAATAACACCATAACAAGTTCATTTCAATTTTATACAACTTTTTATGTTGTACTTTACAGGCTGGTGAATAATCCTCCACAATGACACATTGGTCTTTTTCTTCTTCTAAAAGAAGCAAAAAAATGTAAAACAAGGATGATTTAATCCGTTTGTTTGGAGGGAATAACTCTGCCATGGCATCCTACTACCAACACGCCTCTTCTGCAAGGTCGCACTGAACCAAAACATGGCTGTGGTGTAACTTTGTTTTCATTACGTGCAGGAGTTGTGTGGAACTGCTGTTATGGTTCAGACATAATCATTTATAAAAACTGCCGATATTAAAGGATCTTTACGATTAATCATAATGTTTAATACCTTAATAAATTGTAGAATTAGGAAATCATGACCTCCCTACACTGGAGATGAAGCACTTCTGTCCCTCTGGCTGCAAGACCAACATTATTACTCCATTCCTCAGTGAGACTACTTCCTCCGCCAGCTTTCCTCTCTCTGAGCAGTGCACAGAGTGCAGTTAAAAGGTGGAGACTCAAGATAAACCTTTTTCAGCAGGCTGTCTAACTCGGAAAGCTGCAAGGACGCAAACTTATGTTAGCAATCTGTACTTTGAAGAATGCAGAGACCACCACACAGAGAGGCTGGGTGCAACTACCTAGGCCATTTCATTGGCGTCAGGGATGCACAGCTGAGTCCATCTGAAACAGCTGGGGGGATGCAACCACCCCGTTCATTTCTTTCTCAGAGAAATAAATCGTACCTAGAAGGAATAGTTGCCGTTTCTTGTATTAGATTAACAAACAGGCTTATTACTTTATTCTGTTGATGTTTTTTTGCAAGTAGCCTCCCCTTTACTGTTTTTAATGCTCTTCCTTGTACATTTCAAGGTGCATGCAGAGGTTGTATGTCACTCAAGAAATCCAAAATTAGAAAGGGAAAAACAAAATCTGTATCCAAATTCCTATACATTTAAGTACGTCATACCATGGCCACATGACAGAAATGACACTTTCTCTACATCTTATAATAGAGATATAAATAAATAATACGGTCCTTACACAGTCTTAAAATGAACTGAATATCACCTCTGAAGAGCATTATTACATGACGTAGTTGCAGTGTGTCAGAATTGGATCAAAATGCAGAAGTGGTATGTGGAATCTTTAGTACACCCTTACTGCATCCACAGGAATTAACACGGTTAATGGCAGCGAGGTGCTGCTGATCAAATTAACTTGATAAATTTATCCTTCGCAAGTGTGAGCACTGCTATAAAGGCAGGGGTTTTAGTAGTTTACTGGATTGGAGCATTGACAGTGTCATAGACGAAAAAACATAGGGAATTAATAAACTAACCAATCTGGGATGGGTTATAAGACTTTCCAATCATTTTGGAGTTCATCATTGTACTGTGACAGAGATGTGGATAATAATGCTCATAAATGCTAAAATCTCCAGAAGTGGAACAAAATGCTGAAAAGGCAATCAAGGTATAGCAATGCTCTGGTGAAAGTCAAGACCTCCACCTGATTGAAATGTTGTGGTGGAACCTTAACAGAGCTGTACAAAAACAAATGCTGACAACCTCAAAAAATTTTAACAACATTACAAAGAAGATTGGATCAAAATTGCTTTACAGCAATGTGAGAGATCGATAAAATCACTCAGAAAATAGAGTACAAATAATTGCAAGCGTATTGCTTCTACAGACCCCTCAATTGTGGGATATACTCTAAATTTCTCACACTGCCAGTTTGTCTTGCTTTTTGTTTGGTGAATAATGACTTGCTGTGATATAATCTTGTCCTGTGTAGTTCATCTCAGGCTGTAATTATTGCCTAATTTTTAAAACCTGGTTGGAATCTGATGTTTTTTTTGTTTTGTTTTTTATGTCCGAATAAGTAAAACCTGACCATTAATATTGTGCTTTTCTTTTGTTATGCATCTCCTGCAGACATTTTGATGTTGATGCAGGCTTACATCATGATGTAATCATGAGTGATTAATACAATTTGTTGAAATTGTCATATCATGTCAATATCCGAATAATCCCAGAGAAACATGCTGTCCTAGATCTCACGAGTTTCTGTCCCCTCCAAAACATTTTGACATATAATTTACTCAATCTTCTCTATAAAACCTGGTGCTAGTTTTTGTTTAGTTTTTTTTTTAATGACTCTTGTCTTTTCTTGTTTCTCTCCTTCTCCTCACACAGACTATTGAGGCTAATTGGCGATGTGGCAGACACAACTTGCAAAGGATTCAGTGTCGCTCAGAAAACAGTAAAGGGGTTTACTGTCTCCAGTATGACGATGACAAGATCATCAGTGGCCTTAGGGACAACTCCATAAAAGTAAGTGGTTGTTTGTTTGTTTTTGTTAGTTTTTTTTGTTTTGTTTTTTTCTTTTTTAATGTTCCTTTCTACAGCAGGACAGTCTAAGTTAGCACAATCATGTTTATTCTTGTCTATGCTTTGTTTGCCACTTTCTTATCACCCATTTAAAGCTCTGTAATTCAGGCTCCAAATATAGTTTATCAGAGGCTTGTTTCTTAAGTAAATAAAGCTTTTGTGTCAAACTCAATTTAACTACATGTATTTATTAGATTAAAAGAAAAGTGCAACTGTATTATACTTATACATTATAAGTGGTTTTTTTTGCATTTCCCTACTAGTTTTCTGGTGTAAACTGAGTTAAACATACTGTTGGCGTGTATTGGTCTGCCCCAAACTGACATGCTGAAGTAATTAACAATGATCTTGTTAGTGTGTTTAAGTACCAGCGGCATAGACAAAAGTACAGTATTTTCCTTCAATTATTCAGATGGACATGTATGTTGTGTATGGTTGGTTTCTTGTGTCTGTGTATTTATAAATTGAATTTTCTTCTGGCTCAGAATGGCTTATCATTTTATTGTGTGTGGCGCTGAGCTGAAACAGCAGACGCTGAGAGAGCACAAGTGAATTATAGGATGAGAGGGCTCAGCTCTAGACTCGTTGTGTGTTCCACTTATTCGTCTGGCCTGGGAAAGGAGAACAAGAAGAAGAGAAGGGGTGTATGGCAGGAGGATGGGAGGAGGTTGGTCTTATTGTTATTTGGGAGGCTGATGCACACTCAGGGAAGAAGTGAATGGCTCTTATGTATACACACAGCCCAGCACAGCAGTAGGGAAGTAGGGCATGAACATTGCTGTAAGAGTAGGGCATTCTTAGCACGACCCAAATCTGCATCCTTTTGAAAAGCACTAATTCTTCCACTTTCTCTCTGTACTCATCTGCTAAAGTGTCCCTCTGATGCACTCATTTCCACACTCTTCTTTTTTGCCTTTTAGATCTGGGATAAGCAGACGCTGGAATGTCTGAAGATACTGACTGGTCATACAGGCTCAGTATTGTGTCTCCAGTATGATGAGAGGGTCATTGTCACCGGGTCTTCTGACTCAACTGTCAGGTATGATTCACATTGTGCTGCAAATAGATGATTTATTTTGGATTAGGACCAAAACCTGTGTCTGCAAAATAGAAAATTATCATGAATTTTGAATTAACGTTGTTCCTAAGAGTCCAATACACTGGAAGTGAAATATTTACACCCAGGTAACTATGTTACTTGATTGTAATCTGATGCTGGGTAGATTTTGAAAGCAACAGTTGATGGGTAGAACTCTGCTCTTGGACCAGTTGATGGGTAGAACTCTGCTCTTGGACCAGTTAATAGAGTTGTCCGAGAGCGATGACAATTTATTAATTAGTGAGATTGTTTCAGATAGAGATGTTTGTAAATTCTGGAGGAATAGTAAAACGTCATCAGCATAAAGACTAATTTTATGAATTATATTTTTGGACTGAATGCCTTTTAATGGCTTGATTTTGTCTTATCTCAGCGACTAGCGGTTCAGTAAATATAGCAAAAAGTGAGGAGGATAGTGAACAATCTTGTCTGTTACCCCTTTGTAGATTTAAACTTGGAGAGGTCTGATCATTCGTTCTGACACATGCATGAGGAGAACTGTATAAGATCTTAATCCAGTTAATGAAAGACGGTCCAAAGCCGAATCTGTTTAAAGTAGCTAGTAAATATTTCCAGTTAACTTGATCAAAAGCTTTCTCTGCATCTAAAGAAACTATTATTGTTTCCAGGTTATTGATGGTAGAATAATCTAT
>JBAMHW010000007.1:23214797-23253579 GCA_037177495.1 Rhadinocentrus ornatus | reverse complement strand
AACCTGGAAGATCTATATTGTTAAGAAAATGATGGATATCGTTGTCTGATGGATCTAATTGTGATGTATACAGAGTTCTATAGAAATCTCTAAAGATGTTGTTTATTGCATCTGGGTCATGCGTAATATTACCTAATGCATCTTTAACAGCTGATATTGTAGAATTTTCCTTATTTATTTTTTAACTGATTAGCTAAAAATCTTCTGTATTTATTACTGTGTTCAAATGTCTCCAAGCGTAATCTTTGCACCAGAAATTCTTTTCTCTTGTTGATTATTTCATTTAATTAAAGTCTAACCTTGTTTATTTGGTTTATCGTTGGTTCATTTGGTGAAGTACTGTAGACGTCCTTTAATGATTTAATTCTTAGTTCTAATTCTAATATTTTTTTATTTTTTTTAGTAATAATAATAATAAATAATAAAGAGCTGCTAACCAGAAAATAATCTAGCCTAGAGTATGAATGGTGAACTGGGGAAAAGAAGGTGTACTTCCTGATATCAGGGTGATAAGATTGCCATATATCGCAAAGTCCAAAATCCTCCATATATTGTTTAACAGTGTTTGTGGATTGCCAGTTTCAATGCTTTCCAGTGTTGCTAAATCTATCGCCTGAGCCCAGAGCCATGTTAAAATCCCCTCCTGTGATTAGTCTGCTATCTGTGTGTTCAGAAAGGGATGTGAAAAAAAGAGTGGAAGAAGAAGGACTCGTCAACATTTGGCCATATAGGTTAGCTAAGCATAACTTCATATTTTGAATAGATAGGTTTACTATGATGAATCTCCCTTCTGGATCTGATTACATTAATTTCTGTGAATGTTACTTCACTATTTATCAGAATGGCTACCCCTCTCTGTCTGAAGTTATAACAAGCCGAGTAAACATGAGGAAACTGTGTTGTAGAGAGGCGAATCTCCTGTAAGAACACAATGTCTGCCAGCAGATCATTTAGTCTATTAAAGATTTTTAGTCTCTTCTCTCTGGTCCCAGCTCCATGCACATTCCACGTGATAAATCTAAGTATGGTCATGCTTGTGGTGAAAAGGTTAATGTTGGATGCTTCTTGTTTGATATTTGTGTGTATGTGTGTGTTTGTAAGCGTTGGAATATGTATGCGTAGTGTTGTGTGCCTGTGTTGAATGTTATTAAATGTGCTTGACTTAATAAATGTGAGTGTTGGGTTATATATGCAGGTATTACTAAATGTACTGTGCAGCTTAGTATTAGTGTTATATGGTTTTGTGAGAGGGCAGCTAGAAAAAACTAAAAGGTGTGCAAAGAGAAAAAGTGGGAAGAAAACGACAAAAAAATTTTTTTTTTAAATAGCGGAAGTGGGTGAAAAAAAAACAAACATAAAAAAATAAAAATAAACCTATTTTTGTGAACATTAGAGACTGGAAGTATTATTGTCTATTGTGAACAAACATTAAAACTCTGTGAGTGGAGCCCAGTGAGTCTGATTAGAATATCACCTGTGAAAAGTGTGGAGAGTGTGGATACATATGAGGTCAGTAGAGCCAGGGATGGGTGTTATGGTAACGATGTAGCTGTCCATTGACATAAAGTTTGTCCACCGAGATGACAGCTTGGGCTCCTCCGTCCAGGAATTTTCTCTTGATGGGGAACAAGATCTTGTGACGAACATTCCACACACACTCTTACTGAATGTAATCTTCCAGTAATTTAAAACTAAATTTCAGTTATTCTAAATTCAATATTCAAGCAGGTTATAGTGTAATTCATTTAAATTTATATTATAAACAACATAACTGAACATGACAAACAAAATGCAAAGTTTACTGGCTTTAAGCTGAAAACAATTTTTCTGTTGAAAAAGTAAATCAAATTAAAGCAGCAGAAAGCGTAAGAGACAAAGACTACACAGGTAGGGCAAATACTCCTAAAGGACAGCACAGATGGTTTTCTCAACATATTTGCAAGTAAAATGCATTTGTGCCATCAATGAGCAAAAATTTTCCTGTCTCTTAGAACACAATGTAAAAATAGATTTTTGTTAAACGTGTCTTTCTAATCTTTATTTCTTAAAACTTTTTGTGTTTTTAATATGTTAAATATGGATGGATGGGCTATTGTTTCACATATGTTTACAGTTATTTTACATTAAGTAATGCCCCTGATTTATGAATGTATTTAGTCAGACCTGTATTTATAGTAACTTCTCATCTAACTTCCAAGTCAACCAAAGACTCCTGAAATATATATACATACATCATATTGAACAAACAAAACATTTAGGGTTATTCATTAATAAAGAGTCAGATTTACTGCTTCAACTGGAGATAGTGGTTGTTTTATTGCAGATATTTAAAGACCTGGCTTGCATGTGTGTTGACACTTGCTTGGCTACTGCACACAGAAGCTCAAAATGAATTCTCTTATTACTTCACACTTTAGGCACTCTCACTGGGTGGTATCCAAGGAAAATATTAATTCACTTCCTTAGCAACAACTTGACAGGCACTTTGTTTGTAGGTTTAGTTGTCAGCTTTTCCAGTGTGTTCTGCATTTGACTCAAGTGTCCAACAATCCAATTCAGTTAGAATCTGCTCTGTGGGCGCAGCCTCTGTCCATACACGTGTGAAATGCAAGTTTCTCTCCTTTGTAGAATTAATATACATTAGTCTGTCTCATGTATCTGTTGTTTTCTTTTTCCTTTGCTGTTATTGCGTGTCTTTTCTATCACTATTTTGTTTTCTGCAATTCTTTCTGCTGCTTCATCTCACTTTTCTGTAATACTGACTCCTTTCTCCTATTGTTTTTGTCTTTTCTCACCTCTTTACCATTTCTTCCTCCTTTGCCTCACACACTTCTATCATCCAACACTACAATTTTTTCTTTGTGTCCCATTCCATTTTCTTTTCTCTGTCTTCTCAACACTTGACTTCTCTTCCAACTTTTTATTCCTCTGTGCTCCGTTCTTTCCTTCTCCCCAGGGTGTGGGAGGTGACGACGGGTGAGGTACTTAACACACTGATCCACCATAATGAGGCAGTTCTTCACCTGCGTTTCGCAAATGGTCTGATGGTGACTTGCTCCAAGGACCGTTCTATTGCAGTCTGGGACATGGCCTCGCCTACTGACATAAGCCTACGTCGTGTCCTTGTGGGACACCGGGCTGCTGTCAATGTGGTTGACTTTGATGACAAGTACATTGTGTCTGCCTCAGGGGACCGCACTATCAAGGTGAGCTGATGAAGTGTTTTTTTTTAAATGCAGCGTCATTGCTTTTGTTTTGTATGTTTTTGTTTGTTTTTCCGCTTCTTCTTTTTCTATATTTCTAATGCAGTTCATGAATACAAACTGTCTGGTTTGTAGTCATTAATTTATTTGATGCTGGCCTTTGCTTTACAAATCTTTCCCTCTTGCCGCCTCTGTAGGTATGGAGCACCAGCACCTGCGAGTTTGTGCGCACTCTAAATGGTCACAAGCGGGGAATCGCCTGCCTACAGTACAGAGATCGTCTCGTAGTCAGCGGCTCGTCCGACAACACAATCCGGTACGTGTGAGAAATCAAGTGTCATAGCTGCTGTTTGCTGCTTGAGCAGGGTCACCGGTGTGGTGATTTTTAGGAGGTTGTGGACTGTGATCAACATACACATAAATGTAGCTGAAATCACTGCAAAAACATGGTCGTTAACTTAGTTGGATAGCATGCTTTTGTAATGATGCAGTGGTTATGTCATACGTATTTTGCCATAGCCTAATAGCAGTGTTAAAATGTTCTCAGTGACTGCCGTATAAGTAGCCTTAATGGGCTGCTTTTAAGCCAAAGTTACAGACCCTGCTGTGTGACAGAAGAAAGAGGAAAACAAGTGAATGAGAGCAGCTTCACTGGGATTTTGGCTGTAGTAATATATGGCATATGTGAGCACAGGGAGCAGGTTAGAAACAAAGAGTTGTAACAGCAGTGCTGTAATGCTCAATGTACATGCAACAAGAGTGCTACTGCTTACCTACCAACCAGATCATCTGTAATTGGTAGTAAATATCCTGCTTTATTATAACATTAAGCCCGTGTGTAGCACATTTCTTTCACTCTGAAAGCCTATATGAAATCATTAACAAATTACCCCCATTTTAGATGTTGATAGAAAAACTGTACGCTACATTTAACCTTAGTTGTCATTAGACACATCCACACTGTCCCCATGCCGGGATAAAATTAGTTGCAAAAGACTTTGACCTTTTCTCAGTAGTTAAACATTTTAGACAGATCAGGTGGAAGTCTGAAAAATATGATGCTTAGAAAAGAAGTTATGAGAAGTGGAGCTAAAATAATTTTGTATTAAGTTGTGAATTTATATTCTGTTAAATTGGTTTAGTATTTTATTCACATCTTTATGGAGTTGATGAAGACACTAAATCAAGTTTACTCCGCTTGGGATATTAGATGCAGTGTTGGTCTTGTATAAAATTTCTGTTTATTTCTTTTAATCTTTGAAAACTGAACCAAGTGTCAGTAAACAAATCCTTCTAGAACCAGATTTAATGTTTTTGGTATCAATGAAATTTTATCAATTTCCTACTTCTGAATATCAATAATTTACATCTTTAATAGAATAGTTAATGTATGTACTGACCTGATGGAACAGTCATCTCAGCTGAATATTGATGAGGTCAAAGGTCAGAAATGGATTGGTTTATATAAGATACCACACAGACAAATAATCTACTTTGTGGTGTAATTGTTCAGAGTAACATTTGAGAACTATTTGCAATCTGTATATTGTAGAGTGTATTTGTTGTTGGTTGTTTAAAATAAGCCCAACTTTTTGCAGGTTATGGGACATAGAGTGTGGGGCATGTTTGCGAGTGCTGGAAGGTCATGAGGAGTTGGTGCGCTGCATTCGCTTTGACAACAAGAGGATTGTTAGCGGCGCCTACGACGGGTGAGTCTTGTGATCGCAGGGTTTTGAGCAGAGAATGGATTTGTTTTCTGACACTCTCTCGTGCCATGTTTCTCTCTGCAGCAAGATAAAGGTTTGGGACCTGCAGGCAGCACTGGACCCACGCGCGCCTGCCAGCACATTATGTCTGCGCACTCTGGTGGTGAGTTTCATGGTTTGTCTTAAGGTCTCTCACCTGTAGAGCATTAAAAACTAATATTGATTTTATGTTATTTATTTATTTTTTAACACAAGCACTGAGATGTGAGTTTGTGGATTCCACTAAAAATAGCGCTGTGTATTTTAATCCAGTAAAAGTTGTGGGTGAAGTTAAACAATTTACAAACTAAGAATTCATTTGAGATGATTTTCCTGGGTTGGATTGTGGTTCCGTTCGTACAATTCTCAACACTGAAATTCTGCGTCACATCTGAACTAATCTCACAACTTTATTGTTCACAAATTCATGTTTTACTCTTTGAAGGGACTTGTTACCCCTCACTTCTTTAGGGGGTGATATTGATAATCTAGGTGCATACACGAGATGCAGTATGTTAACAGTTTTCTCACGTTTTCAGGAGCACTCTGGCCGCGTGTTCCGCCTTCAGTTTGATGAGTTTCAGATCATCAGTAGTTCTCACGATGACACCATTCTGATCTGGGACTTCCTAAACGTCTCACCCAATGGCCAATCAGAGGGACGATCTCCTTCACGCACCTACACCTACATTTCTAGATAGCAGGTACTCAGATCCTTGTGACTAGTGAAACCTTACTCTTCAAATCTGGAATAAAAAAATCACACCAGTATGTTTACCCTTGCAGAGTAGATCTGTGTGTGACATTGAGGACTGCTGTACTTTCTCCCTCCCAGGTGGCGCCATGCAACATACCCCTTTTATGAGGAGACCCAAGGCTGATTGGCTGATGAGGGCATCTGTCGTGCAATGGAGCCTAAGTTTTCTCCTTCCTCCTTGTCATCTCTCTGTCCATCTCCCACTCAGCCCCCGACACCTCCCTGCTTGTTCGAACAGACTTAAGCTTGTGCCCATTGCCTGCCAGTACAGTGACATACACACAGATCAGCACTGAGGATTCCCTACTACAGATCCAGCGCAACTCTTCCCAAGAAGTTCACCTTCTACTACTAATTTATGTTTTGTAAAGTACACTAATGACAGTATTAACGTAGACCTTATATAAATCACAAGCTCCCTTTTTATCCCCTTGATACAGACTTAAAGCAGCTTCTGCTCCTCAGTTTTTAACCCCAGCCAGAACAGGTTTCCACAGATATGAAGCCGCTTATAGATATATATATTTATATATATTACACAGACGCACACACACACACATTGGCACAGTTGGACAGAGGATGACTGGAGCTCTGACGTGGGAGACAGAGACTCTTTACTCAGCTGTTGGAAAGAAGGGAAGGATGGGAGATGGAAGGAGGGAGAAATGTGATGGGGGCGGGGGTAACAGCCTTCCCGCAATCTCTCACTCCTCCTCGTCTCTCTTTTCATCCCATCCCCACACCCCCCTGGCTTCCTCCATCAACCCCCACCCCCAGAGATGCACACTCACGTGGAATACGGGGGCGCACACACTCAAAAAGTGTGTGTTTGTGTATGTGGACTTGTGAAACGGCCGAACAGAGCAGAAGCGTCAGACATGCATGTGAGGTTGCCTTGGATACAGCATCATGGCACACCTCTTGCTTCTTTTTTTTCCTCTTTAACTCTTATTTTCTTACCGTTTTTTTTTATTACTGTTATTTTCTAATTTTATTTGAGTATTTTGGTTCTTAGTACAAAAATCATACTACTAAGCGTAGTCTTTGCTCTTCCCCTCTTTTTCTCTCTCTTACTGTCCTATTCCTCATTCTTTCTTCTTCAGCCTGTGTTCATCTGTCCCTTTCACTCCATCTTTCTCTCCCATCTACGTGCTTGCTTTGGTTATGAGAGAAGCTGGAATTCAAGAGCTCAAATTTAGCTGTAAACGGAGTTGTCTTGTCAAATTGTGTTGTATATTAAAAATGATTTTTTAAAGAAGAAAATGACCTTATTGTGAATAAAGTACTTGACAGTGGTGGAGTGTTGAGCCAACTATAACATGAATGTGTGTCTAATTGTCTTATCTGTTCTCGTCTGTGTGAACGTATGAGTGAATTTGTGTATCACTACCCCTCAATGTGACATGTAGATGAAATACATTTCTTGGTTTTATTGTGTTTTTTAACCCTTTAAACCAGGGGTGGTCCAGGGCCAGTCCAGGGCCGCAGTCCCGCTGGTTATACATGTCTCCCTGACCAAACACCTGAATCAAAAGCTCTTCTCAACAGCTTGTTAATAAGTTCTGCCCAATCATGTTGACCCATCAGTCCGATTCAGGTGTCCTGTAATAGGAAACAACCAAAACCTGCAGTACAGTGGCCCTTGAAGACTGACTTTGGACACCCATGCGGTTTTGGCAGACAGTGGGAAATTGTTTGCGTTCTCCATCCCAGACAATACAAAGCTTAGGTATTTGTTTAATGTGGAATTCCCTGTTCTTCCCAAGGGAGGACATCTTAAAATGTAGTTGCACTCAATAATTTTTTATGAAGACAGCACTTTGTAAGAATCAATGGAATGCAAGGTCATAAACATTAAGAATGTTGCATCACTAAATATTCAGGCTTCATGTAATGTATCAAAGTAAAAAATCCCCACCTTACACATTCTTTGTGTTCCTCAGATCTTCATTGTTTAAAAGAGATTCATTAAGAGAGCGTTAATATATTTCCCAACAAGACATGATTAAAATCAGCTTTATTTGTGATGTTTTTTTTGTGTGCATATGACAAATTATCAGACTGTTCAAGAGCCTATTTCTATGACTAAAACTTTACAATCTAGCAAACATGTTTTGTTGAAGCTGGATTTCCAGTATTATGAGAATGACCACCAGATGGGAGTAAAAACTCATCTTTTTCTTGCAGGGTAATCTGTTTAAGGTTCTTGCCAAGTTAGGAGTCTAAACAGCCTGTTGGAGAAGATCATGTACTCTTATCAACATCACCACTGAAGGTGGTATACGTATCTGATATTTTAGTAGCCTTTATTGCAAACCTCTATGTAGCATAGCTGAGTTTTACAATACATTTGTCCCATTATTGTGTGTATAAGAAGTAGGAGAGGAGGTGTCCTGCTCAAGATGGTTTTTCCACATTTCTGGGGTTCATTCTGTATCGTACACTGTTTTAGGTTCTGGGAGTAAGTTATGTGGGATGGATTTGTGCTTGGTGGAGCACCATTAATATATGATGTGTGTATGTGTTGGATATGGGTGGGTGTGCTTCCTCTGGGTCTGTGGGATTTTGGCCCATAATTCCTGCAGCTCTCAGGTCACAGCTCCGTTCTCACGCACATATTTGGCATTCCTTCCCCGACATGATTACCATACACCTTCCACTCTGGGTTTGGCTACGCGGAATATTTCCATCATTCCCGAGTGGAACTGAAGCAACGCTCCAGAAATGGAACAGCTCACCCCAGCGCCGCCACCCCCTACTCGCTTGTCTTTATCCCACAAATGCCCCCCCCCCCAGCACATATTCCTGCTGCCTTGCAGTTGGAATCCTCTTGTACAACTCTTTTTCCCCCCTGAGTCAGCTGTTTGATATGATTGGGTCATTTGGCAGCGGCATCTCTTCAGTGACCTCCTGCTAGGATGCTAGGATTGGGAAGGAAGGGGAGGGATGGGGATCAGAGCAAGAAATGAGAAGCAGAAGCAGCTTTGAAACTTTATCTCACTTCTGCGCGTTTCACCTTTGCTGTTTAGTCTGATACTTCATGCTGCTCAAAAGTTAAGTTTGAAGGTGAGAGTTGGTGTCTGCACAATAAGTGATGCTTCAAACTTTTTTAAAGCACTGTGAAAGTTTCCCAGTGAAGAGCTGGTGAATATTAACTTTATAAAACTGTTTTCAGTGGGATTCAATTTCTGCATCAAAATCTGACAATTTGTCCTGTTTTGGCCATCAAGTGTTTGCGCTTCAATAACTTCTCAGTCATACAAAGAAGCTGTCAGGTTTAATAGATTTACTCTCACACCTGGATGGAGAAAGAAAGCTAAATTTGTGCAACTGAATTGTATTCTGTGGCTTTTCTGGTTTGCTTTGAGGACCTTGATACATGTATTATGGTCATTTATGCACAAGGCAAAATGTAGTCTGATTATTAGTAATTATTTTTTTTTGTCATTATGCCAACTCATAGTCCACAACGTTTGTTAGAGCTGGACAATATTTACTAATAATTGATTATATTGCTATAGCATTGTTCAAGATTATTTATCCACCCATCATTTCCAGGCTTTTTATTATTATTATTATAACCTTAATCATTGTCCAGAGGAATGTTGTTCTCCAGTCTTTCAGATGGTCTTTCATAGATATTGGCATTGGCTGATTTTTCACGAATTTTCAGTCCTCTGATAATTTTCAGAGGTAATAAATGGATAAACCCGTGTTGTGACACAAGATAATTTGGCACTTAAATAATTTTAAATTGTATTATTTGCTATCATATCAATCACAGCCTGTTGCAAAAGAAAATGTAACAAATATAACAGTTTAACAGACATATAATGGTAACTTTGCACCAACAAGATGTGATTTCAAAAGAGCTCTGAGTCAGAGGGGGCTGGAGCCTATCCCAGGTGACAGTGGGTGAGAGGCAGGGAACACAGTGGACTGGTCCTCAGTCCATCACATGACCCAACACAGAAACTAACAACCACACACTCATTTTATTTCTAGTGTCAGTTTAGAATAATCTTTATGTATGTATGGTTTTAGACTGTGGGAGGAAACTGGAGTAAACAGAGAACACACACATCCACAAAGGAGAACATGCAATCTCCACACAGAAGGGGCCCAGCTGAGATTTGGACCAAGAATCCTCTTACTGTGAGGTGACGGTGCTAAACCACCACACCACCTGGTCTGGTGTCGAGTATGTCCTCAAAATATCTGAGGAAAGTGGACAAAGGGAGGACAAAAGAAGACGTGGCAGGCCTAAAGATGAACGGTATCTAAAGGTATAGAGGAAAAAACAAAAATAAACACCAAAGACCTGACACAGGGTCTGAGAGATGCCTTTCAATTTAGCCATAACTTTATTGCTGAAGTGGTCTCCTTGAAAAGGTGGCTATCATAAAGCCATTCTTAAGGGAAACCACTAAGGCGTGTCAAATGCCAAGTACTTTATTGCAAATCAGATCTTACAATTATTGAAGCAGTATGGGGTCATCTTGACAGAGACCAAAGTTAAACCTAGCCAGCAACCAAAGAAGAGCTTTGGAAAGCTCTTAAAGAAGCTTGGAGAAGCGGTGGTAAAGAACAACGGTGGTAATATTAAATATTAACATTCAAGCTTGTTAGCCCATACAAACTGTTTTTGCCTCATTTTCTGTAATTCTGTTTATGTCTGGACATGTTTCAATCAATTACTGCACCCGTTTCCTGTTTTCTGGACAGTATATAAAGAATTGAAGGGTGGTTAAATATGTTGATAGTACATCTGTTTGAATGAGAAGTTGGTTTTCCAGTTAATTTAATGCTAAAGTAATGGGTAGATGTTGACAGAAAAGTCCCGCAAACCCAGTGCTATTATTAGCTCTGATACAAAATACCAGCATAGCCCACAGTAAACCAGTTCACCCAGAGCTAATAAAGAGATCAATGTTTTGATGCAAAAACTGATCATGATTTCTTATATCATATTACCTAGATGTAATGTCTTTTAGAATTTCCCAGAACTCAAGGTGTTTTCTGGAGACTGCTTGTTATGTTTTTCCAGCTGTCTAAAACAAAAAGATATTAAATTAATAATGATATAAAATGAGTAAAGCAACCAAATGCTCATATTTCAGTAGCTGAAAACAGCCAATGTTTAGCATTTTGCTGAATCAATAACTTGCAACCTACTGAGCAATAAAACCAGCTGATCAAAACAAAGCATCTGCATTTGGAATCTCTTTCAAGATCACTAAGAAAACAGCAAGAGATGAAGCAGTTCAAAGAAGCTGGGAGACAGGAAATTTTTCTGTAAGGTTTACTGAGTCGAGAAAGACTGCTGCACACAGAGCTGAAATAAATAAATGAAATAATTTTATCGTAATAATTATAGTAACCATCATAGTAAGATTGCTTATTTAGGGTTTCTTTCTTCTTTTATATATACCTTTCCATAAATTGTTCCCTTTAATATTTTTCTCTTGTGTGTATGCATGAAACTTTGGTTTGATCCACTGAATGTCCTGGTAGCAGCACTCTGTATCCACGATATCACACAGGAGCCCCATCCCCTGGGTCGTTTCTATAGCAATGCTATTAGAGAAGGCACCCTCCCAGTTGGGCTTGCCCCTGCACTCATCACCCTCTGCACCTAATAAGTGTCCTCGGAGGGAGGCAGGACATTAGGAGGAATCATGAAGTAGCTCTCCAGTTGTCTTTGGTTGCCATTGGTTTGGTAACGGGAATTGCTTGTCTGATTTTGGTGCAGCTTGGTTTTCATACATTCCAGTTCCTAAAGCTTCAGTCCCTGCAGTGAGTTGTCATGGGTTCATCCAGGGACTGCAGGTCCCTTTCCAGAGTCCCTCGTGATTCAGCTTCATGGACACCCAAACACACATACACACAACATACATTTCTTAGCTATCCTCTTATTACAAACAGGCATTTATTCATCATCATTCACTCTAATGTTCCCTCATTCATCCTTCAATTCATGCATCCTGCCACAGTCTCACAGGTTCCCACCAATTTAACAGTGAGACAGATAAGTGCATCACATGTCAACAGTCCATTTTTGTCCATTGCATCTGTGCAGTTCACTATCTCTCTGTCCACATCATCGTGTTCCTATATTCACCTGCTGTCCCTTTATTTGTTTTCTCTGTATGATCCAGTTGTAATCCCATGCTTGACATTTTCCAACTGCTCCAAAACAAGAGACATGAAGGCTTTGTGGTTTCTGTGGTTCTGGAAATGAGGCCTTTGTAGAGCCTGGGATTCTGGCTGGCCTTCTGATTCTCTGTCACTGATTCAGGCTTCTGAGGGAATGACGACCAGGTCCAAAGAGCTTCCAGCATTAGATGAGTTTTCGTTCACTTGGTCCAGTAAGGGAACAAAAGGGAAACTGATAGAAATGATCACTAACTAGGGGCTTGTAGTGGCAAATTAGGATGCGTAAAGCTAAACCCCATGAATGATTCATCAAGCTTCTGGTCAATATTTGTCCCAACAAAGGGAGCTGTTCAGTCATGTGCGACATTAGAGATGACTGGGTTAGCCATTGGCAGGCTCAAAGATGACAAGTCAGTGGGTGCTAGCATTAGCCACAACTAGCGGGGCCCAGTAGCACGCACTCTCTTGCCCCGCTTACTGACGGTGGTGAAGCGGAAGGGGGTGGTGAGGTCAGGCTGCTCCCCAGGTGGGAATCGTTTCATGAAGTGTACATCTTGCTGGTTGGGGAGTGTATGGGGGCCTCGGCGAGGACGCCCTCTTTTAGTGAAACCAACATACCAGCCCGTGTAGCGCGCTGACATCAGAGCTGTGTAGTGGTTTTCCAGAACCTTTTCCACAAAAACGCAGTCTGCACTTCGGTTACTGGCCTTCTGAGAGAGCAGAGAAACCACATTCAGACACACACAGACACAAAGAAAGACTGGTCAGGAAATTGTAAGATAAGATCTTTTTTTTCAACACCTCTCTTAAAAAGAAGTCTCACCTTTCCTACCAGCTTGCCTCGGCGGTTCATGCACAAGTAGAAGTTGGTTTCTTTGCCCCGTATTCTCACCTGGCTACCAAAGGTATCTGCCTCCACTACAAGCTGGGCTTGTGAAGGGACAGACAAAGGGACAGACAGACATTAGAGCCACAGCTAATGTGGAAAAATACAACACATTATGCTGCATATTTATTTGTGTTATGTTTACAGATTTGTATCACGCAAATCTGAACAGAAAAAAATCTGGCTATCTCAATTTTACACTTTGTCTTCTTCCAGGTTGCCTTAGATCTCTTAAGACTGCAAAGAACATTGTTCAAGCTTACACTGACAGATTCCACCGCCAAGTAGTGTCACACTAATAGCACAGATTACCAGCCAACATTAAATTTAAACCAGCTCTATTAAAACAGATAAGGCATTCAAGCTGAGTCACAGTTTTAGGATTCATAGTTGCTATTGAGTGAGCTGATAAATCACAGCCATATGTAAATGTCACTGACTGAACAGATGGCTGTCAGATAGGGTCGATCACACACATGGATGTGAGGCCACTGACTCCAAATGGGCCTTGTAAAAAGAAGATAACAGCCAAAAGAAGAGGGAGCACGGTGGGCTGAGAGCAGCGGGAGAACACTCACACTGAGTGTCAGTGATACTGTTTTAAGGTGTGTGCGTATGCTCCTGTGTGTTTGTGTGAGTATGTGTACAGGTGCATGATGCATGTTCATCCTTCCAGGCAGTACCGCTTCACTAACTACACATCTTTGGAGAGTGCTTGTGCCTGTTTAAAAATAAATCCCTAAAACGGTTCCTACATGACCTTAGTCAACAAAGGGGTCAGGAGAAATCAATACCTCCCTCCCTCTTGCCCTCTTCATCTCTCTTCCCCCAACTCTCCTCTCATCTCTCTACTGCTCTTACACTTCATGCTTGTACTGATGTGGACCTGCTTACTTGCTTCACTTATTCTTACTTTACACTCAGACCCTTAGTGTAATATGTTCTTGTAATCCTTGGTAAGCTTTTTTAAATTGTATTTGTCCAAAAGACGGAAGTAAAAATTAAATAAATGAAAAACAGACAAGCCTCTGGACCTGCGGTCCCATCTTTGGTATGAGGTGGCGTGGTACAGTCCTGACATCCTCATAAATGGAAAGGATGTGTCTCATGAACCCCTGCTAGGCCACACAAAGAGATATGAAGCTTTATGGCTTAAAATTCTACTCCTCATTGATTCTGGGTGGTTTAAGAATAGGTTAGCTGTCATTACAGACCAAGTAAGGGGAAGATGTGGGGGATGGACAGAGAAAGCATTAGAGGATAGATGGAGGGAGGGAGAGGAAGCCTGCTGTTTTAAATCCAAAGGAGACAACAGGAAGGATGAAAAATCAATGGAGGGATCGATGAAGGTGACGAGTTTCTAACACTTGGTCTAACACTCTACCTGCCGGGCTTCTCCATCTAACTCACACTTTTTTCACCAACACATTTTCTCTCTGTCTCTGTCTTTTGCTTTCTTGTGAATCATTGAGTCAGCGGCCAGTCGATGAAGTCTTTGTACTCCCAAGACAAGCTCCACTGCCCCCCTGCCAAAGCCTGGGGAGGCCCATGTGTGTGCTTTTGTGAGCGTGCCTCCGCAGTCGCATTCTGTCACCATTCATGCATGCACTCAGTCAACCTTTAAGTCTTTGTACTTTTAGATGTTAGATGGTGTGAGCGTATTTGTACATTCAAGCAAGCATCACATCTTAGATGGAAGCATTGGTATTGTTTCCACTGTGGGTGTGTATTTGTGTCTTACCATATTTGTCTCCATCTTCTCCTCTGGCACTGATCTTGCGTCCCAGCACCTGGACATGCTTGCCACTGGTGCGGCTGTAGAGCTGGTAGACTCGATGATGTCTCCGACTCATGGTGTCTCGCACCTGTGTCTGGTTCTCCACATGCACGCTGAAGTTGACTCCATCCACACCAAGCACCTGCTGGAACACCCACAAACATCCACAGTTTGGCAGAAAATGTCAAACACATTTGAAGAACTGAATGTAAAACAAATATACAACTTGTCTTTCATGCTACACAATCCTTCTTTGTCATGCATACCGACTCTCACCTGCAATGGATTGCACATCACCAGCAACATCTGGATACATCTGGAAAAAGTAGAAACAGATGAGTATAGAATATATGAATGTTGGAAGAGTTGGGCATGACACCATCATTTCCATCCCTTTCTTTTCTGCCTTTCTCTCTGTTCAACATCTCATTTCTTTCTTGGGTGATTACTCATACTGCTGGGCGTGCGGCTGGCGCAGCAGCTTGACATACAGACAGGCAGATGTCCAGGAATGGGCTGACCGACAACACCCAGAGCTGTGTTTATAGTAATGCTACCAGCCTTCTGTTCAAACCCACTTTCTGACCTATCTGTGACTTTTGCCACACCAAAATATGGCCTGCAAATGACCTGTTTGGATTGTAGCAGGTTGGCAAACATGCCAAGACAAGTAGAACATGCTTTGGTTCGGACATCTAAAGAAATGGGCTGGCTAATTTGGCTGCTCTGAGTATGTAGACAGCTGGGCTGGACTACAGGTGAACGCTCTGCTGTGATGTGGCTTCTGAGAGCTGCAGACTGCTTACGATTACAGATGCTATAAATATGAGAGAACTTGGGCTACCAAGACATGCACAGTAATGACTTATGGAGGAACCAATTTGTGTTGATGCATAATGCAGTGATTGAGTTTTATCATGAATAGCTGCATCAGTTAATTATTTCCTACTCGTTCATCTAGTTGAACGTTTAGGAACATTTTAGAAGAAACAGCTGGTTATAGTTACAATTAAAATTCCTCTCACTCTATCATATTGCTTAATTGAGGTGTAGATCTTGACCTTGGATGTATCACAAGTTATTTACAGCTTTAGTAAGGGAGTGATTGTGTTGCAAAATCTACTTTGGCAGTCCTTGAACAGCTCTGAATTAGTGGCTGAAAACTTGATGAAGTTCAGAACCAAGTGTGTGGGCTGAAAAGCAATTCTATGAATTTAGTCTTTCCCCACCTCATCTTTTGCTATCTTTCTGCATGCCTCCTTTCTCTCTTTCTCTGACTTGCCGTCCTCCCTTTTGCTCCTCGAACTTATCTCTTTCTCTCCCTGTCTTTCTCTCCACTCTACCTTTCTCCTATCGTTCTCTGCTTCCAATCTTCCTTTATGTTTAGGGTTAGCGAGGCGACTCCTCCATGCTGTCATGGGCACGCACGCAGATGTGCAGATGTGCAGATGTGAATTTGTGTATACAGGCGGACCAGGCAGCTGACAGCTGGGCCTAAGTAAAGACATGCTGAGAGAGGGAGATAGCCAGGAGAAGAGAAAGGTAGACTTAAAGGCACACGACGGCACAGAAAGAGAACAGGGCAAAGGAAGGTGATGTAAGAACAAATAGGGGGGAGATGAAGCCAAGAGGCCGGACACAGAGAGCATAAAAGCAGCAGAAGATACAAATTTGAAAGAACAGGCAGATGCACAGTTTTTCACGGTAGAAAAACTAGGAGGTTACACATATCAAAGGAAAGACGAGAAAAAGTGGTAAGATGAGCGACAGAGATGCAACCACAGAGTGTGCAGTGTTGTGAGAAGTGAACAAAAAGGCCAATAATGGGAAGGGGAGGTGTTAAACTCATGCACATTGTAACACATGTCACTGCCTCCTGACTTATACACTCATGTGCAATCACAACCTTCTTGTTTCCTTTCTCTTTTCCTCTCCTCAGTCCCATTTCTCTTCCATAACTAGTGTGTTGGCTCCTCACTTGTTCTAATAGATGCAGACATCCTGGGAAATGCAGCAGAGCGTTTTGGCCCTCACATTTTGCCTGCGCAGCCGAAAAAACACGAGCGCCTGTGCATTGTGAGGACTCTCAGCTGTTAAAACACCACGGCTGCACTGCTGCCGAGGACGCTGTAGGAAAAGTGCCTCAGCACTGGATTCCCCCGCTCCCACAAAAACCACAGACACTCCATATTATGCCAGCCACAGAGCAGAAGAGAAGGAGAGCAGAAAGAGGGAGACAGGATCAGCCGGTGATTGGGGGAGGGATGAGAAAATTAGAGAATAAGAGAGCGCAGAGAAAAAGCATTGAGAGTAAAAACAGAAGGAGGTATGGAGAGAGGGAAAGCCCGGTGTGCTCGGGCTGGTTGCCAAAACAAGCAACCATCTGACATCATAAACCTGCGTCCCAGCAGGTCAACCATATGGAGGCTGTAGTTAGACAAGCAGGCCTATGCTCTGTGGATGGGGCACCAGTGTGGAGTGAAAGTGGTCGACCTGTGGGACTCAACACAGAGCAGTGGTTTCAGCTGTGTGTAGCAGTGGTTAACGTGGTAGGCCAACACTGAAGCAGTGGGCTTCAGCACAGTGCAACAGTCTAAAATGTTCTCCAGCGGGCCTTGTTTTACAACACTGCTTAGGCTATTGGGGGTGTGTGCAATATTAATGCACACACCCCCAACGGTGAGAAAAGCAGAGGGCCAAGACATAGAAATATGGGTTTAGGTCAGGAGCATTAACAGGTAGTTATGTCTAAAGGCCTTCAACATTTCTCACCAACTGAAAACTTATTATCAAAAACAGCAAGTTGAGGTAGAGGAACGGGTGCGTTAATATTGATAGATTAGATAGAAATTAATGGAGAGATGATTGGCCCTGAGAGGCCTGAAGTAAAACCAGTAGACTAAACAGTTAGCGTGCTCCTCTTCAGATGCAGACAGGGGCACCATCATTCACTAGTTATTAATTTTTTTTTATCTGAGCAAGTATCTATGTAAAAAAGGGTGTATGAGCAAGACAGGAAGACAGATGTAGGCAGTTAGGTGAGTAAGTGAAGAGTGGGTGAGGGAAACGAAGAGAGAGGAAGGCAGGGAGACACACGGAGCAGCACACACCCTGTCCAGGTTGTGTGAGGAATGAGAGGTATCTGGAGATGACTGCCATCTGGGAGAAGTACAGCCGACAGAAAGGAAGAAAAATAAACCTCTTGGCTTTTAACAAGACACACCTCAAATGGGCAAACTGAAGCCCACTGAGTCTGTATCCTCCTTTCTGAGATTTGCTTTTGGCACTTTATCATTTTCCTATCCCAGTAGATAAAACCTGTGATATTTGACTAAACTTCTGAAATATTTTTAATAGGAAAAAACATTTTCTTGGCGATGGGAAAATGGTCTTTTCGGAGCCAGTCTGGCCATCCCTGAAGTAAGTGCAGATGGTGATGGAGATGTTTATGGCAGGTTTTATGAGTAACATGGCCCTGACTCTGACCCAGTGACCCTGAACTGTCAGCCAATCAAAACAGGGCCTTCCATGGCATATTTTCAGTGGGGACTGCTGAGGGGTGATGTAATCTTTAGACGTGTCAGCCTTTCATCATCTTCACCTGAAGCTCAAGCTATCCAAAAACTTCTAAACAGATGACCTGTGCAGAAAAATCATTTTAAAACATGATAAAAGTGACTTGAATAACTTACAAGACGGTCAACGTGGAAAGAAGGGACCACATTGCTTCCCCCCTCCACTATGGAACTTGGCCCAAAGACAGTCTCCTCGCTCGTTCTGAGCCAGTCCGACAGTCCGGAGAGTTCCCCTATGTGTTTTGAATCCGCTGGATGTTGTGCAGAGTCAAAGAGTTAGCGGCCACTCCTGTTGGCATCGGTGGTGGTGTGCCCCGGTTTCCCCGGTGTGGGCAATGTGTGGGCACGGGCAAGGTAGGGTATAAGGTTGGTATAAGAGTGCCACACTGACCGCCGAGCAACCTTAAACAGCTGTCCAGGCCGGGGGAGAGACTGATGGGCGGGGAAGCAAAGGGTTAGGACTGCGCGTACTCGACAAGGAGAGGAACAGGTGAAAGCGCGCTCACGCGTCACAGATAGGCAATACCAATCGACCTTGCTGACCCTCAGAGTGATGTTTGGCCTCGTGAACAGATGCGGAGCGTGCGTAATCCAGTGCGTAACGTTTCAGCGTAATATCAAGCTCCTGGGCTCCAAAATGAATGATATACTTAGTGAGATAATAAAGTAGTGTTTGTACTGCCGCACGTTTAGTCTCAGAGGCAGGTTTAGTCCCAGCAGTGCGTGGTCAGAAGCTGATGAAGGTGAGTTACCTGGACTGGCAGATGGAGCGAACGGCAACCTGGAGAAGGGGGCTCTGCGGGCGCAGGGTAATGCGAGACGGCCTCGGTCATGTCTGCGCCCCCACGCTGGGTCAACGGCTCTGTAGCTCAGGTGACACCGGCCAACAGTGTTCGTGAGAGAGGGTGATGAGGTCCCGGAGCGGTCCAGCTCAGAGGGGTATATAGAGAGTGCTGAATGAGAATATGAATGGATAATAAAGGGAATATAAAGACCAGGGAGGGAGGTAGGGCTGGCTGGGGAGTTTGGGAACAGCTGCGACTGGGTGACGGACTCAGCCACCCGCGACACAGCGAGGAAATGACAGCCGCACTTTGCACCTGATTTTCCGGAGTTCCCCGCTTTTCTTTAGCCGCTGGAAACCGCCTGGCTGCAGCAGTCCTCCCTGCGCTCTCTCGGCACAATACCTGCCAAAACACAGCACGATGACATCACCTCAAAAATGCTTGAAGGGGGAAAATGCAATCCGATCTTTTTATTTATTTTTTTAAACGTAGAAAGTTTAGCCAGTTTCTCTGAAGGAAAAAAAACACCAAACTCTCCTTGTTCCGAGAAAAACGAACTCCGCGATGGAAGAGGAGTGGTGTGGAGCTCGCCAGTTTGGGAATAAATAAAAGTTAAGGCAAAACGTGTTTACTCAGAAAATCACGCTGACAGATCGACTCCCAGAGCAGAACCTGCGCCGTCCTGTTCCCCCATTTATCTGCCTCCCCGTTTCATTCAGACACTAGAGAAGAAGACGCAAGAGAGAACGCAAAAAGAACCCAGCCGTGCGCTTTTATCCACTTCACTGGTATTATACAGATTCTTCTCCTTTTCAAAAATTCCAAGATTTCTTTTTTTTTTATATATATATAAAAAGCTCTTTAGGGGGGTGGGGGTACACAGGAGAGGCGCGTCGGCAGGCACAGACCTCACTCCAAGAAAAACCAGAACAAGATTTTAACAGACGCGGATCAATCCTCCCTCCCGCCTCTCCTCCTTCCCACCTCCTTCTCCCTCTCTATCTCTCCCTCTCTCTCTCTTTTTGTCACACACACATACACGCACACAAACACACATGCATACACACTTATTGGATCAAAATGGAATTAGTCGATCGCTATGCAATGCTGACCAAACATATACTAGAAAAATAGCCATTTTAACAAGTGTTCAATTAAACCTGAAAATATGTAGTAATGAGGTGAAAATTTTTTGATTTGTTTATAGCGCAAGCCTTGTTTTACAACTTTGTTTAAGCCTTTTAATTGAGTCAGGCATGTTTGTATTTATTTTTTCACATTGCTTTTTCTGCTTTGTTTCAACCAATGTTTGCGGACATTTCTGAAACAATAAGTAAAATTCATTAGAAACAATGAGAATGATGTCATTGTACCGGGAATCATTCACGTTCCACAAAGAAAAAAAACAAAACAAAAAGAAAGAAAATAAAAGAAAAAAATGCTTTTCTGAAAAGGTTCTTGAGAGGGTCACAAGCCGAAAGAGAAACCAAGGATGGGGGGGAAGACACCGACTACCCTGTTTAAAAATCTTCATAACACAAACACTTGGCTCAATCAGGTGAACGTTTGTCTAATAACCTAGCAGACTTCTTGCCTTCTTTTATCTCTCCCACAGATAACCTCACCCCTGCAGCCTCAGTGGCCCCGGAACCAGGTCTAGAAGGTGGAAAGTGGAGGGGAGCGCTCCCCCTCTCCCTCTCTCTTTCATACACGTGCACACACACACACACACACCCTTCCAAGTCCCTGCGCTTTCAAGCAATGTATTTTGACTCCCCATTTCATAACTTTTAAGTTAAACCTTAAGAGGGAAAAATGAAAAGGAGAATGAGAGACAGTCGGGAGGGCGGTATGTAAGCACGGACACGGATCCAAAACGAACATTTCTCAGGGATTTCGGCAGCAACGCCCGCTTTGCGCTCCCAAAACTCCCTCTCACCGCCGCACAACCGCAGACGGTCAGCCAAGCCAACACAACACTCCTGCCATACCTTTCATTCACACACACGCACACCCCACATGCATGCGCAGAGGAAAAGAATAGAATAAATTTGTCAGTTTGTGTGTGTGTGTGTGTGCGTGTAAATGCGCGTGTATAACAGAGGTGGGAGGTTGTTGGCCTCGTACATTAGGGACAGTTATCTTGGCTCCAAGTGTAGGCTTATTCTTTTCAACATTGTACTTTCAAATCACACAGACTTGTGCAACTGGACAGAGTTGAGCAGAGCTGGGTAGGAGCACTGTGGTTGAATGCCTTTCCAGTCATGCTCCATAGACAAGCCCCTGGCCTTCTTTCCCACTACTGGCTCTCTCCATCTTTGCACCTGTGTCTGAGCACTTTTTCTCTACTCACCACAATGCTGCAAATAACACAGAATTGTTTTAAAGAAAAAATATTATTCTGTGGTTTTTGTCATAAGCATGTGACACGCCAAGTCAGCAACAGCGTAGTCGTAGTTCCAAGCCAAAAATGTAATTTCATAAAGAAAACTATCCTATACAGGGCAGCTGTAGAATGGAATGTACTCCCATTCAGTGTTAGGGAAATTAATAATCTATCAAATTTTAAGAAAACTTTAAAGCAGAGATTCTTAGAGACAAACTATTAATTATATTTATTGTCACTATTATACTGGAGTAAAAAGTATTTTTGTATTCTGCGTGACTGTTTAAATGTGTTTTATGACAGTTTTAGATTGCTATCTATTACTGTTTTTGACTGATTTTATATATGTTTTTAATAAATTGTAATTTTGTATACTGATTTTGGACCCCAGGAAGATTAGCAACCACTGTTGTGGAAGCTAATGGGGATCCAAACAAAAAAACAAAACAAAAACAAATACATAAACACAAATGTAAATGTTGTGGAGAGGGATTTGAACCACATTCTGGTGATAAGGTATGGGCCTGTCTGGTATCCTTAAGCCCAGACAGAAGGGTTTAAAACAGGGACTATAGTACATATTGGAGTTAAAACTATCACGCAGAAGAGCCAAGCTCTGCTAGTACAAAGGTTTTAGACTTTACTGTTATCAGCAGCAAAAGATTTGTTAAAGTAAAAGATGGTCCAAGAGCATCCCGATACTGAGATTATTTTATCCCCCCGTTTTATAGCCATAAAATTTATGTAACACAAACATTCTTTTGGGATAATGGACATCTGGCTCAGGAGTATGAACTCACATTGAGGTTGCAATGCAAAAAGAAAACAAAGACTAAATAAAAAAATAAAGGCATGTTCTCCAAAGGGCATGCCTGTAGTAAATTTTCTCATTATCAGTCCTCTGACTGTGCATGTTTGTGTGTGACAGTAATAATGGATGCAAATTTTACGGCCTAAAAACTTTAAGATCACAAAGTTAAGAAAAGCTTTCAATAAAACCAACTATGCCTTTTCTTCCCCTTTCTCTCCTTTCATCACACCACTCTTTCTTCCATTTATTTTCTGTCTGCCCTATCTGGCTCTTTAATCTCCGCGGCTGTTTTTTATCTGCTCCCTCTGTCCCTCCCTCTGTTTGCAGCCAGCATATTGATTGCTCATGTCTTTGCCTCTGCAGCTCCTGCCTATTGATCCTTAGCTAAGGCACCTACCCACCAACACACACAATCCAACACACACACACACACACACACACACACACACACATAAACCTGTATGCACGAACATCCTCACATATATGGAAATCACGCTTCTTATTTCTACATTCCTCAAAATCATCCGGCTTTTATGTAGACTAACTTTGCTACATGTGCACAAACACGCCAAAAAAACACACAGCAGGATGCCATATACATTTTTTTTTTTTTTTGCATATACCCTCTGTTGTGTTGAATAGACTTGGCATTGATGGACGTTATGCCTTTGTGCTCCTCTCCCGACTCATTAAAGTGAATGAGACTCGAGTCTCATTCACTGTGCATGTGTATGTGTGGATCTGGAGCCCTGTATCTGCTGTAGGTCTGAGCCCAGCTCTCTTTCTCTCCTTTTCTCTCTCCATATTTCTTTCTCTTTGACTGGGCCTGCAGGCTTCTTCATCCAGGGAGCCGGGTCAATATGGCCATTCTGTCTAGCAATTAACATCGATCAGTGCTCGTCAATACCTTCAGCACCCCAGACAAAGACCCAGGGTGCATTGCGTGTGCGCGCCCATTCTCTATCACAGTGCAACAAATCCCCAAACAGCACTCTCATTATATGAGGGCATTATGGGCTGACCCTAAGGTCACCATGCACGACTCTGTGTTATGGGTGACTGGAGTACAACCTAACGCAGAGCTCAGAGTGCTTTGAGCTGAGGGCCAGTTGTTGACTCATTAAAGCAGTTGTGCATGCATGTGTGGAGGTGTGGGTAAGATGTCAAGTTTAGATATGGTTTGGTTTTTGATGTAGAGAAAGACAAGTTGGCAGACAGGCAATATCATCCCCCTGCTGTGCACTCTGAAGTGTTAGACACTTTGAAAAACCTAAATAACCTAAATGCAATCCATCAACATGGTTGACACAATGTTCAGATTTGGAGTTTTCAGATGTGTCAAGTGTAGTGGATTGCAACCAATTAGCTTTGTCTATATAGTATGGGCTGTATATTTTTGGATGGGAGGTAGGATCAGGGAGGCAGGCCTGTGTGCATGTGGGATCTCTGGAGGGAAAGAGAGGCCTGTGGTTTTGATTAATACCTGCAGACATGGACCCTAAACTTCAAATCAGATGTTGAGATGTCAGCCTAACATTGGTTTTCTGGGATAGATATCCCTACTCTGTTAATCATGGGCCAAGTTTAAACTGTTCCCCAATGTGTAAATGTATGAGACACTTAATAAAGGGCCTTTGATGACACGGGGGCCCATGCAAAGTCAAAGAATGTGTACAGTGTGCTGTGCTTTGAAATGAGAACCTGTTTGCCACTTGTCCGCGTCTGCGAGATGAGAGAATCAACAGCTGCAGCTAAGTACGAGCAGGAATTAATTAGCAGAGAGCGATAGTCAGCCATGGTTGAGATGAAGAGAAAAGCAAAATATTGTTTTTATTAGCAGCGATGTTGGTGGTGCACAGCCTGCTCCCTTCCCTCGCTTAGCAAGATTAATCCAGTGAATATGAACGTTTACTCTCCTCCATCCCAGAATCCATTGCAGCTGTTGCCTCTATACATAGCCCAGCTGAAGCACTCAAATTACTTTACTTTGACACTTTCAAGTTGGAAGGTTTGATGCTGCTTTGGACACATGTCAGGGTAATTATTAACGCAGTCTAGCTTCTCAGTGTTGGGCCAAATCCGGGTTTTACAGATTGGATAATCCCCCCACTCCCTTAGGCAACACCTGTATCCATAGCAGGACAAACAGAACACTTTCAAAATGTAATTTATTCAGTGGCTTCAAACGTTTATTGTCATTGTTGTGGGAGAAGTTTACTGAAGTGCTTAATAATAAAAAACATCTGCTCCTTTTATTATAACCAAGAGCATAATGCTTCCTCAACATCCAAAAATATATGCAATCCAGCAGCAACACTGTCTCATCTTTGCCTCTGTGCCATCTGGCAAATCATTTGTTGAAGTTTTTGATATTTTGCATCGATGAAGTGGCATGTTAAAATCATAAAGACATCAGACTTGGAAGGCAACATCTTTTTGCACCTGGTTCATAAATCAATATCATCAGGAACTCTTGATAGAACCTCATGACCAGGGCCAACTATTCAAGACCTGAACATCCCAATAAAATTAAAACAGAGACAGACATGAATTTCATTAACAGGGACAATGTGAGTATTACATTTGACATTTAGATGTACAAAACTAAAGACAGATGCTACAACATTACAGGGTAAACATAGAAAAACCTGTGTGTTGTTGATTAGGAGCAGGCGTGGCTCTGCAGATTGACACTGACTGGTGGGGACTGTTTTTGTGAGCTTTGAGAGTGTGTATAAGTTAATTGCTTTTGACCAATGAGGTTGTACATAAATATGCAATGCTCAGCGACTGGGTGGATGTTTGTTTAATTATGGTCCTTGTGGTTGTGTGTGTTTGGTTGAGTGAGTGTGTCATGACCCTCAGAGACAGAGTGTGCACAGCTGAGTGTGTGGGGCTCTGGTGTGAATGGTTACTGGTATATGCAAAACTATCAACAAGGGCATGCAGGGCATGTCTTTGTGTGTGTTTTGAGTCTGTATGTGTGAGAGTTATCCTTTGCTCTCCATGCACTGTGATGTGAATTGCAGCTGTGGTTTGTGTTGGATGTGGATCCTACATGTTTTTTTTTTTCTTCCTGTTTTGTGTTCAGCATTCAGCGATGGAATCCACGAGCATGGCAACCTTCACTCCTGTCATCTTCTCTGTCCATTTTTTCACACTCCACCATTTTCTTCTCCTCCCCCTCCAGAAAAGTGCCTTTACTCTTCCATCTCTTCTCTTTGCTACCATTTGTGCTGCTTGTGCTCCTTCTTGCAGTGTCTTCTTGGCTCTCCCATTCTGTTTTTTCCTTCTTCCTGGCCCTTTAGCCTTGCCACCGGGCAGAGGAGGAACTGTAATGTTTATGAAACCCTTTAATGTGCTATGTAATTACTCTGGCAACACCTCCCATCATTACTCATGCCAATAAACCGAATTGACATGTCAGAGTAAAAAAGCGAGAGGAAGAAGAAAGAAATGGGAGGAGGTTGCAGCACAAACTTTCCATTATTCTCCATTAATTTCTGTTCTTTTCTGTTCTTTTTTCAAACTACATTTGTTAATTTTTTTGGTTTTGTTGTTTCTTTTATTCTTTCCATTCACACCTCCTTTCTCTCCCTCTGCATCCCCTTTGTTTCTGGCAAACTGACGTCTGCCAGATGCCCAGGTGGTGGTCAATTACTGCACAGCTCCTCTTGGAATAACAAAAGCAGTCTTAAACTTACTGCTATATACCTATTTTAGGAAGACCTTCTGTATATTGGAAAGTGAGTAAAAGGGCAAGAAGGTGAGCAAATTATTATAAATATAAACAAATAACACTTTATGAGCATAAATAAGGACGCATTAAACTGGCAGGCAACTTCAGGAATAGACATGAATGATGCATGTTGAAAACAAATTGTTGTGAGTATTGCAGAAATATTTGTTTATTCTAAAAACTTTCAGATGCATTAAACACAAATTTTTACAATTGCTCCCTTCGCAGCGCACCCACCCATGCTAGCCCTCCAGACACGATACCTCCCACTTAGACAGCTGAGGCCCTTGCCCTTCTTGTGCTAGCACTTACGCTAAGACCCAGAGCTTTTCTCTACTTATACAGTGAATGCAGAAACCCCATTTGAGGCCTTAACTTCAGGCTTTTTTTGCAACATGCTTAGCCCACCTTCTTTTCATTTACAGCCATACCCTCTTATTCTTTCTCTGTCCTAGCAAAATCCTCATTTGTAAGACAAATATTATAACAAATTAAGCAGCAAAACAATGGGTGGGTGTCTGCCTGACGTCAGCCTGCATTTCACTAGCAATCGCTAGGCTAACACGTTCCATATGGAGGAGCCTGCAGGGTAGCCCCCTGCTGCCCAGTCCCAGCTTAGCCCAGCCCAGCATGGCCCAGCTTGACTTGGTTGCCACGGCCTGCCCCCACCCTCTCTCTCAGTCAAGCCCCAGTTTGGACCCCATCCGGGCCCCCACCATTATGTCATCTTTAATTTGGACTTGTCACACATCACCTGACACCTACCCCCGTCATGCTGTAACCTTTTGTCCCGCTGGAGCGAAAAAGCACTCCGGAGGATTTCTCCTCTCCTTTTCTCTCCCACTTTGCCTGTTGTTTTATTCTCCCTTTTCTTCTCATTCTTCATCTTTTCTTCACAGTCTTTCCCCTTCACTCACACTCTTTCTGTTGGCTTATATTACTCACACCCTCTCTTGAATTAACCTCTCATTCTGCATAAACCCACCTGCCTCTGCCATCTGTCATTCAGATCTAACTTTGATATGTTTCTGTGTATTTGGTTGCATTAGAATCAGATGAAGCAACCTGGAGATTCAGATGGGGTTCAGATGAATCCTCCCACTTAGCAATCAGAAGCAGTTTTTTCCTAGACTCTCTAATAAATTAGTTGAATGACAGTGAGTTATAGGAAGTGACAGTCAGAGGGGAAGTAATACATTCTGGAGAGAGCTAAATTATGACACATGACAGGATTTTGGAGTGAGAACGGTGTGTTGGACAGAGCTGTGGACCTCTGGTCAGCGGCAGGGCTGTGGTGATGTTTCCTGCGATGGAAATATGGAATGTGATTGATCCTTGGAATTTGATGGAAGAGGAAGATGAAGGACAGAGATGGAGAAAAAAGCCCAGAGAAAAAGATTAGAAGAGACATGGAGATAAGGAAAGATGAATGACAATAAGCAGGTGTTTATATATATTTAACATGTACTGAACAAAGATGAATTTCAGGTCTTGTCTAAGTAATTTCTTATGTGTGCAGGTACTTGTGAGTGCTGCCCATGTGTATGTGTGTGAATCCTTTCCTGGTCTTTGTACAGTTGTGTGTGTGTGTGGAGATTGCTTTGCACACCCAAATGTTTCTGGTAGCTGTCCCTCATCACCGTTATGTTCCCTAGGGTCCCTGCTTATGGCTTAACTCTCCTGGTCTGCTGTGTACTTTCTATTCTATTCTATTCTATTCTATTCTATTCTATTCTATTCTATTCTATTCTATTCTATTCTATTCTATTCTATTCTATCGCTGAAAGTATGTCAGATTGTGGCACTTGTAAGACTTACAGTTTACTTTATGGTGCAGATAAAAAATTTGTCTGTGGTTTGAAAATCAGAGCTGGAATAATGTTGGATTAAATTGCAGTCACGATAAATGGCTTTTGAATGCACTATTTCTAGATAATTCAAGTCATAACTCCCTGTTGCTTCTGCACTAAAAACATTCTATGAATTATGTAGTGACAGCTGGTAGACAATCGCTCGCGTGAATTATTCTCTTCAGTTCAGTTGCTTGTATTCAGCCTGGTTGAAGGGAAATATGTTTAATCATAAACTATTTTGCACCCTAATACTTTAGTGACAACTGTGCTGTCTGAAGTAAACTTATAAGAATACATAAACAAGAACAAACCCATGGATAATACAACATTTCCATTCAAATTACAATGTATTAACCTTAGATGCCTGAACAGCTTTTGCTGAGAGAAGGGAGTCTGCTCAGGAATCTTGACTCAACCTCAAAGAAAGTTAGCAGTGTATTTTTCTTTTGTTTCTAATCTGTAAGTTTAAAATTCACTGTCTAACATATGTAACTGTACTGCTGATTTTTAGAGAAAGAAAATGTAAAACTCCTTCTTTAACTAGGTATAACATCAATTATAAAGAAAATAAATAGAAAAGTTTATTTTAGTTTAATTAGATAAATACATTTCAAGGTTTTGGAGTAAACGTGTCCAAAATTTTGACTGGTTGTGTAAATAAATTAAAAGATAATAAATTATTAGAAAGAAAGAAAAAAGAAAGGCTTCATGTTCTTTAAAGGGGTCCCATTATGCTATTTAGACTTTTCTGAGCTTTCTACAGTGTTTTAGTTTAAATACTGATCAGACAAGTGAGTGGTGCTGTTTTTTATCACATAAACACATGTTTGAGTTTCGTAGTGTGTCTCTACATTCAGTTTCCATGGCGCTGAAAACAGGTTTTAGTGTTATTGGTCATCTTCTCCAGGTTGTGCATGTTCAAGAGAAGAAAGGCCCACCCACCTTCACTGCTTAGGCTCAGTGTAAGGCAGAAGACACAACGGTAGACACTGTATTTTCAGTTTCAACATGTGACACAAAAAAATGCCTTTATGGCTGTGGGGGAAAGCTAGATTTGTACGAAAGGAAACAACGGTTAGACAGCAATGGATGGAGTTTGTTTTTGGGAGCCAGCCACAGAGTTGTGTCGTTTTTATTTGTGACCACCACTTCATCTAAGACTGCTGGATCAATAAGGGCCAGTACAACAGAGGATTTGCAACCAGGCTTTAGTTGAAAGGATGGTCTGGTCCTACAAAAAAGGACTGCGTTTCCGATCCTGAGCCACAAGCTGTAAATAAAAACTAAATAAGCTGTCTGTTTTGTTTTGATAGTGTGTGAGCAACGTTTAAACTAAAAGAATTAACCCACACTTACTTTACCTGATTGCTACCAAGTAACACACACATGTAATGATGACCAGAAAGTTAGCAATCAACACTGTAGATGGAAATGCAACAAACGTAACAACCAGACTAAAAACACCCAGCTGATTTGCCACATTAAACAATAGTTGATTAGCCTTCGTTTGGCCTCAAATGAAGGCTGCTGGTGATGCATCCTTTGCGACCTCTTTTCTCTCAGAATTCATTGCGCAAAAGATGAGTACGTCTTAGGCTTCAATAAAGTTTTGTTTAAAAAAAATGTAAATTTTTTTTAACCACACTTAAAAAAACGTTAAAAAAAACAAGTACATTAAAAGCATGTTTGTTAAATGGTGACATTAAAATTTGGTAATATTTGATATTTGTGGATTTTTAAGGGGTTAATGACGTGTGTACCGGCTGGAAAACAACAGAGCCTCAGACAGTGAATCTTTTTTTTTTACTGTCGGTGTTCAGCGTCCACTGAAGTGTCCTATGAGTAATTTCAGAGGTTTAAATGATTCATCAACATCCTGTGTGGTTGCTATGGCAAATTCTTGTTGGCTAGGTAGGCTGTCCTATTTCACAAACGTTAAGCAGATTTCGAAGTGTGTAGACTACAGAGGACATAGCCTACGTAGTCTGCACACTTCGAAATGTGCAGACCCTAAATTGGGACACACCTATGGAGTGGCTAGAAATACAGCTAACTATAATCAAATCAAACCAAACTTAATTTATAAATCACTTTTCATGCATAAAAGTTGCACAGTGCTTTACATGATGAGAACTGTTTAAAAACACAAGCATACTCAAAGTTTACCACAAAACAAATTAAATACACACTTAATCATATTTTCTCACACACAAGCTAAACAGACATTGAGCCCCACCCCGCTCCCCTTGACGCTACTCTAAAATAAACTGTCTCTTAACTAAAAAATTACAGTATAAACAAACATTTGTCTTGGAACTAGGTGAGGAAACTTGGTGAGGAAACAATATCCTAGAGCCAACCCAACCCACATGGGAATGACCCAGATTGGGGAAGACCAGGCCCACACCACAGCCATAAGGCTACAGTGCAGCCCGACTACCCCGACAAGTGCAATCCCCAAGTGCAATGACCACATAGCCAGCGCAGACATAGCTCCCACTGCAGAGAACCTATCCATCCATTATCTATACCACTTTGTCCATTAAGGGTCATAGGAACCCCTATGAGGAAAACACTGGAGTAGGGGAAAATAAAAATAAGAATACAACAAACTCTAATCAATCTAAATCTCTAACAACAAATAAGACCAATAAAAGCAGAATTAAAATAAGTAAATAAATAAAATACAAAGTTTAATAACTTGTAATGATTTGCTTGGTCTTCACCTCCTGATTGATTCTTTCGAACTTTCCGTCAGTCTGTAGATGAAAACCAGAAGACATGTCATCCTGAATTCCCAGTAAGGTGCAGAACTCGTTCCATAATGTAGACACAAACTGAGGTTCCTGGTCTGAGACGATGCTGACTGGAAGGCTATGAAGACGGAACAGCTCCTTAGACAGGATGACACCAAGGTCCTTGGACAAGGGCAGCTTGGGAAGGTGAAACAGGTGAGTCATTTTAGAAAAGTGAAATATGATAGTAAGCAAAAATGAGTTGTTATTTGAAACAGGCAAACCAGTGATGAAGTCCATGGACACATGAGACCATGGGCGGCTGGGAACGGGGAGGGGTCGTAGCAAACCAGCAGGTGGTCAACAAGAAGGCTTGGCCTGGCAACAGAGTCGGCAACATAACACAAAGTCCTTGACATCTTTGACCGGTGTCTTCCACCAGAACCGATCCCGAACCACAGACAGGGTCTTGTTGACCCTAGGGTGACAGACGAGAGCCAATGCCGGAATGACAATACCTCCGTAACTAGGTGACCAGGGACATAACAGAAGAACCAGGCCTGTAAGATAATGAAAAGTTGAAGCGGCTAAAGAACAAAGTCCACCTGGCTTGCCTTGGATTAAGCCTCTTAGCCGTCTTCAGGTATTCAAGGTTTTTATGATCGGTCCACACTGTAAAAGGTACAGACGCCTCCTCCAGCCAATGCCTCCATTCCTCGAATGCTAGTTTCACCGCCAACTGCTCACGATTTCCCATGTCATAGATTTTCTTTGTGGCTGACAGGCTCCTAGAAAAAAAGGCACAAGGGTGAGTCTTGCTGTCAGAACATGAGAACGGCCCTGACTCGTGAGTTGGAGGCATCAACCTCCATGATGAACTGTTGCGATGTGTCAGAAGAAAAAAAGAACAGGAGCAGAGGTGAACATCGCTTCAGACATATAAACACTTGGTCAGCCTGGTCCAACCAGACAAACCGGTTTTTGGATGACGTTAATGTGTGCAGGAGGGATGCAATCATGCTGTAGTTCCTGATAAACCTGCGATAAAAGTTAGCGAAGCCCAAGAATCGCTGGAGCTGCTTGCGACACTGGGAAATGGGTCAGTCCATGTCTTGACCTTACATGGGTCCATGGCCATGCCCTCCGTAGATATCACACATCCCAGAAACGAGGTTGTGCTCTGATGGAACTCGTACTTCTCCGCCTTAATGTGCAGCTTGTTCTGTAGGAGTCGGAGAAGAACAGCTTGAACGTGCTCACTATGGGAATAGAGATGCTTGGAGAAAATCAGAATGTCATCCAAATACAGTAATACCTCGAGATACGAGTTAAATTCATTCCGTGACCTTGCTCGTATCTCAATTTGCTCGTATCTTAAAGCAATTTTCCCCATTTAAATTAATTGAAATCCCATTAATCCATTCCAGCTAGCAAAATTCCACTCCAGTTGTTTTGTTTATGTGTTTTGAATATGAAAAATGTACAGTACCTGTATTTATAAATGACAAATATATTATAAAATCATACAGTTATAGAAGAGAATGTGAAAAAATAAACTAGTTTACTATTAAGTGTATTATTTACCTTGGAGATCAGACGACTTGAGCTAACGGAAGATGCGTAAGGAGGTTGAGGGAGGAATAAACAGACTGAGGAGTTAGGAGGAGTTAGGAGGAATAGGAGACGCGGGAAGCTGAAGCGGGGGAAACAGAGCACACGTGGTTGGTCTTTGTCAGCGGCGTCGGTTTGGATGTTCGTATCTCACATGTGGTTGTTGGGGATCTTTGTTTTGGCGGCGGCGGCTGGGATGCTCGTATCTCAAAGATTTGTTCGTATCTCAAAGCAAAAATTTGGTCGTATCACAGCTCGTTTCTCAAACAATTTGTATGTCAATGCACTCGTATCTCGAGGCATCACTGTATTTGCAGTCTTAAATTCTACATTATAATGCCAACTTAAATTATCCCTTCACATTTTTAAGAGCAGACTTTCTGTGCTTGAATAACTTTGCGTTAATAAAGTAATTTTCTGATAAAGTCCCTTATCGGTAAATATTAAATAAACTCATGCTTCTGAATATATTTTTCTGTTAACAGACTAAAGACATTATGTTGGGGTTGTGAAACCATAGTAGCTAAAAAAATAAATAAAAATAATAACCTTGGATGCCCAGTTCCTAAAACCAGCACATGTTCAACCAGTATTAAGAAATAAACTGGCAACTTAAGGTTTGGAAGGTCCAGGTCACCCGCTGAAGAAAGGAAGCATTAGGTGTGTCCGAATTCAGGGTCTGCACACTTCAGAGTACGCAGACTATGTAGGCTACAGAGTGTCCTCCGTAGTCTACACACTTCAAAGTCTGCTTAACATTCATGAAATTGGACAGCCTACCTAGCCAACAAGAATTTCACATAGCAAGAACATAGGATGTTGAATCATTGAAACCTCTGAATTTATTCATAGGACTTTTAGTAGGTCTGCGCACTTCGGAGTATGCAGACTATGAGTGTGTCTCAAACCGCGCACTTAAGTGAGTGCACTGGAAGGTTGTGCGTAGTGCGCACTAAGCACTACCTTCTGTAGTGCACACTATCGTGGGTAAGTGCTGACCCAAATGGAGCAGTAACGTTTTGCACTTACCGGTAGTGACGTACCAGCATTTGACGGTGATTCTTCTGCCGCTTTAATTTACAGAAAGAATTTCCAACTCCAGATTTTACTTTCTTTTGTTTACTTCTCACTTAACCTCACCTATAAACTACGTCGCATCCAACGCAGGATTCTCCTCCGGCTGAACATGAGTTAGAACGTATGATTATTAATTTATTTTACGGTATTTTAGCCTCCTACATGCTGCCTGATGGCAGCGCCGCTCCGTTTATATACTTTTTTTCCAGGACAATCCGTCCCAAGTTCTTTTGAAATCCGAAATCACGTTCACATACGTTTCTGCATGTCATCATACTTTATGCTATTAATGCCTTTAAAAGGCCTCATTTGTGTAACAAATTACCGTGGTCTACACTGTATTAGTCGACCTCTGTAGATAACAATAGAAACCAACAGCACACGTTCATGTTTCTGCATGTCTCCCCCATACCTGTTAGTATAAAGTGTGATTTAAAACACTAGTAAAAAAGCTTTTAAATGTGCAAAGATATCTTCACTGAATTAAAGTACTTTACATCATCTGTTTTCATTGGTGTTTACACTGATACCATTCACATCTGGCAACAGGAAATAGTTTATACTAGAAATCATCATTTAAAATATTAAATGTAGTAATGAAGAGGCTAAAACAGGGATGCAGCAAACTTTTTATTGAAACTTTTTATTAAAACTTTTCTCTCTGACCTCCTCCTCTTCTCCTCAGCAGCGTCTGAGCCCAGGTGGTAAATGCCTCAATGCCACTGCTGGCTCGGTAGTTTGATGCCACAATGACCTGGGGTAAAAATACAATGGCAGTTGATATGAAAGCAATCATTATTTATGGACTTTATGGGTACTTTGCAGACTCTTATCTAAAGTGATGTACAATCAGCTACGGCTCAGTCAGTAGTACCATGGAAACGGGCCGGTTCTCTAACCAGCGGATCAGTTTTCAGATCAAGGACCGTTTCGTTTACGCCACAGACACCGCAGTGCTTAATCTAGAGGTTCAACAACGATGAATAAACATACGGAACCTATAGAATTAATCATTTCTAACACTTATAGCCTATCTACGTCCGAGAAACCGGCTAAAAAACTGCTAACATGTGTGTACGCTAACTCTACTGAGTCGGTAGAACCGCAGCCTCCAACAAATGATCAGATCCATAACTGTCATCAGTTGCCATACTAAACAGCTTCCACCTGCATCAGTACCGCTATTTTTTTTTAACAAAACTTTACTGAAACGTAAAACGTACTCTTCTGAGCTTGGTTGCTGATTTGCCACAGTCTTGTGCGCAATGATTTTTTGGGGAAAAGAGGCCGTGAGGGATGCATCACCAGCAGCCTTCGTTTAAGGCCAGACGAAGTGCGGATTTGAAGGGTGGATTCGGAGAGTCCTTCAAATTCTGTCCTTCGTACACCATTATGACATGTAGCCGACGAATCCGCACTTCGAAGTGTGCAGACCCCAAAGTGGGATACACCTATTGTGTCCCCATTGTCTTTTATTTGTCCATTAAAACGAAGAAAACCATAATTTATTTGCCATAACGAGAGCTAGAAAGGAAATTAAATAGAATTAATTTGGATTGAGTATTAAAATTGAGGCAGAATGTTAATTTTCAGCAGAGCAGCAAAACCAAGCCATGATAGGCAGGGTACTCCAACTCAACAAATCCACTAATCCAATTTAACATTAAAAAAGGGTATACAATTATTTCTATAGTTTATAAAATTCAGGCACAATATTATCAAATATACAAATCCTGAAGTAGATCATTTAACGAAAAGTGGAAATAGTCAGTCAGTCATTATCTGTACCGCGGGGTAAGCTGGAGCCTATCCCAGCACTGTTTCAGGTGAGAGGCAGGGTACACGCTGGACAGGCCACCAGTCCATCACAGGGCCGAAAGTGGAATAGACGTAGGTTTTTTTTTCTCCCCATATTATTTTATCAGGGATCACCTCTGATTTATTCAAAACTGTGTAACCTGGAAAGACACTAAACTCACTAATGACCTCAATAAATAGAGATGTGTAGAGCTTAGGCTTGGACAGAAGATCAGGGCATCGTCTGCATTTAAGTTTTAATTTTTAATCTGCTATTCTTAGCCCATGTATACCCGAGTCCTAATTGCCTTATGTGTTCTATACGAAGAGCAAATAGGAGAGGGGAAAGGGAACATCCCCACCTTGTACCTTTTAGGTATTTGAAAATTTGGATTATCTCTGGATTAATTGGTGGTCTGAGAAAAGGAGTAAGCATATAGGAATATTAGTATGCAAGCAAGCATCTCTGTGATGAACCGATGATCGTTTAAGGTGTATCATGCCTCTCACCTAGTAGCTGCTGGGATACACTCATGGTTTCACTTTTTAATCCTTATATAATATATATTCTGTATATATAGACGTTACTACGTTGTGATAAAGAAGTCATTTCACCTTTAACTTTTCAACCAAATCACAATGTTGATTAGATGTCGGGCAAAGACATTTTTTCAATGTCTTTTTAATGGAATTTTGCTAGGTGGGTAGCCATCTCCCAGAAAACAGATGGGCAGTCATTGAATGAAGAGATTTGTCCTAAATTCCTCTATAGCACAATATATAAATTAACTGTCTTTTAAGATTAATGGGTTACATTACCAATATCCAGTACAGGAAAGTACGCAGAAACAGATCTATCTATATCTTTCTATATCAAGCCGTATTTAAATAATTTGAAACTCACCATGTAATAATTTTAGTAAGCACTTTAAAAATAAGAAATAGCAGGCTTAATTGCACATTTTTATTATAATTTTTTTAATTTCAATAGTCATTTTGTCTTTAAGTAAGTAATAAAAGTTTATTTATAAAGTGCTTTTCACAGACAAAAATCAGAAGGTGCTGTACATTAAATTGGTGCAATAAAACAACAATAATGACATAAAATCAACCATCAACCAAAAGCTTTCCTGAATAAAATAAACATTCTGTTTGATCTTCTTCCTCATCTGATTCTCCTCTGTTTGCACGGCCTAAAAGTCATGGGCATTTACGTGCTTTTTTTCCTCATTTACCTATGTAAGGTAGGGCTCACTTGTCCATCCTTTCAACTTAGAAGTGATTGGTATTTACCAATCTAAGAGGAACGATATAAACAATTCTGCGGTCATAAAAAACTTCTCAAGTACAACTTAAGAACAAATTTAAGAAGATTCGTAAGAAGATATTGGTGAATGTGGCCTAATGTTCTTAAAGATGAATTAATCTCTTCATCATACTGTACTAGCCTTGAATGTGTACACATTTGTAACAAAGTGTCCTTTTTCACCAACTCAGATTTGGCCACCACAGGTTTGCTGCTTTTTTGTTTGCTCCTTATATGAAATTTTGGCTACATTCAGACTGCAGGCTGAAGTGACCCAAATCTGATTTTTTTTTTGCCCCTATGTGACCTGTATCTGATATTTTCATAACAGTCTGGTGGGCCTCTCAGGTACTGCTCTTAAATTGTTTTATTTTTATCTCACAGATCAACAATTTTTTAAGTATAGATTATACTCCTTAGGAATCCATAAAATAAAATGTGGAGTTCCCCAACGATCTATGTTAGGCCCACTACTTTTTAATTTGTACATGTTGCCTTATGGGGATGTCATCATGAGACATGGCATTAATTTTCGCAGCTATGCTGATGATACATGTCATGTCTCATGGAGACATGTACTTCTTTCGGCTTAACCAGGACAAAACAGAAGTTTTCATTTTAAAGTCAAGCTCAAGAGAGAAATATTTTTTCAAAATTACAACATTTTAATCCTTCTTAGTGTGTGAGAAATCTGGGTGTTTTTGACTACAAGATGGATTTTACTCCGCACATCAGAAATGTAACAAAGACAGGATTTTGTTATATTAAAAATGTTGCCAGAGTCTTCCCATTTCTCTCTTTTGTCAGCATGGAGGTGCTGATGCATGCTTTTATTTCTAGTAGAATAGATTACTGCAATGACTGGGGCCTTGTTTTTGAAGCTTGCGTAGGAACAAAAACCGGCGTATGCCAAATATAGTCAGCTTTTCGGATTTATAAAAACCAAACTTGACGGGAAAATGTCCCCACCTTCATGACAACTCTGACCCAGGTGTATGCACATAATCTAGAGAAACGGGACACCAACAGTACAGAATAAAATCAAGGAAATCCTGTGAAATGTGAGACATTTGTGCACAATCACTATTACCTTTCACACCACACGTTAGATATTAAAGCTGTTGGCAGAAATAAATAAAGTCACATAATCAATATTAATTCTCAGCATTTCCTTTTTGCGCCACAGATGCCACCTGTAGTTTGCTTTGCTACACACAGTTTGATAAATGAGGCCCCTGCTCTCTGGTCTTCCCAAAAAGTCTGTTTCAAACTTACAATTTCTTTAGAACTCAGTAGCACAAGTTCTGACAAGGATCTGAGGGCGGGTACACATTATACCTGTTTTAAAATCGCTGTATTGACTTCCTGTGCATTTCAGGATTGCTTTTAAGTTGCTTTTAGTTGTTTATAAATGTCTTAATGGTCTTGGACCCTCTTATTTATCTGACTTACTTTTAAATAATGAGCCCTCACGGACCCGGAATTCCTCTGGTACCGGCCTTTTAATTGTTCCAAGAGTAAGGACCAGTGTTTTCCTCATGGGGATCTTCCACGCTGGGGGTTTTGCTTGCTTGGTCTGGGGGTTGTTGCCGCGGTGATCGCCCTTGTCTGGGTGGCTGGGGTCTTTCACTGCAACCTTACAGCTGTGGTGTAGACCCCAGCCTACTCTGATCTAGGTGGTTGCTGTGGCGGCGGCCACTATTGACATGCTCCTTCTGGGGAGAAGCAGCAGCTGCATTGTTTGTGTGTGTATGCACGTGTGCGCATGAGACTGTGTGAAAAAGACTATAAGTGCTTTTTTTTAGCTATGTTAGCTATTGTGGTGTGTTAAGACCTTTTTTATTTTAGTATGCATGAATTGCTTTCGGCATGAAAAGTGCTTTATAAATAAAGTTTGATTTGAAGTTTAGTTGTATAGCCTAATTCAACGACAGGGTGATTCAAAGTGCTTTACAGAATACAAGAAGCACAATTTAATATTAAAAACAAAAGGAAAAATAACATTGGATAAAAACTGTATTAAAACATGATCAAGTTTAAAAATTCAAGCCCAGGCTTGGATTGAGGTTAGTGGAGAGCTTCCGAGGCTGTGGGTGTTGCAGAGTCAAGGCTACAGCAGAGGGTGCTGGTGGGCACAGTAGCACAAGGAAGAGCTGGTTTGGGTTGTGGTAGAACACCTCGCTATTGTAGGGCAAAGAGAGGAGGTCACTGATCCTTGAGGAGGTGCGAGCTGAAGTAGAGGAGAAAACAGGTCAGCCAGATGGTGGGAATGAGGCAGCAGGGAGCCTAGGAGCAAGCTGTGGAGCGCAAGGTCCCGTGGACCGAGCTGTGGAAAGCTGAACCCCATGGCATAAAATTCTTGATTCAGGCAGTCTACGGCGTGCTGCCTAGTCCATCTAACCTCTTTACCTGGGGAAAGGTGGAGACACCAGCTTTCCCCCTCTGCCAGAAAAGAGGAACCCTGGAGCACATCCTCAGCTGCTGCCTGAGAGCCCTGGGTGAAGGCCGCTACCGCTGGAGACATGACCAAGTCCTGAAGGCCGTAGCGGATGCTCTCTGCAGTGGAATCAGCCACAGCAAGAG
>JBAMHW010000007.1:23203495-23214697 GCA_037177495.1 Rhadinocentrus ornatus | reverse complement strand
AGAGAAAGAGGGCAAAGTACTCAGAGCTAGTGGAGGAGTGCCGGAACAATGGTTGGCGGGCACAATGCCAACCCATCGAAGTTGGATGCTGAGGATTTGTGGGCCAATCCCTCTGCAGGGCCTACAAAATGCTGGGCATCACAGGAGCTAGTCAGCGAAGAGCTGTTAAGTTGGCCACAGACGCAGCAGAAGTTGCGTAAAGGTGGTTGTGGGTCAAGAGGGGAGAGGCGTGGCAAGTAGGCTAGCGCTACCTGGACACAAGCTGGGGCCTGATCAACCCTGGCTGGGTCGCCTGGAGGTAAGGGTCTGTTTGTTGAAAGACCCCAAACCCCCTGGGATCCCAGGTTACATCACTGATGATGTGTCCAGGGGCACCATAAGGTGTATCTAAGAAGTGAAAAGCTATTTAAAAAAAAGATGCAGATTTGCACTTTTTAAAATAAAAACTATTGATATGTAGCAGAGAACAGGTGGGTCTTTAACGTGGTTTAAATTAACTGGGTGTTTCAGCTGATCTGAGGCTTTCTGGGAGTTTGTTCCAGACATGTGGCACTTGAGTAAGGCTTTTTTGTGTTTGGTTCTGATTCTGGGAATTGATAAGAAACTGGATCCAGATGACCCGAGGGTTCTGGTAGGCTCGTAGTGGGTCAAGAGGTCACTGATGTATTTTGCTCCTTAACCATTCAGAGCTTTACAGACCAGAAGCAGAATTTTAAAATCAGTTCTCTGATGGACAGGCAGCCAGTATAATGATCTCAGAGCTGGACTGATGTGGTCCACTTTCTTGGTCTTAGTGAGGACTTGAGCAGCAGGGTTCTGAATAAGTTGCAAATCTCTAATTGATTTTTTAGGTAGACCTGGAAAAACACATTATTGTCACAATTATCAAGCTGACTAAAGATTAAAGCATAGACTGTTTTTTCCAGGTCTTTTTCAGATCTTTACCTTTAATATATTCTTAAGGTGATAGTAGGCTGACTTTGTGATTCCCTTAATGTGTTTTTCCAAGATTAGGTCTGAGTTTCTCAATACATCCAAAATTCTGGCCTGGTTGGTGAATTTTAGGTGTATAGACTGAAGCTCTGTGGTGACCTTTAATCATTTCTCTTTGGCTCCAAAGACAGTCACCTCAGTTTTGTGAGGCCCCAGGATGGAACTTTGGGGAACTCCACATGTAATTTTTGTCTGTTACATATGGGCATAAAGTACTTTCTGTTCTGTAAATATGTTTTGGAGAATTGCCACCTCAGGCTGGCAAGCAAAAATCACAGAGAGAAAAGTCAGAGACAGGAGACGCTAGACACGAAGGAACCTGACAGATACTGACACTCAAACATATAACAGCACATTCTGTGCAGCAGTACAGTGACAGTAGTGCCGGCAGTCTGTTATCCAATAACTATGGAACATACTGTATTTATAGAAGTAAGCAGCTGGAAAAAAAAAAAAAAAAAGAACAAGACTGTCAGTCTTGTTTGTCAGTCTGAAGCAAAATACCTCAAAGTTTGTTTGCTGGATATCTTTTAACACAATCTAACATAGTCAACTTGTTTGTGTGGTTTTACAGTACATAACTTGTCACACCTAATCTGTATTAGAAAATGTCTGATCCAGATGCTTGCCGTGAACACCTGCTGACAGAAAGCGGATCTCTTGGCAGCAAATCTCTGAGTTAGTATTGACAAGCAGTTATTGCAGAAACAGCAGATATTTTGGTAGACTCTGTCCTCTTCATTCATCTAACTTTCCTAATTTTTATATGTATTTTCAGTGATTTATTCATCATTGCTTTTCCTGTCAAAATGCTCAGTTTCAAATTGAAAAGTCTGAAGGCAAACATTGTGTCATAATTGTGCTCTGGCTGTGTGTTGTGAGTGTTCCAGGTATTCCATGTCAGGGTTGCTGCACTGCTGAACCTGGTTTCCCTAATCAAGCTCATCTGCTCCACCTGGAACTGCCCTGATAATTACACCATCATCACCTGTTCTCCACCCTACTTAAACCCTCTCCTGTTCTTTCCTCCTTGCCAGATGGTCAACTTTGCTTCCCCAGTTAATATCCTGCATTCCTTTGTTCCCACTCTAGAACCCTGTTGCTGACCCTGATACGAACCTTGGACCTCTTGTAGCCTGCTCCCTGTTGGATCTTCCTGCCTGTTGCTCACCCGATTATGAACCCTGTTCTGGACTGACATCTGAAATCTGCCTGCCCCGATTAGTATCAACTCTTGCCTTCTTGTTTTGACTACTGCCTGCCTGACCATTTCTTCTCCCTGGATTGCGGTCCCTCCCTGTTCCTTCCCTGGAACCTCCTGGTTTCTATGTTCCCCAGTGTCTTCAGGATTTTGCTGACTCCTCCCTATAAGCTGCTACATCCGCATACTTGGTGCACAATAAAACATCACCTTGGATTATCCCTACCTTAGTGTGTCTGTGGCTGATTTCCCGGGTCCTCCAGTGTAAACTATTACAGTTCCAGGTTGGGGTGAGCAGGTTTCCAGGGAGATTCCAGGCGGAGTCTGGAGCGACAATTGGAGTCACCTGCTGCTTATCAGGCTGCCATTTAAGGACTGGCAAGAGCTCCAGTTTTTGCTGGATTATCTCTTGACTGCGTGGTAATCTGGTCTTTCTTCGTAAATTATCTTTGTTCATCCAAACAGCTTCACTTGGCTTCACTCTGGTCGTACAGGGACCGGACAGCTCGTACAAGTGGGTCCGGCACTCCATACTTCCGGAGTACCCCCCCCACAGGAGTCCCCGGGGGACACGGTCGAATGCCTTCTCCAACTCCACAAGGCACATGTAGATTGGTTGAGCAAACTCCCATGTCCCCTCAAGTGTAGGTCAGCAGCCGCCCATTCCCACTGTACACAGTGTAGATGGAGCAAAGCTTTCCCCTCCTGAGCCGCCGATTGGTGGACCAGAATCTCCTCGAAGTCACCTGGAAGTCATTCTCCATGGCCTCTTCAAACTCCTCCCAGGCCTGAGTTTTTGCCTTAGCGACCGCCGAAGCTGCACTCCACTTAGCCCGCTGATACCCATCAGCTGCCTCTGGAGTCCCACAGGCCAAAAAGGCCTGATAGGACTCCTTCTTCAGCTTGACGACATCCCTTACCGCGGGTGTCCACCAACGAGTTCAGGGGTTACTGCCACAACGGGCACCAACGACCTTATGGCCACAGCTGCGGCTGGCCGTCTCGACAATAGAGGCACAGAACACAGCCCACTCGGACTCAATGTCCCCCGCCTCACCCGGCACATGGTTGAAGCTCTGCCGGAGATGGGAGTTGAAACTCTTTCTGACGGGGGACTCCGCCAGACATTCCCCGCAGACCCTCACAACACACTTGGGTCTGCCAGGCCTGATCGGCATCCTCCCCCACCATCTGAGCCAATTCACCACCAGGTGGTGATCAGTTGACAGCTCCGCCCCTCTCTTCACCCGAGTGTCCAAGACATGCGGCCGCAAGTTCAATGATACGACTACAAAGTTGATCATTGAAGCCTAGAGTGTCCTGGTGCCAAGTGCACATGTGGACACTCTTATGCCTTAACAAGGTGTTCATTGTGGACAGTCCATGACGAGCATGACGAAGTCCAGCAACGAAACACCACTCGGATTCAGATCAGTTGGGCCATTCCTCCTAATCACGCCCCTCCAAGTCTTGCTGTCATTGCCCACATGAACATTAAAGTCCCCCAGCAGAACGAGGGAGTCCCTGGAAGGAGTGCTTTCCAACACCCCCTTCAAGGACTCTATAAAGGGTGGGTACTCTGAACTGCTGTTTGGTGCACCTGAAGGCGGAGGGAGGCTGCCCTTTCATCCACTGTGGTAAACCACAATGTACAGGCGCCAAGCCGGGGGGCAATGAGTATGCCCACACCTGCTCTCTCACCGGGAGCAACTCCAGAATGGAAGAGGGTCCAGCCCCTTTCAAGGACAGTGGTTCCAGAGCCCAAGCCATGCGTCGAGGTGAGTCCAACTATATCTAGCCGGAACCACTCAACTTCGCGCACCAGCTCAGGCTCCTTCCCCACCAGAGAGGTGACATTCCACATCCCTAGAGCTAGCTTTTGCAGCCGACAACCAGACCGCCTGGGTCCCCGCCTCTGGCAGCCACCCAGCTCAGACTGCACCCGACCCCTGTGGCCTCTCCTGCAGGTGGTGAGCCCGTGGGAGGGGAGGCCCATGTCACCCTTTCGGGTGTAAACGACAATGGTGGTGTATGAATTGAAATAATTTTTCAAAATGTATAAAAATGAATAATTAAGATCATGTTTTAGCAGCGGAAGCACATATTAATGAAACAAAGTCTAGTGTTCCTCCTAGTCAAAGGTCCATTTAAGGTGTTGCTGGATAAAGACAGCAGCATGATCTGATACCACTCAATGTACCTAGTGGTAACAGACAGCATCAATATTTGAGGGACAAGCATCTATTCTTCTATAGTGTTTGAGCATTTGAAAAAAGTATTTCTTATGAGCTCTCCAAACATCAATCAATTCAAACTCACACAATGCATTAATACTGGCAATGTGTGACCAGATTCTGGATACAGTCCGATGTTTTAAATATAACATTCAAAACCAAAATCATTTAATTATTTATGAGCTGAAATGGTAAATCTCTGATAAATACACCCTTGTTTCAAGTGGAAAATGTAGAAAAAAAGCTCCCTTTATTGAATTTGAAATATTCTGTATTTTAATTGGGTCTCCTGCAGCGCCACAATCTGAACCCCCCTTGATTTAAAGATAATTTAGGACCTTTATTCTTTTAACTGGAGTGTTAAGACCGTTCACATTCCAGGAGCACAGTTTAAGTTTTGTTGCAGCCAGAAAATGAAGCCTGATTTTACTGATTTTTAAAGTCTTTTATTGATCATAAATAATCACATGGTGAGCTACAAATAATATAAAAATGGTTTTATATACAAACAGATCATTAATTGCTCCTTAACTTTGACAGCAGCCTGCAGTCTGGTACCATGAGCGCATCAAGATGCATATCCTCATGGTGCCATGGGACACTGAAAGTGGTACACTGTCAAACAAACTGTTGAGTGTACAGTAGTGCTGTGGCATGATCTTGATTTCTTAATAAAAGTAATTATTGTAATAGTGGTACAGTAGTACGGCTATAGTACATTTTAATTATTTAAAACCACATTCAGCAGGTTGATCTGAAAGTCACAGGTGACCTGGACATTTATGGAGTGATATTCCTGTAGTTGAGGCAACCGATCTGGCAGGTGTGCATACTTTTATACGACCAGAATTAGATTTGTCTTGACTTACTTGTTCTTGAATGAATGAAATGGATGAAAAAAAGTTTAATTTTCCTTAAGGAAAAATTAGGTTTGGATCTGAAATATTGGTATTTATCTTTTTTCTCTGGGCCCTTTGTTCACAGCAGAACCGCCAACAAGGGTAAACTCTTGCAAACGCATGATTTTAATTTGCTCCTGAGATTTTGTCATCACAGGAATAAGCCAGCCCCTCTTCCACGCCTAAAACATGACCTTAGGCGTGGAATGATACAAAGATCTGATATCAAGTAATCCTTTACTGCTGACGGAGCTAATGCTAACGCTAACGCTAATGCTAAGGGATGAGCCTTAAAGTTTAACCCCCTGCAATGTACAAATGAGCCCTGTGTTTTCTTTTTTTAATAAGTGGGGTAAATTTTTGTAAACATTTTGTTGTAAACGTGCTTCTTCCACCATCTTCACTCTCAGGCTCGGAGTCTGGTTCAAACATAAATGGCTGAATTCATAAAATGTTCATAAGTAGGATTTAAGAGCAAATTCTTTTGTAAGAACGGTTGAATGAGGCCCAATATCATTAAGCTATTCAACGAATTTCAGTGCGTAAAGAACAATTGTGCAAGTCCAGACCTGGACATCAATTGTTGATATAACTGCATAGGCAAGAGATGACTGTGGGCAATTTTTGTAAAGTCCTACAATATAGTTACTTTCACGAATACCACTGAAAAATTTACTGTGTGGAAATAAAAAAAAAAATGTTTTATGTTTGCCTTATTCAGACATGGCTTTGACTTCTTTGAGTTTGGGGGCATCTGGGATGGGCCATCACACAGTGGAAACATACTGTGGTCAGAATGATTAGTATTTAAGATCTGTTTTGGAAGATGCAAATGCAGTGTGCTTTCAGGAAATGCAAAAGTGAATGTAGATTAACAATTAAAATAAAATTCACGAGACAAAACATGAACTACATGTTTTTCATACTGTTTACAACAAAAACGTTTAGGTAATTCTAAGAGAGAAAAAAAAACATTAGAACTTTCTCTGTGTCAACATCATTAGGTGATCAGGTGGCCAGTGAGTGTAGTTTTCTTTCTTGGCTTCTTTTCTGCAGTGAAAGAGAGACGTAGCACTGCAGCTCTGTTCTCAACCAATAACTGTCACATTATGTGAGCTGTACTTTCAGTACACAGCTAAAATCACAATGCTCACACATTCAAAGTAGTGAGGCTGACTTATAAAATGACAGTGGTGGAGTGGTAAATACCAGAGTGACAACATCAGACGTTTCTTTAGTAAGTTTGGAGTGTCTGGTTGCATAGTATGCTTAGTAGCAGTGTTTTCAAAGTATGGTTTGTTCCACTGAGAGCAGCGCATACTGTGTACTGTATGTGCAGATGCATGTTTGCAAATCAAGTCAGTAACTTGTGTGTCCAGTGGCTCTGTGCGTTTCTGTGTGCATGTTGGCCCTCAGTGGGGTTGTTGATTTTTCTTGCTGGTTGGAAGTTTATGATCAGTATTTTCCGGCTTGCATGACTTACCGTGTGAAAATCCATTCACACCCAACACAAACACACACATACACACACACACATGTATATGCACACACACTTCCACACACACATACAAAGTTATAGTGTGGATCTTGATGATATTCCATGTTGTGTCCTTTACTGCATGGCAGTCTTGGTAGCGGTGCAGTGTGTATGGCAGGGGGGAGTCAGGGAGTGTGTGTGTGTGTAAGAGTAATGTGTGTATTTGTAAGTACAGCTGCATGTCGGTGTGTGTGGAATGAGTGTAAAAGACATCAGACACCACCGTTAATGGGCTTAATCAATGACAGATGAAATTCCTGTTGTTTTTCTCACCGCAGCACTGCCTGCTCCAATAGAAACAAAGCACAGAATGTGCAGAGAGACTGATGAGACTGAGGTTCGAAATCTCACTTTTACTCTCAGCTATCTTAAGCTTACACACTAATGCGCACACACACATGCATATAGTCATAGTTCCTGTCAGGAAGAGTTCCAGATTGTTCTGAACCTGCTTGCATTTTGCTTTGCCACACAGTTTACGAACTGCATAAAATATGCATATTATAAATAAACTACGCATACACTGGTAACCCACATGCACCCATACACACACTTACTCAAACGCAATCTTGCCAAAGTCTTTCTGTGCTCCAGCTGGGGACCCAGCTGCAGTGATGTCATTGCTTGCTGCCACTTTGCTGATTGTGACTCTTATTGAAAGCAGAGCGCTTTTATTCAACTTCAAGAGCGGTCATTGTGCACAGGCGTGTAAATGCATACATGCAACACACAGAGGCTGAAATAGATTGCACAAATTATGCACAAACATACAAGCAAACGCACCCACTAATGGCTGATGCTTTTAAGATATTTTGAGTGCACGTGCACACACAGATGCTCAAAGCGCTTTAAGGTTAGATTATGGTGGCCACCTCACTTTCACAGTACTTTTCCAAAGTAGATCCACAGATTGAATGCTCAGGAGATGAGATGGAAGACAGGATGGGAGGGTAACAAAAAGGTTGTGCCCCTGAAGACTTGATTCTGACAAGAAGAGAAATAAAAAGAATGGAGAGAAAGAGAGAGGTGGGAAAGAAGCATTGACAGTTTGCTTTGAGAGCAGATAAGAAAAATGAAGTTATGCAATGAGGGAATGTCTCCTTTGCCTCTCCAAGCTATCCCCAAATACATCCATCTCCCTCACACATGTACGTTTATGAATACAAATAGCTACCACACATCAATCTCATAAATGTGTGCAGATTTCATTACAGACACACACATCCAATAGTTTTTGCCTGGAATTTTATTTATCAATATTCTTAGCTATCAAGATTTGATATCAAACATCATTCCCCTCTAAACCGCCCCATCATCACACACTGACACAATCAGTAGCAAGCCTCTGTGAACATTCTGCCAATGTAAAATGCTGCAAACATATGGGAACAGGCTTGAACATTTTCCTCATATATGGTCCATCTGGAAGTGTCCCAGCACCCCCCTTTTTCTTCTGAACTGGTCTTTGCTTCGTGTCCTCACTGCCAGTGGCAGAATTTTAAGTTCTCAACCCTCCGTCAGCTCCTCCACAAGATCTTTCTGCCTATTCATGTCCTCGGACCCCATTTGCTTCAAATTTCCCTAAACCTTTTCGCCATGTCCCCTTCAACATTGCCCCCCCCCCCCCCCACCACCACCTACCCACCCTCCTCCTCTTCTCTGCCTTGTATACACTCGTCTGTTGGCATGTCCTCTGTCTTTCCAGTCTTTGAAGGCTTTTCAGGCTGCTAATAAAAGACAGGTCCCCACCACAACAAAAGGGCTCAGCACTGCCTTTGAATAAACAATTTATTTCGCTTTTTCTCTCTCTCTCTCTCTCTCTCTCTCTCTCTCTCTCTCTCTCTCTCTCTCTCTCTCTCTCTCTCTCACGCCCATCACACAACCGACCTCCCCCAACCCTACCCTTCTGTATGTTTTTTTCACTCTTGGCTGAGGAGGAAATATGTGCACTTGCTATGTTTTTTTTTTCCATGTGATCACAATGCTCTGGAACAGATTAACTGAAGACAGGGGAGGGAGAGACAGGGATGAAATAGAGCAGGAAGGGGAGCAGAAAGAGCAAGCAGGTAACTGTGGCAACTGTATCTTTCAGTCCATCGGTCAGTCTAGTTATTTGTGCCCTTGTGATGACTTGCACCATGTTGCATTTTGGGACTCATGCTCACCTCCCATCTCAGCATCTTATCTTATGCGCACTACAGCACACTCCTACAAGCACCTGTAGTCTGCTCTCCGAAGTAAATTCCCTAAACCACATCAGGCCTGTGTACACTGGCAACACCTGGCTTTTCCCAGCGGGATTCAAATAAACATCTTGTTGAAGAGAGACCTGTTTTGTTGGATAAACTGGAACAACCTAGCTTTGAATATGAGTGTAATCCACCACATCCAGGGGAATCACGTCAAAGTAAAGTTGACAATTTGTCCTGTTTACATGTGTTGAAATATTTCTCTGGCTAGAAATGACTTGTTAGGCATATTTGAAAAGGCGTATTTTTCCCCAAAATGTAAATAAGTTCTCGGTTTGTTGGATCTGGACCCAGTGTAGTCCTGCAAGCTGGAAAGACACTCTGCTACTGAACGGAGCTCCAACAGCTGGGCCAGGACAAGCTGGATAGGGCAGAGTGCTCACTTCAACAGACCTGGAAAAACATAAATATGCCTCAAAATATTTTAAATGTTTGAGGTAAACCAAAATTCATCTCATCAGAGACTAACACAGTCTCAGTATGGATAAAAATCACCTGGAAGATAAGTTTTATTAAGCACTTAATATGTATTTTCAGGAGCTTGGAAGAAATTCAACCACTCTCTTTTCCCAGGTTTGTTACAGCCCAACCCACACAAGCCACAGCCAGACTGTAACAAAACCAAACACTGCCCTGGACCAAACCACAGCTCCCTACGCTACATCCACCAGCAAACCCCCTCGCTTTCAACCTGTAGCTCTTTTTTGGCTCACCCTTTTCTTTTTTGACCGCTGATTCTCCCTCTGTCTTCTTTTGACTACTTTTGCTTTCCTACTCCCTGCTCTATTGTGCCCTTTGGCTCCTCTTTTTTTTTTCCCTTTATTTTTTTTTTCCTGGGACTAGCAGGTTGTGTTGCCGCAGCCCCAGAACTCAAAGTAAATAAATTGTCATTTTTCGGCCTCTTTCTCCTGGAAGAAGAATGACAGTGAGACAAGCATGTGTGCAGTGTCAAGTGTTTAAGTATGCATGTGTGAATTCATGTGCCAGTGTGTACATAACTGTGTATGTTTGTGTGTATGAGGCAGCAAACCACAGGCTTATTGGAGCTATTAGAGAGCTGGCTGAGTGGCACAGCATAGCAGCACCAGATGGGCAACCAGGAGTAGACTGTGCACACACACATACACACACACACGCTGCAAACATACATGAACACACTTTACACACCGACACATGGTGCATATTAATACTAACAGACTGACAGAAGGAATAGTAATACTTACAATATGCACATGTGCATAAACAGACTTTGAAATGTATGCAAACAAATTGATTACACACACATTAACTTGCGCACAGCTGGCATCCACAGCTGCCACACACTTGCCCCATGATGCTCCCGATGAATAATGGACGGCGTGAGAGTGAGGATGGATGACACAAAAGAGCATCCCTTCATCTCTGTCACTCAGCTAATCCCTCTCTCCTCTCATCCATTACGTCACTCTACTTCTCGCCAGACCCCTTCAGCCCTCATCCTGCCATGTGCGTCAGTCGTTTACTCTTTCCCATCTCTGTTTTCGTACTTTACTCCATTAGATCCATCTCTTTTTCTCTTCTTCTTCTATTCCCACTTTCCCTTGTGTGGTATTATATTAAAAAATATAAATATATATTTTTTAACATTGTGCTGACATCAAATCCTAAATTAAAAAAGTGTAACAAACAAAATTTTACATGAGAAAATAAAGATTTTCAGTTTCAAAACTGGCCACTCTCTTAAGTACAATCATTCAGTTGCTTAACACAAACAGCTAATTAGCCAATCAAATGACAACAACTCAATACATTTAGTCATATATCAAATATCTATAAATATCTTTTCTATGCTAAAAAATATCTTTTCAGTATGCAATCTCTATGTCAGCTATAACATTCAAATGGTAGGGTCAGAATTTGGTGTAAGCAACATGAAAGCATGGATCCATCCTACCTTATATGTTTCAGCAATTTGGTGGTGGCATTATGGTGTGGGGGATATGTCCACCATAAGTGCATGAATGTGTGTGTGAATGTTCTATTCTATTCTATTCTATTCTATTCTATTCTATTCTATTCTATTCTATTCTATTCTATTCTATTCTATTCT
>JBAMHW010000007.1:23184171-23203395 GCA_037177495.1 Rhadinocentrus ornatus | reverse complement strand
ACCGGGAAACCGAGGCAACATGGTCCTTAAAAGTCAGCTGGTTGTCTACCATGACACCAAGATTCCTGGTAGAAGACATGGGCACAAGTGTGAAAGAGTCAAGCTGCACGCTTGTCTGTGGCTGTAGGGAAGGATTGACTGGACAGACGATGAGCTAGGTCTTGGACAGATTTAGCTGAAGGTGGGGACCCTTCATCCATGCAGAGATATCAGCAAGGCATGCTGATATTAGCATTGAGACAGTTGTGTCGTGAGGTAGGAAGGAAAGGAAAAGCTGAGTGTCATCTGCATAGCAGTGGTAAGAGAAGCCGTGAGAGCGGATAACTGCACCAAGCGATGAGGTGCACAGTGAAAAGAGAAGAGCTCAAATCATTTAAAACTGGTTTCTTGAACATGACAATTAGTTTACTGTGTTGTGGTGGCCTCCACAATACACAGATCTCAATCCAATAGAGCACCTTTGGGATGTGGTGGGACAGAGATTTTTATCATAGATGTGCAGCTGCCAAATCTGCAGCAAATGTATGATGGTGTCATGTCAATATGTACCAAAATGTTTCCAACACTTTGTTTATACTGTATGCATGCAGAAAAAGCAGGATATATGTCGAAAATTAGTCCATTTCTCTGGTCTTTTTTTTTTTTTTTTTTTTTTTTGCTTTCTCAGTTTTGCTGACACTGTTTGTTGTACTACAAACTGTTATGTCCAGCCTACAACATACTTGTTTAAATCATACGTCTCAGAATATATGATTTTATTCCATCTACCTGCTTAACAAACTGTAAGGGATATGGTATACCCTGTCCACGACTCCTATTTAATCCCATTGTTTATAACCCCCCAAAATATAACAGCTCTTAGTTATTTTCTACCTAGATGTCATAGCAGCCCATCTTAAATTTCTTATTTTCCCGCCAACATTCCTTTTCTATTTCCCTCTTGGCCAACAGGAATTTAGTACTCACCCCAAAGTTACCCCAACAGTTCTCCCATTTGTCATCCATCAGGCCTGTCAAAGTTATTGGAACATTGCAGTTGTGCTTCCCGTGACGTGGATGCGGCTGGCGGGCACGTTTTTGGGGTTGCAGTAAAACAAGCGTCTAATGACACCCCCTGTAACCACAGCAAAGGGGGGCCACGCGTCACCAGTGCTAACCCAGGAAATGCTTTGGTTGGCCACAGGGTAATTGGGACTGTCCCATGTAATTTGGGCAAAGAGGCAGGCAAGTTTGGCCAGGACTCCTGCACTTGTCTCTCTCTGGATGTTGGTCAACCACACTGCACCACATACACGATAAAGGGATGGAGAGATGAAGGCGGTAGGGTGCAAGTCAGGCTGAAGTTAAGGAAATTAACTCGAGCTTGACCTGTAAAGACAGAGCATGTGAATGGAAATAAATTAGCGAATAAAAGACAGAGGCAAACTGGAGAGACAGAAAGTCTTGATTAGCAGTTTGTGTGTGTCCTTGGGTATGTGAGTATATGTTTAAAAGGGTGTCACAGTGAGAGTAGAGAAAGTGAAGAGTGGCATGTGTATGGTGGGCATTATTTTTCCCTAGGCAGGTTCTCCTATGCTGAGGCAGATGGAAAATAGGAAAGGGGAGCAGGGGGAAATTCAGCTTAGTCAGGTCTTCTGGTCCAGCAGTGTACTCATCACAGTGTGTGTGAGTGTGTGTGTTTTCTCTGTCTGTCAGGTCCTCTTCACAAGCACTGTTCACTTTAAGTGGGACAGACAGCTCGAAGACTAAAGAGCTCTCTGTGTGCTGGCCTGAAACCACAGGTGTGTGTTTGCGCACACACAGTAGTATCTAGCGAGTGCATATACTGTAAATTTACTGAGTATTTCTTGTATTATTTGTTGATGTGAGCAGGTTCAAGTACGGTGCTTTTGCATTAATGTGTGTTTGTATTGTGGAGAGTATGTGTGTGTATAACATGAAAGTGGCTGGTTATCAAGTGTTTCTGTGTGTGTCTGTAACAGTCTGCATGTGTGTGTGCTCATGTGTTGGACTTAAATCTCACTAAATACATAACTGTGTACTGGAGTGTGTGTCGTGTCTCTTCCTGTGTTTGTGATGGCTACTGTGTTATACCTGTCTGTCTCTGCAGATTTTTTTGGCATTAGTGGAATTAGACGGCTTGTTCCGCATGTTGTCTGCGTGTGTGTGCCCTGTCTGTGTTTCCTTTGCCTGCTTATGTGTGCGAGCGTGCACAAACAGCAGTATGTCTGCTTACAACGAAGGTTTCAATGTGTGCATATAGAAATGTGCAAGAATGTGTGTGTGTGTGTGTTTCAGGCTTTGGGGTCACCGGCAGGTCTTCATCTCCTCTGACCAGACCAGACAATGAGGAGGGAAGCAGCTTGGTGTGGAGCAGACTGCAGCGGTGTGCTGTGTAGCAGTCTCCAATCTGGGACATGGCCTTGGGCTGCAACTAAATGAAAAATGAAACAGTGCAGCAGTTTGTAAATGGGAGACTGACTAAATCATTCTAAACATAAAAACACACATGCAGACTTCCCAGATTCCCAGCAGAATCCCCCCCCCCGACTTAACCTGACCTGCTTTTCCTGGTCTGGTTCTGGCCCAAGTCCAAACCTGGTCAGGTACACATAACAAAGGCAACTTCTCTACCAGTGGCCGTCCTTATATTTGCCTTTGCTTTGTTTTCCTAATTAATCAGAGTAAAGCAGAAGCAAAACTCATGGCTACAACCTAATGCATTTTTAACATCAATAAACAAGATCTTTAGCAAGTGTTGTTGTTCTTTGCCCCAGATTCTTGCATAACAGTAATATGTTTAACAAAGCACAGATGCTGTATTAGCCTGAAGACATCTGCGTTACAGAAGGAGAAGGACAAAGAGACAGACTTTTAAGAATGTCCCTACCTTTCATTTAGCTACAAAACACGCAAAATTGCCTTGCCAGGGCCAAAGGCTGGCTTTGCCCAAGAAACATTTGCTGACCCATTAAGTTAGTATCAGGTTTTCTTTGTGACATTTGCACAGCGTTTTCCACATGTGGCTCGTGGGGGGATTTCAAGTAATACAGGAATAAACTTAAGTGAAAACATCAGGGAGGCAGAGAGGAGGAGGTGTAAAATGTGATGAAATGGGGGATGAAGAGAGAAACAATGGAAGGAATATATAGAGAGGGGAGTCAGAACAGGGTATATGAGAGAAAGACAATCCTGTCATAAACAGAGGGAGTACAAGGTGAGCGCGGGACCAATAGAATTGTAAACCTTTTGTGCAACAGTTGAGGTTAGATGTGGTTCAGTCCAGGAAGGACTCTCCAAAACAATTTAAATATTCCTTCACCAGAAGCATACAATGCCAAAACCTCTGCACAGCTGGGAAAGTCCACTCTGACTTATTTGTGGACTTCATTCAAAGCTTTTGCATCAACAGATGAAGAAATTTTGCTGCAGTTTTAAATAAGACTGAAATAATGAAATGTGATACCATGCAGCCTATTCTGTCCTCCAATCAACCAGGAAATTTTCATTGGTGGGATGTATGTAGTGTAATTACATTTTGTTTTTGGCAATGAAAAGAAAACCCAACTAAGGAAAATTTTGGCATGCTACTTGTCCCAAACATTTGTCATATTTCAAACACTACAAGCAAGATTGCCTGGACTTTTTTGAGCCAAATAATTTATAGTCTGCAATTAATAAAAATTAAAAGTAAAAAGAAGCTGTAATAAAAATCTCAGAGATCACTGGGCCTCATTCACCAACTGTTTTTACGAGTAAATTTGTTCTTAAATATTACTACTACTCAGGAATATTTTACGAAAATTGTGGCATTCAACAAAATCTTCGTATCTTGGATTTGTTCTCAGCTAAGAAAAAAATCTAACAAACAATTAGGAGTACTCTTACGAACATCTGAAAGCATCTAAATTTTCCTCAAGGGAAAATTTAACTACTTTTCATTCATTTCATTCATTCAAGATCAAGTCACAGTCAAGACTGATCTAATTCTGGTTTTCCTTACATCATTGGTGCAAAAGACAGCACACACGCCAAATCCATTTTCTCAACCAAAAGAATATCACTCAATAAATAACTCACCTGTGACTTTCAAATCCACCTGCTGAATGTGGTCTTAAATAATTAAAATTTACTATAACTGTGTCTTTTTATTACAATAATTTATTTTATTAAGAATTCCAGGTTATTTCCTGGTTAATAACACACAAATAATGCCACAGCAGGTGGAAATTTGTTTTACAAGCCACGTTAGGTACTGTAGGCTATGTAATTAAATTTTATTCTACAGTGTACCACTTTGTTATTTTCCTCATCTGTTTCTCTTCTGTTTGCCTGTATATATGAAGACATTCTGTACACCAGCAACACAAATGTCACACTGATGTGTAAGAAAGTCTTGAGGTGCACACAGTGGCACATATGTGTTTTGCAAATCCTAGATCAACATGTTGGGGCTAGGGCAGTCAAGTTCAATCTTAGAGAACCGCTGTCCTGCAGGTTAAAGACGTTTTCCTACTCTAACACACCTGATTCAAATGAAATGGATCCAGCAGCTTATCAATTTTGGTTTAGTTGTGAGTGAATCAGGTGTGTTGAAACAGGGAAATAAGCTAAACTTGTTGGACTTTGGCATTTGAGGACCAAATTTGCCTACCCCTGGTTTAGGGTTAGGCAACATAACAGTATCACTTTTATAAGTTATTGTCCTCTACTTTTTAATTTGATTTAAACCACAATGATGCTGTGGTGTTTATACATGTCAATAGATGCTCATAGAAATTAAGATGGTAGAGGTTAATGGCCTTAAAATACGGAGCTGGTGCCATTAAATCATAGCAGGATGCATAGTTAATGCAAATAATGAAAAATGCCATGGATAAAGGGGTAAAATATATTTCTGTTAGTGACATCCAGATGTCTTTATAAAGATTCAATAAAAGTGTGACAAGCATATTTCTCTAATCTATTTTTGATGTCAGCCACATTTAAAGCTGAAAAGTTTAACAACTGCATTGAATTTACAGTCATGTGGTGATTGTTTCTGATAATTGCTGTATTAGGTCTATGAAAGAAGTTTAAATACCCTTAAAGTTTGTCTAGTAATATTTAAGTGAACAAAAAGCAACTAACTGTTTTCGTCTTTCATTAAGAGCTGCTGGGAGACATTGTGGTATAGCTATCCTATACAGATCATGCATGTACATTGCCATCCAACCATCCATCTATACATCCATGCTCTTTCCTGTGTCATTTACACTCTTTGCATTCTCATTACTCCCTTTTGCTCCCTTATTCTCTGTCCTCTTCTTCTTTCATCTCAGGCCAGACATGCCCAACTTTAGCCAAGTAGCATTTTACCCCCCCCCCCCCCCCCCCACCCCTTCATTTCAACCCTCTCCTCTCTCCTCTCTCTGTTTGTTGTGTAAATTAGATTTAGGGGCTCTAGACAGATTTTGTACTGTTTAAGTTCTCTCTTTCTTTTGCTTTCTCTCTCTCACTTAACATGAATAAACCTGCTGGCAATTAAACATTTATGGAACTGGCATGCCCCCATTTATCCCATCTCACTCTTTCCCCCACTCGCTCTCCCTATCCATTCACCTCTAACCTGCTTTTATCTCGCTCTGTCACTCTGTTTTTCTTCTCACGTTTTCACTCTGGCCCTCACATTGTCTTCTACCACCTCACCTTTCAACACCTGCTATACAGGTTGTGCAGTCCTTCAATCCTCATCCTCCACATCTTTTTCTCTCTCGGGTAGAATAGGGGACTGATTAGTGAGAACACATTCAAATTTTCCTTCCGTGTATTGTGCCAGTGAAATGCCCGTATGCCCACATCATTTGGAACAGCCATGCCAGGGAAAAAGTAGTTTTCGAGTTTGTGTGTGTGTGTATTAGTGTGTATTGGTGGGCATGTGTGACAGTGTTATGTCTTAAGGATCAGACAAACCAGGGTTAATCTACTTCCATAGATTAAATGAGGAACTAGGTAATGATTGTGCATTGTGCAGTAGCTGAGAGTGTGTGCATGTATATTGTGTTTTGCAGAGGTGTTTATGGGGAAGGATGTGCACATGCTGACTGCTTACAAATCACAAATGTAAATGTACCAATTGTGGTTCATCAAGGTGTGTGTACACACGTGAGTTTGTGTAGACTATGTGTTCTTAGTCATGGGAACTCTAATACTGCTCTTGTAGCCCAGATGTGTTGCATGATGCTATGAAACCTGAATCCCCCCAACCACCAACACCAACTATAGCAGCCCCCTCTCTTCCCTGTCCTCCAAACCCGCCCAGAACTCTGTGTTAAGATACACATGTGGAAACAATTCAGTCAATGCCCTGAGCAGGGTAGCCCTCACACACACAAACAGACATATGCACACACCCCACTCCCATACACACAACACAAGATACACACTCGTTTCATGCTCACCCCTTACATATACAATGCACAGACTTATACACACCCAGCAAATGCTTACATGTTAGTCTCATCTGTCCCCTGTTGAGGTGCTCATTGCTTGGCATTTGACAGTGTGTTAACTCTGCTGTGATCCTAAACTGCTATCAGGTTGTCTTCACTCAATCTGTAAGTCGTGTGTATAAACTGGATTTCTCAGGGTTTAAAGAGGAGGTGAGAATGGACCATACTTTCAGAACAATACATGCAAGAAGAGATTTTTTAGCGATGTTCTAACTGTTAAGTAAGGGCATTATAGCTTTGGATGTCCCAGCATAGTCTCTGACTATACATCTACACATTCTCTATGTAATAAGAAAACAATTATGTTTTACGTGGATTAGTTTGAATTTAGTCATTTCTTTACTGAAGTACATTATGTAGGCAACATTTTATTTTATAATGTGTATCACACTGTATAGACATTTTAAATTACATTATAATGCATTATCATACATTAGGAATGCTACATGTATGCTTAGTGAGGTCAAGTGATTATAATATCTTTCTTTTTTAAACAAAGATCAGCACATCGTGTTTGACAGTTTCTTTCCAAGAGCCATCTCCAACCTGAACTCTCATATGCAACAACCCCAACCACCAACATAACAGCGTGTAATATCCCACCCTGTGCACCATAATTATGCACAATTCTGTGCCAAATATTCTGTACAGCCATCAGCATAACTACTATGTGTTCAATATAAGTATATTAATGTACATTTTTCTGTGCAATACTTTTTTATTTTGATGTGGCAACATTTGTTTTCATTTTTATATTCTTCTTTCCCATTTCTTATCTTCATTGTATATATAGAGTCAACTTTAACTGTCCTGCATTGTTTTGTAGGCCTTTTATTTGGTATATTTAGTTTTTTGTATTTGGTATATTTAGTGCATCAAGCTGGTGATATCAGTTGAAACTTAAACCTAAACCCAAACATCACCATCAGAAAACAGGTGAATCTAGACAGCTAAGGCAAGTTTAAGATATGATAAAATTTTAAGCACTGTTGGCTCATTTTTACTTACTGGCTTCACTTCACTAGTTCTGCATTGATCTGATTGTTAGAATTTGTTTGTACATATACAGCAGACTTTATCCAGTCATTTGTTCTGTGTTGAAAGTCCCAACTCTTTCCTAAATGGTGTCTCTGGACTGGAGGCTTTCTATGACATGGTTTCCTATAGTATAATTTTGTAGCTGTGCTAAAGAGCACATACTCAGAATTTTTACTGAGCTTTTGTGATGTCTCATTTATTCATTCATCTAAAGAATTTCATTTTATTCAGTCATCCCTGTTCATGAAGAAGATACATACTTGCTTTCTAGTCATTGTTATCACTGACATCCACCTTGTGAGGATGAAAATGTTCAACTTAACTGAAAAGAAGGATTAAGAGGACGATACTTCTATCTTCAGGTCTGACATTTTAATTGGTTGAATAGCATGTGATGTTAAGGTAATCGTTCTGCATTATGTAAAAATTATATTTTAATGTTTTTTTTTTTTTTTTGTGGAACAGCTGACTGTTATCAGTCTTAAAATTGAACAAAAAGTGCTTCAGAAAACAGGAATGCTACTTTTTTATGCACAGCTTAATATTTCCATGTCAATGTTTAAAAGGGTCACAGCCGCTTAATTGTTAGAAAATTAAGACTTTATTAGTAACAATGGGGATTTGCGAAGTAACAAAGAAAATAATTATCTCGTACATCAGAGAAAAAGTCTAGGATGACGCGGTCAGCAGCCAGCAGGAAATGTAGTGTTCCGGGATGTAAAACATCATTTGGTCAATCTTCTTTTTCTTACAAGTCTACAGAACACACTCCCAACAGAATTAATTACATGCACAAACATTAAAATGTTTTCATGCCTGACCAAAACGTGGTTGCTGTCCCAACAAACCTGTACACACTAATTTTAATGTCTTTTTGTTGTTTTTTTTCGTGTGAATGTCTGTCTATAGTGTGCATGCGACTGTATTTGGTACCTTTTGTGGTACCTCTTTTTTTTAGTTTCTTTAATTGTTTTTAAATTTTAATGCATGTACCTGTCCAGGGACAGTAGGTGGAAATTAGTAGTTGTTCTAAAACCTGGCACCAAACATATTTCCCTTTGAGGTCAATGGATTGTTGTGCACGTCCCTGTCAAATTAATTAATTAATTCATTCACAACTTTACAATTTGCTGCAATCCAATTAAACTGTTTACATTTTTCCTATGAATAGATCCCCCATCTCAGCCATGTACAGGCTGGCCCTTGACAGTAGAGAGGATACCTTTCTCTAACAAAAAGAAACCTTAAGCAGAATCAGATGAGCTGCTATCTGCCTAAACCTTTGGGGGCTGAGAGAAAAAAAAGGGAGGTGTCAACAGACAGTAAAAGCATAATAAAACTAAGTTGCTATAAAGAAACCTTGGGACACTGCAGACTAATGGAAAATAAAGACTATTGCTACCATAGACTATAAAAAGGGTGAGTGTAGTCTGACAAATGGAGTGAGTCTGGGCTGGCCTTACACCTGCATTCCATGTTATGTCCAACAGAGGGCAACCTCCATGACAGCAAACAGTACAGAAGTCTGTGGAAAATTATCTTCTTCTCACTCGATTTGTGACTTCAATGGATACTTTCTCATGGAGTTTATGGACTCAGCCAGTTGAAACACAAAACTAGTGAACTACTGGTTGAATGTATGAAACGTAACAATAGACACCAGACCAGGGATGAGATGGATCATTGGTTTTTATTGCTGGCAGAAATGTCACTGCAATGATTCATGAGCAGCGGTACAAGCACTGTTATTGGTGTTTTTAGTTTTGAACTGGAAAATTGAAATTTTAAAGTTTGGAAGATCCTTACCAGCCTACCAATCCCAACTTAAAATCCAACTTAATTAACCTGTACACAAGAAGCATTTAAAGACACTCTGCTTTTCTAAATGGCTACTTTGAAATGTACAGCTTGTAATTATAAACATGTTGCTACAGGATTAGCACATGAAAAATAATATATTGTTGCCACATAGTCCTGGTTGACGAGAATGGAGGATTTCAGGGACAAATAGATAAAATTATCAAGAAGTCGAACAATCGGCTCAGGAAAGACTACCATCGGCCTCAACTGGTCAGGGGGTGAAGAAACAGGAACAAGGGGTCAGGAAGCACCATACAAACCAGGAAAAACTTCTGAGAACCAAAAAAAAAAAAAAGAGAAATACAAGTTATTATAATATATATTTATACATGGAGAAAGAAGTGTAAAGAGAGAGAAATAGAGGGATGTGGCACACTCTAAACTCTAACTAACTCTAAGGATGGCTAAGGTTGACCAAAGCTAGCTCTAACTATAAGCTTTATCAAAAAGGAAAGTCTGAAGCCTAATGTAAAAGGTAGCGCGGGTGTCTACTTTCCAAACTAGAACCTGGTTCCATAAGAGAAGGACATGATGACTAAAGGCCCCCACTCTACTTTGAGAAACTAGGGGAACTACAACTGACCCTGCAGTTTGGGGTGTAGTGTTCTATGAGGAAAATATTTATTTTGCACAATAGAATTTAACAAATGCAGAGGCTACAAAAAGACGTTTGCATGCAGCCTTCCAAAAGACTAACAGAACCTTTTGGTGATAAAAGATGGAGTGCCTTTCAAAAAAACATGAACACTACACACATAAAGGCCCCAGTTGAGATTTGAACCAGGAATCTTTGTGCAGTGAGGTGACTGTTTAACCACTATGGTGCCTCTCATGCTCCCCATATTGTTCAGTGTCCCAAAGTGAAAGGAGAAGATAAGTTTGCAAAACTGTTTATGACACGTATGAGGAGCAGTATGCTAGGACCTTGAGAGTTTTTACTGTTTTTTACTGTGTTTTAAAATAAAAAATGCACCACACTCAAATAAGTGACATAAAAACAAATTTGATTGATTGCACCAAGTAAGAAACAAGCATTGGTATACTTTGTTCCTTTTACCTGTAGTAAAAGGTCATACACATTTTCAAATTTATCATTGTGTTTGTATGTGTGTTTGTGTGTGTTAGAGAGAGGTCAGGGAAGAGCAAATGCTGAGTTGTTTTTGATGTTGCCAAAATGCAGAAACAAGCCCATTTTGGTAATTTAATATTTCACTGCCTTCACATCTGGAGCTGCATGTAAAAATGGAAAATAGAGGGGTGGGATATGAGACTGACATGGCGAGAGGGAGGAAGAAAGAGCAAAGAAAAAATACACCCTCTTCTCCAGCACATACATCTCTAGCCCTCACTCACTCTCTGTAGTCACACTGTGACCACATGCTTGTCTGCGTGCACACTTTTTACACTAACATAAGATACATACTTGCTGCATGGACATATACATCTTGCCTTTCATTTTTCTTTCTTTCCCTCAATCAGTTCTCCCTTTTTAAACAGACACACACATGCACACCACTCTAGAGTGACTGGTGTTGTAAGTTGGCGTGAGCATTTAGGTGATCTGGGTGTGATTATTGCTTGGCTCTCCGACAGCTCTGATGATGACATTCAGCGCTTTGAGCTCTTCTGGCCTGGGCCTGCTCCAAACACAACCAGGCAGTACACACTCTACCTCGCAACCATCCATACTTGTGGCCTAGATACAACTTTAACACACACTCCTTGTGCTAAACCTCATGTTAAACTACACAGTTGGGTTTTGGTGTGTGAATGTAAACTTAAGAGGTGACAAATATCAATCTCTCTGTTTCACTGTCGACATCAATGTTCCTGTTTTGTTGTTTACAGCTTTTAGAGTTCATGTCTGAGTACAACCTGCTTTTGAATTTGTTGCTGCTCCTCAAATCTCTTCAATCTGTGTTGTCACCGCCTCAGCCTGTATTCCATTTGCTCCAAGTGTCTGTTTGCCTCATTTAAATGCCAAGCTCAGAGAGCAGCTGTGTGTTGGATCGTTGCTATTAAGACATAGTCAACATATGTACACACACACGGTCTCTCTCACACACCATTCCTTCAGTTGTGGGGCTTCATGCCCAGATTGTGTTAATCCTTACTGTCCTCCACACATTTCTCTACACCCATCAACGTCAGCGCTGCTTGGATAAAGACACACACACACAAACAGACACACACACGTACTACTCTCCATCATTATCATTGTTTCAGCTGGAGAGGAGTCAGCGCTTTTGTTTGTAATTACAGGGGTTTGAAGTGAGAGGGAAGAATTTTCAAGAAGAGAGAAGTGGATGGATGGAAAAGAGGAAGAAAAAAAAGAAAGAGAAGATCAGAAAAAAACACACACCAGCATGTCTGTGACATATTAGTCACATTTTACCGTAATTGTTGTTCGACCCCATCCCACACTTGTAAAAAGAAGAAAAAGAAATACTCCGGGAATATGTGTTGCAGTGGATGCCTTCCAAGGTTTTGTCTGGTGTGTTCAGCACAAAGGGCAGAAGGAGCTTTGTGGCTAGCTGGTATGGCTTTAAAAACATTACAGCTAAGAGTAGAAGCCTGTTCCGCTTCCTAAGCCCAGAGCTTTAGTTAGGATTGACCCCATCAAAGCAAAGATTGTGCCGCTTGTAGATGTACTAAAGAGTCTTCAGCTGTAGTCTTTCAGTTTCCCTAGAATCTAAATGAATCCCCTCAGTGCAAAGCTAAAGATAAAAAAAAACATGAAACAAGCTTGGTTTCCTTCAATCTGGACATGTGGTGATAAGCCAACCTGAGGATCTTAAACACAGAAAACCAATTGATTGAGCGACTGATTGTTTTCTCTACAAACCTATCAATTCCCCATCAAAAATAGAAAGCCAAAGAAAAGCCTGCTTGTTTGACTGAGGCGGAGTTGCATTCAAAAACAACACTGCTGAATGATGACAGGCACGTGGCACTCTGCAGCATCCAGACAGCTCACTGTGATCCCACAGGATTCATAAAGCACAAGCCTCGTTAAAGCCAGCGCCCCCACTGTGACAAGCAAGCCAAGTTCACAGTTCAGGGAGAAAGGTCATCATAAGTAAGACCACAGGACAAGCGAGACTTACTGTAGTAAACAATACTTCTTCATCCTACCACCAATCCTCCTAATTAGAATTCTGCACTCTTTCAGATTGTCTATCTCTTTTACTCCTTTAATCCTCTGTTTCTTGGAATATTTGCACACTCATGTGCCTCCCTGAAAACACATATTTCATGCAACATTTTGGGAAATAAAAAACCCCACTTTCACTTTTTTTCATGCACAAGTTTAAATCCAGGCGTTTGGGGGAGGGGGGGGGGCACATTATGCAAAAACACTGCAGCTTATGGCTGAAGCACATGCACAAAATGCACAGACACTCGCACACATTAGTACACACAACTGCCTTCAAACTTGTGGGGCTTGGGGAGGTGTATGACCCGTGTACGTCCTCTCCTGACTCCCAGTGTTGCCCAACAGGGAGTATTTGTGTGGTATCCAATAGCAACGACTAGAGAGAGTGGGGGAAGCTGATGTAGAGAAGCAGGGTTGCAGTCATACATTCTGCTCAGGTTTGTTTGCATGTCTGATTGCTGTATGTGTGTGTGTCTGCAGAGGATGCAGGTGGGCTTATGCACGATGTCACTGAGTGAATATGTTTGTGTATGATTGTGTGTGCTTGCACTTGAATGTGCCAGAGCAGTGTGTGGAAAGTGTTGTTGTCAACAGGCTAACTGTTACTGACATGCACACTCTGACTACTGGAGTCAAAAAGTTAAATGCACTCTATGCTCTTTTCTCTCCCCGGAGGCTCCCTCTTTCTGCCTCCCTAACTTTTTCTCCTCCCATTTTTATTTTCTATATTTTTCTCTCTGTCATACTCGTGCTTTTTCTCTCTCCCTGACGATTTCTTTCTTTTGCTCCCTCCTCCCTCCATCTTTGATGATTTTAGCAGAGGTGTGACTCATTGGGCACTGAGCCACAACGTCAGGTAGAAAAAGGAGGGTGGGAATTAGGTGGAGAGAAAGAAAGAGAAAAGGAGAAATTTAGAGGGAGAAGGCAAGTTTTTTAAAAGTATCGTGCAGGGGGTGAAGGGGTGAGGGGCTGGGGGGGGGGGGTAGAAATATGCAAAATGGAGAGGAATGTGCAATAGGAAAAGAGTGAGAGTGAAAGAGAGAGACTGGGGAGTGGGAGGGGTGTACAGGCAGCACAAGGAAAACATAAAAAAGGAGGGAAATGAATAATTTTTGCAAACAGTTTCCGTCACGATTTAGTTTTTTTTCCCTGTCCTTGCATGTTTTCTTGATTACAACTCATGTTTTGCCCATGCAGACGGTGTCAGTTCACCAATGTGTTTATGTGCAAACCTGCTCATGGGCTCATCTCCATTCATGACTTTCAAGTAGCTAATTGTCAAGAGGGGAAATAATACAAGCCCCTATCCCATCATAATAAACCATAAGGAAGTGGAGAGGTCTTTGAAGGAGGCATAGGTGGAGGAATGGTGTAGAGGATGACGGGGATTTGGAAGAGGGGAGGATTGGTACAAAAGATGTAAAGTAGTGTGATTAGGAGGATTTGGTATGGAGAGGGTTACACAGGCACATTCATGTTCATGCTGCTTGTCAGTCAGCTGTCTTTGCAGCCCCTGAGGCAGGGGCTCTCCACTCTCATCTCTGCCTTGGCACTCACTCACATGTATACACACACAGTCTTGGCTGATGTAACGGATACTCTGTGTACGTTCATGTGATGGGACGTTGCACTGATTGATTTTGTTTTATATGCCCAAAAGATCAGGCCACCCTGAGAAAACACAGTCGTGCACACATAACCACAAACAAACACACCCACTTGACCATTGACTTCTGTCCTCAGTAGACACTGGGCTTGTGCCAGAGCCACATCTCTGTCTCCTCTCTGTTTCCCATCTCTCTTCCCATTTTCCTTCCTCATGTTTGTCTTGCCTCCCCCCAATCTCAGATCATCTTGCTGACAATAAGCAGAAAATGATAAGCATTACATGATCAACACTGCAGGGGATTTTGTTTTGTTTCACCTATCTAGACAAAGCGTCCCATGGAAGCTATTTGTACAGTTTCAGGTGTGTCCCAGCTGCTCTCAACACTGCCCTCCACTGACCACTTTCTCTAATTGGACAAAACAGTCAAAAATAGAAAAAAAAAGGAAGAAAATTAAACAGATGCCACTGCTTTTCTGTTTACATTGGCTGGAACCCATTGAAAATATGGTGAACAAACAAAGGTTGCCAAATGCAAGGATGCTTCTTACTGTATTTCACTATACTAAAAATTGCACTTTTACTGAAGTATTTTGGTGTGGTGCTGTGACTCCTCCTGGCATGCATATACACATTATGATTGATTAGAGACAGTCTTGATCCATCCAGGGTTTTTCAGCGGTGGTGACAGAGGCATGGAGGAGATCAAAGTTAGCCTGATAGATTGCTATCGCCACTCCCACCTGTTCCCTCTGGAATTTCCTCTCTTCCCAGCATGTGTGCATGCGCGTGCATGTCTGTTATGTCTATAATACTGTTTGTGTTTCTGCATGTGTGTCTGAGTTTGCATCTGTTACCAAGTGGCTGTGAACCTACATGCCAGCGTGCATGCATGTGTGTGTGTAGTATGCATGTGTGTGTAGTCTGTTTCAACACGTCTGCAACTTGCGGGAATCTTATAATCTGGAAGTGGAATATGTGCTCATGTCTGTGTCTGTCTAGCCCTGCTCCACCTTGCTCTTTTTTTGTCTTTTCTCTGTTCTTGACAGCTCTAATAAGTTTGGTAGATCAGTTTACACCCGTTGATACATGCCAGCTTCTCCCTGTACTTCTGTTTTCTCTAATTTGGTTTCTTCTTTCAATTGCCCAAAATACTATTTCCCTCACCAACAGAATTTTTCATGATACATACACTGAGACAAATGGGACCCAGTCCACACACGCACTGTCTCTGTAGGCCTCTCAGGTTGCTGAAATTTTCCATTTTTGCGCGTATAAAGTAATAATAATAATATTAGTGGGTGTGACAGAGCAAGGGTCCATTCACTACCACTGCCAGCCTCCTATAAATATCCCCCTTCTTCTGGGGAATTGGAGAAGCAGCAGAGACCTTCAGTTTACACAGCTGAGGAACATGTGGACCAAACCTCTATTCTCCCTCTTTTTCCTCCCTCCTTTTCCCATATTCCTGCTCTTCATTTTCCTATCGCTTCACTACTTGGTCTGCTACTGGGTGTCTAACATTTTTCTGTTCGCTTTCTTTGTCCTCTCTTATCTCTTCTCACCTGCCTTCCTCCCTCATGATTTCTTGCTCATATCTCTCTGTCTTCTGTGACCTCTCACCTCACCTCTCACTCCCACATCTCTTCTTTTCTGTTTATCTCCTTTGATAAATAGCGTGCTGACACACTGGACAAAGTTCAGCAGGTTATTATGGAAACTGCAGAATGATGGGGTGAACTTAATTGCAGGTGGAAGTCACCCTCCTTTTCATCACATCTCTGTGTTTTGTGTGTGTCCTTGCTCTCTTCCTTTTGCCTTCCGTTCACCTCAGATCCCACATGCATGCACGCACGCACGCACGCATTCACGCCAGGGAAAATATTTAAAAAAAAAATCTCATATGTGGCTTTTTATTTTTTTTTAAATTACATACATAATTATAAATTACAATCATACAAACAAAAGAGAACATAAACATTTAAATCAAATATAAATGATTAGATTTTATATTTAAATTGAAGGAAGTGAGACTATGTAATCTGGAAAACATAATTTGGCATGTGTTTTATTTGTCTTTGGCTCCCTCTAGTGGCTTTTCTGTGTTAACATAATAACTTATGAAAAAAGGTAACGTCCTACTGGGAGTGTCATTAGGTCTTCCTCTTACGTTTTCAGCAAAGGCTTGCAGCCTGAGGAAAAAGTAAAAACGCTGCAAGCAGGACTCATACCTTCGGAGGATGTGTAATGAAATTAAATTGAAGGACACGTAGCCTAAGTATTATAAAAGATAAATAGTTGTTTTCACGTCATTGTGCTTCCCTGAATAAAGTGATCCGTTTCTGGGTTTTATATTTCAATCTACTGAACACCAGGAAATAAACCATAACAAAAGCAGGATAAACTAGTCTTCATAATACACCACGTGATCGGGAGCCTCCTCCCGTTACGTCAGCCCCACAACCTTTGATATCTCAAGTTACTCATCACAAACTTCTTTATTTGTACATTTGGTTTGTAATTATTTAAAACGTGGCGATTTATTCGTTATGTAGCCTATCTTTTGGTTTTATCTGCTAAAATGACATGAAGCCAACCATCAACATAGACACACGATGAAGACCTTTAAAAGCAAGTTGTATGCGATGTGTTCTTGCATCGGTTTAGCTCAGTGGTTACTTCCAAATGCGTTTCCATTTCAACCAGTCCGCGGGCTGAGAGGTTCAACCACGGGCGCTGTCCGATGCATTTTCTTTACTTGTCATTCCACTGCAGACTTTCTTTTAATTTGCGAACAACAAGCCAATAAAGTTATGTTAGTGGAGAAAAAGCACCACATCAACATCAAAAGTCACCACACGCTTATTGACTTTACACTACAATATATAATCTGAATATGTTTTTAAAGGCTGACTAACAAACTTAAAAAAGTATGTTTCATTCATTCGAATTACACTTTATCTTCTTGAAAAGGAAACGTGACATGTTGTTATTTAACACATAAGACGTTGTCTCCAGTAGGAGTCGCTGTGTGCTGGGAATGTTGAAATGAACTGTTCATTTTTAGCACTTCAACTCCTCAAGTTTGCATTAAAATATATTTGTCAAATGACTATTTAGAATAATCTAATTTTTATACCGGATTCAAGAGTATTTTTTAAAACAGAATCAAATTAATTTACTTGTTTTGGTTGTGAGTAATATTATTATACACCTAAGTTAAAATACATGAAAATCCGAGATGTTGAGTCAGCACGTGCCCTGTGATCTGTAGTACATAAGCACTGTGAAATAATGCGGCAATCTATAATGTTACAATTAATCCAATAATAAAAGAAATGCAAACAGTGAACTGCTGAGAAACAACTTTTTTTTATCATTGAATCAGATGTGTGTGATTTAGTGTGATGCTCATAATCATAGGCTGTGCATTAGTAACCTTAACTGAGCCATGAACAGGACACTAAAAGGGACATGAAAATGACCCTATTTATTTAAACATACAGTGTAGATTGTTATTCTACTTTCAACTCTCCTTGTTCATATGATAAGCCAAACCTAAAAAGATAAAAAAAAAAAAAAAAAAAAAAATCACATACATTCGTTTTCATATTTCTCACTATTTAACCGGATATTTTATTTTATTTTTTTTTTTTTAAAGTGAAGTTTTCCAAGAATTTCACAATGAAGATTTAGACCTAAACATCTTTGGTATACATGTATGCAGCTGCTCTAACTAGTGATTAATTACCTCATTTGTTAACATGACAACACGATATAAAGTAGCCTATAAATCTGATGGAAAGTCATGAGTCCCCAAAGTCAACCTCAAAACCAAGACAGGTAATATAATGCCGAATGTTTTTATTTATTTAATTCATTCATTTTTTATTATTTTAGATTTGACGTTTAGAATAGGCTACAGTGCTTAATAACATTTGGCAATCTTTTTGGCTTATATATTGGACATAGCCTATATACTCGGCCTAATAATAATAAGCCAATCATCAACATGAACACACGATCATAGACCTTCAAAAGCAAGTTGTATGCAAGCGGTTGTTGCATCGGTTTAGCTCAGTGGTTACTTCTTACTTCTGCACGTTTCCATCTTACTGGCCGCGGGCAATAAGGTTCGACTACGGGCGCTGTCCGATGTTTTTTTTTTTTTTCGTTTTTTTTTAATCCACAATGATATAGACACAATAATATTTAGCCTATTCGTGGATTGTTTGTTTTTATGGTCTTTTCGACCGTCTCATTACAACAAACGTATATGCTGTGCCGTGAATACTTCAACAGCAACTCGGATAAGAGCTGAAGTATTTTGAAACGTTTGGGGACTAAGAGTAACCTTTGTGACTGTACCAGTTCCTCCACTAATATTATTAATATTAACTAATATTATGATGAGTATTACTTACTCATCATTTAAAAAGACTCCTTGCATATTTATTTAGATCACGGACTCACGGTGTAACAATCAGGTGCAGCTGCAGTCAAGTGAAAGGTGAAAATAAAAACCTGGAGCGGTGATAAATGGACCGGATTTGCTGCTGGGTTTTCAAATGGTAAAACGTCGCTACGCTGCATTTCAGACATCGCTGAACACAGCTCAAACGATCACTAACACCTCAATCATTAATAATAATAATTTTTTATATTCATTGCATTAAATAATACAACGAAATTTTAAAAAGCTCTTCACTAGACACTCACTCGCACACACCCACACATGCGCACATCTTCAAATATACAATAAATAAATAGTGTAAAATATTTCGTTACATAAATAAATAAATAAATAAATAAATAAATGTCCACAGGCAGTTCAGATGGTGGAGGCGAGGGAGGCATGGGATAGGGGGGCACAAGTTCTGCTCATGGACAACTGACGGTAAAAGCTGTTCCTCAGCCGAGTTGTACGGAACTTCAGGGCCCTGTAGCGCCTCCCAGAGGGCACCAAAGAGAAGTCATGGTGGAAGGGGTGAGTGATGTTTCTGATAATTATGCAGGCTTTGCTTTTTTTTTGGGGGGGGGGGGGGGGGGGGGGGGGGGTTTCGAGTTTATTT
>JBAMHW010000007.1:22977898-23001197 GCA_037177495.1 Rhadinocentrus ornatus | reverse complement strand
AGTGAGAGTATCCCATATTCTGCTGAAGCGGGATATTTTGTGGCAAAGATCAGGGCTGTGGACGCAGACTCTGGATATAATGCACTGCTTTCTTATCATCTGTCTGAGCCCAAAGGAAACAACCTGTTCAGGATTGGAACCAGCACTGGAGAAATCAGGACTAAGAGGAGGATAAGCGACAGTGACCTGAAAACTCATCCCTTGGTGGTGCTGGTTTCAGATAACGGAGAACCTTCTCTGTCAGCTACTGTGTCCATTGATGTGGTGGCGGTTGAAATCACAGCTGACATTCAGACTCAGTTCAGACATGTTCCTATAAAGGAGGACAGCTTCTCTGATTTGAACCTGTATCTGCTGATCGCCATTGTCTTGGTATCAGTCACATTTCTTCTGAGTCTCATCAGTTTAATTGCTGTCAGATGCCACAGGACAGATGGCAGTTTCAGTAGGTACAGTGCCCCGATGATCACTACCCACCCTGATGGGACCTGGGCTTACTCTAAAGCTACCCAGCAGTATGACGTGTGTTTCAGCTCAGACACACTAAAGAGTGACGTAATGGTTTTTCCCGCACCGTTTCCACCTGTGGATGCAGAACTGATCAATATTAACGGGGGAGACACTTTTACGAGGACTCAGACTTTACCTACCAAAGAAAAGGTAAGACTGCAAGTATATAATCATCTGTAAGATACAGTCAGAAACGTCAGTATGAGTCCAAACAATCAAACCACTGTATCTGGTCTCCAACAGTCGTCTATTAAGTGTATACCGTTCTCTATGTTCCTGAAATAAGAGGTCAACACGTAGTGTGCTGATCGGGGATATACAAGGTTTGCCATCGGATAAAGTAGATTACATCGTTGCACGGTTATTTTTTTATTCAGTGGTTAATAATTTGACACCGGTTTTATTAGATTTAGAGAACGATTTTCAGAAACGTGATTACTCTCGATTTTGTTCTTAGGGAAAACAGAGGAAAAGGCTTTAGGAATAGTAAACTTTCATGTTTTATCAAGTTGTTATTTGGTTTAATAAATTCTGTTTATAATTATGCTTCTTAAAATTATATTTATGTGCTATTCGTGGCAATATTAGTTTTTAACGATACATCCAAAACTAAGTAACTAACCAAATGCTTTTGCGTTCAATGAGAACATGTTTTCACGTGTGAAATACAGTTCTCCAACAGAATTTATTTATTAACTTGCAGCATACAAATTTCACATAGAAGACTAAAACAGCAAAGTGTGGCATATTGTTGGAGACAAGATTTTTTTTAAAGCTTCAAAGAAAGGTTAATGAATAAATGGTCTTTTTTAACAGCATTATAATGCTGAATGTAGTTCTTAGGATTGTCCACAGGATGACATTGTAGACCATCACATTTGGACACGCTAAACGGTCGTATGCCGCTCCACCCATATTCAGAGCATAGGGATGTTCCTCAAGCCATAGAGACAAAGAGATTTAGAGGTTAAAGAGAAGCTTGTGACGATGATTTTATTACCAGTAGGCTAAATATGTTCAAGATGATTTCTTTATTTTTTCATTCTGTTTAAGTTTTTATTCACTGGATGAGATCTACTAAATGTATATTTAAGCATTTTCGTGTTTCATATGAGTATGGATATACCGGGCAGAACGCGCTCTATTTGGATATATCTTGCCTTTGTGTTGCTGGATTGTTACTGGGGAACAGTTTTTGGACAGCTCTCTTACTCCGTCTCAGAAGAGGTGAATGTGGGGACTGCTGTCGGAAATATCGCTAAAGATCTGAACATCAATGTCCAGGATTTGGAGCCTCGCATGTTTCAGGTTGTTACTGGATCAAAGATAAAACATTTCGAGGTTAATCTAAAGACTGGTCTCCTGTATGTTAATGAGAGAATAGATCGAGAAGAACTCTGCGGTGATGAACCCAAATGTTCACTCACTGTAGAAGCGGTTATTAATCATCCACTTAAACTGTATCGTATAGAAATTATGGTATTAGATGTAAATGATAATTCCCCATTGTTTCTTAGCAAAATACAATTAATGAACATTAGTGAGAACACGGCGACAGGGGCAAAATTTCCCATTCAGCCTGCTGACGATGCAGACGTAGGTAAAAATGGTGTGAATACATACCAGCTCAGTCAAAATGGATATTTTTCCCTGGTTACAAATAAGGGACAGGGCGTATCTCCCGAATTGGTGCTTCAGAAAGTTTTAGACCGAGAAACACAGTCCGTGATTCGGCTCACACTGACTGCCATAGATGGAGGAACACCTGCTAAATCTGGAAGTATGACTGTAATAGTTAACGTGTTAGACATTAATGATAACGCTCCTGTATTCAGTCAAACGCTGTACAAAGCTACAATAAATGAGAACGTTAAAATAGGTACATCGATAATAACAGTGAATGCAACAGATGTAGATGCGGGGCAAAATGGAGAAGTGCTGTATTCATTTAGTAAAATAGGCCGTGGAAAACAAATAGATTTGTTTGATATAGATGAAAAAACAGGCACTGTAACAAATAAAAGACATATCGACTTTGAAGAGAACAATGCCTACGAGATTAGAGTACAAGCAAGTGATGGAGCTTCGTCTCCTCTCACCACACATGCAAAACTATTGATTGAAGTTTTAGACGTTAACGACAATGCTCCTGAAATTACAGTTACATCGCTACTGAACACAGTCAAAGAGGATACGTCCGTTGGCACTGCCATTGCTCTTGTTTCAGTACTGGATAAAGATGGAGGTAAAAATGGGATGGTGAGCTGTACAATTTCCAGCGATGCCCCCTTTAAGTTAGAGTCTAATTATAAGAATTACTATTCACTGGTCATTGATGCTCCTCTTGACAGGGAAAGTAAACCTCAATATAACATAAGCATAATTGCTACAGATGAGGGACGTCCACCTCTCTCCAGCATGAACATCATTTATGTTCAAGTCTCTGATGTCAATGACAACAGTCCTCAATTCACAGAAGACACAATAACTGTCTTTATGAAAGAAAACAGTCCAGTAGGAGCAATTATGAAAACATTGTCGGCAGTTGATGCAGATATTGATGGAAATGCTCAGGTGAGATATTCGTTATTGCATAGCGGTAACACAATGCCACTGTCTACTATCGTTAACATTAACTCCGAAACTGGAGATATACTCAGTATGCAGTCTTTTAACTATGAGGAGTTTAAAACTTTCCAGTTTAAAGTTCAGGCTACAGACTCTGGTGTTCCTCCACTCAGCAGCAACGTGACGGTCAACGTCTTCATACTGGATGAGAATGACAACAGTCCCACGATCTTAGCACCATATTCTGAGCACGGCTCTGTTAACAGTGAGACCATTCCATATTCTGCTGAAGCGGGATATTTTGTGGCAAAGATCAGGGCTGTGGACGTCGACGCTGGTTACAATGCGTTACTTTCTTATCATCTGTCTGAGCCCAAAGGAAACAACTTGTTCAGGATCGGAACCAGCACTGGAGAAATTAGGACTAAGAGGAGGATGAGCGACAGTGACCTGAAAACTCATCCCTTGGTGGTGCTGGTTTCAGATAATGGGGAACCTTCTCTGTCAGCTACTGTGTCCATTGATGTGGTGGTGGTTGAAAGCACAGCTGACATTCAGACTCAGTTCAGACATGTCCCTATAAAGGAGGACAGCTTCTCTGATTTGAACCTGTATCTGCTGATCGCCATTGTGTCGGTGTCAGTCATCTTTCTGCTGAGTCTCATCAGTTTAATAGCTATTAGATGTCACAGAACAGACGGAAGTTTCAGTAGGTACGGCGCCCCAATGATCAACACCCATCCTGACGGGAGCTGGTCTTACTCTAAAGCTACTCAGCAGTATGACGTGTGTTTTAGTTCGGACACACTGAAGAGTGACGTAGTGGTTTTCCCCGCGCCGTTTCCACCTGTGGATGCAGAACTGATCAGTATTAACGGAGGAGACACTTTTACGAGGACTCAGACTTTACCCAACAAAGAGCAGGTAAGAGCAAAGCGTTTTTATTAGTGATAGACAATGTTGAAGATTTCAGGAGAAGTTTTGCTGGTTGATGTATTTCATTGAAATGATCTTTGTGATATAACTGAAATTTAATTGAAATCTATGCAGCTTACTTATCAAGTGTGTCTTAGGTTGATAATAACCGCCCCGTGCTGCTATTTCCTTGTTTGACGTTTCATCCAGTTTCACATTCGGCTCGCTGATTGTGGTGTTGACTACAAGTTTCTAAACGGTCTTTCTTAATGTCACAAGGTCATATATGTGCCTTTTTTTTGTCGAACCATCATATAGCAGAAACACCAACATGCACATGAATGTCAGCATCACTTTATACATAAATGTACATGACATTTAAACATAAGTGATAGATTTTTTTCGACAATGTGATACATTTCTTGTGTGAATATCATTACTTTTTATGAAAAGCAGAAGTATGTTGATATATTTTCTGATTAAGATAGCGATCACATGTACATATAGCCCTAAGAGGCAAAAGTCTTTACACCTTAATTGTCGATTGTCTATGAGAAGGCAGCCCACCTTTTATTCTGGTTCTTTTTTTTCCCCCAAAAAAACCCTTCAAACTCGAATTTGTTGAACAAAAAAAATAACGGGCATATTGCAGGGTCACAAAAAACAAAACAAAACAAAAACGTATTTCAATTTCAAGAAATCACGGATTACATATTCAGGAGTACTTGCATGTTTTCTTTTAAGTGTAGTTGTTAAATTTGTCCACACGGTGACATCGTAGACCATGACATCTGAATTCATTTGCGTTAAGGGGCTCCTCCTTGATTTAGAATATAATGTTTCTGTGGCGTTTGTAACAAAGGCACATACTGGAGGAAAGAGGAAACGGGAGCCCGATATCTGGGTGGAAATTTAAATTTATTTCTTTTAATTGCTGAACACGAAAACATTTGTTTAAAGAGGAAACCTGTCTCTAGTTTTTTTTTTATTTTTCTGGATATAAGGAACTATGCATTTTTGCGGCGGATTAAGACCTGTGATTATCTGTGTTGTTTTCGTGCTGCTGAACTGTTATTGGAAAGCGGTTTTTGGACAGCTGACTTACTCCATCTCAGAAGAGGTTAATCTTGGGAATACTGTGGGAAATATCGCCAAAGATCTCAATTTAAATGTCCAGGACTTGGAGTCCCGTATGTTCCAGATCGTTGATGGATCAAAAAAGAAATATTTCGAGGTAAATCTAAAGACTGGTGCCCTCTATGTTAATGAGAGAATAGATCGTGAAGAACTCTGCTCAGATGAAGCTAAATGTTCACTTAGTATAGAAGCAGTAATACATAATCCACTGAAACTCTACCGCATTGAGATTGCAATAGCAGATGTCAACGATAATTCTCCCTCATTTCTCAGTAAGTCGCAGACATTGAACATTACAGAGAACACAGCAGCCGGTACAAAATTCCCTCTGCATCCAGCTCACGATGCAGACGTCGGCAAAAATGCTATAAACACATACAGACTCAGTCACAATGAGCATTTCTCTCTGGAAATGCATAAAGGGGAAAGTGTAACTCCCGAATTGGTGCTTCGGAAGGTTTTGGACAGAGAAAAAATACCTGCGATTCAAATGACACTGACTGCAATGGATGGAGGAACACCTACTAAATCTGGTACTATGAATATAATCATAAACGTTTTGGACATTAATGATAATGCTCCTGTATTCAACCAAACTCTATACAAAGCAAGTGTGTATGAAAATGTTAAGAAAGGTACTTCAGTGATAACGTTCCATGCTACCGATTTAGATGCAGGCAAAAATGGGCAGATAATATATTCATTTAGTGAAGTGGGTCTAGGAAAAAAAAATGAAATCTTTTCAATAGATGAAATATCAGGGACCGTAACAAATAAGGAAAATATCGATTTTGAACAGAACCATGCTTTTGAGATTCGAGTACAAGCCAGTGACGGAGCAGCTTTTCCTATGACGTCACACGCCAAATTATTGATTCAAGTCTTAGACGTTAATGATAATGAACCTGAAATAAAAGTTACATCTCTACTGAGCACCGTCAAAGAGGATGCTTCCGTTGGCACCGCCATTGCTCTTGTGTCAGTGTTTGATAAAGATGGAGGTAAAAACGGGATGGTGAGTTGTAAAATTTCCAATGATGTTCCCTTTAAATTAGAAGCCAATTATGATAATTATTATTCCTTGGTCGTGGACGGTCTTCTTGACCGGGAGAGAGCTTCTCAATACAACGTAAGCATCACGGCTACAGATGAGGGCAACCCTCCTCTTTCCAGCATGAGTATCATTCATGTTCAAATCTCTGATGTAAATGACAACAAACCTCTTTTCACGGAAGATATAATAAATATTTTTATGAAAGAAAACAGTCCAACAGGAGTTATAATGAAAACCGTGTCAGCAGTTGATGCAGACGTGGATAGAAATAGTCACTTAAGCTATTCATTTCTACAAAGTAACAGTAACACGTTATCATCATCGTCACTGGTAAACATAAATTCAGAAACTGGGGATATAGTCAATCTTCAGTCATTTAACCACGAAGAGTTGAAAACGTTCCAGTTTAAAGTTCAGGCCACAGACTCTGGTGTTCCTCCACTCAGCAGCAACGTCACAGTAAAAGTTTTTATTCTGGATGAGAATGACAACAGTCCCACGATTTTAGCACCATATTCTGAACACGGCTCTGTTAACAGTGAGACTATCCCATATTCTGCTGAAGTGGGTTTTTTTGTGGCAAAGATCAGGGCTGTGGACGCAGACTCTGGATACAATGCGCTGCTCTCTTATCATCTGTCTGAGCCCAAAGGAAACAACTTGTTCAGGATCGGAACCAGCACTGGGGAAATCAGGACTAAGAGGAGGATGAGTGACAATGACCTGAAAACACACCCCTTGGTGGTGCTGGTTTCAGATAACGGAGAACCTTCTCTGTCAGCTAGCATGTCTATTGATGTGGTGGTGGTTGAAAGCACAGCTGACACCCAGATGCCACACGTTCCTATAAAAGATGACAGTTTCTCGGATTTGAACTTGTTTCTGCTGATCGCCATTGTTTCGGTGTCAGTGATTTTTTTGCTGAGTCTCATCGGTTTATTAGTTGTTAGATGTCAAAGGACAGACGGAGGTTTCAGCAGGTACAGCGCCCCAATGATCACTACCCATCCAGACGGGAGCTGGTCTTACTCTAAAGCTACTCAGCAGTATGACGTGTGTTTCAGCTCAGATACACTGAAGAGCGATGTTGTGGTTTTCCCTGCACCGTTTCCACCTGCAGATGCGGAACTGATCAGTATTAACGGAGGAGACACTTTTACCAGGACTCAGACTTTACCCAACAAAGAGAAGGTAAGGGTAGTACTGTGAAGCGTCTTTGAGTGACCTAACAACCGCTCTATAAACAAAATGTTTTTTTAATTATTATTTTTAATAGTAGTATTACTTTGACATATATTTATATATAAACCCTGCTGCTATATCCTTAAAATTCGCACATAGGTTTCATTTGTTTCCTGCATGTAAATGTTTTAGGTGTTTAACTTGTCCGTCGAATTTAACCAGCACTGGAAAAAATAATAATAATTTGACTTTACTTAATTGTAATGTGTGGATCGGTCACACATTATCCTAATGTGTAAAATCAAATGGTCTTCTTCCTTTTCCCAATGAAGAATTGCTTGTTTAAGGAAGTGTAATTGTTCATAGTTTAATGTTCTTGTAAAAATTGTGTTCCATCAACGTGATATTTTGTAGTTACTTTAATACAAATAATACAAATTAACCATGTTACAGTTAATTTAATCATGTCCAGTTTACCCAATTTTAACTGTAGCTTGAACTTCAGTGATGTCTCTGATACCTAAATTAATTCTCCAAATCATACTTGATTCTTTAAATGTGCTGTGGAGTAATTTCCAAGTTTGTGTAGAAATATATCATATCAAACGCTACATTCGCTGTCCAAGGTGCTGCCGAACAAGCGAGGCGTGGTGGTGTGCTCCACTGAATTTTACATGGGATCCTCAAGGCTTACCCTTAATGAATTGATGGTAGATTACTACAAGGTTAAGTTCTTTGTCACTGAGATTTGTATTAATCATAATTAATGGCCGTCCATCCTTATTTTGACTACAGCTAATAACAGTTAAGATGACTGCTTACTTGCAGTGTTGGGGTTTGAATTTTTCACACATTTCTCTTGTTTTTTATGCAATATTAATTTTCAAGTAACTCAGTTCATCTTTATGTGTTTTGTTAATATAACACAAGGCCACAAGGAGGCGCTGTAGACCATAACATAAATGATAAAATTACGGTAGCCCAACCCAGATAAAGAACGTAATTTCTTGTTGGGCTTTAACACAAAGAGACGCAGAAGCAGAAAGCAGGCTGGGGACATGAGCTACATTATGGACAATTTCAAAGAACAGGGAGCATAGCTTCTATTTAATGGACCATATATACTGGCTTCACATCCGGTAGGATTATGTCTTCAGTTCACGGAAATCGTGTGTTGGTATTCTTATCATTTGTACTGTTTGGTTGCTGGGAAATAGTGTTCGGGCAGCTCTCCTACTCCATATTAGAAGAAGTAAATCCGGGGACATTGGTAGGAAATATCGCCAAGGATCTAAATCTCGGTGCTCATGAACTGGAATCTCGCATGTTCCAAATAGTTACCGCATCAAAGAACAAACGTTTTGAGGTAAATCTTAAGACGGGTGCTCTCGTCGTCGGTGGCAAAATAGACAGAGAGAAGCTCTGTGCAAAGGCAACACAATGCACTGTGAGCATAGAGGTTGTGATAAATGCTCCATTAAAACTTTATCATTTTGATGTAAATATTATAGATATTAATGACAATTATCCGTCTTTCAGTACTAATTCGCAAAATATACAAATAGCTGAAAACACATTACCAGGAACTAAATTTCTTGTGCTATCAGCCTATGATGCTGATGTCGGAAAAAATGATATCAGTACGTACAAGCTAAGTACAAATGATCATTTTTCGTTAGCAGTGAACAAAGGGGAAAGGGTGTCTGCTGAATTAGTCCTTCAGAAACCTTTAGACCGAGAAAAGCAGCCTCTACTTAAACTTACGCTGACTGCTGTAGATGGAGGCACACCTCCAAAGTCCGGAACATCTGAGTTAATAATTTATGTCTTAGATGTTAATGATAACATCCCAATATTTTCCAAACCGTTGTATAAAGCAAGCCTGACTGAAAATGAACCATTTGGGTCTTCAGTGATAACAGTAACGGCGACAGACGATGATGAAGGGCCAAATGGAGAGATTTCATATGCACTTAGTAGCAAAGATCAAGATCATGTCTTAAAAATATTTCAGATTGATGAGCACACAGGATTATTGACAGTTAAAGGAAACATTGACTTTGAAGAGCACTCGGCATATGAAATCCGAGTGCAAGCCAGTGACAAGGGCTCTCCTAAAATGACATCACAGTGTAAGGTGTTAATAGAAGTGTTGGATTTGAATGACAATTCACCTGAGATATCTGTAACTATGCTCACTGACACAGTAAAGGAGGATGCAAAAATAGATACAGCTATTGCACTTGTGTCAGTTCTCGACCGAGACGGAGGTAAAAATGGTATCGTTCACTGTCATATTAGCAAGGACACTCCCTTTAAAATAACAACAAATTATAAAAATTATTATTCGTTGGTAGTAAACGGGCAGCTAGACAGAGAGAGCGATTCATATTATAATGTCACAATCACAGCTTCAGATGACGGAATCCCATCTCTCACGAGCACCGAGGATTTTACTGTTTATATTTCCGATGTTAATGACAACTTTCCGCGCTTTTCTGATACCGTGTTCAATGTTTATTTAAAAGAAAACAGCCCTGTCGGAACACTTTTAAGAACCTTATCTGCTGTTGATGCAGATATTGATGATAATGCCCAAGTGAGATATTCAACAGACCAAAGTACAAGTAATTTGCAGCCGATTTCCTCAATGATAAACATCAACTCAGAAACAGGCGATATAATAACCTTGCAGTCTTTCAACTATGAGAAGATGAAAACGTTCCAGTTTAAAGTTCAGGCTACAGACTCTGGTGTTCCTCCACTCAGCAGCAACATCACAGTAAAAGTCTTTATTCTGGATGAGAATGACAACAGTCCCGCAATTCTAGCGCCATATTCTGAGCACGGCTCCGTTAACAGTGAGACTATCCCATATTCTGCGGAAGCGGGTTATTTTGTGGCAAAGATCAGGGCTGTGGACGCAGACTCTGGATACAATGCACTTCTTTCTTATCATCTGTCTGAGCCCAAAGGAAACAACCTGTTCAGGATTGGAACCAGCACTGGAGAAATCAGGACAAGGAGAAGAATGAGTGACAATGACCTGAAAACACACCCCTTGGTGGTGCTGGTTTCTGATAACGGAGAACCTTCTCTGTCAGCTACTGTGTCCATTGATGTGGTGGTGGTTGAAAGCACAGCTGAAATTCAGACTCAGTTAAGACATGTTCCTTTAAAAGAGGACAGCTTCTCTGATTTGAACCTGTATCTGCTGATCGCCATTGTTTCGGTGTCAGTGATCTTTCTGCTGAGTCTCATCAGTTTAATAGCTGTCAAATGCCACAGGACAGATGGTCGTTTTAGTAGGTACGGCGCCCCAATGATCACCACCCATCCTGACGGGAGCTGGTCTTATTCTAAAGCTACTCAGCAGTACGACGTGTGTTTCAGCTCAGATACACTGAAGAGCGATGTTGTGGTTTTCCCTGCACCGTTTCCACCTGCAGATGCAGAACTGATCAGTATTAACGGAGGAGACACTTTTACCAGGACTCAGACTTTACCCAACAAAGAGAAGGTAAAAGCATATTGTTTTTGTTTGTAATGCACAATGTTGAGGATTGGAGAAGAAATAGTGCAGGCGTAGTTATTTAATTTAGATAAGCTTCATGTTAGAACCTAAATTAAGTTCACGTTTGAGTAATCAAATGCATGTCAGGTTCATAAATGCTGTTTTTTTTTAGGGGATGCTGTAACGTTTCTAGCCAGTTTCACATTAGGGTCATTGTCAATTGTGCTGAATGCAAGGTTTTATACCAGGGGTACCTCGGGTACCGCAGTCCTGCATGTGTTTAATAGGTCCCTGCTCCAACACACCTGACTCAAATGAAATGGATCCAGCAGTCTAGTACTGCACGACGACTCATTAATTTGAGTCAGCTCAGTTGTAGCAGGGAAACATCAAAAACCTGCAGGATTGTTGCTCCTAAAGGACCCGGGCTGGACAGCTCTGTTCTAAACTGTCTTCCTTGAAATCATAATGTAATTTATGTGGCTTTTCATGAAAGCCAGAGCAGTATGACTTACATGTATTTAAATATCAGCCTCATGTTATAGTTAAATAATAGGACTTCTGAACATATGATAAAATTGTTTTCAAAAGGTGATACAGACCAACTTTGGTGATAAAGGATTTCAAATTTATATCAGATTTTGCTGCCATGAATGTCATTATTTATTATATAAAACAGAAGAAAAAGTAAAATATACAAAAGCTAATCACCAATATTATATTATTTCACCTAAGGAATACATGTTAAAGAATGATAGTAGTTCTGCCTGCACTGTTTCTACCCGTTGATGCGAATTTGATTAGCATTAGGGAACAGACACTATTGCCCAGACTTGTACCTACCGAAGAGAAGATAAGGGAATTATTAAATGAATTATTAACCTATTTTGACATTATCATGCTGTCATTTGATTTAACAATTAAAACATTTAATTTTTGGTATATGAAAAGTGAATTTATCTTTGCAGATTTTAAGAAAAGTTACAGCCGTAAAATGTAAATACTTTAATTATATGGGACTAATGGTAATGGAAAGATATTTCCTTCATTTCTGACTTTGCAGCTGAAAATGTTCATCTTTTTTTTTTATTAATTTTTTTAAAAATAAATATTACTAAGAATGAACAGTTTACAACTTTAGACTGTCTTTACTGGTGATGGTGCATGTACTACTGACACATGTCCACTTGAGGACACTGCAGACCATGGCATGAATGTTATGATTGGCAGCTGGGGGCTCCTCCCAGATTCGGCGGAGGATGCGTCTTTCCTTTGTAACAAAGAGGGGTTCTGCAACAAAGAACGGATGACTATTTGGTCGATACCACGTTAATATATCTCTTTTGGGGATAATTTTGTGTTAACCGTTATCACATCATGCTCTGATAAATTTTTGTGATTTGCTCACCCATGCTCTTTCTGTGCCTGCAATCATGCTTTTGACTGATAGAGCGAGCTCTGCGTGGATATATTTTTTGCTTTTACTGCTGGATCGTAATCGGGAAACCGTCTCTGAGCAGCTTTCTTATTCTGTTGCAGAGGAAGTAAATGTTGGGACTGTTGTTGGAAATATTGCAAAAGATCTGAACATCAATGCCCAGGATTTGGAGCCTCGCATGTTTCAGATCGTTGCTGGATCAAAGAAAAAATATTTCGAGGTAAATGTAAAGACTGGTGTCATCTATGTCAATGAGAAAATAGACAGAGAGCAGCTCTGCGGTGACGAACCTAAATGCTCCCTTAACGTAGAAGCAGTTATAAATAACCCTTTGAAACTGTATCATATTGAAATAATTATCTTGGATGTGAACGACAACTCCCCGTCATTTCCCAGTAAATCCCAGACAATCAACATCACAGAAAGCAGAGCAGCGGGGACTAAATTTGTACTCAAACGAGCTCGTGATGCTGATGTAGGAAAAAATTCAGTAAATACTTACAAGATCAGTCAAAACGAACACTTCTCTCTGGCTACACACAAGGGAGACAGCGTAACTGCCGAATTGGTACTTCAGAAAGTTTTAGACAGAGAAAAACAGCCTTCCATACGACTGACACTGACTGCCATTGATGGAGGTACACCACCTAAATCAGGAAGTATGGCAATTATAGTGAACGTGTTAGATATTAACGACAATCCTCCGGTTTTTAGTCAAACGTTGTATAAAGCCAGTGTGTATGAGAATGCTAATATTGGAACATCAATAATAACCTTAAATGCAACTGATCTAGATGCAGGTAAAAACGGACAAGTATCATATTCATTTTTTGAAATAGACCAGGGACAAGATGAACTGTTTTCCATAGATGAAAAAACAGGCACTGTAACAAATACAAAGAATATCGACTTTGAAGAGAAAAATGCTTTTGAGATTCGAGTACAAGCAAGTGATGGGGCTTCCTCACCCATGACTTCGCAGGCCAAATTATTAATTGAAGTTTTAGACGTCAATGACAATGCACCTGAAATTGCAGTTACATCACTCTTAAGCAGCGTTAAAGAGGATGCATCAATTGGCACAGCCATTGCTCTCGTTTCAGTGTTTGATAAAGATGGGGGCAAAAATGGGATGGTGAGCTGTAAAATTATTAATGACGTTCCGTTTAAATTAGAATCCAATTATAAGAATTATTATTCGTTGATTGTAGGTGGTCCTCTTGACCGAGAGAGTGCACCTGAATATAATTTAAGCATTATTGCTTTTGATGAGGGCTCCCCACCTCTCTCCAGCTCCAAGATCATTCATGTAGATGTCTCTGATGTAAATGATAACAAACCTCAATTCACAGAAGGCACAATCAATATATTTATGAAAGAAAACAGCCCAATAGGAGTCACTATGAAAACAGTTTCAGCAGATGATGCAGACGTCGACAGAAATGGTCAAGTAAGATATTCGTTGTTACAAAGCAACAATCACATGCTACCAGCGTCTTCACAAGTGAATATAAATTCAGAGACTGGAGAAATAGTCAGTTTGCAGGTGTTTAATTACGAAGAGTTAAAGACTTTTCAGTTTAAAGTTCAGGCCACAGACTCTGGTGTTCCTCCAATGAATAGTAATGTCACTATAAATGTTTTTATTCTGGATGAAAATGACAACAGTCCTACGATTCTGGCTCCATACTCTGAGCACGGTTCCGTTCACAGTGAGACTATCCCATATTCTGCTGAAGTGGGGTATTTTGTGGCAAAGATCAGGGCTGTGGACGCAGACTCTGGATACAATGCGCTGCTCTCTTATCACCTGTCTGAGCCCAAAGGAAACAACTTGTTCAGGATTGGAACCAGCACTGGGGAAATCAGGACTAAGAGGAGGATGAGCGACAATGACCTGAAAACCCATCCTTTGGTGGTGCTGGTTTCTGATAACGGAGAAACTTCTCTGTCAGCTACTGTGTCCATTGATGTGGTGGTGGTTGAAAGCACAGCTGGAGTCCAGACTCAATTCAGACATGTTCCTTTAAATGAGGACAGCTTCTCTGATTTGAACCTGTATCTGCTGATCGCCATTGTATCGGTGTCAGCCATTTTTCTGCTGAGTCTTATCAGTTTAATAGTTGTCAGATGCCACAGAACAGATTCCAGTTTGAGTAGGTACAGCGCCCCAATGATCAACACCCACCCTGATGGAAGCTGGTCTTACTCTAAAGCTACTCAGCAGTACGACGTGTGCTTCAGCTCAGACACACTGAAGAGCGACGTAGTGGTTTTCCCTGCACCGTTTCCGTCTGTAGATGCAGAACTGATCAGTATTAATGGAGGAGACACATTTACCCGAACTCAGACTTTGCCCAACAAAGAAAAGGTAAGGTGAAAATCATTAGATCTCTCAGTTACCATCTGCACTGTTTTTAATAGATATATGTGTGTTTGTATTGTACAGCGCATTTTGCAGTGCTTTTTTTCTGCTCAACCATGTTTTATTGTCAACATGTCATTTGTTAATGTTACAGAAAAAAAAATCTTACCGTAAACGTTGAAGTTTCAATTTATAACTACTACCACCTTTTTCGTCTCCCCCCCCCCATATATTTAAAAAAGGAAGTCTGTTTAACAAACGTGTATCTAGCATCTCGATCTATGATCAAGAATAAAAAAAAATGTGGTTAATTAGACTTTCGAACATAAACATTGTTAGACTTTTTCTGTATGTAAAAATCATAAAGAAGCGTACTTGTGTGTGTAAAATACATATGAAATACACAAATATTTTAATAATTTTTTGTAAATGTTTGCATGCTCATAGACAAGTTGGACTCCGAAATTACTTAATAATAAAAGAAAAAAAAATCCTATGCATTAATCCTTACATAATACCAGTTAGGTCTTAGATCCTCACCCTATTTGCACAATGTAATATTAGGCTGCTGTTTTTTTATTTTATTTACTACTAGTTAACTCACAGTGGTGAATTACCGTGCCGTTCAGCAAAGTAAAAAGTAGTTCGCTCTGTCGATTGTACGTTATGTGTATTTGACACCAGAGAAACTATTGTTTGACTTGCTTTACTGCGATATGAAGTGGCGTCAAATGTCCACAAGATGACAGTCTAGACCGCAACACTGCCAGAATGTTGTTGGCATGTGGCCCCTCCCACGTTCAAAGCATCATCGTTTCTTTACGGGCTTTGTCATGCTGAGACGCAGTGTGATGTGGAATGGAAATATAAAACACCGTTATTTAACGATGCCTACTATCTATTACTCCAGATAATCAAAATTTTACAAGTCCAAATAAGAATTGATGTTTTGTTGTTGTATGGAATTATGGATCTGCTGGGGAAAACATCCTCTGCGGCTATATATCTGGTGCTTGTCGTCTTGGAGTACATCTGTGGAGTATACGGGCAGCTTTCCTACTCCGTGCCAGAGGAGGTAAACCTGGGAACCTTTGTTGGCAATATCGCGAAGGACCTAAGCCTTAACGTCCAGGATTTGGAATCACGTATGTTTCAGATTGTAGCTGGAGAAAAGAGAAAATATTTCGATGTAAATGTGAAGTCAGGTTTTCTCTACGTTAATGAAAGAGTAGACCGAGAAGAGCTTTGTGCGAAAGTAAAAAAATGCACAGTAAATGTGGAGGCTGTGATTTATAACCCTTTGAAGCTTTATCGGATCGAAGTTAATATTCTCGACGTTAATGATAACCCTCCGTTTTTCAGCGCTAAATCACAAACTATCGATATAGCAGAGAGCGTACTGTCAGGAGCTACATTTCCTCTGCTGTCAGCATATGATGCCGATGTCGGAAAAAATAGTATTAACACATACAAGCTCAACCCGAATGAGTATTTTTCTTTAACGGTGAACAAAGGCAACAGTGCGTCAGCAGAGTTAGTTCTTCAAAAAGCGTTAGACCGAGAAAAGCAGGCTTTAGTTAAACTCACGCTTACTGCTATAGATGGAGGGACACCAGTGAAATCAGGCACGTCGGAGATCACAATTAATGTCTTGGATATCAATGATAACATTCCGACCTTTACAAAAACATTGTACAAAACAAGCATTTCAGAAAATGCGCCACTTGGTACAACAGTGGTAACGGTGACTGCTACTGACGCTGACGAGGGGATAAACAAAGATATTGTTTATTTATTCAATTCAAAAGATCAGGACCAAGTATTAGAAATCTTTGAAATTGATTCTGGATCAGGAACAATAACAGTTAAGGGAACTATTGACTTTGAAAAAAATCCTGCTTTTGAAATTCGCGTGCAGGCTACCGATAAAGGCCAGCCTCCATTAACGGCACAATGTAAAGTTTTGGTTGAGGTGATGGATCTAAATGATAATGTGCCTGATATCACTGTGACGTCACTTCTCAATACTGTAAAAGAGGATGCTGAAATTGGTACTGCAGTTGCACTTGTTTCAGTCCTTGACAAAGATGGGGGGAAAAATGGTGAAGTTAAATGTCAGGTGCTGAATTCAGTGCCCTTTAAGTTAGAGACAAATTATAACAATTATTATTCTTTGGTTACAGCTAGTGCTCTCGATAGAGAGCAAATTTCTCATTATAACATTACGATTAAAGCTACAGATGAAGGCAGTCCTCCTCTCACAAAAATTAACAAACTTATCATTCAAGTGTCAGATGTTAATGACAATTCACCTATGTTTCCTGAGGAAGTAACTGATATATATGTAAAGGAAAACAGTCCAGTAGAATCGATTTTGAAAGCAGTGATAGCAACTGATGCTGACGCTGGTAAAAATGGTCACATAACCTATTCTTTACTCAGTAAAAATACATTGGTGGCTCTGTCCACAATGTTTAACATAGACTCTGAGACGGGAGAAATAATGACACTTCAAACTTTTAACTACGAGGAGTTAAAAACCTTTCAGTTTAAAGTTCAAGCCACAGACTCTGGTGTTCCTCCACTTAGCAGCAATGTGACAGTGAACGTTTTTATCCTGGATGAGAATGATAACAGTCCCACAATTCTAGCACCATATTCTGAGCACAGCTCCGTTAGCAGTGAGAATATTCCTTATTCTGCTGAAGCGGGATATTTTGTGGCAAAGATCAGGGCTGTGGACGCAGACTCTGGATACAATGCGTTGCTTTCTTATCATCTGTCTGAGCCCAAAGGAAACAACTTGTTCAGGATCGGAGCCAGCACTGGAGAAATCAGGACAAGGAGAAGAATGAGTGACAATGACCTGAAAACACACCCCTTGGTGGTGCTGGTTTCTGATAACGGAGAACCTTCTCTGTCAGCTACTGTGTCTATTGATGTGGTGGTGGTTGAAAGCACAGCTGACATTCAGACTCAGTTCAGACATGTCCCTATAAAGGAGGACAGCTTCTCTGATTTTAACCTGTATTTACTGATCGCCATTGTTTCAGTGTCAGTGATCTTTCTATTGAGTCTCATCAGTTTAATAGCTGTCAGATGCCACAGGACAGATGGCAATTTCAGTAGGTACAGTGCCCCAATGATCACCACCCACCCTGACGGGAGCTGGTCTTACTCTAAAGCTACTCAGCAGTATGACGTGTGTTTCAGCTCAGACACACTGAAGAGCGATGTTGTGGTTTTTCCTGCACCGTTCCCACCTGTAGATGCAGAATTGATCAGTATCAACGGGGGAGACACTTTTACCCGAACTCAGACTTTACCCAACAAAGATAAGGTAAGGCTGGAGTGCGTGTCATTATGGCATCTCGCTTGTGCTGTTATAGATATAATGGGCTGCTGTATATTTAAGTTTGCCTTGCCTTGTTGTAATTTACTGTAATTTCTCTACCTGCGAATTTTAAAGTGTATGTGGGTGTCCTTTTTGCTGAACGCAAAGTTTAAGATGTGTTATAGCCACAACATTTAGCTTTTCTTTGTTGGCCAAAGTAAGTGAATTTGTACTATACATATTTATTTATTAAATAAATATTGCTATTAATTATCTCTACAAACTACATTTTTGCAGTAATATAAAATGTCGTACAAAAAATGTCCAGAGCAATAAACTCCTTCACACGTCACGTAGTTTTTCTTTATAACATTAAAATATACGTGGTAGAAAAAGAAAAAAAAAATATATATATATATATGTATATATATATATATATATAATTGTAAGCGTGACAATAATGTAAGTATTGCGATTTCTTTGGTTGCCAATGTTTGGAGGATGGATGGTTGAAGTCTGCAGTTTCACCAAAATCACCACACAGCGACACTATAGACCGTAACACTGAAAAGACGAGGCTCCTCCCAGAGTAGAAACTGAATTACTATGTCTTTTAACACAAAGAGAATGTGAGAGACGGAGCAACAATATGCGGCACGAAACAAGAGTTTTACCTTGACATTTGGCACATCTCATCAGTCTATGGCCGAGCAGTGGATCTATGCTTATGTTTTTCAACTGAATTATGTCTTCGCCAAATTTCTGGAGGCTTTTTGTAAAAGGTTTTTTTATCTTGCTGCTGGATTGTTGCTTGGTATCGGTGTCGGCGCAGCTCTCTTATTCTGTATCGGAGGAGGTAACGCCAGGGACTAATGTAGGGAATATTGCCAAGGATCTAAACCTTCATGTTCAAGATTTGGAGTCTAGATTGTTTAAGATAGTCGCATCTAATAACAAATACTTCGAGGTAAATCTAAAGACCGGATTTCTGTTTGTCAGTGAGAGGCTAGACCGAGAGGAGCTTTGTGCAGATGAACCAAAATGTACTGTTAGCTTAGAGGCTGTGATAAACAATCCATTAAAGCTGTACCGCGTGGAGATAGAAATTAGAGATGTGAACGACCATTCTCCATCATTTAATACAAAATCGCAAATACTGGAAATTGCAGAGAGTACTTTGCTTGGATCCAGGTTTGCCTTATCGGATGCAAGCGATGCTGATGTAGGTAAAAATGGCGTTAGTACCTATAAGCTTAGCCCAAATGAATATTTCAGTCTTGTGACACATAAAAGAGGGGACAGTGTATCTCCAGAGTTAGTACTCCAGAAAGCGCTTGATCGTGAGAAAAGGGCGCAAATAGAACTCTTGTTAACCGCAATAGATGGTGGAACTCCGCCTAATGCAGGTACGTCAGAGATTGAAATAATTGTCCTTGATACAAACGATAACGCACCAGTCTTCAGCAGCAGCCTTTATAAGATTAAAACGTTGGAAAATGTCCCGGTTGGAACGAAAGTTTTCACCCTAAATGCGACAGACGTTGATGAAGGAACAAACAGTGAGATTGTGTATTCTTTTCGGAATAAAGATCAGGACCACATTCTAAATATTTTTAAAATTGACGCTGAAACGGGAATAATTTCCATAAAAGGCAAAATCGACTACGAGGAGAGAAAAGCTTTTGAGATCCGAGCTGAGGCAAGAGACAAGGGGCAGCCCCCCATGTCTGTGCATAGCAAAGTGCTGGTCGAAATAACAGATGTGAACGATAATGCTCCTGAAATAACAGTGACAAAACTTGTCAATACAGTAAAGGAGGACACTGCTGTCGGTACTGCTGTTGCCCTTGTCTCTCTTCTAGATAAAGACAGTGGTAAAAATGGGGAGGTGAAATGTGAGATCTTAAATACAGTACCATTTAAACTGGAAATGAATTACAAAAACTATTACTCTTTAGTTGTGGAAGGACATCTAGACAGAGAGGTTACATCTGAGTACAATGTTACGATTTCAGCTGTTGATGAAGGGAGTCCAAGTCTTTCAAGCACCAGTGTAATTACTATTCACATTTCTGATGTAAATGATAATGCACCGTTTTTCTCAGAATCTGTAGTTAACGTTTATTTGAAAGAAAACAGTAAAGTGGGGACAGTAATTAAAAGAATAACTGCAGTCGATAGTGACCTAAGCAACAACGGTCAGGTCAGCTATTCATTTTTAGAATCAGATAGTAAATCAGTGCCCCTCCCTACAATAATAAACATCAACTCGGATACTGGAGATATAGTCGCTCTACAGTCCTTTAATTATGAAGAGTTAAAAACGTTCCAGTTTAAAGTTCAAGCTGCAGACGCTGGTCTTCCTCCGCTCAGCAGCAACGTGACAGTAAACGTTTTTATTCTGGATGAGAATGACAACAGTCCTGCAATTCTAGCGCCATACTCTGAGCACAGCTCCGTTAACAGTGAAAGCATACCATATTCCGCTGAAGCGGGATATTTTGTAGCAAAGATCAGGGCTGTGGACGCAGACTCTGGATACAATGCATTGCTTTCTTATCATCTTTCTGAGCCCAAAGGAATCAACCTGTTCAGGATCGGAACTAGCACTGGAGATATCAGGACTAAGAGGAGGATGAGTGACAATGACCTGAAAACACACCAATTGGTGGTGCTGGTTTCAGATAACGGAGAACCTTCTCTGACAGCTACTGTATCCATTGATGTGGTGGTGGTTGAAAGCACAGCTGACATCCAGACTCAATTCAGACATGTTCCTATAAAGGAGGAAAACTTCTCTGATTTGAACCTGTATCTGCTGATCGCCATTGTATCGGTGTCAGTGATCTTTCTGCTGAGTTTTATCAGTTTAATAGCTGTCAGATGCCACAGGAGAGACTCCAGTTTCAGTAGGTACAGTGCCCCAATGATCACCACCCACCCTGACGGGAGCTGGTCTTATTCTAAAGCTACTCAGCAGTACGACGTGTGTTTCAGCTCAGACACACTGAAGAGCGATGTTGTAGTTTTTCCTGCACCGTTTCCACCTGTAGATGCAGAACTGATCAGTATTAATGGAGAGGACACTTTTTCAAGAACTCAGACACTTCCTAATAAAGAAAAGGTAAGCCTTACTAATTTGTTAATCCTGAGGTAAAATAGCGTATTTGCGTCCTGATTCACTTGTATGTTGAAAATACACTGACTCACGTGTCGTTGTTAATGATTTTGAAAACAATACATGATTATTGTACAATATTAGACTAATTTCAGAAGGATTTTTAACTCATTCCCACTTTTTTGGCCTCGTTAGGTTGTCTTGTTTTGAGTATAGCTTTGCTGAAAAAGTTAGATGACGGATAAGCCTGATCTGAGATCACTGGTTCAGTAAACCTGAGATCACTGGTCTCTATTTTAATCGCTGTCCATGGTCCTGAAAACGTATTTCTTTTTCTTCTTCTTTCTTTCTCTGTCCTCTCGGATGGTATCAGCGTTGCTTGATATGTGAATTGCAAACTTTCAAAGTCCTCTTTGAATTTTCACTCACTCACTCACTCACTCACTCACTCACTCACTCACTCACTCACTATAAATAAATAACTGGTAAACCTCAATTGAATAATTTTATGTTGAGTGATCTCAAACTTTCTACATTCATACAATTCAACTTAGTTGAGTTAGTCAAGCACATTTTTAGTTAATAATTTAAAAAGGAATTAATTACAGCGTTTTTATTTTTAAAATGTGGGGAAGGGTTTCTCGTTAAATATAATACTGAGCAAGGGAGGCGGTGTGACAAGACACCTAACCCCGAATTTCTCCTGATTGGTCATGGTTGGGCACCTTGCATGGCAGCATGCCATTAGTGCGTGAATGCATGTGTGAATGGGTGAATGTGATGTATAATGTAAAGTGCTTTATCATTCCAGGTACAGTAAAGCTCTATATAAATTTACTCTAAAATTACCGGGTAAATGTTTCACTGCACATAAAGACATGTACAAATACAAATGCTGACAGACGTTGGTGTTACTGACAAATTCACAAAATTATCCAAGTTAAAAAGAAAAAAAATATATTTCACACATTAAGAAAAAAGCAACAAAAAAGACTAGGATAATTAAAGTCTTAAAAATTTAAGTCTGAGTCAGTTTGGGTCCATTTAAATTTTTGTACCACCAAGTGACAGGGACGCAAAACACAGTTTAGTTGGGACTTTTAGTCCCAATGAAGTGACAGCGACAAGGGGTTGGAGTAAAAATTGAAGATGTGCCTGAGAAATCAACCATGGGACAACACTTGTCCAAACCCACTGAAATCCACTTTTGAAGTCCATCCATCTCCTAAAACTTAAGTGTTTTAATCAAAGCAGTAAAGCATCCAAAAAGTCACTGTTGTTAATTTGTGAGATGTTTATTGCAGGCAGAACGGTGAAAATGGAACAATGGGATGCATGCCCTCTCTGGGTTGATGTCATTATACTAATGCAAGGGTGTCAAAACAGACTTTTATTGGATTAATTTAATAATTCACAACTATGAAAATTTGAATTTCAAATTATTTTTGCAGTTGTGATTCAATAACTTACTACATGTATTAAAAGTATATGGGTAATCTTTGGACGTGGATAACAATTACTGTTTCATATTTGCACCATGATACTCTGTAACAAATACCTTCGAGGTAACGCCAAACTGCATTGTTGGCATGTCCCCATTTATCAACATAAAAGGGAAAATGCAGAAAATTGGCAGAGAAATTAAAATGATATTGCTCAACATCTACCGAGGAGAAAATGGTTGATTTTTGGTAGTTAATTGTTAGGGTGTGTAAGTTTGAATTATTATACTCAAAATATTAGTTAATATTATCTTGATAGAAATGTATTTCCTCTGATTGAATCCTCAAAAGAGAGAGACAGAGAGAGAGAGAGAGAGAGAGAGAGAGAGAGAGAGAGAGAGAGAGAGAGAGAAAGAGAGAGAGAGATAGTCTTTTGAATGGCTCTTTAATAGGAACTGGTCCTCAAGATCCCGCTCCCTTCAAAGGGTCAGTAACCCCATCTCTACATCGATCCATCTACTTCGTCTTGCAGCAGGAATTGTAGCAGAAACACGTGCATGCGCACGCGGACCCAAAATCAAAACCGATCATTTTGTGTTAATGATATCGAGATTTCTATGAAAATATTTTACTTTTCGACCATGAATTATTATTATTATTATTATTATTATTATTATTTTTATTATTATTATTATTATTATTATTATTATTATTATTATTAT
>JBAMHW010000007.1:22964196-22977634 GCA_037177495.1 Rhadinocentrus ornatus | reverse complement strand
TATTATTATTATTATTATTATTATTATTATTATTATTATTATTATTATTATTATTATTATTATTATTATTATTAAATCAATTTTAAAGTGCTTAATTTATGTTAAATAAATAAAATCCAAATGCATCTACTTTAAAAGGGGCTTGAATCAGTTTTTTGAGTGAGGCTCACGCATTATAAAGGACAAGTAAAACATATACATTTAGAGAACTTAATAAATTCAAAGAAATATTTTTAATTAGCCTTTTTTGTTCAACACATTTTTTAGATATCCATTGAGCAGAAATGACTTAAAATTACCCCGACTGGCTTTTTCTGTGGTAACTCCTCATAAACGCCTTCACTTCACTGGATTGTCGTTCCCAATGCGAAAACGTCACGAGATGTCGCTCGAGACCATGTAAAAATCATGTTCTCAGTGCTTAGAAACTCCTCCTATTGTCATAACATAAAGCTCACACGTCATCATCTGACATTGCTTTGTGAAAACACCGCACAGAGGAGTAGGGTCTAGACCGTGATGATCGCTCGCCGGAATGGATACATGGAGAACACGTGTATAATTCATTGCAATTTGACAACAGAATTCAGTCGCGATGGCTGCTTGGAGACAGTGGGATGACATTTGGAGTCTGTTCCTCACTCTTCTTTGTCTTTGCGAATGGTCCATAGCTCGGATATCCTATAGTATTTCTGAGGAGGTGGACAAAGGAACGACGGTAGGAAATCTTGCAAAGGATTTAAATCTCAGTGTGCAGCAGCTCCAGTCCACGGGTCTTCGAATAGCGTCCGGGTCTAAAAAAAGCTATTTTGATGTCAATCACGTATCTGGAATTCTTTTCGTTAACGATAGGATAGACCGAGATGAGCTTTGTCCTAATATGGTAAAGTGTTCAATAAATTTGGAAGCCATATTGAGTAATCCTCGAAGTCTTCATCGAATCGAAGTTTTAATTAATGATATCAATGACAACCGTCCAGTTTTTCGGGAAGAAATATTCGCAATTGATATATATGAGTCTTCATATGCTGGGGAAAGATATCCACTCCCGATTGCTTATGACGCAGATGTTGGTGCTAACACAGTAAGAACTTACAAACTCAATACAAATGAATATTTCTCCTTGGATATACAGACTAGTAGCGAACAGAGTGTGTCTGCTGAACTAGTACTACAGAAAGCATTAGATAGAGAAAAACAAGACATCTTTGAACTTATTCTGACTGCTTTTGATGGAGGGAAGCCTCCTAAAACTGGTACTTTACAGATAAGTATTTATGTTTTGGATGTAAATGACAACCCACCGTCGTTCAGTAAATCGCTTTACAAGGTTCAAGTGGTCGAAAATACAAATATTGGCACAACGTTATTAACCATGACAGCCACCGATTCAGACGAAGGTGTTAATGGTCAAATCATATACTCTTTTACAGAAAGGGGGCATTTAAACATTGACGAAACATTTTCTCTGAATAATAATACCGGAGACATTACAGTGAAAGGCAATATTGATTATGAGGAAAATCAAGCCTATGAAATTCGCGTTCAAGCACGAGACAGAGGCAGTCCTCCCCGTAGTACACATGGCAAGATTTTAATCGAAGTAATCGATGTTAATGACAATGCTCCCGAAATCTCAGTGTCATCACTTATGAGTCCCGTTAAGGAGGACTCTGAAATAGGCACCACTGTTGCTATGGTGGCTATAACTGACAGAGATGGTGGTAAAAATGGCCTAACAAACTGTCATTTTGTGGGTTCCGGGCCATTTAAATTAAAATCAAACGATAAAAATTACTATACTTTGTTGGTTGACGGGCCGCTTGACAGAGAAAGTGTGTCCCTGTATAATATATCACTTGTAGCAACAGATGAGGGAACGCCTGCTTTGTCGAGCACAAGTGTAATTACAATTGAGGTTTTAGATGTAAATGACAATCCGCCTCGATTCCTGGATTCTACTATTAATGTTTATGTAAAAGAGAACAGTCCGATTAGAACTACTATTCACAAATTGAGCACATTTGATCCAGATTTGAATGAAAATGCTAAATCAACCTATCGTTTACTTAATGGCTTTCCCAAAACAAATCGGGTGACATCAATGGTAACCGTTAATTCAGAAACAGGTGACATTGTCAGTCTGCAACTCTTTAATTTTGAAGAGTTAAAAACGTTTCAGGTGAAAGTTCAGGCCACAGACTCCGGTGTTCCTCCACTCAGCAGCAACGCGACTGTCAACGTCTTTATTCTGGACGAGAATGATAACATGCCTGCTATTCTAGGGCCATATTCTGAGCACGGCTCCGTTCACAGTGAGACTATCCCATATTCTGCTGAAGCGGGTTATTTTGTGGCAAAGATCAGGGCTGTGGACGCAGACTCTGGATACAATGCGCTACTTTCTTATCACCTGTCTGAGCCCAGAGGAAACAACTTGTTCAGGATCGGAACCAGCACTGGAGATATCAGGACTAAGAGGAGAATGAGTGACAATGACCTGAATACTCACCCCTTGGTGGTGCTGGTTTCAGATAACGGAGAACCTTCTTTGTCAGCTACTGTGTCTATTGAGGTGTTGGTGGTTGAAAGCCCAACTGGCATTCACACTCAATTCAGACATGTTCCTTTACAGAAGGAAAGCTTCTCTGAATTAAACCTATATCTGCTCATCGCCATTGTGTCGGTGTCAGCTATCTTTCTGCTGAGTCTCATCAGTTTAATAGCTGTCAGATGCCACAGGACAGATGGCAGTTTCAGTAGGTACAGTGCCCCGATGATCACCAGCCACCCTGACGGGAGCTGGTCTTACTCCAAAGCTACTCAGCAGTATGACGTGTGTTTCAGCTCAGACACACTGAAGAGTGACGTAGTGGTTTTCCCCGCAGCCCTTCCACCTGTAGATGCAGAACTGATCAGTATTAACGGAGGGGACACATTTACCAGGACTCAGACCTTACCCAACAAAGAAACGGTGAGTTTTTTTAAGTTCTCAATCTATTTTAGGAAGTAAAAGGTCCACTGAAAGTTTAAAAGGTTGAAAACCCAAGTGAAAGCGACTTTATTCTAATACTTTATCTATAGGCTCCCAAATATATCGTGTAATAAATTACGCAGTCGCTATCTTGGAAAAAAAAAAAAAAAAAGTTACCACGTCCGACAAAACTTTTTCCTTTTATGTGAATATATTGTTCAATAATCCGTAAATGCTATAATGAACATAGCCTACTCTAAATAGGTCATAGTAATGCAAATTTAATTTAATTATTTTTGGCAAAATTAGCGATGTTTTAAAAATGATTAGTTATTTAATTAGTCCTGTTTGTATTGTCTGATTGCTTAAATATAACGGCCTCAGTAATGATGCTGACTTTTTTCTTCTTGTTGTTTTACTCTTTTATTACTCATGTTTTGATTAAACGGGATTCTTTTTTTCACATTGATCCAGTTTAATAAACTGCCCAAGTTTGATAAATCATTGATACGACTGATCCCATTATAAAGGTTGTTATATCGTTTTCACTCATATAAACAAACACATCGACCATATAATATGGGGATGTTATATGGTGATTAATAATTTACGAAATAATGTATATATATATAATTCTTGATTTTTTTTAAAATGTTTTACTCATCGGTACCCTTCCATTTTATCTTGCTAAAACGGTGACAATTTATTTGGCTTAGGTTTCTCTTAGCTCTTATACTTTTTCATCAACTGATAACGTTTCATGTTGACAACACAAGATGTCGCTTGAGACCACACTATTCACTAATGACTTAAAACACCTCCTCTTCTAGTCTTTCGGTGAAATGTGAAACAGCCAGCGCGTTTGTTCAGGTCTCCTCAGACACCGTCGTCATGCAATGTGGTCCCAACATTTAGGGAGCCCAAATGAATTTTGAATATTTTGTCCGTTTTTTGAACGAATTACGCTTTCTTGCCTGGATTGATCTTGGCCGTGTAAAAAAAGGATGTCTCGACACCACTTCAGGGAGTGCGAATGGATGATGTTCGCCATTATTCTTTGTTTATCTCACTGGTCTTCAGCTCAGATCTCCTACTCCGTTTCCGAGGAGGTGGATAAAGGCACAGTGGTTGGAAATCTTGCAAAGGATTTACACATTAGTCCACAGCAACTGGGGGAACGAGGATTTCGGATTGTATCGGGATACAGTAAGGCATATTTCGAGGCAAATTTAAGAACAGGAGCTTTGTTTGTAAATGAAAGGATAGACCGTGAAGAGATATGTCCCAATCTACCCAAGTGTTCCTTAAATATTGAAGGACTCCTTAGCCATCCTATGAATATTTATCGCATTGAAGTTAGTATTGTTGACATTAATGACAACGCACCGACATTTCTCGAGCAAATCCATGTGTTTAATATCTCAGAATCATCCTCAACGGGAGAGAGGTATCCGCTACCAGGAGCTCATGATGCAGACACTGGTAGTAATTCAATAAAAACCTACAAATTAAGTCCGAACGATTATTTTGCCTTAGATACAAGTAGCGGGACAGATAGTATGTCTGCCGAGTTAATGCTGCAAAAAGCTTTAGACAGAGAAATTCAGTCATCTGTCAAACTAACATTAACAGCGTTAGATGGAGGAAAACCAGCTAGATCTGGCACTATGCAAATTCTTGTAAATGTTATTGATGTTAATGATAACGCGCCTTCATTTAGTAAGACGTTGTATAAAATAAGTGTGAATGAAAACGTACCTGTCAGTACAACCATATTAAAATTAAATGCAACCGATCTAGACGATAATCAAAATTCAAAAATTAGATATTACTTAATGAAAAGCGGAAATGCTGACTCACCTGACAAATTCAGTGTTATTCCTGAGAACGGTGCAATCGTTGTTACGTCTAATTTGGATTACGAGGAAAACAACGGTTATGAATTGAGAGTGCGTGCAACAGACCAAGGTGCATCTCCTCGAAGTGGTTATTGTAAAGTTCTGGTCGAGGTGGTGGATGTTAATGACAATGCACCAGAAATTTCTGTAACTTCGATGATGAATCCAGTAAAGGAAGGTGCTGAAAATGGAACAGTGGTTGCATTACTAACAGTGACTGATAAAGATGGGGGCCAGAATGGCCTCACAACCTGTAAAACTCTAGAACCCGTCCCATTTAAATTAATTTCAAATTACAAAAACTATTACTCACTTTTAGTTGACGGTGTCATTGACAGGGAGAGTGTACCTATGTACAACGTAATTATTACTGCAACCGATGGAGGGAGTCCGCCTCTATCTAGCAATGCTGTAATCAGTGTTAATATTTCCGACATCAATGACAATGCACCCAGTTTCCTAGAAGCAAATATGAATATTTATGTGAAAGAGAACAGTAAAGTGGGAACTGTGATCACAAAGGCAACAGCATATGATGCAGATAGCAATGAAAATGCTAAACTAACATATTCATTGATTGATAATTATTCGCCAAAATTTCCAGTTTCAGCTCTTTTGAATGTGAATTCAGAAACTGGAGAAATTACCAGTTTGCAGTCTTTTAATTACGAGGAATTTAAAAAGTTCCAATTTAACGTTCAGGCCACAGACTTTGGTGTTCCTCCACTCAGCAGCAACGTGACTGTTAACATTTTTTTTCTAGACGAGAATGACAATACTCCCACGATTCTAGCGCCATACTCTGAGCACGGCTCTGTTAACAGTGAGACCATCCCATATTCTGCTGAAGCGGGATATTTTGTGGCAAAGATCAGGGCTGTGGACGCAGACTCTGGATACAATGCGCTACTTTCTTATCATCTGTCTGAGCCCAAAGGAAACAACTTGTTTAGGATCGGAACCAGCACTGGGGAAATCAGGACCAAGAGGAGAATGAGTGACAATGACCTGAAAACACACTCATTAGTGGTGCTGGTTTCTGATAACGGAGAACCTTCTCTGTCAGCTACTGTGTCTGTTGATGTGATGGTGGTTGAAAACTTAGCTGACATCCAGACTCCATTCAGACATGTTCCTTTCAAGGAGGAAAGCTTCTCTGATTTGAACCTGTATCTGCTCGTTGCCATTGTATCGGTTTCAGCCATCTTTCTGATGAGTTTTATCAGTTTAATAGCTGTCAGATGCCACAGGAGAGACTCCAGTTTCAGTAGGTACAGTGCTCCAATGATCACCACCCATCCTGACGGGAGCTGGTCTTACTCTAAAGCTACTCAGCAGTATGACGTGTGTTTCAGCTCAGACACACTGAAAAGTGACGTAGTAGTTTTCCCTGCACCGTTTCCACCTGTAGATGCAGAACTGATCAGTATTAACGGAGGAGACACTTTCACCAGAACTCAGACTTTGCCCAACAAAGATAAGGTAAGTTTTGAAGTACTTTGGTGTAATTTCTGTTGCACTGTTAAGTCTTTGCTTGTTTTTTTTTTTTTTTTTTTTTTTTTTTTTTTTTTTCGGAACCCCAACCAACCCCCCACTTTTTTTCCTTTCAATTCTCCCTTTAAACCCGCTTTTTTCCCTACTTCCCCCCTTTTCAAAAGCCCTGCCTTTATATATTGAGGAAAACATCAGTTGTGTAACGTAATTCACCCCAGAATACTATTTCAACCACAGAACAGAGAATATAAGAGAAGTAACGAACATAAAACCAGCTACACATTGCTCCATATGGCACGGTGCTTGGTGTCTGAGTCTGCAACGCTCTCCATGGTGCTGGTCTATCATAGTTCTGATAGTTCTGTATGAGTATTAAGTATTAGTATTTTTTTATCTTATTTAATTTTATTTATTTATTTTATTTAACTTTGAAAAGCAATTTACGTGTGTTCTTTCGAGATCTACTGTTTGGTTAAATGCTTTTTTTAGAGAGATAATGAGGCTTTATATTTCATTAAATAGAATTGAACGTTTCCTGAATACAGTGCATTACATTGGTTTAATTGTTCCTTTTTATTTAGTCCAATAGCCTATGTGAATGCATTTATGTAGGAATTCGTAAAAATGAAGACAGGCATCAGCTTTGTTATAAATTTGTAACATTTATAATGAGCCGCCTCTCGTTTACCACGTGGGGTCGCTGGAGACCATAGATACATTTGTTAAAGGGAATATATCTATAACTCCTCCTTGCAGGGCGAAACTGAAAACCTCACTGGCTATGCGCTTAGTTCGACTGATTTTGCTGAAGCAAGAAGAGCAGGTGTTCTCGCTGGAAATGTTGTTTCTGTTAGACAAACAATATCCATGAACTGGAATATACTGGACTGAGGGAATACAGAGCTCTATATTCAACATGGGGACAGAGGAATATACTTGGATTCATTGTCTTTTGCTCTTTTGTCTTTGTGATTGCTTTGCTTCACCATTATCTTACTCCATTTCCGAGGAAATGAACAAAGGCACCGTGGTAGGGAATATCGCTAAGGATTTAAACTTGAACATACATGAGGTGGAAAACAGAGTCCTGCGAATTGTTTCAAGTTATAGTAAGAAATATTTTGACGTAAATCCGCGGCTCGGGAACCTCTTTGTTAACGATAGAATAAACAGGGAAGAGCTTTGCCCGAACACGGCACAATGCTCTCTGAGAGTACAGGCTGTTTTAAGCAATCCAGTGATTGTACATGGTATTGACGTCAATGTTTTAGATATAAATGATAACTCGCCAGAGTTCATTGAACAATCCTATTTGTTAAACGTCTCTGAATCACTGTCTCCGGGAGAACGTTTTCTTCTTCCAGTTGCAGAAGATGCAGATATAGGCAGTAACAGTGTGAAGGGTTACAAGCTGAGTCAAAATGAGCATTTCTCGCTTGATGTGCAAAACGGCGGTCAACATGGTGTGTCTGCTGAGCTAGTACTCGATAAAGCTTTAGATCGAGAAAAACAGCAAGTTCTTAAACTTTTTCTGACGGCTGTAGATGGAGGAAAACCTGCAAGATCTGGTACACTGCAAATACACGTAAATGTCATAGATGTAAATGATAACACACCCATTTTCAGCAAATCTCTGTATAAAATACGAGTGAATGAAAATGCAGCACCAGGAACCGTGGTAATTCAATTAAACGCAACAGATTTAGACGAGGGTAGCAATAGCAGAATCACGTACTCGTTTATTAAACGAGGGAATTCTGACCCTTCAAATATTTTTTTTCTTGATTCGACAACAGGACAAATAACAGTAAAAGATAGTCTAGATTATGAAAATACGAATGCTTATGAAGTAAGAGTTCAAGCACAGGATCAAGGAGTCTTTCCCCGAACTGCACATACTAAAATACTGATCGAGATAATAGATGTGAATGACAATCCACCTGAAATATCAGTGACATCATTGATGACACCCATAAAAGAAGACGCAGAACTGGGGACAATTGTTGCTTTGATTACAGTGAGTGATAAAGATGGAGGAAATAATGGTGTAACAAACTGTAAGGTAGTTGAAAAAGTTCCATTTAAACTAAAACCTAATTACAAAAATGAATATTCGTTGGTTGTAGATGGACCGCTGGACAGAGAAAATACTTCATTTTACAATGTCACAATTACAGCCATAGATAAAGGAAATCCCCCTCTATCCAGTATTAGGGTCATTGCTGTTGACGTTGCTGATGTCAATGACAACGCACCTCAATTTATGGAGCCTGTCATTGACGTTTATGTCAAAGAAAATAGTCCTGTTGGTTCAGTTATTTACACAATAAATACCTTTGATCCTGATCTAGGCAGCAATGCAAGGGTTACCTACAAACTGCTCGACAGTTTTCCAAGAAATGTTCCAATTTCATCTGTATTAAATATCAACACGGAAATTGGAAATATAGTTAGTCTGCAATCTTTTAACCACGAGGAGTTAAAAATGTTCCAGTTTAAAGTTCAGGCCACTGACTCTGGTGTTCCTCCACTCAGCAGCAACGTGACTGTCAATGTTTTAATCCTTGACGAAAATGACAATAATCCAACAATTCTAGCACCATATTCTGAACACGGCTCCGTTAACAGTGAGAGTATCCCATATTCTGCTGAAGCGGGATATTTTGTGGCAAAGATCAGGGCTGTGGACGCAGACTCGGGATACAATGCACTGCTTTCTTATCATCTGTCTGAGCCCAAAGGAATCAACCTGTTCAGGATTGGAACCAGCACTGGAGAAATCAGGACTAAGAGGAGGATGAGTGACAATGACTTGAAAACTCATCCCTTGGTGATCCTGGTCTCTGATAATGGAGAACCTTCTCTCACAGCTACTGTGTCTGTTGATGTGATGGTGGTTGAAAGCACAGCTGACACCCAGACTCAGTTCAGACATATTCCTATAAAAGAAGACCACTTCTCTAATTTGAATCTGTATCTGCTCATCGCCATTGTGTCGGTGTCATTCATCTTTCTGCTGAGTTTAATCAGTTTAATAGCTGTCAGGTGCCACAGAACAGATTCCAGTTTGAGCAGGTACAGCGCTCCAATGATCACCACGCACCCTGATGGAAGCTGGTCTTACTCTAAAGCTACTCAACAATATGACGTGTGTTTCAACTCAGACACACTGAAGAGCGATGTTGTAGTTTTCCCCGCACCTTTTCCACCTGTAGACGCAGAACTGATTAGCATAAACGGAGAAGACATTTTTACCAGGACCGAGACATTTCCTAATAAAGAAAAGGTAGGACACTTTTCTTGAATGATTATTAGCTAATATTATTATAATAACTTGCCAGAATGGCCTTGTTTAGTTACATATAACGTTGCATTGAACAGTATTTGTTTACCAATTTTTGTCCACATGATGTCGCAGGAGACCGTGAACTTGAATGCATGTGAATAAGGAAAACTCCTCCTCCTTGCGTAGGAAAAAAATACATCCTCGTCAGCCTCAACACTCGCGGATGGAGCTGTGAAGAGCTAGTAACTCTCTTATTTTTGTTGGAAATCTCTTTCCTGGGAATAAATGAGCACGTTTTTTATTTTTTTTATTTTTTGTTGGATCAATAATGTATACACAACGAGAAAAGGAATATGTCTGGATTCGCCTAACCGTCTATCTTTGTCTTTGTGACTGGTCTGCTTCGCAGTTATCCTATTCTATATCGGAGGAGGTGAACAAAGGCACCATAGTGGGTAATATCGCAAAGGATTTGAATCTCAACGTACAGGAAGTAGACAAAAGGGATCTGCGTGTTGTTTCTAGTTACAGTAAGAAATACCTTGACGTCAATTTGCAGACCGGGGACCTCTTTGTTAACGAGAGAATCGACAGAGAAGAGCTTTGTCCTCTAGTTGCGAAATGTTCTTTAAAAATACAAGCTTTGTTAAGCAACCCAATGACTGCATATCGAATAGAGATTAATATAGTTGATGTAAACGATAATTCGCCCTCTTTCGTTGAAAACACGTATTCTGTGAATATTTCGGAATCATCCTTAACGGGAGAACGATGTCTTCTTCCAGTCGCAGTTGATGCTGACATAGGAAGTAACTCAGTAAAAAGCTACAAGCTGAGTCAAAGTGAACATTTCTCGATTGATGTGCTGATGAGCGGAGAACACGGTGTGTCTGCTGAGTTAGTGTTGCAAAAAGCGCTAGATCGAGAAAAACAGTCGGTGATCACGCTCCTCTTAACAGCTATAGATGGTGGAAAACCACCGAGATCAGGATCATTGCAAATATATGTAAATGTAATAGATTCTAATGATAATGTACCTACCTTTAGTAAATCACTTTATAAAGTTCATGTCATAGAAAATGCAACTCCCGGAACACTTGTAATTAGGTTAAATGCAACAGATTTGGACGAAGGCATAAATGGTAAGATTCTTTATTCCTTTATCAAAAGAGGGAACATTGACCCATCAAATATTTTTGATCTAAATTCAGAAACGGGGGAAATAACTGTTAAAGATGGTCTGGATTTTGAGGAGACGTCGGCTTATGAAGTGAGAGTTCAAGCAAGAGATCAAGGTACTTCTCCTCGTAGCGCACATGCTAAGGTGCTGATAGAGATAATTGATGTTAATGATAACACTCCAGAGGTAGGTGTAACGTCACTGATGACCCCAATTAATGAAGGCGCAGAACTGGGGACAATAGTTGCGTTTATTTCTGTGAGCGATCAAGATAGTGGCATAAATGGAGTGACAAAATGCAACGTAGCTGGATCTGTTCCATTTCAGCTGAAGTCCAACTACAAAAACGACTATTCATTAGTAGTAGCTGGACCACTGGACAGAGAAAACATTTCTCTATACAATGTCACCATTACAGCCACAGATGGAGGAACCCCTCCTCTGTCCAGTATTCGGGTTATTCCTGTTCACATAGCTGATGTTAATGACAACGCACCTCAGTTTCTGGAACCTATGATTTATGTCTACGTTAAAGAAAATGGTCCCGTGGGTTCAGTTATTTATACAATAAATACCTTTGATGCCGATCTAGATAGTAATGCTAAAATAACTTACAAACTGTTTGACGGTTCTCCGACAAATATTCCGATATCATCCCTTTTAAATATCAACTCGGAAACTGGACATATAGTCAGTCTCCAGTCTTTTAATCATGAAGAGTTAAAAACCTTTCAGTTCATAGTTCAAGCCACTGACTCTGGTGTCCCTCCAATTAGCAGTAATGCGACTGTCAAAGTTTTAATTCTAGACGAAAATGATAATAATCCAACCTTTCTAGCGCCATACTCTGAGCAAGGCTCGGTAAACAGTGAGAGCATCCCATATTCTGCTGAAGCGGGATACTTTGTGGCAAAGATCAGGGCTGTGGATGCAGACTCTGGATACAATGCACTACTTTCTTATCATCTGTCTGAGCCCAAAGGAAATATCCTATTCAAGATCGGGACCAGCACTGGAGAAATCAGGACTAAGAGGAGAATGAGTGACAATGACCTCAAAACACACCCATTAGTGGTGCTGGTTTCTGATAATGGAGAACCTTCTCTGTCAGCTACTGTATCCATTGATGTGGTGGTGGTTGAAAGCACGGCTGACATCCAGACTCAGTTCAGACATGTTCCTATAAAGGAGGACAACTTCTCTGATTTGAACCTGTATCTGCTGATCGCCATTGTGTCAGTGTCGGTCATCTTTCTGCTGAGTCTCATCAGTTTAATAGCTGTTAGATGCCACAGGACAGAAGGCCATTTCAGCAGGTACAGTGCTCCAATGATCACTAGCCACCCTGACGGGAGCTGGTCTTACTCTAAAGCTACTCAGCAGTACGACGTGTGTTTCAGCTCGGACACACTGAAGAGTGACGTAGTGGTTTTCCCTGCACCGTTTCCGCCAATGGACGCTGAACTGATCAGTATTAACGGAGGGGACACTTTTACCAGAACTCAGACTTTACCCAACAAAGAAAAGGTATGTTTTCCTCAGTCAATTAGAGCAGTGATTGGAGCAGTGAGAATCCTCAAAAGCAATCTTTATATTTAATTCAAACACATTTAATGCTTATCTACATGACCTTCACTCAAAAAGCTCTCATTTTTATCGTGAAATGTACTTATAAGAATCAGAAATAACCAAAACCAGGAATTTTTAAATCCTCAATAAGCAAGGAGAATAGGGTGACTGTTGTAGACCTATTCGCAAATGGGTTTCTTTGGCGCTTTCCAAGGTGCTGAAGATTGGCCAACTAAGACGCTTAACCGACATTGTGCGATAAATCCAACTTAAGTGTTATGCTTTTCCACAAACTTGTTGTGACATTGCTGCTTTGCATGTGTTCTCAGACGGTTTGTTGTTTTTATAGTTGTTTTATTGGTTAGTTTATCTGTATATCATCATTTTGGAGACACTGTCTAACATATACGTAAAAGGAAAACATAATTTCCTAAAGAATTTTTAAATAACCTTTTAGGAAACATGTAAATAGGCCTACGGTTTGGTTCTAAACAAGTGGTTTAAATAAGTGGCAGGTCTTAAATATATGACATTGGCTTTCGCTGGCCTATATGGCTATAAACCAAATAAATAAAGAATTTTTGTACTTTGAATAAAAAGATGCACAACTGCACATTCGTAACAATATAAAAAAAGGCTGCAGTTTAATCTTTCAAGCATTGTCATATTGGAGTTTTAACACGTGGGGTCGCTGATGACCGCATATGTTTGTGGGCTCGGTTTTTACTGTCTCCTCCTTCTGTGAGAAGCAGCAGCAGACTGATGGCGCATTGTGCGATGGACACGGAAAGAAACCTCACGAGAGTGGCTGGAAATAATCTTGACCGATTGAGTGGAATTTAATGGATGGAATTCATGTGCATCACGTCACTGTGTGTGAAAACAAGGATGGAAAGCAGAATGCATGCTTGGATTTTCTGTTCGCAGCTCATTCTGTTTTTATCCGACTGGTCTGCTGCACAGATATCCTACTCCGTTACTGAGGAAATGGACAAAGGAACAGTGGTCGGGAACCTCGCTAAGGATTTAAACGTAAA